>CM068367.1:675540406-676740406 GCA_034769895.1 Magicicada septendecula | reverse complement strand
CATTTTTAAACACATGCAAACTGGCTCATAGTCGTTTAACTAGATGGGTATTGATATTACAGGAATATAATTTTGAGTGGGAATATATCAAGGGATCGGAGAACAAGGTACCAGATACCTTGTCAAGGATAGACATACTGCACAACAGAACAGGTAGAGATTTAAAGGAAATCGAGATTTTTAAGATCAGCCGAGAGGATAGAATTTTGGGAGCGGAGATGAGAGACATCCGGACCATGCAGCGAACAGAGGACAAGTCAGGTAAGGTCATAGAGAGTTTAGAAAAAGAGGTAAGTGGATCAGAGTATAGTCAGTATTTTCAGGTTCATAATGGGTTATTGTTTAAGAGGATAGTAGGGGGTGAGCGTGTTTGGAAATTAGTAATTCCAGAAGGGTTAGTTGATAAGGTTATTTGGGATTGTCATTTAAGGTATGGACATTTCGGAGCGAAGAAGTGTGTGGGGGTATTGAAAGAGTCTTGTATTTTTAGAAATATGGAGAGAAGGGTTAGAAGGTTGTTAAAGAGTTGTGATTTATGCCAGAAATCAAAAGTGGTCAACTATAGAGTCGAAGGGGAGATGAATTTTATAAAAGTGGAGAGACCATTTGATTTGGTTGCAGTTGATTTGTTCGGACCGTTACCAAAGGGTAGAGGAGGAGTGCAGTATGTATTTGTAATGTTAGATACCTTTTCTAAGTATGTGAGGTTGTATAGTATTAAAAGAGCTACCAGTCTGGTATTGAGTAAGAAAGTGACTAAGGATTACATGATACAAGTGGGTAAGCCGAAAGTGATTTTGTCAGATCACGGACCGCAATTCATCAGTGGCCGATGGCGTCAGACGTTAGGATGGGAAGGAATCATCACGAAGCATACGGCTGTGTACCATCCCCAGTCCAACCAGGCTGAGCGTGTAATGAGAGAGATAGGCAGGATCTTTAGAGCCTATTGTCACGCTAAACACAGCGAGTGGCCGTTGTATGTTAAAAAGGTAGAGAGTTGGCTGAACAGTACCACCCACGAGTCCACTGGCTATACACCTCACGAGCTGATCAAAGGGACCCGTCCTCCGAGAATATTGGAACAGTTATTTGATTATCCATCTGAGAACGCACCTATGGACGCGAGCATCAAGATACGTTTGGCAAATGAAAACTTACTGAGTAAAGGAGAAAGACGGAAGAATAGGCACGACACAAGAGGTAAGTGGATGAAATATGAAATAGGACAGTTGGTATTGGTGAAGAGGCATGATTTGTCAAATGCACAGGAGAAGGAAATTAAGAAATTCTTTCTGCTATACGAAGGACCTTATGAGATAATTGAAATTAAAATGCAGAATGCCTATGTACTACAGGATAGGGAGACTAAAGGAATAGTGGGTACACAAAATGCTAGCAATTTGAAATTATACTGGGAAGCATAAAAAAAAAAAAAATAAATAAATTTTAAGAAAAAAAAAAAAGGAAACAGAGAGGGGTACTTGATTAGAGGTGTGAATGAGAATTAACTGTGTATTGAAAAAAAAAAAAAAAAAAATATATATGTATTCCAGTAACAAAGATTTCTTTGAAAGTGTGAAGTGAAATATGTTAAAAGTGTTATAATTAGAGAAATGAGTATTGTTGGTTTTCCATCTGAAAACAGAGAAATATGTGTACGTAAGGTAAGCTGAGCAGGTGATCCATTGTTGTCATTCCTATCTTGTTATAGCAGTGAATATAGTTGTGAAAAAAGGTAAAGCTCGAACTTGTAAAGTGTCTATGTGAAAATTTTAAATAATTAACGAACTTGTTTTTGAGCAAGAGTGAAGAGTATTTTGTAGTTAGGTGGTGTTAGTGAATGATAAGTCAAAATTGGACTGTGAAAGCAGTTAATGTAGAAAAAGTAAAGTATAAGTAATGAGCTAGGGCAGTAGTGACATGTACTACTGTGGCTAGTGAAAGGGGTTGATGAGCAACACATAGAATGCTGCCATCATCGGAGGCCTCATGTGGGCGTAATGCACTGTACATTTTGAATGTAATTTATATTATATGTGATTTTATTTGTGCAGTGTAGCAATATTATTAAAGTGTAAAACATGTAAATGAAAGTAAATTTCCCCGACTTTCGGGCGATTACTGCCTTACCAGCACTAATCGTGGTTTTGGCGAGCGGTCAGCTATGGCCATTATTTAAGTCCTTCGACCATAGCTGTCTTGAAATTGGTGTAGAATAGAAATTAACTGGGGGGTATAGCTATGGGGAAATTACCCGGCACTAGGGAACAGCGGCTACCACTCTGTTCGAGAAGGAACAGCGAAGACCGGTGGTAGAACCGTTTAAGGGCGTGTAAATATATACGTTTAGATATTATTATATCTTGTTGTTTAAATGTGAAGCCAACCCAAGGACAAAGGAGATGATAATTCCTCCACAATTACAGTCCTTGCAGAGGCACCCGAGCGCTACAGTTCGGTTGGGGGGCAATAGAGTGTGTGGTTAGGAGGTCAATACAGGGGTAATGACGATAACAAGTTTTAAGATATAGTAGATTTTAAAGTTGGAAGTTTAAAGTTAAAAATGAAGTTAAATAAAAATATTCTAGTAAGCTGTCATTTACAAAATAGATAAATGATTATAAGTTGAGCAACAAAGTTTAAAGTAAAAGTGTCTGCCATGATAGTTGTAAGTTGAATTTATAGAAATACTTAGGTGAAGGTATTTTGGGGTATATTAAAGAATTATTGACATATTGTGTTATGTGTATAGATATAGATATGTTGTTATTTTCTTACAAATAAGAAATTGATTTAGGTGGTGGTAAAAATTCAAGGTAGTCTAAGTTTTATAGTTGAGGTTGAACCTGTTGATTTTAAAACCAAACCAATGCCCCAAACACAAACCAATGCGTCTAAAGGGGAACATATCAGTTGTAGATGCGTAAGTGTATCAGACCACTATGTTAATTTTTGTATGCAATGTTTCAGAGTTTTGTGGTGTTGTGACCGCAGTCCTGGGCTGGCTGGAGCGTCAGAACAGGAGTGTAGAGTGCCTCATGGCCTTATGGTGTAGGGATCTCTCAGGAAAAGTCCAGTAAGGTCAGAGGGTGCGACCAACATCATGTGACCAAGGGTAAGTGATGATCAAATTTTTTTGTAACGTTACAGGGGGTTGTGGTGACGTATCTAGACTGATCCTTTTAGGAGAGTGTGAATGAGTCAAGGAAATTTTTTATGTTTCGACACAAAAATTTTCCTTGAGGGGGTTTGTAACAGTACATACGGGCCCAATACCAGAATTGTGGGTTATGTAAGGGTTTTCAATGTTTTATTATGTATTTTTAAACATACAGAATGGTTAGGTATATTGTCCCTCTGTGAAAAAGGAACAACGCAATTTCGGCCAGCGTAAGACACCACAGTCGCCGATGGACGTGCTAAACTCAAAATATACCATGGCGGTGTTTGTGACGAAAAGACTACAATACGAATTCCGATTGGACAATAACACTGATCCGTCATAACAAAAGCAATGACGCACTGACGACAACGCAGGTAACCAGTCTTAGTCCTGTGTGAAAAAAGAGTAATGACGTAAAAATATACTCACACAAGCGCAATTTTGCACTTGCCTCCGTCTCAATCCAACGTAGTTCTTCAAGGGTACAGCAGCGATGTATCGCTGTCTGTTCAGATTTACTATAAAATTTTAAAATCAAACAAAGCTAACTTTCAAATGTGATGGTGGAGCGTTAGTGCTCAATTGTATTAACATATAAATCTAAAAAACATGTAGAATCAGTGATAACTATGTAATTAAAACAAAATAGACTTGAGACGAACACCAGCCATGCAGGGAACATCCAACCAACAGCAGCGAGGGATCTACGCCTATCTCCGTTAAGAGAAGTCAACCTTTTGTCATTTTCTATTTTAATCTAATGAGCTCATTAATTGAAAACAACTAATTAAAATCATGTACCCATAATTAGATGAATGTATGTGAGAGTGTGAGAGTGAGCGCATGGCCATGAGTATATATGTATATGCCAAGGGCATTGGTTTGTGAATATAGCAAATATGAATTAATAAGTAATTAGAACTGCAGTACAAATATAACATTTTAACGATTTTGATTAGAGACCACCAGAAATATTAATACTGACAGGGCTGACTAAATAGCCACCATTTTCTTTTGTTGCAACTTTGTACGACGCCATTTTAAGCACATGGTTTTTATAATGTATTTATGTTGACGATTAAAATTTGATAGTACTTTCACTCGAAACAGTGTTATCATTTGTGTCACCTTCTTTGACTCAAGAATCTCGCTGTAACGAATCCCTGGCACCCTTAGGTATAAAAGCATATTGCATAAGAAGAGTATGAGCCCGGCAATAATTAAAGTTGGTAAGTACACACGTGCCATATTATGGTACTATTTATTCGTATAAATAAAAATAGATTATAATGCAAAGTGAGTAATATCACAAATGCCGCCCTCACAGTGACTTTAGAGTAATATCACACAGATACTGTACTCGTATTGGTGAATGCTTTATACTTCAAAGCTGATTGGAAGTATGCATTCCGAAGTAGCTACCAACAACTGTTCTACATAACAAAGGAAAACTCGGTGAATGTTGATATGATAACCAGAACTGAAGACTTTAACTATAAACATGACAGTGCTCTTGGAGCTCAGATACTGGAATTACCATACAAGGTAAAATTAATGATGTCTCATTGTTGTGCGGTCTGCCATTTGGCAGATTCTGTACATCACTATTGTCTCCAAGTGCTCCTGCCCAACATCAGTTCTTGTATACTCATTTCTCTCATCATCTGTCATTGATAATTGCTTTCTTCCTCTTCCACTGTACTCTAAAGAAAAGTTGTCAATATGTAATGTGACCTATATGTAATATGCTTCCTCCTGTAATATCCTTTCCTCTTCAAGATTGTATTCAAAAGTAATGCCAGCTTTCTGTAAATATAATTTATTTTCCACCATGCTCGCATATGTGTGACTTGTTCTCATATAAATGTTCAACAGCTACGGGCCCAGGTGACCTAAATTTTGAAATTTGAAAACTGAACACTCTTTTCTTTGATTAAAATTCTCTTTAATTTGATAGACCACACAGATTTTGAGGTTTTCCCCAGATTTTGACCTCACATCTTTCTTTGCCTCCCCAGTTTTAGGGGAATTAACCTAAAAAAATATAGGAATCTGGGTATATGAGGGTTGTCCAGAAAGTAACTTATGTGTCAGTGTGGGCGGCGATGGGGTGGGGCTAGCGCCGCCATCTTGGTGACACTGGGTGGCGTGACTCAGTACGCATTCAGCTGTGGCCAGTATAGGTCTGTGTTGTGTTTCTGTGCTTCACTAATAATTTTTAAAATGAGTGCTGTGATTGAAAATCCCACGTGCTGTGAAGTGCGCTCAGTATTATGATTTCTGCAAGCAGAAAACTGCAGACTAGTGGACATTCATCGGCGACTGTGTGAGGTGTATGGGAACAATGTTATGAGTGAGGGAGGAGTAAGGCAGTGGTGTCTTGTGTTTAAGAATGGCCGACCAATGTGCACGATGATGAGCGGAGTGTCCGGCCGAGTGTTCTTACTGACAAATTTGTGGAGAAAATCAATAAAAAAATCCGGGAAAATCGCTGCTTTACAATTACTGAGCTATCACGTGAGTTTTCTCAAATTTTGCATAATTTGCTTGATGAAGTTGTCACGATAAAGCTTGGATACCATAAGTTTTGTCCACGATGGGTTCCGAAAGTACTTACAGAAATGCACAAAAACCAGTGGATGGTATCAGCATTGTCATTTCTTGAGGCCTACGAAAAGGATGGTGATTCTCTACTGGACCGTATTGTAATGGGGGATGAAACCTGGGTTAGGTACATTAATTGTGGAACAAAAAATCAATCCATGGAATGGGGCCATACTTGCTCGCCCAAAAACTCGAGGAAGTGTTTGCAGACCTTGTCAGCAAGGAAAATGATGGTGACAGTTTTTTGGGACAGAAAAGGAGTTCTCCTGGTAGAATTTATGGAACAGGGTACCACAATCAACTCCGAGGTTTACTGTGAAACCTTAAAAAAGCTGTGAAGAGCAATCCAAAACAAGCAACGCGGTAAGTTGAGCTCAGGAGTGTTGTTCTTCCACGACAATGCCCGACCGCATACAGCAGCACGAACGCAAGAACTTTTGGGAAAGTTTGGGTGGGAGATTTTCAATCATCCCCCATACAGCCCTGATCTGGCACCGAGGAATTATCACCTGTTCATGCATATGAAAAATTGGCTGGCAACAACAGCGCTTTGAAGACGATGAAGAGCTGAAATCGCATGCGGCAGATTTTTATGATGAGGGCTTTCAAAAACTCGTAAATAATTACGATAAGTGTTTGAACTTGAATGGAGACTATATGAGAAAATAGTCTAAGAATATAGTTTTCAACTGTGTAAATTAAAATTGTTTCTCTCTTTTTTTTTATTTATTCTAAAATGTAAATTACTTTCTGGGCAGCCCTCGTAAAATTGTGGACGTTTCTAGTTTTATGAAAGTCGGTTGATGCATTCAAAAGTTATTGTGTAACATCTCTCAAACATACAGGCAGATAGACCAACACCAATAACTCATTTCACTTGTTCAATAATACCGGTAATAATAATATTATTATTTTTTTTAAGTTTCTTCTTCTTAAGGTATTGAACTTACTTCTTCTTAGCAATTCTTCTGACTTGTCTCAAAATTTTCTTTCATTGTAGTCCTTATTAATTTTAATTTAGTATACCTTTTTATAAATACATACTTAAAACCCCCATAATTTCTTACATTCCTTATACATTTTAAAATCTAGGAATTGATGCCTTCTTGCATAAAATTCAGACACCAGAACACTTTCTTAAATCATATCTTCTAATATACTGCAGAGATGATAAATTTTTGAGCCACTCTTCAAAATAATGTGTACAGTTTAATCTATATACACCATTTTTGTTTGCGAGGTATGTAGATTCCTACATTTTTTGTAGAGTTAACATGAATTTTTTAATTAATTATTTTCATATCAAATTCATTAAAAATTAACAGATTTTTTAGTCTGTGTATGATGTTGATTTAGTATAATTATTTTCTTTAACACATTGACTGCCATGCATATTTTATTGGAATAGTCCTGGACACCATTTGGAGGTAGCAGTAGTATGTTATAAAAATATAATAAAATTAACTTATATTTATCACGTAAAGTCTCTGTAAGTACTCAGTTTCCTTAAAAAATCTATGAAATTATCTCGTAGTTGGCATGGGACAAAAGAAATTTCTTCCTGCTTGCCAGCTACGAAATAACTCAATTAACATAAACACATTTGATTGCATACAGTATGTTCTGACTTCCAATTTCCGGTTATGTAGTTCCAAGCATAGTGTGTTATTGACCTCAGTAGTTATACAGTGTTTGTAGTTTACGTTATATTTATTTCTGTTACATGAGTTTTTTTTTTGTAAAAAATATGGATGATAAGAGAAAACTGACAGAAAGTAAACTTGATCATTACGCTAATATCAGTGGAGAGGAGAGACTTTGTGGATTCTGAATCAAACAACTACAAACCTTCCGACGATTCAAGTGATTGTGAAGTTGTGTCCGAATATGAAAATACTCTGAACTCTGGGCAGACAAGTAATGTAAATATCTGGAATGAAATAGCACAAGAACTGTATCAATTTACTTTTTAAGAGACTGTCAGTTTGAGAATGTTGGATACTATCAGTGGTGTACGCAGAAATCAATGGGGGGGGGGGCTGAAACATAGCAGTCCATATATTAGCCTACTCTTCTACAACTTATAGTTAAGAAGATACTGGATAGAGTACATATACTCATATATAGTGCGACAGTACAAATAAGTGATGTACTGAGCATTGAATATAAAAATTTAAATTTACCTAATAAACTGCAAATAATTAATAATATATTAGAAATAAGCATGTCAGGGATTGCAAGCTTGGCTCAGACAAAAATATGAACAGGTGTTTCGACCTGAATCGACGTGCACACACACACAAATGTAACTGAAAGTGTGTACACCAGTATTTTGCTAGTGTGTGTGAACGAAGTCTATGCAGGCGAGTTTGCCACCCCAAGATGAATAATTGCACAATTACTGTTTTTCTGTAATTATTTATAAACTATAATTAAGAATTAAAATCCAAAACCACAATAAAATGTAATAAAATTTACTAAATACTGTGTACGAAAACCACGCGAAAGTGCCACACCGTACGAATGTAATAGTGAAATAACTGTGTACAAATCGAAAGGGTTAAGTTGCAATGTCCAAAATTACAGTGAACATGTGTTGTAAAATTAGTTATAAGATAAGTATAAGAGTATACTTACAGGACTCTGCAATTCGCAGAAATATAAGAAATAGCGAATTTGACAAAGAGTGGGGGAACTGAATCCAGAGACAGTTTCTGACATGTCGATTTCGTACCACTGCAGGTGTCGACCAAGACATGGGTATAAATAGGACACGCAAGCTACAGTGGTTCTCTTTCTTAAATCATCCACGGTGCAGTGGGAGCTTATGCCCGTCCGCACGGCGTATTTATTTTTTTTGTAAATAGTTTAAATTTTCCAGTTACATACAACTATGTAACTAAGTTGTAAAGACAATCATTTTTAAATAATAACAGCAGTACATAAGAAGAATTACATAAGAAGATCCATTGACGTCAGAAACAGCACGAGGAGAGTTCCAGAGAGTGATACGACGCTGGACAAGAGGAGAGTTCCAGAGAGTGATTCGATGCTGGACAAGAAGAAGTGATTCGACGCTGGACAAGAGGAGAAGAGAGACAGCCGACGCTGGACAAGAGGAGAAGAGAGACAGCCGACGCTGGACAAGAGGAGAAGAAGAAAGAGGACGCTGGAGTGCGAGACGAGGACGACTACAGATGGATCAAAATGATCGAGTATGATTGACGACAATAAGGTGATAAACACCTTATTTATATCTTAATCATACAATGAACTCAAAGACAATTAAAGACATTTCTATTTTATTTAAAAGTAAGAGCCAATGTTTCTTGTAAAGTAGAATTAAAATCATAGATGTTTTAGAAATACGATTAACGTAACAAGAGCTCAAATTAATATGAAATAAAATGAATACAAAGCATTTAAATGAAAACAATTAGTATTTGAGATAAAACAGTACTGAGAAACAAAAGATAAATTCAATAACTATTAATATTTTGAGTACATTACAATATATAAAAAGAGATTTAAATATTGATATTTTGAAACACATTAATTGACTGAGTAGTCTGAAAATGAGATTTTTCTTTAATACAATAATTAGTAGAATAGAATATTTAGTCAGTAAGGATGTATATAGCATAAGCCTTACGGCATAATAACAAATAATAACGAATGTTTTAAATCGAAGTCAGTGCCATGTGCACAATTTTTAATAATATCAAATAAATTTGAAATACCGTTACAAGTTACGTAGAGTTCTTATTGCAGATACACCTGAAACCCAATTTAAATGTTATATTGTTATATAATTTGTCAATCTTGAACGTGAGACTGGTCACACTAAATTTGTGTATATGTATATGTATTTATGTATATGTATTGTTGCATATTTGGCTCCCAAAGAACGTGGGGCTATACAAATTAAAGTACATATAAAAATTCACACACATAAATACATTGCATATAATGGCTCCCAAAGAACGTGGGGCTATATAAATGTAAACATATAAAAATACGTTGCATAAATTTGGCGCTCCAAGATCGTGGGGCTCCGCAAACACAAATAGAAGTGTATTTGTATTTGAAATAAATTTTAACAAAATTTTAAATACGTTACATATATTTGTCGCCCTGGACGTGGGGCACGACATGCCTAAATTTGTGTACAAAAATTTGTTACATAAATTGTAGCCCATGAACGTATGGCCCGATCCCCATCATTTAACTATTAAAATTTTTTTATGTAGCTGAATGGTTGCTCTAAAATATAAAGAGTGTGTTAAATGAAAAATGTATAATATGTAATTATTATTTATATTAAACAGTAACTGAATGTAATGTTAATTGTTGTGTAATCACACAGCTGGCGCCCACGAATAATATTGTTTGTCTATGTAACAGGTGTAACTGTAATGAGTATTAATAATAACTATTAATAAAAACAAAGAAATAAATAAATAAGTAGCGAATGGTTATCAATAATAATTGTTAAATAATAACTACGAAATAAATATTTTAATAATAATTCACCATGGCAATATCAGGAAGTTTAAGGATGGGAGAAGCACTTCAAGCTATGATGCAAGCCGTATTTGGTGAAGTAGAGATCAAACAAACAGAAAAAGTAAAAGAAAATAATATTAGAACGCAAATAGAAGAGTTAACAGAATTTTTTACAAAACAGACCGAAAAATTAAGAGAAGAAAGGAAAGCAAAAGAGGAATTAGTAGAAAGAATTGAAGATTCTAATATGCACATTGCGGAAGTAGAATATAAACAAACCATAAGAATTAAAAATAAGAGAGAAAATACGTTCGTAATTACTAACGATAATTATAAAAAAGTAATTGACATTAAGGAAGAGAAGCAAATTAAGGTTAATAAAACGTACCTTATTAATAGTGATATTCCAAGTGTGAGACACACACACAATAGTAAGTCACACAAGATGACACATGTGAAACACATAAGACACTACACTTACGGAGATAAATATCACTGTAGGCCTAACAATAAACGTAGTAAATTGTCTAGACGAAGCACTACGCAAAATTGTGGTAAATATGATGTTAGATATACACACGATAATTATAATAACGATAATTATAACTGTAATTATAAAAACTACAGAGGTTATCATAAACGACGAATGAAAAAACAGTCGACAGTTGTTTATATGGGCTTCAAGCAGACTGAATATACGCAATGCATTAGTGACGAGAAAATGTTACCCTATGAACAGGTGACTTCTACGATAAAAACAAACATCGCAGTAGTACAATGGAACGCGGACGTTGTTTACACGAGGGTGAGAACAATGGTAAGCACGGCGACTACGCTACAAAGGAACAATATACGTCCGGTAGACGACGGACAATGCAATTGTTATAACGAGGGGTGTAAGATCAAAAGACACACTGAACTCAGAACTCAATACCAGAATGGAATGAATAATTATTTTTAAAATAAAATAATATAACTATTAATTATTAATAATAAGAAATAATATGTGTAATAATATAAGAGAGTATAAGTAAGAAATGTTATTTATTAAGGATATGATAGCAAATAAAAAAAAAGAAATATTAGTGAAAAGAAATAAAGAATATTATATTAAAGGGTTAATTAAGAAATGTATTATTGATGGTAAGGAATGCTATTGTAGAGAAATATTTAAGAAAGTAATGGTAAAAGATGTTATTGTTGTTATTAATATGAAGAAAGGGTTAGGAATGGAAATAATTGCCATAATTGTTAGAACGGCTGATCAAGCGAACACTTAATGGAGATACAAGGACACAGAAGAAAGCAAGAGTGAAAAGTCAAATGGGCAGAGACTACTTAGGATTAAGGACTTCGAGAAAAATATCATTGTTTTCCAAGACAGTTCCTCTGTAACCGATCATGCGACACACTACAAAGCTAAATGAGTATTCTGTTACGGAAGTGTATTTCAAGAAATTAGTAGCGATCAGAAAGGTAATGTTAATGAAATGTAATAAAAGGGAATGAATGTTAATGTATTGTTTAAGTAATGTATTAGATAAAGTAATGTCATGTTAAGAAAAGAGTTAAGGAAGATTAGAAGCGAAGGTAAGAATGTATGAGTAAGATAATGTAAAATTAAGGACCGAATTTACACACATATGTAGGAATGCAGAGTATACAGAAGGAGAACAAAGGAGAGCTAATTGCAGTGGATTTTCTGGGACCACTACCGCGATCAAGTCGAGGTGTGAAGCACATATTGGTATGTATCGATGTGTTTTCCAAGGCAGTCCGACTGTGCCCAATTATGCGACCCACAACCAAAGTTGTTCTAAAGGTACACAAAGCAAATCCAGTGGGAAAACGGAGTGATAATACGGCGAAGAAATTCTTCAGACTTTATAATGGACCGTATACGTTAAGACAGCGAGTAGGACAACACACTTTCATCGTATATACTTACAGGACTCTGCAATTCGCAGAAATATAAGAAATAGCGAATTTGACAAAGAGTGAGGGAACTGAATCCAGAGACAGTTTCTGCCATGTCGATTTCGTACCACTGCAGGTGTCGACCAAGACATGGGTATAAATAGGACACGCAAGTTACAGTGGTTCTCTTTCTTAAATCATCCACGGTGCAGCGGGAGCTTATGCCCGTCCGCACGGCGTATTTATTTTTTTTGTAAATAGTTTAAATTTTCCAGTTACATACAACTATGTAACTAAGTTGTAAAGACAATCATTTTTAAATAATAACAGCAGTACATAAGAAGAATTACATAAGAAGATCCATTGACGTCAGAAACAGCACGAGGAGAGTTCCAGAGAGTGATACGACGCTGGACAAGAGGAGAGTTCCAGAGAGTGATTCGACGCTGGACAAGAAGAAGTGATTCGACACTGGACAAGAGGAGAAGAGAGACAGCCGACGCTGGACAAGAGGAGAAGAAGAAAGAGGATGCTGGAGTGCGAGATGAGGACGACTACAGATGGATCAAAATGATCGAGTATGATTGACGACAATAAGGTGATAAACAACTTATTTATATCTTAATCATACAATGAACTCAAAGACAATTAAAGACATTTCTATTTTATTTAAAAGTAAGAGCCAATGTTTCTTGTAAAGTAGAATTAAAATCATAGATGTTTTAGAAATACGATTAACGTAACAAGAGCTCAAATTAATATGAAATAAAATGAATACAAAGCATTTAAATGAAAACAATTAGTATTTGAGATAAAACAGTACTGAGAAACAAAAGATAAATTCAATAACTATTAATATTTTGAGTACATTACAATATATAAAAAGAGATTTAAATATTGATATTTTGAAACACATTAATTGACTGAGTAGTCTGAAAATGAGATTTTTCTTTAATACAATAATTAGTAGAATAGAATATTTAGTCAGTAAGGATGTATATAGCATAAGCCTTACGGCATAATAACAAATAATAACGAATGTTTTAAATCGAAGTCAGTGCCATGTGCACAATTTTTAATAATATCAAATAAATTTGAAATACCGTTACAAGTTACATAGAGTTCTTATTGCAGATACACCTGAAACCCAATTTAAATGTTATATTGTTACATAATTTGTCAATCTTGAACGTGAGACCGGTCACGCTAAATTTGTGTATATGTATATGTATTGTTGCATATTTGGCTCCCAAAGAACGTGGGGCTATACAAATTAAAGTACATATAAAAATTCACACACATAAATACGTTGCAATAGATATATATACTGGATATAGATATAGAGTATATGTACTGGATAGAGTACATATGCCAGTTAATGGTTACAGTTTATTAGTAGGCATATTATTTTCAGTAGGCTTCTCATTTTCTTTATTAAAAATGTATTATTCGTGATTGGGGAACTTATCCAAAAATTAAAAAAACAATTATCCAAATATTTCGTATAAATGTAAAGTGTTTTTAAAGTAATTTTTTTTAATTATTACACCAGCATTATTCAAGATATGAAATTAGGAACATTATTAAAATTATCGTTTTATTTATCGACTGATATATGTAAAAAAAGTGCTGAATTTAACTTAAGTATTAAATAATATTTTTATGAAAAAGGTTTATGTACTAATTTAAGTTTCATAAAAATATTATTTAATACTTAAGCAAAAATTCTTAGGGTTCACTGGTAGTAGTGGCCGGGCCGGTGTGGCACCGTCAAATGAGAGCGAGAGAGAGAGAAACCAAGTAGCTTACTGAACGTTACATTCAGCGTAATACACCGCTAAATAAACTATAATTATAACTGAAGTAATAATTGTTATTATAAACTACTTATTTTGTTAGTATTTATATCCCCGTCCAAATCGGCTGAAATATGCAATTTTATAATTTTAAACGAGAGACTAAGTAAATTAAGGAAGTTCATATTACATTTTTGCGGTTGGGGGGCTTGAGCCCCCCTGTGTACACAACGGGATACTAGTGATGTTAGCATTGAAAAGTTAGTAGGCCTTTTTTTAGAATAATTCTATCTTTATTGGTGGAACAAACTAATTTATATGCCTCACAAGAAACTGAAAAACATGAGGAAGTATGAAGATTGAGCAGACTATTTAGATGTGGAAGGAAACAGATATTTCAGAAATGAAAATTTGTTGAGGACTTTTGTTACACATGGCTCTGTTTCCTTACCTTCAATCAAACATTATTGGAGTAAAAGTGTGTTCTACAATACCATGTTCTGGTGATCAATTATGTGTTGAAACTGATTCCAATTCCTTCTACGATTTCTGCACTTCGCAGATAATCCGATAAACTCTATGTTCAAATTAAAACTGTTCAAATTATGGCGGGTTTGAACAATTTTAATAGTGTTACGAATAATGATTACACACCAAATAAAAACTTGTGCATTGACGAATTGATGATGTTGTGGTGAGGGATAGTGTTTTTCACAAAGAAAACAAAAGAAAAGTGCTTACTATTTCTAACATGTATAAAGTTGAAATGATGGAAATGTGTAACAAAATCGGCAAAGTTTCTACAAAACCAAACATAATTAGAGACTATAACAGAAGATTCTATATTAGAGATACTATAATAAGAGACAATAATTAGAGATTATATCCATAGATCGGTCAGTACAAGTGCTTTCATATTACACAGCAGTAAGGAAAATGATCAGGCAGCCAAAGAAAGTTGCACTACATATTGTAGAAGTACATATGCATAATGTGTACGTCCTTTTCCATCAATGTTCAACCACTAAATCTGTGAAATTCAGAGAAAATTTATTGAATGTTTGATAGGACACAGAACGCCTAATGCAGTAAAGACAATCAGGGATGAAGAAAACACTCTTCATTATTCAGAATCTATACCACCTGTGGAAAAAAATCATGACCAACCAAGCCATGTTGAGTGTGAAAAAAAAACACTGTGAAACATGCTTATTATTGCCCAGTTTGTGTTGAGAAGCTGTTTTAAGAAATAGCATTTCTTAAATATTAAATAGCATTTCAAAGACAGTATTATTATTCATTATATTGTAATATTTTTCTATTAATTGATATCACTTGTAATGAATAAAAATTAGGTTCTGTAATGCCTCTGTGTTTTTTTTGTACTTATCTCAGCAGCCCACTACCTTCTGTTTACATGCATTTATTACGACTACACTCATAGCTGACACTCAATGATATGCATTTACCGAGTTAACTCATAGGTGGCGTTAGTGGCGGCTTGTGGTTCTGACAATTGGGGGTTCAATGTCTGAATGTTTCTACTAAGATAAGAGCAATTATCCCATTCCAAATAACACACGGGGTGGGTCTCAACATGAAGACATAACTATTGACAACTTTTAGTAGGCCTAATATTAAGTTGTGTTTATGCTGTTTGTAAATTATTCTAAAAATATATATTTAAAATAAAAGGATAGTTAAATATTTCTGTTTAATATTTAAAACGGGAAGCGGCCTACCGAATTCCTTAATTTTTCATTTATCTTTAATAGAGAGAGAGATAGAGAGAGAGAGAGAGAGAGAGAGAGAGAGAGAGAGAGGGGGGGGGGGAAATTTGTTTTTTAAATAGATTCAACACTATTCATTTTACCAAATCAATGAACTGAATACAAAAATAAGAAATACCTGAACACTTAACACACAAAAATACCAGCAAACACTTTGAAGGTTATACACGCTTCGATTGGTTTAACGTTAATACAATTATTTAAGCTCATTAAGCTCACTTTATTTTCGGAATACAATTACTTCACTATTTTATTTGATTTTAAGACTTTACTGCACATATTTTCATACCATTCTAAATGAAATAGAGAAATCTGACACAAAACTGACGGTAAACTGACAAATCATGTGGTAAAAATAATAATAATGGAATAAATATCACTATAATATTGACGACTCGGAACACTAAGTTTTTTATAAGTAAAAACGTAAAGTTTTACCTTACAGCCTAAACTGGCTTTCACCTATAGAAGGCTTCATCAGAGGCTCTGATGAAGCCTTCTATAGGTGAAAGCCGGTTTAGGCTGTAAGGTAAAACTTTACGTTTTTACTTATAAAAAACTTAGTGTTCCGAGTCGTCAATATTATAGTGATATTTAGTTAAGTAACGGACACGTCATGGACAACGAAATCCAAGAATAATAATGGGTAGTGGCGGTATTATGAAAATGTTAAAATTCCCGGTCAGTGCAGTTCGGCCCTTGTTGGAACTATTCGTCTCTATCGCAAACAATTGGATTTAGCGACTGTTAAATGTAATTTTGCGTATACTGATTTCCACCTGCTAAGCTGTCTACACAGTCCAGGAGGTGCTGAGAGCTGTTTTACACCTCCAAGCAATAGTAGCATGCAATTTGCCTACTACGGGAAAACATTACTGCTCAGTCAAGATTAATCCCGCAAATCTTGTTATTTAAATATGAAACATTTATCTCAACAAATCCTTAAAAATATTTAAATTATTTAGGTGGGTCACTGAACCAATGAACCTTATGGACGAGCCGCCACTGGGTGGTGTCCAATCTTAGATTGTCACATACGAGTTACTTTGCAGTTGGCAGCCACTGTTTAATTATAATGCTTGACTCCAATGGTTGAAATATCTTTATTCACATTGATGTAACATGTTGATAGGAATACTACAAATAATAGCCTCTGACGAAGCTTGTAATAAACGAAAACTGGTTTAGGCATAAGTGTAAAAAAAAGCTTAGTGTTCTGAGTCAGTATACACTTATAATTACAAATAATAATTTAAGTTGCATTATTTTGTAGGATGATGAATACAGTATGATCGTAGTGCTACCAGATGAGGTTGACGGTTTGCACAGTGTGGAAAACAAACTTATTACAGCAAATTTTAAAACTATAGTAGACGGTATGTACAGAACAAAAGTCATAGTTAACTTTCCAAAATTCAAAATGGAAAAGGATATTAAGCTGAACGGCATGCATTCTTCAGAAAGTAAGTACTGTATTGTAGTTCCGAGAACAGTGTCTAAAATAACAAGAAAAAGTATCAGTATCTTTTATGAAATAATATTTCAGTATTAAGGTATAGGTTGTTAATGGCATGCCAATTTAGATTGGAATTCTTTTATGTCAAGATATTAGTTAACAAAAGGAAGTTTAAATTAACAAAAAATATTATTTACACTTCTTTTGAAATTACTGTGAACAATAACTTCATATACTGATATGCTAATCTCTTGCAATAACTAAATATTAGTATGAGTTCTTTCTCATTAGTCAAATAATTTTTATTTATTTACAGTAGAACATTTGTTAACCGAAACAAAGGGGAGAAGCGGTTTCAGATAACCAAAATTTCAGATAATAATTAAGATATCAATTTTTAAAATGTGAGGTAAAATAACTGGAGGCAATATACAATATTATCAGTATATCATAAAATATTATTAAAAATCAAACTATTTACATAAAATCATTTTTTAACACTAGTTTTATGTTGTTTTTTTTTTGAAAAAATGTTTTTTTTCTTTTCACATTGCTTTCTTGTAGCAATATCTCGCCATCGCTTCATTAGCAGAACATCTAAGAGCTTTGATTCTTCAGATCGTAGATGAACCGTAACGCTATCTGAAAATATTGTTATGAGAAGCGTACCGAACAATCCAGAACATTCTCCACTCCCCCCCCCCCCCCGTCCAGTGTGGCTTGTGTTGCATTATTCACGTAGGTGGTTCTAGTGAGTTCCAGGAACACTTAGATTTATGCATTAAGCCGCTGGCGTGCAGTAAGGAGGCAAAGCTGTACTGCACCTCTGCGGGGCCTATATAAAGCCATAGCAGCCGGATTGTCAGTTCAGTTACGTGAGTGATTTTCGCTAGTGCGGATTGAGTGTTGGTCAAAGTGACGTAGTATTGTGTTAATAATTGTGTGAAACTCTATTAATAGACATTGTTATTGCATGTAGACAAATCTAACTGGAAATATTGTACGAGTTAATTACAAACTGTGTGTAATTGTGAAAATTAAAGCTGGTGATTAGTGACGTAATTGGTGTCTTGTATTTTGTTTTCCACTGTACCTACAACGATCAGGAGACCGTCGTAACAGTGGTGTCAAAAGTGGGATAGAACGGTTAACAGTGGAAACAGAGGACACTTCATAGAAGAATGGTGTTAGTGGTAGTTCATAAAAATAAAATGGATTCCAGTTAGATGATAGAAGCATTCCGAGTAATGCTACAGCAAAGACAGGAACAACAAAAAGAAGAATGAAGACAGGAAAGAGAAGAAGCAGAAAAACGGCAAGATGGAAAACCTAAGCGTGAAAATGAAACACCAGAGGGATGGAAGAAAGAAGAATTTAGTCGTCAAGGAACGGCGTTAAGGCATTATTACAAGATGATAACACTGCAAAATTCGTCCTTTTACAACGTGAGCTAAACAAACAAGTTTACAGAATATCTGAAATAGAAAAATCTGTGTCAACTATGAAAACAAGTATGTCAAGTTTAGAAGATTCAAAATATCAGAGAAATCAAAGAATGCTATTAACTGAAGTAGGGCAATTTTTTGCAAAGGCCCCATTGTTTAATGGAAGCACTCACTGGGCAACTTATCATCGCCAATTTGAAGCTGTAGCTTGCTTAAATAACTGGGCAGAAGAAGAGAAAGGCCTTTCATTCATTCTTGCATTAAAAGAACCTGCCGCAGAGCTAATACGCAAAGTGCCATCTAACAGCCATAACACATATCCCGAATTAACAAAAGCTCTGGAATTACAGTACAGTGACCAGCATTTGTGCGAAGTGTACCGTGTTCAACTTAAAGCGAGGCAACAGCATTCAGGGGAGAGCCTTCAAGAATTTGAAGCAAATGTCGACCGACTGACGAGATTGGCTTATCCCAAAAAATCAGAGGAATTTCGAACATGGATTGCTCACAATTGTGTTTATTGATGGTATCAGAGATAGTAAATTACAACAAGTGTTAAGAATGGCATGGCATCAGAATAGCTCAGACGCTCTTGCTCATGCTCTCCATTTTGAAGCTGCCAAGTCGGCGACCTACATTAATCAAAGTATGTCATCACCTTGTAGTCAAATGGATCCAGTATCACAGTATCGTCATAACGGACGGAATAAAAAGATGATTCAAGAACAATAGTTTAAGAAGTCAGTAGCGCCACAACGATCTTTTGAACAAAAGGATAAAGACAAAAGACCTAAGTGTTATAACTGTGGGAAAAGTGGCCATCTACAAGCAGATTGTTGGCAGACGAAAAATCAGAGAGAAGAGCGTGAATGCACGAATTGGAGATGTAAAGATACGTAACTGCACACAGTCTCCACGCTTCATAAAACCATGGGTAACCTGATTGTCAAAGAATTCATTAAAGACAAACCTGCAGCATTTACAGTTAACACGGGCGCCACAGTGTCCATCGTGCACCCTGACTTAATCAGCAATCGCCAGCCTCAATTTAGCTCTTGTATAATACAGACTGTGACTGGAAGCCTCATCAAAGTATTAGGTCAAGTAGACATACCTGGGTCTCCTCGAGTTTAACCTCCAAATGCTTGTTGCAGACATTGTTGATGAAGTGATTCTTGGCACAGACATTATGAATGTCTACGGATTCATTGTGGACTTAAGAGAGAACGCCCTGAAGGTTGGCCAAGAGAAGATAAAGCTTTGCATGGCTAAAATGACAGGTTCTACCAACCATTCGATTAAGCAAGTGGCATTGACCGAAGAAGAAGTCAACAAAGTTGGTCAAGAGGAACCTTTACTGTTGCAGGTGGAAAAGGAAGAGGAACTAGCAGAGGAAGTACAAATAAGTGTAACAGCAAAAGAAGTGATTGGAAAGCCAACTATGGGTGTCAAGGAAAAACCCTTGTTTGTTCCTGAGTTAATAGAAGCTGCCGGAGGAAAAGTTGCTGAAGATGAAGTTATGCAAGAGGTTGTTGATGAGAACCGAACAGACTTGGATCAGCCAGTGGTGTTTAGGTCATCAATACATGACGCATTTGAATTGTTTTTATTTCGTCTGAAATCAAAATATTTATTTAATTGAACAGGATTGTAAAAGTTTATCTGTGACTAAAGCTTTGAGATCAGATCACTTTAGTGAGAAGAAATATCCATAAGGAAGGCAAAGTCAGCCAATCATTTCAGATTACTGAACTTCGATACTGGCTTCCTTTTTGAACTCCTGGACAGAATCATTCAATTCATAAACGCCAGTATTTTCAAATGACATAAATATCACTCCTGGACAATATTGCCAAAATTAGTATCTTATTTGAAGAAAGTATGGAAACTACCAATAAGTCAGTCCTTTGCCTACATAAAAATTATTGTATATGGCTTTTTGACATGTTCAAAATGAAGATGTACAACACACAGATTGTCCTAGTGAAATTGCAGTGATCACTTACTAAACCAGAATCTAACTCTTACTCTTCCCTTTAACCCTTGATTTCCAGGCTATTGTTCACATGTTGTCTTGTATATACTAAGCCAGTTTCATTGTAAATACAACTGTACCAATTGCAAAATTAACAAAACCATCACATGAAAATTAATCATCAGTCTGTACTTATTCTTGGACGCTCACAAATTATTTCTGTTGCTACTCCAGTCTTTCCCCTACTCCTCAAACTCACATCCACCTTCTTAACTTAAATGTATCATGTCTTTCAGATTTCAGGAATTTTTTTTCTATGACAACTCTATTTAAAATCTGTTAATATTTTGAGTTGGGAAACTGTATGTTTTTTAATAGTGTCATTAGAATGCAGAGACGTAATATAGAGAAATAATATTTTCATATGTTTACCAAAAACCAACATAGCTAAACATTTTCAGACAACTGCTGTTTTGAAAAAGTGGTTATCTGAGTTTTTTTTTTAAAGCTTAATGATATAGAAAATTCACTTTTTAAACTTCGATACTGATTTTTTTTATACACTGTCTTAAAAATGTAAAGAAAATAGAATTTGCATTACAGGATAACAGTTTAAAAATGGATTGGTTCAAGGCATAATCTTCTGTATTACTGAGACCTATTTCAAATTTTGTATAACTACATCATAAAATACAGAAAATAAGTAACTTAAATTTGTGTAAACTTAAAATTTCGCTTTCAAGTGGTTTAAATTTTATAACTCTTCAAATGCAAGCACTTTTTTTACCCAATCCAAGCGTTGGGTAGAGTGACAGTCATGCCATAACCACATCCCTCTAATGCATGTGTATTAATAAACACATGAAATCGTCATGTGTTTAAGTTAACCATCGTCAATGAAAAGTAAGTTAAGCATGTCTCCTTATAACATCACTTTGTATTTAGTTAAAACTAAAAACTTTTGCTGAGTTATAAGAATTTTTTATTAGAGAGATCATTTGTATTCTCATACCTAATTTAATTGACATATTTCTGCAGAAATAGTTTAAAGCTTTTTTAATTCTTGGATTTCGTGCAAAATGTTTATATGTGTAAACTTTTTTAATGTGCAAAATGTTTATATGCACACAAAACTGGTTTTATAAATGCATTCAAAATTAACATGCGATTGTGAACGTTGTAACTGTAATTCATATCATATCACTAAATACGTATAAATACTTTAATGAAGACTGATTAAAGCTAGTCACACTGGGCTACAGTGTGTCTTATAATGCATGCACCATAAGCAAGTAAAAGAACACGCCTAAAATTCTACAAGGTGATGGCTCTTCCCATACTTCTTTATGGGTCTGAAAATTGGACTTTAACGAAATTCTCCATGGTCATAGAAGAAACACAGATATACAGCAGGAACTGAATATTATGAGTATACTCAACAGGATCGCCCAGTATCAGTTGAATTGGTGGGAACATCTTTACCGAATGGATGACTGGCGCATCCCCAAACAATTCTGGAACTATAAGCCAAGGAGGCGGAGAGGTGTGGGACATCCGAGGAAGTGCTGGAGTGACCAGCTCTAATCTTTGCCTATTTGAGAGCAGAACAAACCATTCTTGGTTTAATCCGTGAAGATGATGATGATGATGATGTTGATTAAAGTTTAAACATAAATTAAATATTTTATGGCGTAAATTACCATGGAAGTTGATAAACAACAGCATATTTGGAAAAAATCTAGAGACTAGCCAAATCATGCTGTCTGTTATCCTAAGTACTAATAAATTCTATTAATTTATATTACTTGCCAACACTACAGCTTATGTAGTCATATCTAATATAATGTCACATTTATACAGCTTGGCTTGTCAACATTGTTTGTCCCTGGTGCAGCTGATCTGTCTGGTATATCTGATGGTCCCCTATATGTTTCCAAGGCTATTCAAAAGACGTACATTAAAGTTGATGAAAACGGTACAGAGGCTGCAGCTGCAACTGGTAAGTACAGACATTTTTACACAATTTCAGTGTGCTGTTCAAATTGAAGTACTTTCAGTTAAAATTTGTTTCTTATATTTCCATCCATTCTTGTCACAATCATTGTTACCACCTGGCTTGTATTTTCCTGGACAGTCCCGTTTTTCAAACAATTTCTCAATTGTCAGTTTGATTGTCCTGTTTTCAAATATTCTCACAGAATTTCAAAAATCTGCAAATATATGAAGTTCAATTTGATAATTAAAAGTTTAAAATTTGGCCATAAAGTGTAACATAACTCCCTTTTGTTCATTTTAAGGTAAATTGCTGGGCTTAATTTATAATGTAGCCTGAAAAGTTTCTTCCCATATTTTCTAAATATCACCTGTTATACCTTTTATATTTTCATAGTTTGTGCTAAATGTCAATGCAGACATGCTGTGGATGCAAAATCCTGTTGGTTATTGGAAATGTAGTGTGGCATTTTGACAGATCCAGTACCAATAGATTGTTTACAAACATGGTATGTAATCTATTTTTGGAAAGACGAAAAATTGCATTATATATGGCTAATAACTTTATCATACTGTTGTAATTATATTTGTTTGTCTCAGATTAGTGCACAATATGGAAACAATATGGGAACAGAATAAAATTAATATTATAACCATGAATGTTTCTTTTTTACTTCCATATTCCTTAAGGAAATGGAAGTATGGTGATGGCAAAAAAAATCGTGTTCGAGATTATTGCAGATTCTGATTGTACTACACTCAAAACATGAAAAAAGTCGTTTTTCGAAAAGTGTGTGTGTGTGTGTGTGTATGTGTGTGTGTGTGTGTGTCTGTCTGTGTGTAGATTTTTTTTCTATGGCAAACGATAACAGCCGCAAATTCAAACAGAATCAAATAATTTTTTGCATACAGCCCTGATTTGTAGACTACTCACGACCTATTGTTTTTGGTGAAGATCGGTTGAGGGAAAGTGGTAGTTTACCTGCAACGGTTTTTTTTATCAAGGGAAATTTTTTTTTTGGCAAACGATAACAGCCGCAAATTCAAACAGAATCAAATAATGTTTCGCATACAGCCCTGAATTGTAGAGTTCTCAAGATCTATTGTTTTTGGTGAAGATCGGTTAAGGGAAAGGGGTAGTTTACCTGCAACGTTTTATGTTTTAACAAGGGTATTTTCTATGGCAAACGATAACAGCCGCAAATTCAAACAGAATCAAATATTTTTTTGCATACAGTCCTGATTTGTAGAGTACTCAAGACCTATTGTTTTTAGTGAAGATCGGTTAAGGGAAAGGGGTAGTTAACCTGCAACATTTTTTTATCAAGCGTATTTTCTATGGCAAACGATAACAGCCGCAAATTCAAACAGAATCAAATAATTTTTTGCATACGTCCCTGAATTGTAGAGATCTCAAGGATTTTCGATTTTAGTGAAGATCGGTTAAGGGGAAGGGGTAGTTTACCTGCAACCTTTTACGTTTTAACAACAGTAAAGTACTTGAAAATGCATTTAAACTTTTTCAAACAATGGTAATTGTTAAAAATAAAATAATTTTGTTGCCAGGCAATAAAATTATAATTTTTTCATTTTAATGTAAATTATGTATGAGTTAATATACGAGGTGTGTTCATAAAAAGACCAAACTTTTTGAGTAACACATCAATCCGCACAAACGACGAGCCGCGACTTTGCGCGCACCTAGCGATAGTTTTTGACAACAAACTACCACTTATTGTGTTCCGCTATTAGCAGTAGTCTTTGAGGAATATCACATTGAGTGGGGACGTGCACACGCTGGCCGGCGGATTAGTGACAAAGCGATTAAGAAAGACCGCGAGAACAACGTGTGCGTATGAAATTTTGCAGCAAAACTAGGTTAAAACTTTTCAGAGACATTCTGGTTTTCAATTAAGCATACGCGGAAGCCTGTGTGAGGCGAACGATTAGTTTAAGAATTTTTAAAGAGGGAAAAACAATGGTCGGTGCAGATCAAAGCGATATCGAAGATCATGGGAAGAGAGCTCGTGATGTGGTAATTGTAAATCATCGTTTAAATGCCGATACTTTCTGACAGAATCCATTTAAGATCGTAAAATTAAATTTTGATAGAAAAATTTAAATGTATCGTATCACTGAAAAATTCTTACTGTGTTTGTTGACGACGATCAGAAAGAGACCCGTTTTGAAATCGGTCAACAACTGCATACCAATGCAAATGGTAATGAAAACTTTGGAAGACAATGGAAATAGCTCTGTAAAGATTTTACGAAGTCAGCACCAAAATTTTATACACACACGTTGTGTTAAGATCTTCATTCTCACTTCGTTATAAATCCGCCGGACGGTGTGTGACCGTGCCCACTACAGCGCGTGTAGCTCGAAGACTGAAGATCGTGACGGAACAGAGAAAACGGCATTCAGGCGTCAAAACCTGTCGCTAGCAGCACTTAATTCTGCAGCTCGCTCTATGCGCTAGTTGACATGCTACACAAATAGTTCGGTCTTTTTTTGAACACACCTCGTACATGTATAAAATAATATATCGTTCGTGGCAGGTAAGCATATCTCAGTTATGTAATGTTTACGTTTCCATTTTATTATTATGACTACAGCAATAAAAAGGCAGGGAAGACACACACACACACACACACACACACACACAAAATTCGCGTTATTTCTGGCCTCACTCATGTGTATTTTCTTACATCTGCATGCTTTTCAAATGGAAAGTGCCGAAACCCACACCAACATAACGCGTGCAAGCCGAAAAAATGGACATCAATTTGCTTCCTGTGGATCGTTGGGCAGTGTAACTGCACGTGTTTACAGAGGAACGATTCATAGATAGACTTTTCGTCTTTAGGGAATGAACCCTCTGCAAGATGCTGAGGGTCCATGAGTGACTTCGGAGCGCTCCTTCTTTTTCGCGTGTTTGTTCTGTCAAACATACAATGTAGATTCGCAGCTTTACTCTAAGCAACGCTCAATAGGAAATGTTGAAAATTTTAGTCCACGGTGTACCCTCATTCACACTAAACCTGCTCTGATGTTTTAATTACGGACATCATAATATTAAAACTTTGGAAACTTGAGCACTACTTAATGGAGATCAATCATTAACTTATACAAGCCATTAATTTTATGCATATTTTTTATTATATGTGTACAACGTTATCGACAACAAAGAAGTAGTTTTTGTTAAAATTCCTTCCCGGGATATTTGGCCGTAGTCTAATGTTTTCTACAAAACCAGACGTTTCGGCAATGCCATCGACTTCCATCATCAGTGAAAATCGAGTGCGATAACGTGAGGTGGTGTATGTTAGTGACCACAGTACTGTGGTTAAGGCTGAAGCAGTAAGTAGAAAGAAGTAGTTTCTATGGTAATATTTCATTTCGAAAATGATTTTAAATTTAAATCTTAGAATATGGAAGTCATGTATGGTTCTCCATACCAATATTTTACTTATCATTTAAGTATGACATTAATTACAGTTAGACAGAAAATCATGTCTTTTCTCCATATTTGTTTGCTAGTCAGAACTGGAATTGTCATTGTTAGTGGTATTGGTAAAAAAATCAACGAAGATATCTGTAATGTAATCAAATCTCAACAGTTTATTTGCGTCTTCCAGTACAGTGCTGAACACAATGAAATCACTTGTTTCACATTTTTCATCTCACAAGTAATGCTGTACTGTTTAAACTCTTGTAATGTATGGGCCTTAAACCATTTAAAAATATGACCCTAACTTTGATACTAATGTTTTAATAATCTCAACATTGTATAATCTGCTGTTGTCAGTATTTGACTAAAAATATAAATTCAGCAACCAGAATAAAAAAGCTGAACAGCAAGAAGCTTAAGAAACAAAATAACAATAAACTCCCATTTACTTATTAAAAACAAGAAATTTGCTTCTCTGGTTTTGCTCTCTCCCCATTTCTCACTCATTTCCTTTCATTCCCTCTTTTTTTACTGAGTGTTGTACAGAGGCCCCAAAAGTATAGGTTTGTACCTTTTGTTGAATTTGAAAAATTATTAAATGAATTAAATATAATTATATATTATTAATTTTCCACAAAATTGTAGGTTTGAAATGTGTTCACTTCCTTTGAAGTTCAGTGGTACATTCCAGTGTTTTGTCACTCAACATATATAAGGACACAAGTAATTACTAAAGGTGTACAACACGACTTTATTGAGCGTAATAGTAGCAATAACAGTCATTCATTATCAACTTTACCATTAATATATGCAAAAATAAAAAATGAGAGCACTTATATAAATACATAACACGTAATGTTTATACAATATTTTCCATTGCATGTATTTCAAAAATTATATTTTGAAAGTTCCTCACAAATCTTGTACAATGAACGAAGTGTATTTTTGTGTATTCAGTTAGCAGTACAGTTTCTTAACATTACATCAGTTGAAATATATGTAGGACTATAATCAGTATATAATAATGTTTTCACGTTTCAGCTATTATAATTGAGGTAGTATCAGTTGGTATTGACAGAAATATCTACTTCACAGCAGATCATCCATTTGTATTTATGATTATAAATAAAGTAACAAACACAATTTTCTTCCGAGGAAGATTCTGTAAACCTGAGTAACGTTATATGAATTTTCATGCAGGTAACATTTTTCTTAATCCTTATTAGTAAAATAAGTATTATTAGTAAAATAAGTATTATTAGTAACATAATAACTTTGGACTGTAAATATGAAATATTGTAAATTTTAAGACATGGTGTATTCCAGTGGCATGGCATGGGTGCATAATACCTGATTCCAGTTGTGATAGGTCTAAAATCTAACCTAAAAATTAATTCGAATTTTTTCTTGTACCAAGTGTTCTTTTTAGAGAATTTTCTATCATTCACTGGGAGAATAAGAGGGTCCCGGTTCAATGGGATCTGACTCTCATTATACTTACACAGAATAAATCAGAACACAAATAATCTAATTAAAAATAATAAAGACAAACAGAGAAACACATGACTAAACGAACAAAACACAAATAGGTACGTAGTATCTGCTGCATGTCAGTTCTGAAAAAAACATAGCTACTGAGTGTTTTGCCTGTTTATACAGCGGCAACACATTGGATGGACGAGTGTCCCCCCCTCCTAAAGTTTGTACAGTGACAACTAGCACGAGGTCAATGACCGTAAGCAGTAAAACATTGCCGATGTCTGAACCGGCAGCACAAGACGGTGCAAGTGCCCATCATTTCAAAAGCAATGCTACGCTTTTCTTCAAGTTTCCCTACTAATATTGTTCAGATTTCATATTATTTGATAACTGAAGTATTTATTCTGTGATATAATAACATTATTTTCTCTTATTTCCAGTACTGTTGCTGTCGGCAACAGCAGTTACATGGATGCCATGCTACTGGTATATTTAAAAACATGTGAATCATAAATTTTCAGATAAATATTAAATGCATATTGTCTGTTTATTTTAAAAGCAAAGAAATTAAGGAGTTAAGGAGTTTAAAGCTGATCAGTCTACTATACGTGACATTGAGGAAGAGTACATGTTATATTAGGGTTAGAAGAGAAAGTTCAGGAGTCTCTGACATCAAAACAGGGCTGAGACACAAAGCAACATCCCCCTTGTTTAATTATCAGAAACAGTCAATTAAACAGAGAGGGGTGTGTTTTGTAAAAAAAAAAATTAGAACCACAAAGTGTTAGGCTTTTCAGACAAAGTGTCCATATTAATGAATAAAAGAAATGGTTGCATAAAATTATAAAATTTTTACGTCTCTGCCGGAACTAGTTTTTGCTTATTACTAGCTTTCCCAGAGGCTGCCACTAGGAGCACTGTCCATCCTGCTTTTGGTGACAGCACCATTGTTCGAAAGATCATTGTTGTGTAATATGTTCAAATAGTATGTATGATTTAATTGTGTCAGTTCTGTTAGGATGTTGTTTCTATGTGTTTTTGTGTGTTTATATATTTCTAGTTGTTCAAGAGTGTCTAGTTTACAGCCTTTTGTGTGTACATGCAGGATTTTCATGTTGTTGTTAATGTTTGTGCATGTGTGGTCTGCTTCAGTGAGATGGTTTGCAAAGGTGGATTCAGTGGTGGAATGGTAAAGCTTTAATGTGTTCAATGTATCTCTGTTTGAAACTAGAAGCTATCTCCGTTTTCAAATTCAGTATACACAGAAAACCCACTAAAACTGGCACACTGATACACAACTCTTCCAATCACCAAATGCAACACAAACTGTCTGCTTTTAGGCCATGATACACAGACTAAACAACATCCCACTAGAAGAAAAAGATATCAAGATGAATTAAACACAATCAACTATCCATTGGCATTTAGCAGAAGCCAACGGATACAATAGAACAATAATTAACAAACCTCTACGCAAAACACAAAACAAACAACAGACAAAAGACAGAAAACAGCAAACTCATAGTACTAACATATATCAATAACCACAGAAAAACAAATAGCCCACACATTTAAAAAAGTAGGATACGACATTGCATACAGAACTACAAACAAAACAGAACACACACAAACAGCTAAGCAAATTTGATTTACCTAGTGTTTAGGAATTAAACTGCTCAAAATGTAACAAATTCTACATAGGCCTATATGTACACACAAAAGGCCGAAAACTGACACTCTTGAACAAATATAAATATATAAACATACAAAGCGACATAGTAACAACATCCTAAAGAACTGACACAATTTAAATCACACATAGTATTTAAACATATTTTAGTGGCTTTATGTTTTTGAAAGTCTTTTTATATTTTCTGTTTTTTTTTTCTAATTCTCCTAAACTTAATTTTGCCAAATGTTCAGACATCTGTACAAGAAATTTTGTCTTCAGTGACTGATGGGTTTTGCTGTTTACAGTTCTGCAGGGTACAGCTCTCATTCCAACAGACATATATAGCGTTACATTAAAACAGACGTGTTAGTAGGTACAAAACACTTTGTTATGATATGTGAACAGTTACAATGGCATTCAGTAGTCTAATATAATATAGTATTCAAGTATAATACTACTGACTCGGAACACTAAATTTTTTATTGTTTTATTGGCTTATAGCCTGAACTAGTTTTCGCTTATTATAAGCTTCATCACAGGCTCCCACTAGGAGTGCTGTTCATCTCATCAGTCTCATCAGACAGCAAAACCCATCAGTCATTGAGACATAAAATTTACTGATTAATGTAATTAAATACACACACACACATTTTTCATATCATATAAGAGGCAACGGCAATATAGAAGTGCCCGACAAACATGATTACACCTGTCATAGCACTTCTTCAGAGTTACGTACAGGCCCATAGGCAGCCAATGAAACTAAACATGGTTCTGAGTATCACACTATCATTTGACCATATTGTCATACCAAACACTATATACATTCATACTTTTTGACTGTATGAGTAATGCAGTAGGATTATTCTGAAGAGAATAACTGAGATGTTGTCCAACATGTACGGTGGTTTGCCAATTGGCAGGTCTCATACACCGCTATTATCTCCAGTTGCTCCTACTACAGGCCTTTGTTTGATTCTCTTATAGCCTCCTTTGTTAACACAATTAATCTCTTCCATCCTCTCTTTCTTTCCACTAACTGTGGCCTCAAAAACAGTTGTTAGTTTTCCGTTTCCTCTTGTAACAACTGGTAGACAATTTTTCTTTCTCTTCAGGACTGAGACTAAAACTGTTATGTTCAGAAGCTCCTCATTATTTACTCTGACAATTCATTTTATTTTATCCATTCTTCTCTAGTTTGACATCTCAAAAGCCTCTCAGTTCTATCTCTCCTTCTCCTCCCCCCCATACTGTGTACATGGTGTGGAATGTACAGACTCTATGATTAGCTTGTAAAACATAAGCGAAGAGTAGATACAATAAATGGGGTAAATAGTACCATATAAAAATGGACTTCCAATTAATATGCAATTAAACAAATAAATTATTTGCTGAAGGTAATACTGCAGCAAAATAGTCTCTTCTTATTATGGAAGGCTTCCTTTACCTATCGCAATTCTTCTTTTAATCTGCACTTTATTCCTCCAGTCCTCGACTGTTATACTCTCCAAACACTTGAACTTTTCAATTTGTTATGCTTTCCTTCCCTTGTCATCTCTGTCACATTCTCGCTGTAATCAATTCTTTCATTTCCCCTTAATTTATCTTCATCCCATATTTCTTCATTACAACTGCACTCTTGTTCTAGCAGTAGCTGTAATCAGCATGTTGTTGCAAAATCTGACACAGTTCTCCTTTCAATTCTCTCCACGTATTTCTTCTTCATCCTCCCAAAACATTACTTAACATGTCTTCAATATAGAAGTTAAGATCAACTGGTGACAAAGAGCAACCTTACCTTACCCTTCTACCTAGCACTAACCAGCCTGTTTAACTTTCATTTATTTTTGGGGCTGTTTTTTTGTCTCATATATAATTTTTTTGGTCAACCTTCTGACCTTCCAGTTTCTCATTTTTCAAGAATCTTAATCAAGATACTATTGAAAGAAAATAATTAAGCTTTTTAGGCCTACAAGATACAATAATAACCATGAGTAACTTGAGCATTCATTTACATTTGAGATGCACAGACATCAGCACACCACACCACATAGGCACACATATCTCGTGATTACTATATAAACATAAAAAGTCATTTAAAGTCAATGTTAAAGTTTGGCTAAACATAATTTAGTGTTTTAAAATGTATTAGTAGTAACATAATTTAAATTAGTGGAAAACCATATGGTGGTCAGAAGTTTCTTCACTTCATGATAAAGAAAATCTGTTAGACAAGTCAGTTTTCAATACAACACATGCATGTAAAAGAGATAAACAACTTTAAATGAAAAATTGAAATCCAAGGACACATAGGTATATATGTATATACCTATTGCATATATATTTGTGTATATTTTCTTGTTTATTTTAAAATACTATGGCAAACATAATGTCATCAATTTGTGTGTCGCAAGAGTAGGTAATTTTTAATCTACACTATTTCTATAGATACTGAAATTACTATGCAGTTATTGGAAACAATCCTTTTCAGTTTGTTTCTAATAATTGTTTTCAATGAGTTAGCATTGAAAACAGAATATATTTCAAGTTTAGCCAGAACAAAAAGTTAGTCAAACCTTAATAAATTACCACCTCTGCGTTTTCACCTTTTGAAGCTGCTCATCTATGTGAGTCAGCATTTTGCACTATGAACATTGTGATGTCAAAGTACAGAACCAAACCCTCTGTTCAGACTTTGAACTTGTAACCTCTGTACTTTAAATACTGCAATGCGACACGCGCAGATGACGTCACGTTTTTCTTATCTACCGTCTACAGCCGGCTCAGCTGGGCTGTCTGTAGCGAAATTTTCGTTAGTTGTTTTAAATACTCCGAGTCGATCACTCGTAACATTCCCAGCCGCGGCTACTGGCTTTCATTATTTAATTATTATTATGTGCAACATGCACTGATCATACTTGGCAATCTCTGCCTTATTCATTATGTCTTTCGACTTTTATTACTAATTAATTAACGGGCATCATGGTGAGTAAACTTCTGCACGTATCAGCAATAGTATCAAAATTCAACAGTTTTCAATAAAAGATTTTTACATGAAAAATTATACAGTCCACTTCAATTTACTTCCGAACCAGTCCTCTTCATTTAGCGTTCCAGGAATAGCTCAAGAGCCTTCAACAGCTTCCAGACGCAACATTTTCTGGTCCTCTGGGCCGGATCTTATTTTCGCCTTACGGGCAACGTTTTTGGTCCACAAGCGACAGCATTTTCATCCACAAGCGACAACATTTTTGGTCCAACGCGACCGCATTTTTGTCCGCAGCGACAGCATTTTCTTGTCCACCAATCCGGATTTTATTTTCACCTTAAGGGCAACATTTTGGTTCACTATTTCAAAATATTTCATTTAATGGGCACAAAAAGCCTGTGTCCCAAACAAGTCCAAAATTTAAATATTTTCAAATTGAGATTGCTGGCCGTGGCATGTCCTTTGTTGCCGCAAAGACGACCTCCAGGAGTCACACACAAGATACGACAGAGCGTCAGATCTGACATGACAGTGTGACGATTTAAATTGTGACAATTGTAAAAAAATAAAGAAATAAAAAAATTTTAAGTTGCGAACAATTAACCATTTAAATCTCACAATGATAATAAAAAACATGTAGGTACTAAGTGTGAATGGAAGTAGTAATTAATAAGGGCAAAGAAACGGTAAAGAAAAGACATATTGTAAATAATTATTATTGTCGCATTTAACCCTTTGCTTGTTATCAGGCGCCTACCTGTTGATACCGGACTCGACATGTTTACCGAGTCTTCTGTAATTAAAATAATATAGAAAAATAATGTTAATAATTAAAGAATCTGAAGACACAGATAGTCACGAAAACAACTAATTTAAATGATGTATTTTTATCTAGCGATAGTTTGTATAAATAAAAAAGTTTTATTTAGAGAGAGACCGGGACTATATTCTCGCGGAATAAACACCCCACTATCTATTGTCCTGTACCAGTGGTAGCGAACGAAAAATCTCTCTCTCGCTATGACGACTCCAAGCAGTGCACACGCACGAGCGAAATGCTCTGTTGAAATGTTATGTGATTGGTTATTAGTTTGGATTAATTCTTATGTATTTTACTAACTGCTACAAAAAGTGTAATATGTAACGTTAAGAGAAAGAAAAATTAAAAAACGTTGTAACAAGAAGAAATATGTGACAACCAATAGTACGAGTGTTAATAACTATAACAGCTATCTTCTCCGATTGACGACTCTTCACAACATCCTACCTGGAGACATGAATCATCAGAATTACAACTCTAGTAGACCCGACCGATAATGCAGTTCGAGACATCTGAGAATCAACGAGTACCTGTGTAGAAGGCCCACTCTATCCTGCAGACGTTTAAGCCGTGAACAACTGAGACCAGACCTAGACGAGGACGAGCTCTTAGGATTCCCAAGATGTAACCATATGGAGGAGACTTCTACATCCCAAATTAAAGGTGACTCGATAGCACGTCTATCGAGGAATAATAATAATAGTAATTGCAACACAATACTCTCTTAAAGAGACTTTCAGAGACGATTGACTTTATAAGAATATAAAAATTTTAATCTAAGAATGTAATTGTAACTATTCAGGCTTCTTGCAATTGTAACAGTTTAGATTTTAACGTATCGTAGTATAATTAATACCATTCTTCAAATGGAATAATAATGAAACTTAAAAGTAAAAGTAAAAGTAAAAGTAACAGTCTTGCAAGCTAATATCTTGAATTGAATATAATTAATTTTTAAAGTTTAAAGACTAAATACCAAATGGTTACCCGGATCCGGGGAAAAGCTAGATATAATTTGTTGTGATCCCACAGTCTATATAAAGCAATTTAAACAAGTTAATAATTTAATTAATAATGTAATGGGATCTGTCTTTTGAGTAAATGTCATTTGTTTTATTTTAAATGTTTAATAAAAGGAAATCTTCTTGTTGCACACATATACTGAGTACATAAATCAACAGTTTTCCCTTCCCTGATTCCTTTTATATTTATTGTGTGTTGTTCTGTTTAAATTTCAGCTCGTCCCGAATAAGGCAGCCTGAAGTAATTGGCCGAACCAATTACTTTGGGTTCCCTCTGTTATAACTCAAGAGAAGAGGTTATAACAGGAAACGGCAAAACAGTTATTCAACAGCAGCAAATTCCACAACGGTAAATCACGCTGAGATACGACGACAACCTTCATCCAACCAGCACGAACAGGCGGGGCACCAACATCACAGGATTGACGGATGGGATCAGAGCGGAACCAACAGGACCGAAGCAGTTCTGAGCACGCCAGGATTCCACGTGATTATAAACTTTTATTTTTCATATAATTATTCATATAATGCATGAATATAACAATCTGAGTAATAAACTTATTTTGTAGTCATTATGCTATTATTGATGCTTTTCTGCAAACATATATCATTATAATATGAGCATATTTTCATAAATGCATAATAACGCATTAGAAGTTCAAGTGTCGAGATAAAGTTATATGTATTATTAGTTAAATTCATAATTTCAATAACGCTGATGGCTGTTTTTTAAAAAAAGATAATAAGTATAGGTCATAGTAAGTAATGTGTTAAGTTATGTGACGATCAATAGCTCCCGCATTATATCAAATTTTATCAAAATTACGTCAATTATTCACCTGATCTGCGCTTAAATTCTTTTAAACTACATTTTTTAATCGCAATCATGGCTGATGTGAAAGCTCTGATAAAGAAACGGGGCACTATTAAAGCATCTATATCCCACGTACACACGTTCGCGGATAATTTCGATCCGAAAACCAGTGATCATCACGCACTAAAAATAAAGCTTCGGCATTTAATGGAATTATCCACTAAATACGATGATATACAGTCTCAAATTGAATCTGATGACGCTGATTTCGCATTAGCAAGTGATAGAGTCCAAACTGAGGACGATCTTTGCAGCATCGAATGCAAGTTGCAACACTTGTTAGAGCAAGTGGAACAGGTGAATCAAAAACCGCTGATTAATACCGAAATTACGCCTCTTAAAACCCCACTATACAGTTGGAACCGATCAAATTACCTCGGTTTTCGGGTAACATTATTGAGTGGCAACACTATTATAACATATTTCTCGAATTAATACACGCCAGAACCGATCTGACGAATATTCAAAAGCTACACTACTTGCACTCGTCATTAAATGACGAGGCGCTGAACGTGATAAAATCGCTGCCAATTACTCATGAAAATTATGCGGTAGCTATTGATCTACTAAAAAATAGGTATGACAGTAAGTTGATTGTCTCAGCCCATCATGTGGAGAATGTCTTGGGTGTGCAATCGGTTCAACACGAGTCCAAAATTAGTATTTCCAGATTTATTGACGAGATCACCGCTAATATCAATGCGTTAAACACCTTAAACTTACCCGTAAATACATTCGAAATTATTCTTATTCATTACTTGGCCCAAAAACTCGATAGTTACATGCTTCGACTGTGGAAAGAAAGTTTGTCAGAAGAACGATTTCCTAACTTTAATAATTTCATAAAATTTCTAAATACACGTAGACAGTTATTGCAAAATCTGGACAGCGCAACCACTTCAACAAGCAAGATAAATGTTTGCGATAACGCTCATTATCGCAAGGCAATTAAAACGGTGAATGTAGCCAAAGCAGCATTCCACTCCCATGTCGGAAATAATGTATGTCAGCTGTGCAAGGGTAAACACAGAATTACTGATTGTTCATAATTTATAACGCTTACTATACACGAGAGAAAAAACATTATAATCAAAAATAAACTCTGTCTAAATTGCTTTCGCCCAGGCCATGATAGTGCCCACTGCCCATCTAAATTTTCTTGCAGAACGTGTGCGAAACGTCATCATACCATGATTCATATGCCTAACAAGAACGGATCGTCCAGTAACAACCAGTGTTCGCTAAAATTACAAACAAATAAGTCCATATTATTATCTACCGCAGTCTGCATGACAACTGATCATGCAGGTAGAAAGCACCCGGTTAGGATTTTATTGGACTCTGGATTGCAGGCTAACTTCTGTACCATGGCTTTCGCACGTCGCATGGGTCTGAAACTAATCAAATCTCAATTGCCCATAACAGGTATAAACAATTCATTGTCCCAAGCTGACTTCAGTACCAGAGTAAGGTTACAGTCTCGCTATAAACATTTTAGTTTAAATATACATTGCGCTGTGCTTCCCAGCATCACTAATAATCTCCCAGCGGAATCATTTGATGTAGCATCTTTAAATTTACCAAAGGGCATATTTTTAGCTGACCCACAACTCAACTTCTCGTCGCAAGTCGATTTATTGCTCGGTGCTCAGTATTATTTGTAGTTAATTGAACCTATTAAATTTATCCGTAGCCCACATTTTCCCATAATTCAGGAGACAAAGCTAGGATTCATTCTCGCAGGTAATTTGCCGTTCAATGTTGACATGATGAAACCGGTTTCATCCTTTATGGTATGTAAAAATGATAGTGAAATTTCCTCGCAGCTAAAGGAATTTTGGAAGTTGGAGGAAGTTTCTATTCGTGATACCTCCGCTGAGGACTCGGCATGCGAGAATCATTTTGTGTCCAATACTGTCCGTAATGACGAGGGCAGATTTGTGGTATCCCTGCCTCGCAGGTCAGACAAGTCTCATTTGGGCGATTCTCTCTCCGGAGCTATCCGCAGATCGCAATCTCTGGAAATTAAGGTCGTCCAGCAGAAACGTAAACGTAACCGTAAGCGTAACCGATTTTTACACGCTCACCCGCACGAGTCATCATCATGGCCTATCAGTGCCTTCGATACTCATTCTCCCTGCACTTATTCCGGTATCATTAACGATAAATCCTATATACGCTCGGTAATACATAAATGCATCACTTGTTTCCGTTACCGTGCTAGGGGCGCGAACCAATTATTGGGACAGTTACCCCCTTCCAGGGTCATGCCTGCTAAGCCATTTTCCCAATCAGCTGTGGACTATGCCGGACCCGTACTTATACGTCATGGCGGGCAGCGCTCAAAATCGAAGTCAAAAGCGTATATTGCGTTATTTATATGCATGAGCACTAAGGCCATTCATTTGGAACTTGTATCAGATCTTACCTCAGACGCCTTCTTAGCGGCCTTAAAACGGTTCATCGCGCGTAGAGGTATTCCCACTCAGATATTTTCAGACAATGGTACGAATTTTCGTCGTGCTAGCAGCACATTACACGAATTGTATAGGCTTTTGAAATTGAAGGGATTTGAGCAAGCAACTCAGGAGTTTATCAGTTCCCAGGGCATTAAGTGGTCCTTTATTGCACCCTCTGCCCCTCATTTCGGTGGTTTGTGGCAGTAAAAAGTGTCAAATTTCATTTACGTCGCGTGATTGGCTGTTCCGTTTTGAATTTCGAGGAGTATTCTACAATTCTAACTCAAATAGAGTACTGCCTTAATTCACGCCCTTTATTCTCTATATCCAATGATTTTAGGGACCCTGAACCGCTAACCGATTTCCTGGTCGGTTCTCCACTTACGGCACTCCCGGAGCCCGACTATACCCAAGTCAGTATTAGTCGTTTGGGCAGATGGCAGCTGCTCCAAAGATTCACACAATCCATCTGGAAACGATGGTCCAAAGATTATTTGCACCAGTTGCAGCAGCGCAACAAATGGCGCACCACTTCAAGGAATTTAACTGTCGGACAGCTCGTCCTCATTCTAGATGATAATGCACTCCCCTTCAATGGAAACGCAGGGTAATCACAAATGTTTATGCGGGTCAGGACTCAATAGTGCGCGTTGCCGAAGTTTGCACCGCACAGGGTATCCTACGTCGACCCATCCATAAATTATGCCCCCTTCCGGTGGCATCAGACTAGCCGCATGAGCTTCATACGGCACGTACCAGGAATGTGAACTTGTCGCATTGCCTTGTATCACTCCCAGGACATTCCCGGGGCTATCATACAATCCAATTTTATTATTATTGTAATTATTATTATTATTATTATTGTCGTGTAGCTATTATTGCAATAGTTACTACGCCATTATTGTATCAATCATTATGTATTTGTCATTGTGCTATTATATGATTATGTATTTTTAAACTTTTTGGGAACTATTATTGTAATCTTATTGTATCAATTATTAAGTATTTGTCATTGTATTTTCCAATGGTTATGTATTGTTGAATTTATTAAGGGATTGTTGTTTCAATACCATGCATGCAAATTATTACATCTTTTTCTTGTATTATTGCTTGTTACTTATTATTGAATTCATTGTGATCATTATTGGGTATTATGTGGGATAAATTATGTATTATGTGATGGTACAATCATGGTACATTGTATAATTACATAAAATATGGTAACGAGATCATAAATATTGTATTTTCCTATTTTTTGACATACCCAACCCAACCTCAAACACCCTATATAGAATTTACGGTGAGTGGACTATATTACAGTATTTGCCAGGATTTGAACTAATTCATGACAAAAAACGGTGTCACATCACAAAAACTGTGTGCAGTTATTGAGATAAGCAGAGCCAAGCCTTCGTTACGTCAGAGGCGGAGAATGTGTTGACAACTACAAACGGTGATGTCAACAACTTAGACAAAGGAATGTGACGTCAATACACCCCACTTCCGCAGATTTCAACCAGAAATTGCCGTCATTTCATCTGCAGCTCTGATTTGAGCCGGCCGGCCGCCCATTCACTTACGAGTGAATTTTAACTTTTTAGACCACTGTAGGTGGTTAATAAACAATATAAATATAATAAGTACAGTGCGCCAACTTCAAGATGTGACCGGGAAAAACTCGCCGAACTCGCGGTGCGCGAAGTTCGTGCAAACCGAGAACAACCAGCAACACTACATTGGTGAGAGCGTTCCTTATATATTTTGAATCCTTTATTTCCCAATATATGTTATTGTAGAAATCAATCATTTAACAAATTATTCAAAATTTCAATCAAAATTTAAGGAGCTCCAAAATTTAAATAAGTTTGTACCATGATAATGAAAGGGTGAGTGGTTGTGTGCGTGCATAATTATTCTAAGTGCTGGGTTGAGCACCACTATATAAATATATACATGTTATTATTGTATAATCATTTAAACATATAATCATTAACTTAATCAAAGTTATTATTACACATTATGTTTTTGGAAGGGTTACAGTTGGTTTTAAAAAATGTTATGTAACAAAGTAAAGAATAAAAAGGGGTATTTCATTGGTAACAATTAGAACAGCTGTTTTGTTATTTCAAGCAATTTCCGTTTCCTATGACTTCGCGTAACGAACTTCTGGCCCATGACTTAGGTAGTAAAAGATGGCGTCCTAGTTTTTGTATACATAACCACATTTGTGAGATATAATATATCGTATTTATAAATTCAAAAATAACGTAACTGTACAGGTGGCTTCTGGAACAGGGACATTAGGTGGTATTATTTAAACATATTATTACCTAATGTACGCCTAGAAAGAACGGAACAAATTGCTTGAGGTAACGGACACAAAATTTTATAATTCGTAAACATAACCCCACAATTAGGTTAGACAATTGTATGCATGCGTGCATTACACAATTGCCAAAATGAGTACTAATGACAATATTACGTTAGAAATAGGTACAACTAATGTAAATTTGACTGGCGAGATGGATGTACAAACACCTCAAACTAGTCAGATTGACGAGGCGCATACGCCTGTATCTGTAGAAATAACGAAAGTCAATACATCCATTTCAACTAGTTTAGATAGTAAGCAGGATGAAACTAATGCAATGATGCAACTTTTATTAAATAAATTTGACAGTTTTGATAAAAAATAGATGAACAGAAAATCGATTCTAATATTAAATTCAATGAATTAAAGAATGAAATAAAAGTGAGTCACAATAAACTTATTAAAAAATGTGACCAGCTGATTACAAAATTAGATAAGTTACATGTGGTAGAAAGTAAATTAGAAAGTCAGAAAGTACTAGATAGTAGTACCCAGCAAAATGCTGTACTGGATAACCTATTTAAAACTGATAATTCCAAAAATGAATGTACTCTAGATAATACAAATAATACAGGTAGTAAGATTGTGGTGGTAGAAGAGGATAAACATGATAATGAAAATATAATGCATGACAATGAAATATTTGAGTTTATGAAGTCAGAAAGAAAGTTGAGAGAAAGTATTTTAGTACAAGGAATGCAGGGGGTAGAATTTTCTTTTAATGTTGTATTAGGGGGTGAAGACAAGTCTTCATGTTATTATTATAAGGATAAGAATGCCTTTAATTTATATTTGATAGACGATAGTTCTACAAATAAAGTTTCTTTTAGTTTTTGTGTACCTAAGAGGTGCAACGATTTTATGATAGGGACCCTTGTATATTTGGAGAGAGAAAGTGTATTTTGGTGTTATGGAGAGAAATGTATTAAGAGAGAAAGTATAGAGAGATATTGTGAGAGTAAGAGAGTAATAAAAATATTTAAAGTAAAAAGAAATTACAGATAACTGTTAGAAAGGTTAGGGTTATATGTGGTATATGAAAATGATGACTACTTACCTGATAATAACAATAAATTGAAAATAACAAGAAATGAGAATAAAGACATTAGGTACTTACCTGTGGTGGAATATTATGGGGATAATTATAGTATAAACCGATTAATGACATATGATACTAAGACAAACGGAACTCTACTTGATAGTAACTGGAAGTATTTGATTAATAACAATTGCATACAGGAATATAAATATAATGTTGCAAATAATAAAATCTATGTATTAAATAAGAATTTATATAGACCTAAGATTCGTTTATTGTTTAATGATGGTGGATAGACTGTTATATTGTGATATGAACATTAAATAATAATGTGCAAAGTGGTTTTGAATTGGACTGTTATGGACTGATTTCGATTAATGACACAATAATGAAGTTGGAGTGTATATTTTATTGTATTAACTGTATTTATATATCCATGTATTTTGATGTGTATTATGTATTACAGGTACCCCAGTGTGTATTATTATATATTTTATATATATAACATGTTTAATAATAATATTTTAATTAATTACTAATGAATAATAATGAATGTTTAAATAATTATTATATTTGAATTTTGAAAAGAGGTATTGTTATAAGTAGGTAGGAGAGGAATTTTATAAGACAATGGTAAATGATTACAGTAAGGTAAGTGTTTAAACAGGAATATAACCTGGGTATTGAATTAGAAGCAGGTGAGTTATTTAATTGATGTAAATGGAATTAGAAAGATAAGAATTTTAAGAACATACAAAGAGAATTATTAGATATTTAGGGACACAGTAGTTAGGGATTATTTGTAGTAAAGGTGTTTAAGTAAAGGTACATACATATATTTATTGTTGATGAATTCTGTAGTGGGGGTGAGGTGATAAAGAGTAGCCAACCAATAGTGTTGTGGCAGGTATTAGCGTAGTTTAAGGGAGTGTTTGCTGAATTATTTTGGAAGGGCAAAATATTAGAGATGTATATAGCCAGTTAGGGAACACCCAACCCAGTGCAAAGACGAGCGGTGCCATAAGATTTAAATGAAAGTAGTAATGGAGTATATAATTGAGATATTGGTGTCAATGATAGGTAAATTTGATGGTTAGTTAGAAGAAGGTGAGTAAAATTATATAATGAAGTATAGTGAATATAGGAGTTATCCAGACTAAACAATGATAGAAGGTGAAAGGTTAGGTAGTTAGGTAGATAGAAAGTTCAGAGTATAGAGAAAGTAAGAAGTGAATTATGAATAATGAAATAATAATGTAATATGAATAGTAAAAATAAGTTCAAAATGTATTTTATTATTATAAATAAATAAATTTGATGTTTAATTAATAACTGCAATGGTAAATTTTAATTTAAATATAACTTAAATTTTAATTATACAAATGTTAATGCATATCTTAGATATGATTAGATATGATTAAATATGATTGAGTATTTAAAATGTATTAACTGTATTATTAATATATCAGTGTTAATTATTAATGTATTATGTATTTTAACTTTTTAACATGATTTTATAATATGTGTAGGAAAATATGTGTAGGAAGAAAAAAAAAAAAATTTTTAAATGGTGCTGTTAATAATATTTATTAGCCAGATGATTAACTGTTAATAATAATAATAATAACACTAATAATAATTTTATTTTTGTTTTATCATGCACTAAGAGTATTCAATAAATAAATATATAGAGTTATTAATTCTTTTATAATTTGTTTTTCTCCAGATTTGGGAGATTATAATGTGTAATTTTCTTATTATATTTTCAATTATATCTTATTCAATTTTGGTACAATATTCTTTTTAATTCTTGAAGATTATAATATATAATCTTATAATTTTATTAAGCATATTAAAATATATTAAGCCAACCCAGTGCTTATTGGCACAAACCAGCACTTAGCTAAGGGGAACCAGATCAGTTGAGGATGGAGTGATTCAATAAGCCACTATAGTAATATTTTTTATAAATTGTTTCAGTGTTTGGGGTGTGACAGCGGTCCTGAGCTGGCCAACGCGTCAGAGCAGGGGCGTTAAGAGCCTAAGTGGCCTTATGGTGTTGGGATCTCGCAGGAGAAGTCCAGTAAGGTCATGAAGGTACGGTCCTCATCACCAGACCAAGGGTGAGTTATTGTTATTTTTTATATAAAATTGTAAGGGGGTTGTGGCGACTTGTCCTGGCTGATCCCTTTAGGAAGTATGAAAGGGTCAATGAAAGTTTGTGTGCTTCATCACACCATCTTTCATTGAGGGGGTTTTGTGATGGTACAATCATGGTACATTGTATAATTACATAAAATATGGTAACGAGATCATAAATATTGTATTTTCCTATTTTTTGACATACCCAACCCAACCTCAAACACCCTATATAGAATTTACGGTGAGTGGACTATATTACAGTATTTGCCAGGATTTGAACTAATTCATGACAAAAAACGGTGTCACATCACAAAAACAGTGTGCAGTTATTGAGATAAGCAGAGCCAAGCCTTCGTTACGTCAGAGGCGGAGAATGTGTTGACAACTACAAACGGTGATGTCAACAACTTAGACAAAGGAATGTGACGTCAATACACCCCACTTCCGCAGATTTCAACCAGAAATTGCCGTCATTTCATCTGCAGCTCTGATTTGAGCCGGCCGGCCGCCCATTCACTTACGAGTGAATTTTAACTTTTTAGACCACTGTAGGTGGTTAATAAACAATATAAATATAATAAGTACAGTGCGCCAACTTCAAGATGTGACCGGGAAAAACTCGCCGAACTCGCGGTGCGCGAAGTTCGTGCAAACCGAGAACAACCAGCAACACTACATTGGTGAGAGCGTTCCTTATATATTTTGAATCCTTTATTTCCCAATATATGTTATTGTAGAAATCAATCATTTAACAAATTATTCAAAATTTCAATCAAAATTTAAGGAGCTCCAAAATTTAAATAAGTTTGTACCATGATAATGAAAGGGTGAGTGGTTGTGTGCGTGCATAATTATTCTAAGTGCTGGGTTGAGCACCACTATATAAATATATACATGTTATTATTGTATAATCATTTAAACATATAATCATTAACTTAATCAAAGTTATTATTACACATTATGTTTTTGGAAGGGTTACAGTTGGTTTTAAAAAATGTTATGTAACAAAGTAAAGAATAAAAAGGGGTATTTCATTGGTAACAATTAGAACAGCTGTTTTGTTATTTCAAGCAATTTCCGTTTCCTATGACTTTGCGTAACGAACTTCTGGCCCATGACTTAGGTAGTAAAAGATGGCGTCCTAGTTTTTGTATACATAACCACATTTGTGAGATATAATATATCGTATTTATAAATTCAAAAATAACGTAACTATACAGTGTCTACTTAATTATTTTATTATTGTGCATCATGCCATGTTATTATGTATTGAGTAATTTCATTGTCAGTTTTTTAAGACTACAAAATTCAAATCATTATGTATTTTATAATTATCACATGAATTTGTTATGTTAGCCACATTATTACTATTAATTGTCTAGCTGTCATTGCTCTGTGTTGAACACGCCAATTGTTATGTTGTTGTTTTATTAGCACGTAAATTAAATTAATATGTATTATTAACTTTAAGGCATAAATTACAAATTCGCCCCGATTTTGTGCGGGCAGTATGTTCAGACTTTGAACTTGTAACCTCTGTACTTTAAATACTGCAATGCGACACGCGCAGATCACGTCACGTTTTTCTTATCTACCGTCTACAGCCGGCTCAGCTGGGCTGTCTGTAGCGAAATTTTCGTTACTTGTTTTAAATACTCCGAGTCGATCACTCGTAACATTCCCAGCCGCGGCTACTGGCTTTCATTATTTAATTATTATTATGTGCAACATGCACTGATCATACTTGGCAATCTCTGCCTTATTCATTATGTCTTTCGACTTTTATTTTTAATTAATTAACGGGCATCATGGCGAGTAAACTTCTGCACGTGTCAGCAATAGTATCAAAATTCAACAGTTTTCAATAAAAGATTATTACATGAAAAATTATACAGTCCACTTCAATTTACTTCCGAATCAGCCCTCTTCATTTAGCGTTCCAGGAATAGCTCAAGAGCCTTAAAGAGCTTCCAGCCGCAACACCCTCTTATGACTATTTTTTATAATATACAAGACTTTCTATAACAAAGACTTCAACAGAATATAATACACTTAATGTTAATGTACAGTCACTTATATCATTACACTTGTATTAATATTTAAGAAATGCAAAGTGTTCACATTTTATGTCGTGTGTAATATACTGTGTAATGAATGAAAATATCAGAATACAAATAGTAGTCTCTCCGGTAGAACTAAGGTCTAAGCCTACTAATTTAAAATTAACATGTGTTCCAGCAGCATATAACAGTAACTAGCTAAAATGTATTTAAGTTAATCTCATATATATTGCAACAATACATATATTTGCATATTTGCCCAGGGCGGTATGTTTTGTAAATAATTAGTGTAAAAAGAATAAGACGAACAGTTTTAAACAATTTTGTGTGGGAGAATACAGGCTGGGGCCTGTCGAAAGTGACACCTGCTACGGTAGCATAAAATACAGCATTAGTGTGTATGTGTGTGTAAGCCAGTTCCGACCTGCATTGAACAACGAAAAAGGGGAGACGCGTACGAATTGTTGGTTGTCAATAAATCAGGTTTTAACCGGATTAAAATAAACTAATTAATACGTTTTCAACCTGTGAACAAAGACTTACCCCAATTATAAAGACACCATTACATTAAGGAATTTTTAGTGAATATGGTGATATAAAAATTATTGCAAAATGTGCAATAATAAAGATGCTATTAATTTATTATTAATTACTAGTGTAATTAAATAGTAATTAATATGTGTGGTATATGTGAGTGACCAGAAAAAAATTACACAAACAATGATATTGCTCATGCTACGAGTATGTTCATGAGATAGCGAAAATGAACCAAAAAGTGATTGGTAATTAAAAGGACGCTTTGCACAAACTGACAATATCTAACATGTCGAAAACAGGCCTGGAGCTGTCAGATCACTGTCCAGTATAAATACCACCAGCAATTTGGGCTGGTCTGACTTAAGAAATCTTCACACAACGTCACGCCGCCAGTTTGCAGATCGATCAGGACACACACACTAAGATGTATAGAGGAACTCTGGAGCATCACCAACAACAACCCATAGAGACAACGAACATAACAAACAACCCATAGAGATATCACCATAATCATCAAATTCTCAGGATTCTGGACACACACACAAAAACACACACACACGCAACGGTAACAGCAGATATACACAGGTGATAATAAACAATTATATTTTTTATTGTGAAAAGAGCTCTCAAAAAGAACTGACCTATGAATAGTAAATAATTAAAGTTTAAAGTTAAATAGTAGTTAAATAAGAGAATTTAATTTAACAAGAAAATTTAGAAAAGAAATACCAATCTTTTGTTGTGTTAAAAATTTGGGTGTGTCAGTTGAAATAAATAATAGATTGGAAGTAAATGTAGATTATTTTTATTTTTGTTTATAGCAACAATAAATTTTATTCTTGAGTCTTAATATTATTTGTTTTTAAATGAGTTGCTATTATTATTTAAAATTTGAGTTAATTTCAGACACACAAAAATAAAAAGGATTTAAATAACTTGTTTAACTTGTTTGTTTAGCTAGTATGATTATATGGTTGTTTATTTTTTTGATATGTTATGAATAGCATAGCAGGTTACATTATATTTGTGAAGCTTATAAAAGTGATTATTTATTTATCTAATATCTGTTTTTTTAATATTGGAATATTTTTCTATTAATTAATAAATCATAGAATGATTATTTTGAAACGGTTTTAAATAATTATTTCATGTCAACAACATCTCACTCCTCTTTGAAAATTATTTAATTATTGTGCAACTACATATACTTGACGCAACGAGAAAAAAAATCCTGCGACCTGGCCGGTGTAATACACTTTATAGTTGCGTTGAGTACATGGTAATGTATTTGTGTAATTGTGTATAATAGGCCTACTTGTAACGTTGCAATATATATTATATTTAATTTTTAGAATGAATTTACCTCAAGATATTTCTTTCCTTATTAGGAACATGTTTCGGGTACCATTTTGTACCCATCCTCAGCCTTCAGGATTTTGTGTCTCAAAATATACTATAACATAACAGATTCAATGTAATTTAATTTGGGTAGCCCCACGCTTTTGGAGCGCCAAATTTATATAGCACTACAAAGTAATGACGTTAGGTGTAATCGTATTAACAAGAATGCGTAATATATTTTCTAAATCTTTACATTTTTTATTTAGCAACCTTTTTACTTACTTCGGCAATACAAAAATTCATTATTTATCGCTTATGCGATCTTATGTATGTGTCTTCTGGTGAATAATTTATATCTAAACAGGTTATACATAAATCTTATTATCTAATCTTATTTATAACTATTTCTGCTCTCGGCTTACTCATTTAGTGTGGCCATCTTTGCAATTGCTTATCGACAATGAACAATGAATTTACTTTTATTTCAATTTCTTTAATCTTACTTGGCTTTAATTCTTTTCTACTGCATATGCATTACTCATTTATCAATTAAAGACTTTACTAATTATTTTAATTTACTTCAATTTGAAAATCAAAATTGCTCTCTCATAACATTTACGTTATTCCGATATTAATTGATGTACATGAGACATTATTCTAAATGAACAATTTAGACTTTACATTACTATGTACAAATTAAATTCAGTTAGCAACAGTTTTGAATGTCTTTCATTCTAGTTTAAATATTGTCTGTAATTATTATGGGTTTTTATCACCTCGTTTGTTGTGGTAAATTATCAGTGTGTCCTCAGGTCCTCTTCCAGTCCTTCATGTCCTTGGGTCCTCGCGTCCTCTTCCAGGATTACACTGCTTGTCTTTCTTAGTTGTTGTTGTCTTTGCTCACATCATGGGTTGTAGGTGTGTCCATCGAACCTCTGTTCTGCCTCCTAGTTCGTCAGGTGACGCTTACTGTAGATTTATGTTGACTGACATAGCCTCCTACGGCAACGGTTGAATATAGAAGAAGAAACTTTATTAGCACGACCTGGTATTTATAGTCACATCATGCAAAAGCTCTTGTCTGAACAATATCTGTCTTGTCAGAGTTTGTCGATGCGTCCTTTATCCCACTCTCGTCCAATTCACTAATTTTGCTTATCTTCGCGAATTGCGAAGTCTGTTATACACTACACGATACTCAATCGATCGCCAATTTTCATATTTCTATTATATGTAACTTACACTTCTTTATTATAATTAGTCAGGGAGTTATTCACTTTTTATTCGTTGTAATTTCACTTTACGTCACTTTTAAATGGTTTTTTAACCCTTTGTCCATCTTTATAAAATACACACTTAGGTGTCTTTTGTTTTACATTATCATACATATTTTTCTTATAATTAAAATTATGCTTAAAATCTAACATCATTTGAATAGGAGTGTTTACTGTCCAGGAACGGAAAGGCTTCACACACACAAACAAAATACACATGTACACACTGCTAGTGACAGGTTTACCCATATTTTAGACAATCCAGCTTGCAATCTGAATCATGTCTATTATAATGTTGCAGAACTCGGACCCTATAGGGGATCCAAAAATATAATATAGCTGTAAGAAAAGTAAACTAATTTAGAGCCTAATGACCAATAAATATACAAAGGTAATGAGTGAATAAAAAGAAAAATAGTAAACAAAGATAATAAATGAGTGAATAGACTAGACTGACAGACAAATGACTATAACCCAACCCCAGTGATTGGCCAGATAAAGGCTATAAAATAAAATGTAAACTAATAAAAACCCAACTAATATGTCAAATTTAGTAACATGTATTACCCAAGATATGTAAAAGAAAGTACACCACCAGTAATAAACAGGTAAACCCATTGTTATTATGTAATGATGATAGACTTACTAGCAAGAAAGGGTAAGATAATTAAATATTAGAATTACCTTGGTTTCCTTCTTTGCAACTTCTTTGTGTTTTTTCTCAATATACACTACGCATTTCGGGACTTAAAGTCCCATCATCAGGTGGATAAACTTTTCACTCATGTAGAGCACGTCACTAGATAAAAAATATATAAAGGTCACGCACATCTCGCTACTCAGTCGATTTCCCCACTTGCGTTATCTCGTGATGCGCATCGCTACCGACCCCGTGATCGACTGACAAATCTATTCGGCCTGTACTTATTTGTCGTGCTGTTTCAGCATGCGTATAGCAGTATCGTACAGTTCGTTTGACTTGAACGACAGTTTCTCGTTCAGAAGCTGATGATTGTGTGTTGTAGAGGCTCTGTAAATTTCAAACTCCTCCAGTGCATCCATGAGTTTACCCTTTCTGCAGAAATGCGGTGGTTTGAAATTATTTCTAAAATTGGAATAGGTATGGTTGTGATCAATGATATGCATGGCAAAGTTTAATTTGACGTTCCTGATGTTGCCCCTAGGCAGGTGCTCTTTATATCTATCTAAAAATTTTCTCCCTGTTTGTCCAATGTAGAAACTATTACATACTTCAAATTCTATTTTATACACCCCTGAACAGCTTTCTACTGGTTTATTGGATTTTGGCCTTAAAGTTTTTAAAATGCTGTTATTCGTCTTAAAAGATACTTTATAGTCATACTTTCTAAAACATTATAAATAGTATTGGGTAAAAGATTCGTATATTCAGTTGCTATATATTTCTGAACTCTATTGTGTGTTTCATTGTTATTTCTATGTAGGTTCTTTTTTGCTTTTTTACTAACCTATCCACAATCACGCTGTTATAACCATTGGCCATCGCTATGTACTTTATACTACTAAGTTCTTCACGGTAATCCTCTGGATCCACTGGAATTTTCAATAGCCTGTTGACGAATGAGTTAAAAGACGCCATTTTCTGAGCGAATGGATGAAATATTCTAATATTTAATTATATAGGCAACTTGGAGACCACAACAATTATGTATAAGGGTAAGATAGACTCGAATTGTAAAGACTTGATGAAGGAATTGAAGGGACTAATGTCAATAGCCCAAAAAACTAACTTCATACAAAGTTGTAGCACTAACTTTGTGAGTTAGAATATTATGTATTTTAAAATAACCTTATTGATATAAAAAAGCAAACATGAAATTGTAAAAAACTGACTTTAAAATTAGATTTTAAAAAACTAATTTAAACCAAGAGTGAGAGGTAGGTAGGGAGTATTAATGATAACCAGTGAACCAAACTAATATATGTTAGCAACAGTGATTGTGAACCTTAATGATTAAAGAAGAATCACTACAGTGAATTTAAACAAAGTCTTACAAATGTGACGGTAAGTTGATAAACAATAACCAGTGTAATCAGTGAAAGTGATTGATAGGATAGGGATGAATTAATATAAACAATTAATAATATTAATAAAATAAAAGAACAGTGGTAATAAACCATAAACAATAATAAAAATGTTGATAGATAAACAATAAGAAACATTAGTAGCGTGTAGAACCTATGGTATAAGGATTATGTTAAATAAGTTTATAAGATAAAAGGTATAAGATTAAAAGATAAGTTTTATTAGAAAATAAGATCAATTTAAAAACAATATTGTTAGAGTTAATTCAAGGAATTCTTTTATTCAAGTAAAAAATAAGATTAAATGTTCATACAAATGGTAGACAACAAAGTTAGAATGTCAACCAAGTTCATTGTGTTAATAACTAAGAAACAAATTAATTATGAGTTCGATAAGAGGAAAACATCCTATGTTACAAAATAGTCACAAGGATGGTGATCACAATATTGTAAATGGTGCCAAGACACCATGCACCAAAGTTGTTGTTAGTTTATCTAAAAGAGTTGTATTTTATAATAAGGAATGGGGCCGGATTATGAACAGACCATAAACCATTTTTAATGTTATATGTTACCTACCATAGAAAGATTAAGTGATAAAAAGATTGTGTAAAGAATATTATAAAATACAGACAAGCAATTGTATAAGTTTAATAATCACAATAATACTCATCATTGTAATAAGATAGGAAAAAGAATACACTAACAAAATTATATATTGGCACAGGTATGTAGATGATATATTACTTTTATTCAAAGGCAACACAAGACAAGTTGAAAACTTCCACAAATACATAAACACTATACACCACAAATTAAAATTTACACTGGAAATTGAACAAAACAATAGTATAAATTTTCTAGACCTAACAATTAACAAAACTAACAACACACACACATACAAAATATACAGGAAACCAACCACAACTGACATGGTTATACACAACACATCAAACCACCCAACACAACATAAACATGCGGCCTTCAACCATATGCTCCATAGACTAACTAAAATACCCTTAAATAAACAAGATTACACCGACGAACTCAACACAATAAAATACATAGCAATCAAAAACGGTTACAACCCTAATTTAATAAACACACTACACAAAAGCATCAAAAACAAAAACAACAAAACACAAAATACCATCAGCACACAACACAAAAATACATCACACTCACATACCACAACTCCTACACACACAAAATCGCCAACACATTCAGAAAACACAAATACAAAATAGCATACAGAACAACCAATACCATTACAAAACACATCAATAATACAAACACAGACATATACAAATATAACAAAACAGGTGTTTACAAATTAAAATGTAATGACTGCAATAGTTTCTACATCGGCCAGACAGGAAGATCTTTTTCATCCCGTTATTCTGAACATTTAAAAGCTCTAACCAACAACAATATACACTCCGCATTTGCCACACACATACACACAGAAAACCACAATTACACCAACATAGACACCAATCTCGAAATTTTACATTACTTACCTAAAGGCCGAAAACTCAACACACCTGAACAATACGAAATATATAAACACCACACAACACAACCAAACAACATACTCAACGATCAATTACAATATAAATCACATACACTTTTTGACACAATTTTACAAAAAACAAACATCAAGTTGAATCCCTGCACCAATCCCCTTCCTCCACACACCACCCCCACTACACCTTCCACACAAAAACCGTTACGAAATGATGGCAGTCTGACCAAAAAGCTGAAGAAGGCGGATACTTAAGCCGAAACGCGTCCGACGAAAAAAGTAAGTTTTTCACAAGATAAAGTTCATTTTTAGTAAAGGAAAAAGAATGTTAGACAAGGAATGATTTTTTAAAATTATAATAACATTTATTTATTGTAAAATGGCCCAAAGTAATTCAAAAGTAAACAATATGACTAAGCGATAGCAAGCAGAACCTATGAAAGCTATCACAATGTTTACACAAGAATTTACTAAGAAATTCTAGACATTTACAGCTTAGGCCTATAAAATGCCTAACTGTCAAAATTCAGAAAAAGCAATTTGTAAGCAATTAACCATTGTAGTATTTGAGAATTAAGACAAAGTAACTTGGTAATTTCAATTATCTAACCATAATAGTATGTCAGAAATAGAGTAAACAGAAAAAATAAGTGAAATATGTAATAAAATAACATTAGCAAAATGGTCAAAAAGTTAATACAGTACCAAGCCTAGCATTATGGGATATCAAATTAATCTTTGAAAGAAAATAGAGACATTGATGTTAATATCTCACACATTGGTAATAACACCAATGAATAATAGCAATTATAAAATATTAGGTCAATTTGGGACCATAATCCCAAGCTTTCATAACAATGTAAACACAATTCTTAACCAATCAGAAGCAGGGAATTATGCTTGGGATTGAGAAAACCGTTAGAATTTTTAGTTAGTTCATTATTATTAACGCTCGAGGTATGCAGATGCCACACTGAATCCGCTCCAATAAAAAAATAAAAAGAGGGAAATGTACTCAAAATAAACAAATATGAATAATAGAAGTTGAATCTGGATCCATTAAACACAGGATGATACCACAAAACAAAATTCAATAATAAAAATTAAAAAAACCTTGAATAAATAAAATAGAAAATAGAAAAAAAAAGGAAACCCGAATGATGAAGAACTAATTACTATATCAACACAATTTGGAAGAATTGCCTGGAACTCATCAGAAGGAACCACGAGATTCCGTTAAGTATAAATGAATTCTATAATTGCAAATAAAATTAATGAACTTTTCCACAACACAATAACTCTCACTCCGAACTTGGTATAATAAATTCTTTCAAGGATTAATTGAAATTATACAATAAAACTGTATGTGAACTGTAACTTAACCTATGTGTGATGCCTAAAAGTCGACACACTTTTTAGACACTAAGAACCGAGTTGTAAGCAAACCTGTAAAGTATTTAATTAACATTGATGTAAGGTTGTGTACTTTCATAAACATCTTGTTTATTTTTTCATAATCAAAAGAACTCTTTGACTGAATAAATTGTGAAAAAATTAATGTCAGCATATACGCTTGTTTAGTCAAACGGCCCAATCAACATAGCCAACTGCTGAGTTGTAATTTATTTATAGCCGGAGCAAACTTTTTTATAATAACAATATTTTGTAATTAAATTATAAATAATCAGTGAATCTGGACACTAATAAATTAGTACTGAACATTAATAACCATTCTTTGTTTTATTTGATATATGTCTTAATATTTGTGTACTTTAGCAGCGAAGAAAATTTTTTACCAGAATTATAGGTTGGCAACACGTCAGACTCCACACGAGATTTGAATTCGTGCCAGTCCGTTTGAGTAAATTCAAATTATCATCGAAGGAAAAGAAGATGACGTAGGTAGAAACTTTTAATTGTTTTTTTGTAAATTGTAAAACTATTTGGCGCCTATCGGGAAATAAGGTACATTCAAATTAGGACAGGTAAGGAGACGAAAGATACACATTCGGTACTGGTTATTAGTGCGTTCGCGATAGTCATCGTCAGCGATAGAAGGAAGAAAACATACGACATCGTTTAGTTATACTATTAACCACAGATTTATTTATTTATATTAATTAGTTTGATTATTTTTGCAATGCACAGTACCGTATACGGTTGTACTGTCGCAATATATATATTCAAATACGTTTTGCTACAGTCCGTTTCTTAATATATTTAATATTTATACTGAAATTACCTCAAGATATTTTTTCCCCTAATTAGGAACATGTTTCGAGAACCATTGTGTTCTCATCCTCTTGGGAGGATTCTAAATAAGGGAAAAAAAAATCTTGAGTTAATTTCAGTATAAATATTAAATTTAATATATATATATTGCAACACATCTTTTTATGATTTCTTTCATTATGGATTATGAGTTTTACATGGACCTGGTTAGGGTATACCATGCCAACACTTACCTGCAGTATATGGTACTTTTCTGCTTTGCCGGCTATTAGGTGTGGGATTTGGGCTTATTAGGTATCAGGTAACGAGTTGGGACGATGTGTTTCCAAAAGAATTATTTTAGGAAGCTGAGTTGTATAAATTGTGAATAAATGAAAACTACCTTTTTAGTCTATCATTCCAATGATTATAATTGTCACCCTCAAGGTGCTTATCTTTAAACAAATCATAATAATAAAAAGAATTTCAAATATTTAACACAATTTACAGCGGGTTCCACCATTTATATTCTTTCTTGAATATTACTTTACCATATTTTCTCTAGTGATATATTGTTATAATGCTTACGTCTAACAATCACATATTAAAATCATATATCTTAGTACATAATTTATAAGTTCCTGAAAATAAGACATACAATACACAGTATATACACAAAACATATAACATGGAAATATACACACATATATGGGCAGTTTCACACTGTCTGCCTGTAATTATAATTCATTTATAAAAAAATCATTTTTGTTATATTGAATTTAATTATTTAATAAAATGGAAATACTGAATTGATTTCATTCTATGAAATCCGTAACCCTGTTCTTTATACATGAGAAAATAAAATACGAACTTTTTAAATGAATATAACAAGGGTTATAGTTATCGTTATCTCTATGTTAATTATTCTTTATACAGTGCACAATCTCATGAAAACATTTGCTTAGAGTCTTTCTGCACTCTTATTAACATATTATTATGATAATCACACATTATCTAAATGTTCTGTCTTTTTGAATAAATGTCTCTATATGATATACAGTACAACATTTAAAAGTGTCTTTAGGCTTTAGTCATACCGCCTATATAATTAAATGTTTATCAATTATTTAAAACTGTTCAATTTCGCTTATAGCGGCTTTTCATTTACTTGTTGTGTTTTACAACATTATTATGAACCCTGAACCATATCAGGTCACCTGTTTTGATGATTTCATGTTACACAGATGTACACGGGTCTCAGGCGTCGGCGTTGAGTACAGCTATTCCTCTCGAAACCTCCGTCAGCGTCGCTTAGCGGTGTATGAACAGCTAGGCTAGGCGTCGTTCCTTTATCGTCATGGACACAGCGTCTCTGGCCTCGGGTATAGTCTGATGTCCGTAGTACGTAGTTGTAGTAACTCAGGTGTCTGCCGGTCTCATTGAAGCGTCTTCTGCAGCGTATCGTTCCGTGTGTACGAATCAACGAATACTTTATGACTGAGAGAGATGCTCGTTTTGGCTCACTGTTTATAGGGCAAAGCCACGTGTGCAAATGAGTTTCTATCGGCGAATATCTCAACAATCCTTTATTTATTTAGGTAACAAAGTTGTTTGTTAGACGTGTCTTGAACACAGTTATTAGCTAGGTATACACGCGATCTTTAATTAGCACCGCGAAAGGTGTGAAATAGTAAAACGCTTATAGTTCACGACACTCTCACTATCTCGTTATGTGTTTGGTGTCTAAATAAAGCTACATTTCCGCACTATTCACTGGTCAACCTAGTTCTTCTTAATCTTTTGTCATTTTTTTATTATTTAAGTTTTAAAACACTTCTGACATGTGCCGACAAAATTATACATATTTATGCAGGTGGACTGTTATCTGTTTTGTTTGCTATATAAAATCCTATCTGTACCCTTCTAAATGTACAATTGTAGCAGATAACGCTTATTATGCGTACTCAAGTTAGAACGATAAACATTGATAACAATGTTTCGTTATAACACTCCCCCACTTGCTTTAAAAAAATTGTTTGGTGCTTTACAGAACATTTTTTTTTTTTTTTATCTATGTTTAGTACATACACAGTCAGTTATATTACATGTTTATTAGAAAGAATATAAAATCTTTTCTTAAAGTAACAATCACATATGGGTATTATTGGATATAATGACGCAGAGATGACGCATGGTACTTTCCGACGTCCTTTTTCTTCACTGGGTCATATACCATGTAGGTGTGTGGTCCTAGACGACTCCTTAGTTCATATGGGCCACAGAATAATCTGAAGAATTTCTTGGAAGTGTTTAATATACTACTTCCCACAGGATTTGTCTTTATCAATACCTTATCACCAATCTGGAATCTTGTCAATCGGTGAGTTCTATTATATCGGTCTCTCCTTTTACCTGCTTGATGATATAACTGTCGTTCAGCTCTGTTTATTTTTATTTGAATTGGCAAATCTACATTATAATTTTCCGGTTTATTAATCATGTTGTGCCAGAATCTTTTAGGTATTTTATTCTCACTTAATTCTAACGGTGTGTATCCTGTAGCTTCACTATAATTGTGATTCATTGCATCTTCGAAAAATTGTAGATAGTCAGGCCATTTACTCTGTTGATTGTAGCAATATAACCTCATGTACTTGCCTAACTCTCTATTTATTCTTTCAGCAAGATTAGTTTGTGGATGCCTTATGGATGTAAGTATAGGTTTTATACCTTGTCTTGTCAATGCGTCCTTCCATAATTTATTACCAAACTGCTTACCTTGATCTGTCAACACTTTATCCATTTTTCCATACTTTGGTATATACTTCTGGGTGATGACGTTCAGAACAGATTTCATGGTGGGTCTTCGTACAGCATATAACTTTACTAGCTTGGTAAACACATCTACCATCACAATTATATGGCGGTACCCACGACTTGATCGCGGGAGTGGTCCAAGGAAATCAAGTGCAACTATATCCCCCTTCTTCTTAGTTCTGATACTCCCCATTTCAACGCAAGTGTTTAAATTCGGATGTTTGGCTGTTTGACAATCATGGCATTTCCTAACAATTATTTTAATTTTTCTGAACATATTATTACAGGTGAAGGCTTCTTTCATAGTTAAATAGCACTTCAATGGAGATGCATGAGCTAGACTACGATGACATGGCATAATTAATTGCTGTAACATGTCATGAGATAGCACAACTTTCCAATCATAATTAATAAGCTTAAATAAAATTCCATCTTTCACACAATAATTTATAGGTAACGGATTATTTTTTATATTCTGTAATCGCTGATCTTTATCTTGCTCTCTAGCGAGATTACGTAGTAATTCTTGTACTTCTCTCTCGGGTTTGTATGTTATGTTGCTAAGTACCCTGACATCTTGTGGTTTAGCTTCATGTGTTTCTATACAGACTCCAGAATGTAGTCATTGATTTTCAGTCTTCGATGTGGACGGTTTATTACGTTCATCAGTGTTTCTCAGTGGCTCTTTCTGTTTTTTCTCACCGGTAATCGCCTGCGTATTTTCATTCCTATCGGATGTCCATGGTTTCGAAAATCGTTTCGACGAATTCGGCCATCGGTAACCTCCTTTGTAATTACCTCTTTCATTATTTTGCTCCTGCTTCTCATATGTTCGTCCATCTTCATGGCGTCTATCATATGATACATTTTTGTTTTTCGGATATTTTTCATCGTCTGTACGTCTATCTTCTCTGCCTTTATCTTCTTGGCGATATCTTTGCGAATACCACGTACCTCTATCTTGATTTTGGTTCCGATTATCTCGCTGAACTCCTCTTGGTGGGTCTCGTTCACGGATTACACCCTCCATCTGTGTTAAAAGTATTAATAGATCTTCAATGGTAGCTATACCCTGAACATGTATAGCTAGTTGGATGTTCCTGCTGAAATGATTAGCAAGCTTAATGACTAATTCTTTTTGTGTTAAAGCGGGACGTAAATGTTTACTCCTCTCTACTAACATAATGACGTATTCATCTTCAGACAGCTTACCTGGATTATATTTACCAAATTCCAGTGTATTTCGTATTCTCATTTGTATGTATTCATTCCAATACCTCCGTTCGAATGCTAGTTTAAATTCTTCATACGTTTTTAAATCGTCATTCACCATCGTGAACCAACTGGCTGCTGCATCTTTTAAGTAACGACTTACAAAGTCTATTTTATCTTTGTCACTGAGAATAGATCCAATACTATCTATTTCTTTCTCACATTTGATACGAAATTCAATGGGATTTTCCCCTCTGGATCCTCTAAAATAGTTAATGGGTCTCTCTTCTCTAGGTACGGTCGAGTATACTAACGCTTGTGTTGGTAGTCTTCTCACTTCTCGTGTAAGTCGGTCTACTTCACCTTTTAACTTGACTTCCAGCTGATCTACCCTGTTGTCATGGTGTTGGATAGATTTCTTGATGGTGTCGTCTGCTGCGGCGAGACTTTTTGTTTCTTCTTCAATTTTCATGGTCTTCCTGACATTACTCTGCACCAACTCGCTGATGACTTGTATCTTGGTATCTTGTCGATGCGTAATTTTTTCGAGTTTCTGGTCCAGTGTGTCGGCCATAGATTTAAAATTTTGTTGTAGTCTTTTTCGCTGCTCTTCGAAATTTTCATTCATCACCACCGCTTGTTGTTTTAGAGACTCTTTAACTTTACCTTCTAAGGTCTCCATTCGTTCCATAATTTCTACCTTACTTTCAGCATTATACGCGTATAGTTTCTGAATTTCTGACGTGCTTGCTTCTAATCTTCTCATAGTTTCAGACGTGCTTGCTTCCAATCTTCTCATAGTTTCAGCACCACTAGTTTTTATTTCTTCAAACCTTTTTACGTTTTCAGCGTTGCTGGCTTCTAACTTCTTCATTATGTCGGCTAAACTGACCTCTTGTTTCTGTGCCATGTTTAATTTTAATTTGGTGAACCGATTTTAAAATATTTATTATTAATTTGTATATTATTAATTATTTGGATTATTATTAAATACTGTATTGGTAGTCATTTATTCATCAACATACAACCATTATCTTGGGCGCCTGTAGTATCAGTTTCTGATAACCACAATATTTATCTAAGCTCCCCTTTGTTTACTCTACTGATAACGCTAACTGTACTTTCTTATCAGCTACATTCAACATATAAATGCACGTTTTATAATAATTACACATCAACTCTAAATATTTGTTCTACGTGAATTTATATTTATTTAACTTCTAACTAATTTTTAATTTTTTTTTTGTATTATGTTTTTTTTTTTATTTATTTAATCGTGCCCCACGTTGGAAGCGACATTTTCTTTTGCAACACATCTTTTTATGATTTCTTTCATTATGGATTATGAGTTTTACATGGACCTGGTTAGGGTATACCATGCCAACACTTACCTGCAGTATATGGTACTTTTCTGCTTTGCCGGCTATTAGGTGTGGGATTTGGGCTTATTAGGTATCAGGTAACGAGTTGGGACGATGTGTTTCCAAAAGAATTATTTTAGGAAGCTGAGTTGTATAAATTGTGAATAAATGAAAACTACCTTTTTAGTCTATCATTCCAATGATTATAATTGTCACCCTCAAGGTGCTTATCTTTAAACAAATCATAATAATAAAAAGAATTTCAAATATTTAACACAATTTACAGCGGGTTCCACCATTTATATTCTTTCTTGAATATTACTTTACCATATTTTCTCTAGTGATATATTGTTATAATGCTTACGTCTAACAATCACATATTAAAATCATATATCTTAGTACATAATTTATAAGTTCCTGAAAATAAGACATACAATACACAGTATATACACAAAACATATAACATGGAAATATACACACATATATGGGCAGTTTCACACTGTCTGCCTGTAATTATAATTCATTTATAAAAAAATCATTTTTGTTATATTGAATTTAATTATTTAATAAAATGGAAATACTGAATTGATTTCATTCTATGAAATCCGTAACCCTGTTCTTTATACATGAGAAAATAAAATACGAACTTTTTAAATGAATATAACAAGGGTTATAGTTATCGTTATCTCTATGTTAATTATTCTTTATACAGTGCACAATCTCATGAAAACATTTGCTTAGAGTCTTTCTGCACTCTTATTAACATATTATTATGATAATCACACATTATCTAAATGTTCTGTCTTTTTGAATAAATGTCTCTATATGATATACAGTACAACATTTAAAAGTGTCTTTAGGCTTTAGTCATACCGCCTATATAATTAAATGTTTATCAATTATTTAAAACTGTTCAATTTCGCTTATAGCGGCTTTTCATTTACTTGTTGTGTTTTACAACATTATTATGAACCCTGAACCATATCAGGTCACCTGTTTTGATGATTTCATGTTACACAGATGTACACGGGTCTCAGGCGTCGGCGTTGAGTACAGCTATTCCTCTCGAAACCTCCGTCAGCGTCGCTTAGCGGTGTATGAACAGCTAGGCTAGGCGTCGTTCCTTTATCGTCATGGACACAGCGTCTCTGGCCTCGGGTATAGTCTGATGTCCGTAGTACGTAGTTGTAGTAACTCAGGTGTCTGCCGGTCTCATTGAAGCGTCTTCTGCAGCGTATCGTTCCGTGTGTACGAATCAACGAATACTTTATGACTGAGAGAGATGCTCGTTTTGGCTCACTGTTTATAGGGCAAAGCCACGTGTGCAAATGAGTTTCTATCGGCGAATATCTCAACAATCCTTTATTTATTTAGGTAACAAAGTTGTTTGTTAGACGTGTCTTGAACACAGTTATTAGCTAGGTATACACGCGATCTTTAATTAGCACCGCGAAAGGTGTGAAATAGTAAAACGCTTATAGTTCACGACACTCTCACTATCTCGTTATGTGTTTGGTGTCTAAATAAAGCTACATTTCCGCACTATTCACTGGTCAACCTAGTTCTTCTTAATCTTTTGTCATTTTTTTATTATTTAAGTTTTAAAACACTTCTGACATGTGCCGACAAAATTATACATATTTATGCAGGTGGACTGTTATCTGTTTTGTTTGCTATATAAAATCCTATCTGTACCCTTCTAAATGTACAATTGTAGCAGATAACGCTTATTATGCGTACTCAAGTTAGAACGATAAACATTGATAACAATGTTTCGTTATAATATATATATTCAAACACTTTTTGCTACAGTCCGTATCTTGTTGTATGTAATATATTTAATATTTATAAAGAAATTACCTCAAGATATTTTTTTTCCTTATTAGGAACATGTCTCGAGAACCATTGTGTTCTCATCCTCAGCCTTCATGATTTTGCGTCTGGTGAAGTACTTGTGTGTTGGCTTGTCGTTATTGTGATTTCTTGTTGGTCTCTGGTACTTTAAAGTGGTATTATTGTGTGAGATTATGGTATATGTATTAGTATTTTGTGTATTTTCAATGTTGAGTGTTTCGATGTTTATTTCCTTATGTTTGCACGCTTTTTAAATGAAAAGTGCCGAAACCCACACCAACACAATGTGTGCAAGCCGAAAATGTGGACAGCTATTTGCTTCCTGTGGATCACTGGCCAGTGTAACTGCACGTGTTTACAGAGGAACATTTCATAGACAGACTGTTGGTGTTTAGGGAATGAACCCTCTGCAAGATGCTCAGGGTCTATTACTTAGTAATTAAGTAAGAAAACATTTGTTATGGTATGACCCTATCAAAATATATAGAGGTCTGCGAACCTTAAACAGTTATTGTATGTAATCTTACTACAGACTATAAGTAATATATAAAAAGGAATTAAAATAATATTAAACCCATAATTACCAACTACCTAATGTAAGAAAGGTGAAAATAATGAAAATAACACTTATTAATATTAAAAAGCAATGTAGAAGTTTTCAGAATATTGTGAAATAAAAGTGTTTAGGAAATATATCTTGTTATAATATAAACATTGAGTATCACATGTAATTTATATAAAATAACTATGTAACTAATCTAATAAGATTAAGCAATGTGTACAATACTTATAACCAGCGGTGGCATAAGCCCTTTATTAGGGTGGAGTGAGAATCCCATTCGGCGCCCTGTAATTCAGTTTCTGTTAAGTAAAACGCCAACTTTTCAAAACTCAATATGTTTATTGAATCAAAATTAATTTGCTATTCATATTCCACTCTTTCTGCAACATAAACAAAATTACTATTAATTAATATTTTGGTATTTAACATTTGAATCAGTTTGAATAATTCTAAAACTAAAAAATAACAAATAACATAATTAAAAAAAAAACAGGAACATGCTATGTAGTATTTTACGTACTACTGTGGTAATGATAATAAAAATAATAAACAAATACTAAAAACTCTATGTACCTAATTATAAAGGGACCATCAATTGTGAAGAAGACTGAGATTTTGTACATACTTGCTCACTTAATCGTATTATAAATGTCCCTAAAAATAAATTTAAATAAAATTTACCCTCCTTGCTTTGGCACTTGCAAATTTGGTAATTAAATCCACATTTGAAATGGATTTTAGCAATATCATTTTCAATTGATAAAATTGCCAGATTTGACAATTTTTTCCTGGGCCATTGTTGATCTTAGGTATGTTTTTATTAGTTTTAAATTGCTAAAACTATGCTCTCCTTTTGCGACTGTTACTGGTATAGTTTGTAGTATCCGAAGGGCAGTCCAAGCTTTTGGAATAAGTCACACCAATCATTTATTTTCAAAACTTCAAGAACATCTTTCAGTTGCCCTTTGCCTGCGTCTAAAAAATTTTGCAAAGTTAGTATTTCTTGAGCCAGATCATGTCCGGAAATGTCACTTTGTGAATTATGTGTCAAAATATTTTCTAAATTTAAACACGACTGCTCTAATTCAGACTTATCAATTGGTCGCTTCAAATCATACATAAAAGACCAACTCTCATTAAACGTTGAAAGCAGTTGGAAACGCATTTCCAGTGAATTAACCAATTGCGTCTATCAAAGGATAGAATACGGTTGTCTTAAATATGTCTTCTGGGTCTGTTGGAGTCTCATGTAGAGATTCATAGTCAAACCTTCTTCTTCCGTTTCGTGTTTGTTGAAAAACTGTTGAAATTTCAGCTTTTTTGGCAATTTCTTTTGCTTTAATCACAGCCGATGTGTAACCATTATTCCTGTATTCTTTTACAAATTGACAACATTTGTCTAATAGACTCATCGCATTAACAAATCTATCAATTTGGATTGCATGGATTTGGTAACAACATTAATTTGGTACAGTAAATCATACCAAACCACAAGTATGAGCAAAAATCCATATTGATCCATATGCTGAACGAGAGACCTAGCTTCTGAAGCTGCGACCGGATCGGTAATCTCCTTGTATTGCTCTTGTAATGCATCTCTTACTTCGGTATATTGAAACCTCATAGCTTGAGACTCTGCTTTCCCAGCATGTTTCACAGACTTTTCTTAATGTGAGGCCTTTTGTATGTATAGAGATTACTTCCCACTTCTTTGTAGAAGAAGAAAAAAAACAAACAGACATTGGAGAACCCCAAACAACGATACTGTTTTGACAGAAGTTTTAGCTGTGTCAGAAACAACCAAGTTTAGGCTGTGACACCCACAAGGATTAAAAAAAGCTCTTGGAAATTCTCCGATTATACAGTTTTGGACGCCACTTTCGTTGCCCACCATATTAGCACCATTATTGTATCCTTGGCCCTTACAATCATGCATGTCTAAATCATGTTTCTTTATCACCTCATCAAGAAATAAACCTGTGAGACCCTGCCCACTGGAGTCAGATACCGGTTTGTATGCTACAAAACATTCACGTATGCAGTTGTCGTCAATATCAAAAAATCTAAAAGTGACACTTAGCTGTTCAGTGTGACTGATATCAGGTGTGCAGTCTAAAACGATTGAAAAATACAAGGATCCTTTTATCAAGGATGATAGTATCTCGTACCTCATTTCCAAGTAAATCAATGAGTTTATTTTGAATGTTTTTGCTAAAATTAAAGTTTTTTGTTTCACGACTAACGACACTGCACAAATGTTCCATCATGATGGGGTCAAACTAGCCTAATAGTTGCACCAAACCTAGAAAAGTCCCGTTATGTGGACTGTATAAAGTGTCAGAACTTCCTCTAAAAACCAAATTGTGTTCTGCCAAGAATAATGTGATTGCCATCATTCTCTCAAGAATTGCTCTTCATTTTTTGCTTCTCCTCATCTATTTGTTTCATTAAATTTTGATCTACGCCAGTATGCGTTCATAATCTTTTTGTATCTTCCAACCTCTTACATGTTGCTGACTGGTGATCATGAAGTTTCATGTCTTTTTAAGGCTAATGAAATATGAGCCCAATCACCAAAACCCTCATTTGCTAAACTTGATATCGAACATCAGCTGAACAAATAACAATATAAGCAAAACACTTTTGAAGAAGATTTTGAATAAACAAGCCATTTCCTTCCATATTTTTCTCCATTTGGCATTATTCTTTGGAATTGTATTTGAAAAATGGCGACCTTTTTCATTTCGCGGGTAGTCTTCATCACTGTTCAGTTTGGTGCTATTAGACCCTTGCAATAATATTTCGTCAATAACTTTGTTTGATAGAGGATTTGGCTATTTAGCAATATCTTCTGACACATTCAATTGTAAAGCTGATGGTGAAGTCATTTCTGTCTGCCAATTTAAAGGTAGTGTTACTGATTCATGTAAATCTCCATGCTGTACACAAAAACCGTCGTTCTCAGTGACTGATGCAACAAATGGTGTTGGTGATGTAGTAGGAGCTGCGTGGTCTGAGACTGTATCACCAAAGGACAGGGATTGTCTTTGTAAGTTACTGGTACAACATCAACAGGTGACGTTGATGAAGTAGGAGCTATGTGGTCTGTGATTGAAACATTACCGTGTTTTTGTGTTACACAGAGATTTTCATTGTTAGTGACTAATACAATAGATGGAGACGTATACAAAGTAGAAGCCACGCAATCTGTGACTTTGAAAACTTTTGCCAATTGTTTTATGCTTTTTTCGTTTTTGGCTTCTTTAAGTTTTTTCTCTTTCAATTTTGAGAACCTGATAGTTTTTTTATTTCCTTGTGACATATTCAGTCTTGATTCTAGAACAACAGTAATATAGAACTTCAAAAAAGTAAATGTAATTAAAATGAACTTAACCTAATTTCGAATTACAAGGAAACTCTCACACAGAATATCCATTATAGGTATCTAGCTGTCAAAATTTCAAAAACCCAATTTGACATTTACATTCAGTATGGCATTAACTTTGAAAGAACTGTTATAAAATAACAAATAAACTATTAGTCCAAACCACTTATTTAGCTTAAAAAAATAGTAAATAATTGCGAATCCTGATGTAGTATATGTTTCTTTTTTAATACACAATGAGAAACCTTTTGATAGTGGGATGAATAAATTGAGGTTGGAGTGGATTTGGAAATCTAGCAAGTACTGCTCTCTTTATTAATCGAACTTACATAGAACATCTCGGCGACAATACAATACACCGGCTCTTCTAACAATGCCTCTAAGGCAGCACAAATCACATAACACGCATAATATATGTAATATACGAAATATATATATTGCGATAGAACACTGGTAAGCAATGAACTATGTCTTATGCATGGATGACGAACATTCGCATGTTTAAATTTGTTTCTTGTTCAAATTGGTTTTTTTAGCTATAGTTTTGTATTGTATTACCGATAAGAATTTAGAATAGGTCACACTCTTAAAAATTTTATTCGTCATTTTTCTATGTAATGTGTTTGTGAAAGTGTGCGCGGGTGCGCAAGTTAATAACGTTTTTCTATTGTGTCCATTATAATTATCCGTTTTACATGAGACTTGAACAAGACATACAATATAATATTACCTACAATTTCCCTATATTCTGTGATCTTCAAATAACTGTTAAATGTGAATTTTTGTTATATGAAATCTCTATTTAAAACTCACTCAGGTGAAAAGTAATAATCATCTGTGCAGGCTTTGCCAATTTCATGCAAAGTGTTGCATAAGAACTATTAGTGCCATGTGCATATTTATCATGTGACCGATAATTGGCCAATTAGAACGCAGTAAAATCATTGAAAATTGTCTGTTGCCATGTGCAGATCAAGGGCAGTTCATCTAGAGCATTCATCTAGTAAACGTGTGGTCCGCGTTCAAGAAGTTTCTCTTGCGTGAACACATAAACAGTGCGAAAGGTGTACGAAAACTTGGAACTCTGTGTGAGTTATTCTACAGACCCAAGTAATTCAGTTTTAATAAATAATATTGTGATTTACAAGTATCCGTGTTAGTCAAGATATCCTCATAGGGAGATCTACCGACTGCGGTAGATCTGGTGACGCGAGGACACTTGAAGACGTGCCGGAAGGTGTACGCCTATACACTGCTTTTCATTAAACACCCACGTTACACCTTGAGATACATAAATAAGCTATAACCATATTAAAACATTTTAAAAACCTTTAACAATCATAATCAGTGTTATCGCAGCGAGGCAGTGTTGCAGTTCGTCGAACAAGTTCAGCGTGTTTGTCATCAGGACACCATCCCAGCAGAATCCACGAGGGAAGGACACATGAGATATACGCATTACGCATCGCCTTCAGCCATCTCGCCGCATCAAATTGGAATATCTTCACTCAAGTAACAAATTCAGATCTGAACTTTATATAAACTGTTTTCAAACAATATTTCAAAATTCATAACATTTGTGTATGTTTAAAAATATATCGTATGAACTATTATTCAATTGGTGTGCAATAAATAATTATAATACCTCCAATATAGACTTGTTGATTTATAAAACACACACCATAATCCTTTACACAAGAATTAATTCAATTGTGTTGTCGCAACATATATATATATATATATATATATATATATATATATATTATATTTAATATTTATAATGAATTTACCTCAAGATATACTTTTTTTTCCTTATTAGGAACATGTTTCGGGTACCATCTTGTACCCATCCTCAGCCTCCCAGTTTTTGTATCTGGTGAAGTACATATGTGTTGGTTGACTATTATTATTGTGGCTTCCTGTTGGCTTCTGGTACTTCAAATTGGTTTTATTGTGTGTGATTGTGGTGTATGTGTTAGTTTTTTGTGTATTTTCGGTGATGAGTGCTTTGAATATTGTGTCATGTTTTGTATTGATTTGTATTCATTCAGGTATTAGTTTGTTTTGTGTTTTATGTTTGTATATTTGTAAATTTTCCCAAACGTTCTTATGGTGCCTTTGTGTGGTATATGTTTTATTAGTGTCACATTGGTTATGTCTGGGAATTCATGTCCTGTGTTTATTGCATGTGTGGCTAAATTGGATTTATACATTTCTGGTTTTTTTGTATGCGTTTAGGTGTTCAAAATAACGTTTTTTCAGCTGCTTTTTGTTTGTCCTATGTAACATTCATTGCGATCGTGGCATTCAATTTTGTATATACCGTTAGTTGTTGTATTATCTTTGTTGTGTGAGCTATTTAGTTTTTGTAAATTATTTTTATTAGTTTTGTATGCTATTTTTATGTCTGTGATTTTAAATAGTTTTATTAGTTTTGTCATTTTATTATTTATGTATGTGAATGTGGCCCATTTTTTGTTGTTATTATTTATATGTTGTTCATTTTGATTAATTCTTAATTGTTCAGTTTTTATTTTATATTTGATTTTATTTTCTATTTTGTTTACAGTATTTTTATTGTATTCATTTTCATAACCAATTTGGTATATTATATTTCTTTCTTTTTCAGTTTCTTGTTTGTTTAGGGGAATTTTGTACATTCTGTTAAATAGCGAATAGAATGCTGCCATTTTATGTTGTGGTGGGTGGTCAGAATGGTTAGGTATAATGATGTTAGTAGAAGTTGGTTTTCTATATATTGTATATTGTATGTGGTTGTTGTATCTTGTGATGGTTATGTCTAAATAGTTGATTTTGTTGAAGAAAAAGAAAAACATAACAATATATATATTTCAAACACTTTTTGCTACAGTCCATTTCTTGATGTACAGTATATAATATATTCAATATTTATAAAGAAATTACCTCAAGATATATATTTTTTTTCCTTATTAGGAACATGTTTCGAGAACCATTGTGTTCTCATCCTCACCCTTTGTGATTTTGTGTCTGGTGAAGTACTTGTATGTTGGCTTGTCATTAACGACAAGTACTTCATCAGACGCACAATCACGAAGGCTGAGGATGAGAACACAATGGTTCTCGAAACATGTTCCTAATAAGGAAAAAAATATCTTGATGTAATTTCTTTATAAATATTAAATATAATGTATATATTTATATTAATAAAATTAATATAGTACAGTTAATGATGTATTTACTGTTTTATTTTAAGATCATTGAATACAAAATACTAGTATGTCTGTATGTAAACTGCTCCTTGCTTGCTTATTAACATAATTGCAAGACACTTTGATAATATCAACTTAGAAATTGAAACATAATATGATTTTAGTAGCAGCTAACAAATGATTTTCAGACTGAATTGGTTGGACTGAAGTATTACTTTACCCTTGTCTTATTTTTTTTTTTTTACAATTTTCACAAATAATTTGTATGTATGGATACAAATGTGTATTCTGCAGGGAGTCATTTGAAATCCAGCAATATAATATCTATTAGAATTATTCTTTAATAAACATAATATAATGTTCAAGTACTGAAAAGTATGTCAGTTTTGATTTGCACTACTTTAATTCCCATAGTGATGTTTAAGTTGTTTCTCTGACTTGTGCATATAATAGGTAAAAAAATCATGTAAACATAACTTTTTTTCACTATGTAAAATCCATACAGCTTCTTCATTGGTATCATGTTCTTAGTTGGTTTAGGTCATAAAATTCTGCTTCCCCAATATTTCAGTGGACATCTTGCTAAAAATAAATATTTCAGTACCCCTCAAGTAATGCACATTTTTGGAATGCAGTTATCACCCATTCTGTTCAGACATTCTCCCCAGTTCACCTGTACCCCTGTACTTTCCAGTTTAGCAATTCCAATTGTAGCACATTCCATATGATTTTATTCTTATTCTGTCCTCTTTAGTGTATCCTCTAATTCTGATAAATTTAATCCCTATAAAAAGCCAATTATAAATACATCACTATTGCCTTGAGTACTACTACTGGCTCTGAGCATCTGATGAAGCTTGTAATAAGCGAAAACTGGTTCAGGCTATAAGGTAAAAGTTTTAACACTTTTACCAACAAAAAAGATAGTGATCCGAGTCAGTTGTGATATATTTATAATTAGTCCCATGGCTTTAATAAGATCAAGCATTCGTATTTAATTCTAAATAAGTAGATTTTCTGAATTGCTCAGAATTGTATTATTCAGAAAGTGTCTTTTACTTGGAGCTAATTTGTACTCTAAAAGTATAGACTTATTAATTAACTTCAGTTCAAGAATTGTCATTGTGCTACCAGTAATGAGTATAAAAACTAATTTAGCATGTTATAAATTAATATGTGAAGGTACTTCCTTCAATTTTTGTTATATTTATTTAACATATTTGTTGGTAGACAAGAGATGAATGTCACTTCCATTTATATATGAGTTACATCATCGTTATGTAAGTTATGCTGTAAGCTGCAACTGGAATGCAGAATGTGACATGTAAACTAATCCTGTACCTACAAACTGTATACATCTAAATTACTATAATTACAGTTTTATAGACATTTATACAATTTATAGAAATAGTATGACTGTGGTACATTCTTTTGTTACTTCAAGTATTGGTAATAGTTGGTAATAGTAACAACTCACTTATAAAGAACTACTGTATTTATAATTTATAATTAGAACCTGTCTCATGGGGATAAGTCACTGATCAGATTGTTGAATTTAAAGATCTGAAAGCCCAAAAGGCACCTCACCTAGATGGTGATTCCAACACTACCCTGAAAGACAGCCAATGAAATCTGGATTCTAAAGTCAGGAAAGAAAACTTCTTGTGTGGACACACTCCAACTGAACCTCCTATCTTCTACTTCAAAAATCTTTGAGAGACTTGTGTAGTGTCATGTACCAGATAGCCTTGGAAGCTGGACATGCTGATCCCTGAACAATTTAGATTCTGAGTCACACTCCTTATCAGTATACCAGCCAAGAGGATTACCGAAGCTAGCTGCCAGGTAAACAACCACATTCTTTCTTGACATAGACAATTGTATTTCTTGACATTTTTTCTGTGTGTGTGTGTGTGTGTGTGTGTGTGCGTGCGCACGCGCGCGCGTGCACATGTTTGTTTTGCTCCCAACTATAATACAAATTATGCAGCATGAAAAATCCCATGGATCAGATAACCACAAAACTATTAACCATCAGACTCAACCAATATTGCCTAGGTGACTCTCAGAAGTGACCGCATTTCTTAGTCCCAATAGATTGATCATTTGTCATCACTTGACCCCTCTAAAATATTTCAAGTCCAAATAAATACTTGATAACCATGGCCTTTAAAGGTAAATATCCAGTGAGGACTAAGATAGTTATAACAACAGCACTTTAGAACAAGTGGGCCATTTCAAATATCTCGGCTGTACAGTAAGCTGTGAATCTGAATATAACATAAAAGGGAAAATAAATAAATTTATGAATATTAGTGGTATGATTCATATAAATCTTAGAAATAAAACAAGGCACAGCACAAGGATTCAATTTTATAGGACTATGCAATACGCATATTGACATGCAAGTGAGGCGTAAGTCATGAAAAAGGACTGCAGCAAGATTCATAGTGCTGAAATGTAGTTTCTTAAAAATACTTTAAATTATATATCCCAAGATAGAATAAGGAATGAGGATATCAGAGCAGAACTCGAAGTAAAGGACATAAATGAAATTATTTCAATTTACAGAAGGCAATGGTGGGATCATCTGCAAAGGATGACAGAGGATCTATTGCTGAAAGCGGCACTTAACTATAAAGTGGCACTGAACTAGAAGAGATGTGGGTCATCCGAGGATGAGGTGGGTGCCAGAACAGGTTTGTATAAGCTAACCTCGAAGAGAAGAAGAAATACTAGATAACTTACCCAATGGAAGGAGCACTTTCTGAAACTCCATAACCCCTCTGGAAAGACCCATAACCCACAACACTTGTCAATTATAATCCAGTCAAATATAAATTATGTATTCCCTTTGTAGTTTTAATCATACAGTGACTTTTTGTGCAGTAACTTGTAAGGAAATGTGAGACCTATAAAGTACGGTAGTGAATATCTGTACTGATCCAAAAAAGTACAAACAAATTTATGTAGTTCTATACAAAAACTTATTAGTTCACTGGATCAAAAAATTTAAGAAAAAGTTCATTAAAAACTCAACCAGTGTTGCAAAAATTAATTTTCAACTAGTTGCAATAAAGTTACCTGTCAGTTAAAGGCATGGTTGATAATAACTCTACTATTATTTTGTATCTCTAGGATAATTGTATTTGAATATATAAATTAAACTACTTTAATAGACGTTTTTAGTTGTTTCACCCACAGTATTATTGCCATAACAAGTCAACATAAGCAGTGTTATCAGACAACATAAATCTTATCTCTGAATTTTATTAAAACTATCATATCATTGTTAACATTCTGGATGTAGTCAAGTTACATAGTGTGAAAGGTAATCTTAACGTTCTATATTCTTTAAGACATTTTATTTACTTCAGTAAACTGTTGCCAGTAACTTACTGTTATGAACATAAATATTTGTTTATACTAATAATGTCCACATATTTAAACAGGAAGGCTTTTTATATTGAAAGGAAATAAAAACATGGTTCACAATATACTGTGTTTCATACTTCATATCTCACATATACCGTTTTATTAATATATATCTTTTTTATGATGCATTAAATTTGTTATAAGCTACTAATATAACGTTAATTGTATCATTGTATTAAATTAAATTAATTACAAATAATTTTTAGTCTTACATATTGATCTGTAAATATTTCTGTATTTGATAAGTGCATGTGAGTGAGTGAGTGAGTGAGTGAGTGAGTGAGTGAGTGAGTGAGTGAGTGAGTGAGTGAGTGAGTGAGTGAGTGAGTGAGTGAGTGAGTGTGTGTGTGTGTGTGTGTGTGTGTGTGTGTGTGTGTGTGTGTGTGTGTGTGTGTGTGTGTGTGTGTGTGTGTGTGTGTGTGTGTGTGTGTGTGTGTGTGTGTGTGTGTGTGTGTGTGTGTGTGTGTGTGTCAACAAGCACATTCTGTGATTACACTTATTTCTTCGAAGCATTGTTGTTCTTACTTTTGTCTTACTTGTCTTAAGATAAGTACTCATATTATCTTAATACTTCATATTATTGCCACATTAAAGATAACAATATTCCCATGTCTTTAACATATTATTACATTTTCAGCATTAATATTGATTTTAATAAGAATTATTATGATAGTGGCTATGAATTAATACGTTATTGAAGGTTTAGCAAGTTACTGTCACTTAACTATACACAATTTACATTAGTTCTGACATTGTTTCAACAAAGTTTATTGTGATCTTCAAGCATAAAGATTAGTTCTTACTATTCCGGAGTTGCAAGTGCAAATTGTTTTAATCCCCATTATTTAAATTCTGTCTAGTTAATTGACTACATTATGTGCTGTGTGTAGTTGCAAAACCTTTTTATCGATTGTTTTTTCAAATACAAAAAACTTAACTAATTCTGTTTTGTGCCAAGATATTTTTATGTTAAATCTTCAAAACATGTGGTTTTCAAAGTTAAACAAATGAAATAAACTGTGAAGGTAGCAATATTTTATTAATTTGTGCACTTCATGCATTAGATTAAAACATATTACTGTCCCAGAATTACTCGACTTTTCTAAAATTATAAAACTGTAAATATGTGCTTATGTACTTGTAATGTTGGATGAGAATGATTTTATTTCTCTTCTTCAAAACATGAGATTGGAAATACAATAAAATATATATTTTAGGCAAGAAATATCTAGCACTAGAATCATTTTACAACTTTCTGTCTTGGTTGCACAATTATTAATGTAAAAGAAGTAAAATTGTTTTTAAGTAAATTGCATGGAATTTTTTTTCTCTAAACAACAGACTATTTGGTATCAGAAATTCCCAAAGTGCTGTTTATATACATTTTTATTATGAAAAAAAAATACAATTGCATTACATACTCCAGACTGTAGAACTTCATTCATTCATTAAATTCACCAGACAGTTCTGAATTTCACATTTATGTCAACATCTCTGCTACCACAGTTTCATGAATGTGGCCACCAGATCTTATATTACTACCACTTAACTATAAAGTGGCACTGAACTAGAAGAGATGTGGGTCATCCGAGGATGAGGTGGGTGCCAGAACAGGTTTGTATAACCTAATCTTCGAAGAGAAGAAGAAATACTAGATAACTTACCCAATGGAAGGAGCACTTTCTGAAACTCCATAACCCCTCTGGAAAGACCCATAACCCACAACACTTGTCAATTATAATCCAGTCAAATATAAATTATGTATTCCCTTTGTAGTTTTAATCATACAGTGACTTTTTGTGCAATAACTTGTAAGGAAATGTGAGACCTATAAAGTATGGTAGTAAATATCTGTACTGATCAAAAAAAAAATACAAACAAATTTATGTAGTTCTATACAAAAACTTATTAGTTCACTGGATCAAAAAATTTAAGAAAAAGTTCCATAAAACTCAACCAGTGTTGCAAAAATTAATTTTCAATATTATTATTGAAAATTAGTACCGGTAACAATAAAATAAATAATAATAAAACAATAACATTATTGTTTTATGTCAATATTTGTCATGGTATCTATTGTAATAAAGTATACATAAAATAAAAACAGACTTCCTTTTCAATTAAAGATTAGTAGGTAGTGAATTTCATAGGTTTTTTGGAATCAATTTTTCAAAATCTGCAAATTTTAATACTTTGATGATGTAGTTATATTTTATTTAACATGGTAAGACAGTATGTTTTGATCACATGTGGCAATGTAATATTCATTTAATTGCATCCATAATCAAGTTTTATGCAATGTTTTATGTTTTATTTGGTTAGATGCATGCCAGGGTAAGAACCCCACACATTATCAGACCAAACCACCAGACATAACCACAACAGCCAGACCGTCTGTGGTTGGGTCGAGACTACACACCTTCGGACCGGACCAACTTCAGACTGGAATCTATTTCCCCTAACCAGTCGAATGTTTGATCTTGTGGAGGAAAGGTTATCATACTATGGCTCCGTATCTTTCAAAAATGCAAAAAAAAATCAGAATAGTTTTAAGTGCTTTAGTAGCAACTAGTTGCTAGTAACATGACAAGCATCGAAAGAAGAGAAGAATATAGGAAAACAAATTGTTCCAAAAACAGAAAACATTCACCCATGCAAATTACTTAAAGAACTGGAATCAAACGATTTTTGTAATTTTTTACAGATGGATAAGGAATGTTTCATCAATTTACTTGATTTGGTGAAACCATTTACTCAAAGAAGAAATACAGTCTTCAGAGAATCTGTGAGTGCAGAAGAGAGGCTAACTGTGACACTCCGTTATTTGGCCATTTGAAGATCATATGAGACATGAAATTCAGTGGGGTTTATTTAAATTATTTAATTACGTTTTGCATACAATATCAATACAGTGAGTCGTTCTTACATGAAATAAAAGTAGTGAAGAATTGTGTGCAAAAGAAAATAGCAGACTATTAAACAAATTGAACATTGTCACTATAGAAACTTTAAAAGGCATAATACTACATTACTGTAAAAAAATCGGTATGGAGTCATATACATGACTTCCATGTCCTAAAATTTATGTTCAAAATCATTTAAATATTAATTAAATAAGTGGATGCATGAGTTCTGAAAAAATTGTTATCAGCTAAAATGGTACCACCATGTCAGGTGGATTAAGACTATCCTCAACCTTCGTGAGGAAGGACTGTACTTTTGGATAAAATGTCTGAAGGTCGAACGAAGAGCTAGCTAAAGGTAGCTGAGATCTGATTCCTGTAATGAAATTGGACTCTCGCTGTGAGGGGCTGAGGGATGTCTATAGTGTTAACAAAGTCTTTCCTGTCAACAATACTACACTAGTCATTTTTTCTTTTTTTAAATCGAGTCTTGATTTCTTTTTTTCCATTTGACTTCTGATTGGCTGAACGACTATTCTGTTCACCCTATAATTATAAATTTCTCAGCAAACCATTTCTTCCTTAATACGTTTGTGTCTCCTGTTTAACACCCACCATTCTGATCCATGTCATAACGCTATATTCCACACAGGCTAGTAAATAACTAGCCATCAGGGAGGTCAAAATATTTTCAAGGAGGGGCAACAATTTTCCAAAGGAGAAAAATATTTATATATTTTTTATACATACACACATGCACATATTAGTTTATAATTCTCATATCATAATAGAAATAAGTACACAGATTGTATTAATTGCTTTAATACAACAACACTGCCCAGCGATCCACAGGAAGCAAATCGATGTCCACCTTTTTGGCTTGCACGCATTGTGTTGGTGTGGGTTTCGGCACTTTCCATTTAAAAAGCGTGCAAACATAATAAAATAAACATGAGTGAGGCCAGAAATAATGCGAATTGTGTGTGTGTGTGTCCTGCCGGCCTTTTTATTGCAGTAATCACAATAATAAAGCTTTAGAAAAGTAAACTACATAATTGAGATATGCTTTCCTCCCAGGAACGATATATTTTCACTCATAAGTGATTTAAATTAAAATGAAAAATATAGAATTTTGTTAAAGTGAAATGAAATGTTTCCATAGAAACGACTTCTTTGCTGTCAATAACGTAGTACACATATAAAACTTATAAAAATTTACTTCCTCCATCATCAACTACCATTTTAATCTATAAAAAAAATTACCCCCTCCCCCCCTCAAGTACCCTTTTCATTTATAGATATTTCATCTACCTTTCTACAGTGGATTATTATGACCTTCTTTTCAGGATACTTTATTAATTTATCAAAATTAAGCACTTTACTCTTGTTAAAACATTGCAGGTAAACTACCCTTTTCCCTTAACCGATCTTCACCAAAAACAATAGGCCTTGAATCCTCTACAATTCAGGACTGTATGCAAAAAATTATTTGATTCTCTTTGAATTTGCGGTTGTTATCATTTACCATAGAAAAAATTCTACACGCAGACACACACAGACACTTTTTGAAAAATGACTTTTTTTCATGTTTTGATGGTAGTACAATCAGAATCTGCCGTTATCTCAAACACGATTTTTTTCGCCATGACCATACTCCCATTTCCTTATGGAACACAGAAGTAAAAAAAACCTAAATCGTAAGACTAAGTTAAGAACAGCTACAATGTGTGTATACCGGTACTTAATTCTTAGAAAAATTAACCATAATATTCCAGTAAGAGAAATAAAACATTTATATGTAAGTAACTTGAATATTCCTTATTCAAGGAATCATCCACTTATTTAATTAATATTTAAATGATTTTAAATATATTTTAGGATGGTTATGTATGGTTCTCCATACCGATTTTTTTACTACACAATATAGTAAGTACCTCTATGCAGTATCAGTATCTGTTTATTTATCTCATTTGTTTCACTTTTTGTGGTCCCCACCCTTTCGCATTAAACGTTTTCCACTATATTTAATTTGCAAACCAAGTAGGTATTTCACATTTTGAATAACTGTTGGCTCCGTTCGTGAGGTAGAAGTAATAGTTCATTTAGAATGTCAGCTTGTTGAGGACTTGTGAATGCCATTGTTGCTGGTGATGGTGTAGGTGGAGATGGTCCAGTAATGGTGAGCTGATAGAACGTGCTTGGGGGTAAGTGGTACTCAGGATGAATACTGTGGGATTGATGAAGTGTACGAAGTAGTAAAACGGGTTCCAGAACTGTTTGTTCCAGCAATAAAATCTATTTTTATTTCAGTTACCATCAACAGAAGAAGAATGAAAACTGTAACAGTACAGTTTGAACAGAAATGGAACTTCAGTCATGCTGTGGGAGCTATGGATGGGAAGCATATTGCTATACAGAAGCCACATAACAGTGGATCACTGCTATAAATACAACAAATTTTTCAGTGTTATTTTATTCACAGTTGTTTATGCCACGTATGAATTTATGTATGTTCATGTAGGTACCAATGGATGTGTTATCCAAAATACGAGATTTTATCAGAAATTGATTGATGAGGATCGGATCTCAATTTACCTGCATGCTCACCACTTCTTGGTACTAACACCTGCATACCATTTGTTTTCCTTGGTAACAATGCGTTTGGTGTCAACACCTACTTCATGAAGTAGTACTCTTTCATCTCGGGCTGGGAGGAGGGCAGGAGAGTTGTAGAAAATGCGTTTGGTATTTTAGCATCTAAATTTCGAGTGTTTCAGTAAGGTATTTCTGTACAAGTGGACACATTAGAGGTAATTGTCCTAGCATGTTGAGCTTTACATAATTATTTATCTATAAAATATACACGGTACATAACCCAGTCTTCCACTGACCAAGAAGATACTGACTTCATGCAGTTGTGTCCAGGAGACTGGCGAGAATCACATTCATTATTGATTCATTAGGAAATTCAAAAAAACATTCACGAATTATATTAATAATGAAGGGAAGGTATCTTTTCAAGAAAAAATCCTTTCCATTGTTTTGGGATGAGTATACTTACAATGTGCTCAATGCCATTCACATTATCATCTTCCAGTGTCTCCATTCCACTTCTCACAGTCTCCTTTTCATCCAAAAAGCCCATCAGTTCAATGTACCACAACCAAGGTAAATGTAATTTGCTGGGACTTGTACCAGTAGTTTCACTTGCTTTTAACTGGAACATTAGAAACATGAATTTCATTACACTATCTTTGTGAACCATGTCTACTTTCATTAAATAAATAAATATCTAATATATATCTATAAAATTACTCATTTCTGTAGTGTTTAAATGACCAATATAAAATAAAATTAGGTAAATCATGAAAATGGTCAGGCAAACAGACTAGTATTCAAATTCTGACTTGACATAGGCCTATATATTATTATTATAGCTACCTACCTATTTATAATATCATTCTACTTACTCTCCAATTTTGTACCATGTTGTAACGGTACAGAATTGTGTGCTACCATAGTTTCAAGTTAAATCAGTAAATTCTTTAATTGTCAGTATTCACCTGTGAGGTGCCCCTTGTAACCAGCAACATACAGTGTTATTGTTGATGTCTGGAGACAGCCAAGCCAGATGTATTACGTAATACCTTGCCAGCAGCAGTCTTTGTGAATCACAGTAAGCAGTCTATCACCAGAGTTTGCATCAGACAGAAGCAGCATACAGTGCATTAATAAAAACAGTGGCCTCGGGCAGTTACGGTAGGCCAAAGCGATTACAGTAGCCTAGGCCTACCGAACCTTATTAAAAAGTGTGTAAAAAGAGTAAAATGAAGAAAGAGATCGGGACAAAAACGAATACGCTAAATGGTGCAGTTAGAACAGTTCTTTGTAATCTGGCGAATGTGAAAGTGAACTACGAGTGATAGGGTAACAACTGGACCACATGTCAGTTAAGTAACAAATATATATAAAAGTGACTCCTTAACAATCTGATATCAGTAAAAAGCTTTACAAATTTAGATTTATAAAAGAATTAATGACAATACAATAAAGGGGGTAAAAGTTATATATTCAAGGGGAGAAATCATGAATCAAAGTACTGGTTACTAGGAAATAATTAGTTGATAAAACTTGTGTTTGAACAAATTCATGTTTTTTTTAGCTGTACTTAATAAAATAAAATCAAGTTTGTTTAGGGATATAAATATGTGTTAGATTAAGTTATTACGCCACAACCATTTCCTATTCTGTGCTGAAAACCTCGTCTAACGTTCTTTGGGATTTTCTGAGTTTTAAGGGTAGTCAGATAACGGGATTTTTATAAGGGCAAGAGTGTAAAGGTTTCGATATTCAACCTTAAAATATCGTGGCGACCTGGGTAATTTAATAAGGTAAGTTTAATGGGATTATGACAGTAGGTAAAATTCTGGCAGCAGTGAGCAGCAAGTATAAAGTATAATAAGGGAATCTTCTGATTGTAATATTTAATAAATTGGTAAAAATCAATACCTTTACAATGTTACTACTATTATTCTACTACAATATATCATACTACTTCTGGTTACAATATTATTCTACTTAACTATAAATAGAAACAAGTACTTATATAAAGAAAACTTACCTTTCTCATTTCCCTTCTATATGCTCCTCATATTTCCCAGTTTCTTCCTGACCCCTCCAAGAAGGGCTGAATTTTACTTTGTAAATCTCAGTGGCGGCTCGTGACTCAAGAGGCTGGTGGGTGCGCCCTTTAGGGTTCTTAATAATCTATCAATATTGAATTTAACGCACGATAGAAATGTTGCCAATATTTGTTAATAGAAGCATAATTAATTAATAAAATAAGAATAGTAACACGTGCAGCATGCAAAGATTATTTAAAAATTTGAACTCATCTCAAATATTGTGAGCTGTTGTAGAGAGTCAGCACTTTTATTAATAAACATAACCACAAACTGTCGAAAGTGTTTACAAAAATGTCTATACTGTTTCCACAAAAAAAGTAATATACTATATTTACATTATATTATTTTTATGATACCTACACTTTCAAACACTTTCTATTTATATAGAAAGTCCATTCGCCTTTCCTTTAAATTAACGAACTTCTAGCACTCTATTATCAAAGTCCTTTATTTCTTTAACAAGTTCGTTGTTGATAGATAACATCGCCAGGGCATTCAGTTTCATTTTTCATTGTATTTCTCAAGACAGTCTTTAGTCTTTTCTGAGTCGAAAAGCAGCACTCAGGTTCAGCAGTTGTCATGGACGTAGTTATGATAATTTTCAGAAGTTTCAACACTTCTTTGAAACCTGACGTAAAATTGTTTTCTTCTATAAAGTTAAGAAGTTTTATTCCGCCTTTAATATTAAAATCATGCTGTCTATATAATAGTTTCAATTCACTCCGAAGTTTGTTTTCTTGTAAGAAAGGGTAATCCTGAACCACTCGCTTGAATTTTTCTTCCGGAAAGTTTGTAGAGAAAAGTGGAAATAGGCCATTTTACATCAATGAAGCTGCTTCTAGGTGATCCATGTAAGTAAATATATCTTTTACGTGAGTTATAATGATGTTGCATACTTCTTTGGCATCCCCTATTCTAGTGCTGCATCCAGAATTATTGTTCCTTTTTCTTGGTTCCGCAGGGAACTCTGTAACGGTTGATACCACGGAGACCGCAAAACTCCTGAGAAGATTGCTCAACTTCCTTTGAGTTTAAAAATTTGTACCAATCATATAATGTGTGGTTGGCACGACGAAAATTCTTACCATTATTTGAAAATATCTGCGCGGGAATACCTCTGCGCGCGATGAACCTTTTTAAAGCCGCTGTAAAGGTGTTGGAGGTGAGATCCGACACCAATTCTAAATGGATGGCCTTTGTGCACATGCATATGAATAACGCGATGTATGCCTTGGACGTGGACTTTGAGCGCTGCCCGCCATGGCGTAAAAGTACAGGACCGGCGTAGTCCACGGCCGACTGGGAAAATGGCCTAGCAGGTGTGACCCTAGAAAGGGGTAACTGACCTAATAGTTGATTCGCGCCTCTAGCCCGGAAACGAAAACAAGTGACACACTTATGTATTACTGAGCGGATATAAGATTTGTCGTGAATGATCCAATATTTGTGCCTGAGCGAAGCTTGAGTTGATTGCACCCCAGCGTGCAACAAACGGATATGTTCATACTCAATTATTAATCTCGTGAGACGAGAGTGCGGGTGCAAAATTATTTGGTGTTTACTCACGTAGTTAAGTGGAGAGAATTGTAAGCGTCCACCCACTCTTAAAATGCCTGAATCATCCAGGAAGGGGTTGAGTGCAAGAATTTTACTGCTGCGAGGAAGGCAGCGATGTGGCTCAAGTTCCTTAACTTCTATGCCGAAGTGCAACTGCTGAGATTGCCGGACAAAAAACAAAAGTGTGTCATACAATTCTTGAGCAGACAAAAAGGACGTGGCCCTGTCAACAACCGGGAGCCTAGAGTTGCGAATAAATCTGCGGCAATATGCGAAGACGCGAATGAGCCTAGTAAGGGATGAATAATTTTCAACATAGCTATGTGTTGAGGATGCGACAATTAGTGAGGTTTGAACCTGCTTACGACGTTCCTGCTCAAGGTCGGGGTAAGTACAGGGAGCATGAATGTCGAAGGCGCTAACGGGTCATGATGCTGACTCATGGGCTAACCAGGACGGACCATGCCACCATTGAGTATGGCAGTGCAAACTACAAGGGAGGTAACCGCATGATAAAATGTCGGCAGGGTTGTCAGTTGATACTACATGATGCCAAGTTCCCCTGCTGCTAACAAGACGCTGTATTTCCGCGACACGGTTGGCCACAAATACCTTCCAGCGGGAAGATTGTTGATGTATCCAATGCAACGCTATCATCGAGTCCGAATAGAGATATAGTCCGTCAAAATCGTAGTTGATGGCGCTTAAAACCTTGGAAGTTAATTGCGCCAGCAATAAACAAGCACAAAGTTCAAGGCATGGTAGCGTTATCTGTTTCAGCGGAGCGACCCTAGATTTAGCACACAACAAGTTTGACGATATGGCGCCGTTCGAATAGACTGCCCGCACATAAATGCAACACGCGTAACCTTTAGCCGAAGCGTCGGCGAATCCGTGAAGCTGTAATGAACTAATTGGATAATTGTTCGAACTCTTAACCGACCTCGTAATCTTAAAATGAGTGTCGGAAACTAATTGAGAGTATAGTTCTAGCCATTGATTATGCTATTGATATTGTTATTGTTATGCTATTGATTATGTTCTGGGAATGACCCAGATAGGGGTTCGTCCCAATTTGTGCCCGCCAACCACAACTGTTGTACGAAATGTTTGCAGCAAAATGTGATGGGGGTAATAAGACCCAGCGGGTCGTAAATCCCAGCAATGACCGACAACACGCTTCTTTTGTTGAACACGGTCGAATTATCATCACCCCGAACGGTATATAAAAAATTATCCTTATCAACGTTCCATTGGATTCCCAATGTACGCACGTTTTGACCTTTGCTGAAGTCATGGGATACTTGGGCGCGAAGGGCCATAATCTTATGGTGGTTAGAAAACCACTTATGTAACGTGAAACCATATCTATTTAGCAAATTCACGATCTCGCATTTCATTTTAGCTAACACGTTCGGATCATCCGAACCCGTTATAAGATCATCTACGTAAAAATCATTGGCTATGGCCATACAAGCTATAGGGTAGTCGGATTTATTTTCATAGGCTATCTGAGCCAGACAACGTGTAGCAAGGAAGGAAGCACTAGCAGTGCCATACGTAACCGTCCTTAAAGCGTAATGTAATTCCTTATGCGGCGCGTCACGCCAAACGATGCGTTGCAAGTTTGAATCCTTACGGTTAACCATTATTTGACGATACATCTTTTCTATGTCTGCAATAAGTACATATCGGTGGGTACGGAACCGAACCATTATCGAGAACAGATCCTGCTGGATCGTAGGACCGACCATTAGAGTATCGTTGAGGGACAGATTATTTGTGGTTTTAGCGGAGGCGTCAAATACCACGCGCAATTTAGTGGTTAGGCTGGAGTCCTTGAAGACTGCGTGATGGGGCAAATAAAAAATATCTGAGTTGTCAAGCGACAAATCGTAATCATTAAGTGGAGACATGTGACCAAGTTTCAAGTATTCACTCATGAACTCGCTATAATCCTTGTAAAGGATAGGGTTCTGCTTGAACTTGAACTCTAGCGATTGGAACCTGCGGATAGCTCCGCGGAGAGAATCTCCCAAATGAGATTTATCAGACCTGCGGGGCAGGGATACCACGAATCTCCCTTCGCGGTTGCGGATAGTGTTTTTCACAAAATGTTTTTCACACGGCGAGTCCCCAGAGCAGGGTTCGCGACTAGAGACCTCCTCCAACTTCCAGAATTCTTTTAGTTGCGAGGAAATCTGACTATCATCCTTGCAGACCATAAAGGACGAAACTGTTTTAGTTATGTCGACGTTGAAGGGTAAATTACCGGCCAAAATAAATCCTAACTTAGTCTCCTGAATTATAGGAAAGTGCGGTCCGCGCATAAATTTAATGGGTTCAATTAGTTGGAGATAATATTGAGCGCCGAGTAGTACATCGACTTGCGACGAGCAGTGTAGGTGTGGATCAGCCAAGAATACGTGCTTGGGTAAATTCAAAGAGGCAAGATCGAATGACTCCGCCGGTAAATCATTAGTTATACTGGGTAGTACGGCACAATGTACGTTTAACGTAAAGGGTTTATAGCGAGAATGTAGCTTTACCTTTGTACTAAAGTCAGCCTGGGAAAGCGAGTTGTTTATACCCGTGATGGGCAGTTGCGATTTAACCAATTGAAGGCCCATTCTGCGGGCGAAATCCATTGTGCAAAAGTTTGCTTGCGAGCCAGAATCCAGTAAAATTCTAACGGGTAATTTTCTACCGGCCTTATTAGTGGTCATACAGACAGCGGTGGATAACAATATTGATTTATTTGTTTGTAACTTTAGTGAGCATTGGTTATTGATGGAAGATCCGTCCTTGTTGGGGACATGAATTGTGGTGTGGTGACGCTTAGCACATTTTTTACAAGAAAATTTTGATGAGCATTTTGAACTTTCGTGACCCGGACGAAGGCAATTTAAACAAAGTTTGTTTTTTACTATGACGTTTCTTCTGTCAGGGACAGAAAGCGATGTGAATTGTAAGCAGTCGATAATTCTATGTTCGCCGTTACATAGTCTACATAAATTGTTTCTGATATGAGAATGAAATGCCCCTCTAGGAGCGCTTATCTGTTTAACTGCCTTGCGATAAGGAGACTTATCGCTGTTATTTAACTCGCTCGTTGAGGTAGTCGCGTTATCAATAATTTGTAACAATTTTCTGCGTGAATTTAAAAAATTCATAAAATTATTAAAGTCAGGGAATTTATGTTCCGACAAACTCTCTTTCCACAACCGGAAAGTGTAACTGTCAATCTTTTTAGCTAAGTAATGTATGACAATAATTTCGAATGTGTTAACTGGCAGGTTGAGATTGTTTAAAGCATTTATATTGGCTGAGATTTCATCAATGAATTTAGATATGCTGACTTGGGATTCTTGTTGAACCAATGGTACGCCCAGGACATTCCCGACATGGTGGGCGGAGACAATTAGCTTACTGTCATATCTATTCTTCAACAGATCGATAGCCACTGCGTAATTCTCATGAGTGATTGGTAATGACTTTATTACGTTAAGCGCCTCGCCAGACAATGACGAGTGCAAATAGTGAAGTTTCTGTATGTCCGTCAGATCGGCTCTGACGTGAATTAGTTCAAGAAAAATATGGTAATAATGCTGCCACTCAATAATACTACCCGCAAACCGTGGTAATTTGATCGGTTCCAACTGAATGGGGGGTGTTTTAAGATGCTTACTTTCAGCATTAATTAATGGTTTCTGGTTCATATGCTCAGCTTGCTCCAGCAGGTGTTGCAATTTACACTCTATATTACAAAGATCGTCTTCCGTTTGTACCCTATCACTCGCTAAAGCAAAGTCCGCTTCCTCGGCTTCGATTTGGGATTGAATCTCATCGTATTTGGTGGATAATTCCATCAAATGTCGAAGTTTTATTTTCAGCGCATGATGATCGCTGGTTTCCAAATCGAAGTTATCCGTGAAAGTATTTACGCGGGATATTGAGGCTTTAATTGTGCCTCGTTTTTTTATTAGAGCCTTTACATCTGCCATTATTACAATTTAAGAAAAAAGAAAAATACTTTGGAAGAATTTGAGCATAGAGCATGTGAACCACAAACTTAAGTTTTGATAAATCTGAATACGTTGCGGTAGCTAGCGATCGTTATTTATATGAACATAATACTTGCTAGAATATATGCTTACTCTCTCTATTAATCAAACTTTGCTGGCAATTAAAAATTATTAAAATCATGAATTTAAATAACATATATTTTAGTAACATATATTTTTATCTTTGATGTTTGAACTCACAATGAACTGCCAACCACTTACTAACTTGTATTGTGTAATGATGGTGTGTGTTTATACAAGGGTGTTAAAAATTAACTGCTAAATGTAAAATATTGCTTGAAACGTTAAGTATGAGTAAAAAGTTCATAGTCACGTGGACGTTGCTCCAGACGTGATGAAGCTGGCTTCGATCCCGTTGCTCGATCCTGTTAGGAGTTGCTGCACCTCCTGTCTCTACTGGTCAGATGACGCCTTATGTTGTAGCCCTCCATAATTTAAAGCTGTGGAACTTTTTTACGTGAAATCGCAAATGCTGTCCTGCCGTGTCCCGTCGTCTCTGGTCTACTGCTCCGCCGATTCTTGTCATGTTGATTGTGATGTAATTTACAAAAATGGTGTCGCTCAGGACGAAAATGCGGTCGCTCGGACCAAAATGGTGTCGCTCAGGATGAAAATGATGTCGCTTGTGGACGAAAATGTGGTCGCTCAGGACCAAGAAATGCCCGTAAGGCCAAAGTAATATGCGGTCGCTTGTGGACCAAGAAATGCTGCCGGTAGGGCCAAAAATATGATATCCGTCCCGTGAGAACCAAAAATGTTGCGCATTGGAAGCTCTTGAGAATCTTGAGTTGTTCCAAAAATACTATGTAGAAAAGGCTGGGTTTTAAACGAAAAGAAGTGGACTGTAATTCTGTTGTATGATATGCATTTATTGAAACGTTAAATTTTATAGACCATTGTCGACACGTGCGGATGTTTTGAGGCCATAACGCCCGTAAAATTAGCTTTGAAAGAAGTCGCAGTCCATTGTAAATGGACGCAGGTTGTCTGAATAAATTAGCGAGTATGATACATGAAAATAATTAAAAATGATCCAGAAGCCGCGGCTGGAAGAGAGATTTTTAACGAGAGTACAGCTCGGAGCCTGGTTAGAAACTAAAACTATCTTGTCTACCGTCAGTAAAGCTGACTGCCGGCAGCGCTTGATAAGCAAGTGACGTCACCGCGCGTGTCGCATTGCAGTGGTATGGCGCACAGCTGATAAATAAAGTACAAAGTTTGAACAATAGTTATGATTAATAACATATAATTTCAGGTTAATTAATTAACTGACTATAGTTTATATTATTTTATTGATAGATAATATACATATAATTGAATTTACAAATAAAAATTCTTTTAATCTATCGTTGGAATAATAAAATACAATTTAATATTTTGTTAGTTACAGGATACTTTGTTATAAATATTATAGCATGGCACATAAATCTGAGAAATGGTATGAGTTCAGAAGTACTAGTGTGTCAAAGGAAGAATCAGTGGATAAAGAGGAACAATCATTTAGGGAAGGTACCACCGATTATATACCACTCATAGAAATAATGAGGTTTTCCATATCTTGGGTCATATGTGGACTCTGGAAATGACTCCTCTAAAATTTCTAGAGACATTGAAAAACGAATATTATCTGCTAATAGGTGTTACTACGGACTAGTGAAACATTTTAAATCAAAATTAATAAGTAAAGAGACAAAAGCCACGCTCTGCAAGACCTTGATCAGACCAGTTCTGATGTATGGCTCGGAATGCTGGGTGCTAAAAAAACTAGATGAGCAGAAACTAGCCGTGTTTAAGAGGAAGGTACTGAGGAGAATCTATGGCCCTGTGAAGGAAAACGAGATTTGGAGGTGACTGCATAATCAAGAGTTGTATGAAAGGTTTAAAGATCTTCCGATCGTGCAATTCATACAAATTAACAGATTGCGTTGGGCCGGACGTGTGGAGAGAATGGCGGAGGATAGAATCCCCAAAAAAATCATGAATTATTTGCCAATGGGAAGGAGAAGGAGGGGAAGACCGTGTACGAGATAGCTGGACCAAGTTGATAAGGAGACAGTGAGGCTGGGTGCAGCAAACTGTTGGACTTTGGCCGGGAGTAGAGACCAGTGGGGACGATTTCTTTTGGAGGCCAGGGTCCGGACTGGGCTGTAGCACCGAGGATGTATGTATGTATGTATATATGTATGCATAGAAATGATGAAACAAGTATTAGAAAAACACAGAGAGGAACAAAAAGAGGAAATGGCCCAATTGAGGAACAACAAGATGGAGAATCAAACAGGAAAGTTACAGAAGGTAGAGAAACATAAAGAGGAGCCAACTTATTCCATTAATCAAATAAGTAGGCTAATACATTAGATAGGCAAAGGAAGGACATCAAACAATTGCTACAAATTTATTATGAACAAAACAACAAAAGATTGGACAAGATGAAGGCAGTGGCGGCTCGTCAGGTGACGCAGGTGAAGCACTGCTTCACCTAAAATAACTGGTTCAATGTGTTTCTTTTTACACAAAATTATTTTCAATTTTTAGTAAATTTTATGTTAAAAAATATTTTTTTAAATTAAATTTCATCTGTATAATAATTAAAATAACATTTACAAGCGATGGAAATAGGTTACAGAAGCTGAACTTCGCTGCGATCACATACAAGCCTACTGGTGGCGGAAAGGGCTGAGATCGTAGAAGCAGCTTTCTGTACCTCGAATGCTGCATCAGTTAATACGTCACTAACAACGCTCGGTTTATCACAGTTGCCATGACAACGTATTCCGTACTCAGCGTCCCCCCCCACACACGTGAAGCAGTGTCGCTGGCTGTTTCTCAGTGGTGTACGTGTGCAGTGCTTTACCTATCCAGCGCGTTTGTTTTGTTCGTTGTTCGTGGTGTGTTAAGTTTTTACAGAATGTTTCCTTCCTATGATCCTGTATGTGTTTTATTAGAAACACCATTTTCAAGATGGAATAATGATGATAGAAAAACTTTTTAAGCTGTGAAAAACCTATGCCTATATTGAAAGTAAATAAGGTTGCAAAAATAAAGGTCAAGGTGTACAATCGCAACTTTAAACAAAATTGGTATTCAAAGTTCGAGTGGTTGTGTGGCAGTTATTATTTAAATCAACTTTTTTGTATGCCCTGCTTAATTATTAGTGTTAAATCAAGTGCGTGGAATAAGAACGGCTTTGATGATTTTGGTAACGTTACTCGTGCTCTTTCCAAACATGAAGGTTCTTCTGAGCACATGCGTTGTGCATTGAGTTTTTCAAAATTAAAGAAAATTTTAAGTACTATCGAGGATGCTTTGAAGGAAAATTCTAGGTTGTATATTAAACACTTCAATGACAACGTTCGGCTTAACAGACGTTTCATGCATCTTCCTATTCATGCAGTTCTTTACTTGGGTAAACAAGAATTAGCATTTCGCGGTCACCACGAAGAGTTATCATCTATTAATCGCGGAAATTTTAAAGAACTGCTAGAAACCTTCGTTTCGATAAGCCCTGTAGATATTCAAGAACACTATAAAAAAATCTCACCCGTCTTTGCCAGCAATTCTAAGACTATTCAGAATGAAATAATTGACTGCATTTCACAATATATTGATGAGCACATCGCAAAGGAAATAGAAGATAGTACATTTTTTTCAATTCAAGTGGATGATTCCACAGACATTGTCCACAAATCTCAATGTAGCAACATAATTAGATACGTTATTCCCGGAGGAAAGCTGGTGGAAAGATTTTTGGGATTTTATGATGTTAGTTCCAGTCGGACTGCCGACACACTGTTTCACGTTGTGTCAAGGTCCCTCGAAAAATTTGACTATAAATCAAAACTTATTGCCCAGTGTTTTGATGGTGCAAGCGTTATGTCAGGAGAATTAAATGGTCTTCAGGCAAAAATCAAAGAAGTAGTGCCACAAGCGGTTTTTGTTCACTGCATGGCGCATCGTTTGAATTTAGTGCTACAACAAAGCTCCAACAGCATTTCGAAATGTCGGATATTTTTTGCGACTGTTAATGGTTTACCCTCTTTTTTCCACAGGTTTGCTAAGCGAACGTACACAGTAGACACAGTCGTTGGAAAACGAATCCCTACTTCCGCTATTACGCGATGGAAGTCTAATTCCAAAATTGTGAATACTATATACAACGAATGGGATTCATTAAAAGTATTCACTAAAATTGTGAACAATTCACATTATGATCAAACATCGATTAGGCAGAGTGATGTTAAATAAATTCTTAAATAAATTTAATGATTTTGAATTTACGCTTTTGGTTGTCGTTTTTGACGACATTTTTGGAGCCACGGATGTTCTCTTCGATGTGCTACAAAAGAGTCATTTGACATTCATTTCTGTATCTCGCAAGTTAAAAATACTCAAACACTCATAAATAGCAAAAGAACTGATGATGCATTTATGAAAATTTTCAATTTAGCTGCTTCAAAAACAATAATTCCAACTGAATACCATGAGTTGAAGAAAAGAATTACACTCACACGTGATCAACTTTTTGAAAAATACAAAATTCTGTATTATGAAATTTTAGATAACCTTTCAATACAAATAACCACACGTTTTAACGATATGGAAAAGCTTCAGTTTGTTACATTAATGGATACTTCAAAGGTCGTAACGTATTCTGAAAACTTTCCCACGGATGCACTAAGTAACTTAAAGGTGTGCTACCCTAATCTGTTTACCAATTTCCAAAGACTGAAAAACGAATTACAGCTTATTTATGAGGATAAGCAATATAGACAAATGGAACCACTAAATTTTATGGAACTTTTAGCTGACAACAGGAACATCTTTAAAGAAGCTCACAAACTGTTTTGTTTAATAGTAACTATTCCATCCACTAGCGTTTCCGTAGAACGAAGTTTTTCTTGTTTAAAAAGAATAAAATCATACCTGCGCAATACAATGACAGAGGACAGACTTACTAGCTTATCAAAAATTTCCATAGAAAAGGAACTGTTAAACGAATTAATTAATGTACAACCATTTTATGACGACATTATCGACAAGTTTGCATATTTGAAAGAGAGGAGAATTGACCTTGTGTTCAAGAAATAAAATGCAAGCCTGTAAGTACTTACTATTTTTAACTACTATATTTGTAAATTTTATTAACATACTTTTCTTTTGTCTCCATATGTTATTAATGATTCCAAAACAGGAAGAAACATATTCACATAATTTATGGGGGGGGGGGACCTGCCGCCGATTCTGCTTCACCAATCCTCGAAGCCACGAGCCGCCACTGGATGAAGGATGATGTAGAACTGAAACATGATTTGACCATAGTGGCATAGAAAGTAACAAGCAGTGTTTAGAGCAAAGATTACAGAAAGCAATCATTATGAGACATGTCAATATGAAATTATGTGAGTACAAATAGGAAAATAACAACATATTGGCTGTATAAATTCAAGTTGTACGCAACGAAACTGACAGAGAAAATAAACTAGGGCAGTTAACGTTGAAAGTGAGTGAAGCAGAGAACAATACTCAGTGCAACATAATAGAGGCCTAGACAATAATACCTATGAAGTACCTCATCTAAAAGGATATATGCATAACCTGGTGGAGTCCTTACATCATCTGAAGGATTATATAAGAAGAATAAAGGAAAATTGTTAGGAAAGAGTAAAAACAATTCTCAGCCAAAGTTTTCAAGACTACATGACTGTTGGTGGGATGCCATGAGAGACAAGATAGCCAGTTTTGAAGAATTTATAGAGTGTTACAAGAACAAATACTGGACTAAATCAATACAGTCTACAGTCAGAGAAAAGGTTGGGTACAGTAGGTATCCAACAGCATACTTTTTGTCTCATGTTTGTAAAGCTAAGTATTGAGAACCACCTATGGATAAAAAGTACCTGATTGAGTCGTTAACCCAACATGACATGCAGTTAGTTCAGCAATTTTGCCAGTCAGTCCCATATGATTGAGGCAATGACTGATTTACTAGCAGACTGTGAGAGAAAACTTGGATTTGGTCATTACAAACAAGTAAACGAAGTAAGAAAAGAGAATAGCCAAACTATGCCACAAAGTAGCCTATCAAACACAAGAAATAACACTCACCAAAAAACAGACACTAAGAATATCTGATGACCAACAGAAAGGAAAGGTACTGTAACAGAAATGAAAATAGGAAAATAATATAGAACATCCAAACAATAACAGATATCATAATGAATGATAGACAAGTAGGTGACAGACATAATAGAGGTAGTAGGTACAGAAGAAACACCTATGATGAGAGAATACCTTATAGAAATAATGAAGTATGTTACCACAACAGAGTCCAGTCACCATTACCAAGTTGAGAAGAAGTCAATCAGGAGCAAGAGAACAGGCAGGAGAGAGCTACAGTGAATTATCATAAGGAAAACTAAGTATGACTATGGTTAGGTGCAGCCTAATTGCAGTCTCAACAGAAGTCATTGTACTGGATAACAAGTTTAGGGTCTGACTTGGAAGACGAGGAAGAGGATAAATTCACACCAATAGAGAGTGATGTAGTAACAATTGAAGGGAAATATAGAAGAACAAATCATAATTTTATTGTTGATACAGGAGCAGAAATATCCTTGATCTGTGTAACGAAAAATATCATGAATTGAAGTTATTAGGGAAATAAATATATCCAGTAGTAAATCAATCTAATACAATTGATGAAGTATCTATACTAATTAGAAACAGACAGCTTCCCAGTTGTGAAGAAAAGTTAATTAAAAAGCTATTTTTGTGTTACATTGGACCATTTTTTGTGACAAAAGTAAATAATAATAACACTGTGGTACTCTATCTAAATGGTGATTTGAAGGCAGTACCGTATATAATTTAAATCAACCCAAACATTATAAGACACCAACTTATAAGGATCAGGACAGATTTTAACATAAATCCTTTCATTTGTTTTGTCAGTGTTTCTCATGTTTATGCTATGAATGAAGTTTTAATGTGATTAATAGATTGTAGTTTAGCGAAACTCAATCATAATGTTTGTATGTTGTTGTATGTTTGTAAGAAACAGAAATTAAATCATACATAGACTTAAGCATTATGGTTCACGGTTAGGATTATTCATAATTACAATTCACAAGCATTATGTACTATAATAAATTTTATAAACTATAAATGAGTCTTGAATGTCAACAAAGTGTAAATTGGATAAAATTAAGTGTAATTAAAGTATACTGTGAACACAAACACCCATGTTACAAACACAAATAAGATAATTTAAAAAATAATTTAAAAACATTATAGTATAAAACTAAACTGAAGGCTGAAGAAAGAAGTTGGTTCTAACAGTAGTTAAATGTTTGATCAGTTGACATCAAAGCCAAAGGAGTGTGGTCTAGTCTTTACTTGTTAGAACGAATTGAAAAGAATTTTTGGCGTAGCATCCTTTTTTGCATTGGCTATTACATTAACAAGATGGTGGCCATTACATTAACTCTGCCTGGCTACTTTTAAAATATTTTGAATAAACTACGCAATAGTAATTTGTTGTAGTAATGTAAAAATATATAAATTAATTGAATTGTTTTTTGAAATTATTTTGTATTATGAGTGCTACATGTCCCAAGGTTGAGAATGTATCGTGCTTTAAATGCTTTATCACTGAAATTATGTACTGGTCATAGATATTTCTTTTTCACACAAACAAAATTCAAATGTTAGATTTACATGTGAAGTCTAAATTTACAATTAATTACAGAAACATTTAAAAATTATATACAATTCAAGTCAAAATCACAGAAAAACCAAAAGTGCTGCTACAATTTAGTATTTTCTAAATTAGATCTGCTTCTTTTCTTCTTTTTAATCTGCACACTTAACTGTTTTGCTACACTTCTCTGTTTATTTTCTGCTTTAAAATTCAGTTTTACAAAAACATGAATATGCATGCCTGACAAGAAAATAGGCAAGCCTATAAAATTTTGTAATTAATTTGTAGGTTGCTATAAAAATGTATTTAGTGAACATCATTTTATTCTTATCAACTTTATGACTGTTCATTCAATGTAACAGCCTAACTAAACATTTTAAAATATATAATACTGTATCACTATAAACTCAAACATCATAGTAATAGTTTATTGTTAAAGCCAGCAGAACTGGAATGTACAGTTGTGAAATTACATTTGTACAAAGTTGGAGTATAAGAAAATAAATTTTTGCACACATTATCAGTATCTTTCGTCATGTTTGTACTACAGGTATACTGTATCAATAATGCAATGTGTATTTATTTTTTAAAAAAAGATCATAAAACATCTTAAAGATTCAAACCACAAAGTTTTTTGCTGATGATACTGGAACTTAACACAGAATAATATAAAATTTTAATTAATAACATTCTGAATTATGTTACTCTTGTATACAAAGTTCTATTGAATGTCTTCAGTATAGATGAATTTTCATCTATTATATTAAATAGTTAGTGAAGTGTAAGTAACTTATGTTGAAGGTATTATGTACGGTACCTTATTATTGATTGTTATTCTGTATAAAATTATTCATAATGGTTCAAAAATATTTCTAGTTCAGAATTAATTTTCTAACTTAACATTTTCATTAAAAGTGTATGGTATGTTTCTATTATGAAGGGAATGCTATTTAACTATCCATATAAAAAATGCTAAGGTGTAAAAGTGGTGTTGTAAAAATAAACCTTCTTATACATTAACATTGTCTTTATTTTGTAGGTAAATTGTTTCTTGAAAATTTTCTACATAATAAATATGTTTTCAAATAATAAAAACTTCTGCAAGTACAGTTTGCTAATAATATTGTATAACAGAAAAGATCTGTATCTTCAGAGGTTTCTTTATAAACTGATAAATGGTACAGATGTATTCTGTGAAACGAATCAGGTGAAAATACAACAATATTATTTAACAAAATATACTTGCAGAAGTATTTATTGTTTGAAAATATATTTATTACATTAACATTATTTTGCAATAACACTGAGTACAACACTAAAAGTAAATTTATAATTAACAAACTAATTTTTGATATACATTATTTTTACTACTTAAAATCCTTTTTTTGCAGCCTACTGAAATCTTTCCCAAATTTTACAGAGAGTTGCTGTTTCCTCAGCCCACTCCATGGAAAAGCTACTGATTTTCTGAAAATTTTAAACATAAAAAGTCTCAAATTTTTTGTGTAATTAATTTTTTTGTCTTTCTTTATAACAGGAAATGTCCTCATTGTGGTTGTTAGGAAGTGGAATTTTATACATAATAACAAGAACTTCATCCAAGCTTACTCCTGTAAGTTAATAGTTATAAACTACTAAGCTATTTAAGACAGTTATCATCAACTCCAGAATATTATTATCAGTATTATATTAATATTAATACCAGTTCCAATAAGTAACTATGTAGTATTCAGGATATCAGAGTCACAGGTGGATCTAGAGGTGCACCCTTCAGCTCTAAATAAAATAAAATTGGTTAAATAAACATTTTTTGCAATGATAATACAAAATCAAAATTTAAAAAAGAATATATAAAATAATCTGATATTTAATGAATTCATGCCATTATGGCTATAATATTATTATGACTTTCGTAGTAATAGATCATGAATGATCATAATCAAATTTATAGTGATGAATTTTATAAAATTTTATAATGAACGAATTCTAGTGCCTTTATGCATTTTAAAAACTATAAAATCATCCAGAAGTTTTAAAATAAATGTGTTTCATGAACCTCTTCAGTGGCGGGTTACCAATTGGGCCAGATGAGCCCGGGCCCAGGGGCCGCCTGTCATATCAGTCAGTCAACAGTCGACACTGGCGCATCGTCGCGTCGGTTGTGGCAGTGATGAGTCACACTCTCCCCTTCCCCTTCTAACTTACAGCCAGTAGACCGGTGGCAGAACAGTAAATAACAATGCACCTGTCAGTTTTTAGGTTATTTTAAGTTGGAAAGGTCTGAATACATCGTAAAAGCTCTGTAGATGATACACTTTGTGTTAACTGTTTTTATTATTTAGTGGAGTCATTTGAAAGCCATTTATTTATGTTCAGATATTTGTATTGTTTAGCCTGGTTTGTTTTCTGTGTGTGTGTGTGTGTGTGTGTGTGTGTGTGTGTGTGTGTGTGTGTGTGTGTGTGTGTGTGTGTGTGTGTGTGTGTGTGTGTGTGTGTGTGTTGTTTTGTCTGAACATCTTCATGTCTTCATTGAAAATGAGTCAGAATTTGCACACTGCAAGTGGAGCTTATAAACGCAAGTTGAAAAAAGCTGAAGATGACACTCACTCAAAATTATTACACAAAACTGCTAAGTTGGACAAGTTTTTGAAAGCTTCAACAGTTTCACAAAGTACTGGTTCAAATTCTACCGATTCTGATAAGTTTACGGATCCTGCCCCAACTAATTTAACAATAGATTCGGATTCTGATCAAAAAGAAAATCCAAATTATTGTGAAGTAAATAATGAACTTGTAAATGCAGCAGATTTTAACGTAGGTCTGCAACAACGCCCATGTTTTAGCATGTAAATATCGACTTTAATAGTGTAAATACAGTTTTATATGAAAGTGGTGAAGTTAGTGATCCGGAAGTAGCAGATATTGTTCTCGACATTCAATGCTTAGATTCAGATAATTCAAAAGTTAACTGTAACGTGCAAAAAGAAATTGTTAAATTTGATTTAATGGACCCAAATTTTTGGGAACCATTGACGAACGAGCTTAAAGATCATATAATTAAAAATCTTCCAGAACACTTGTCAAAAATAACTGATTGTGATTTTTCAAAATCTAGGCGTATTTATCCTGATAAGACAAGGTATGCTAATAAAAGTATGTTGTTTACTCGTTTGCAAAATGGACAGTTGAAGAAAAGAGAATGGCTGATGTATTCTAATTCAAAGGGATCTTTTTATTGTGTTCCGTGCAAACTTTTCCATTCAGACGAGACTGAAAATTCTTTTATTCATGGCTTTAATGACTGGAAACATATTTCCAGATTGTCACAGCATGAGAGGAGTTCTGAGCATAGAATTAACACACAATCCTATGTCATCAGAGGCAATTTACTCGGTAAGATTGACTCTGCTCTTCATCAACAGTACATAAAAGAAGTAGACTATTGGCAGACAGTTTTGCTTAGTGTATTACATGTTATTAAATTTCTTGGTGCTCGCGGGCTAGCCTTTCGAGGCTCAGAAAAGCATGAAGTTTTTGGATCTCGGACAAATGGCAATTTTCTAGGAATTCTAGAATTGCTAGCCGAATACAATGATTTTTTAAAAGTTCACATTCAAAATTATGGCAATACTGGTCAAGGAAAGGTAGGTTATCTCTCAAAGACTATCTGTAATGAGTTTATAGAAATAATGTACAATAAAATAGTTTCAACAATTGTTGAGGAGTTAAAATCAACCAAATACTATTCGATTACTGTAGATTCAACACCTGATATTTCTCATCATGACCAATTGACTTTGAATGTTCGCTATATCTTAAATAATGGCTGCCCAACGGAAAGATTTATTAAATTTATCAGAATGGAAAACCACATGGGTGCTCAAATGGAAGAATTAATTTTGAACACACTTTCATTACTAGATATTTCGATAAACGATATGAGAGGCCAGTCATATGATAATACATCGAATATGTCGGGGCAATATGAAGGACTTCAATCCCAAATTAAGAGTCACAATCCTCTGGCAGAATTCATTCCTTGTTCAGCCCACTCCTTAAATCTGATAGGGACCCACACAGCTAACTGCTGCCTTCAAACAACCAAGCTTTTTATGTTCATACAAGAACTCTATGTGTTTTTTAGCGTGTAAACTGCATGGTGGACTTTACTTAAAAACATAATAAAAAACTGAAACAAAATAAAAGAATAAAGTTCTTGAAATCAAGAAAAAACTGTTGCCTAAAAGGCTAAATACGATCTGGTGGTCGGCTATTGGCATGATTCAAGGGCTTTACTCCTTCATTATTGGGAGTTTTATAAATCACTTCAAGTCATCTCTGGAAACCCCCAAGAAAAAAACAGAAAACAGAGCTACAGCTGAGGGATTATGTGCAGTATTTACTAGGATAGAAACAGCAATATTACTTGTTTTATGGAATGATGTTCTTGAACACTTTAATGCTGCAAGTAAAACATTGCAAAGCACTAACACTGACTTAGGAGTCATTTGCAATATATTTACAAATCTCTCAAAGATTATGTGCAGGGCTTACAAGAACGATTCAATTATTATGAGATGAAAGGTATGAAACTGTGTAAGTCAGAGACTGCTGACTATGTTTTAGATTTCAAGAGGAGACAAAGAAAAACAATTTTCTGATGATGAGAACAATGATGAAGATACCTCCAAAATGGACTTGGATGGCAGACAAGACATGATTATTAATACATTTTATGTTATAATCAATCAGAACAAAGTTTTTGGATTGATTTATAAATTGCTTACCTTGAAAGATGACAAAATTTGGGAAAAATCTTCTCTCTTAGTACAGAAATATCCTACAGACCTTTCTTCAGAACTTATTGAAGAATTTGTACATTTTAAGGTGTTTGTTGAGGCTCTCGACTTAAATGTAAAGGACCATCATCTTCCTGCTGAGTTTTTAAGATTTATACGAGAAAAGCAATTGACAACTCTTTTCCCTAACGTTGAAACATCGTTGAGAATTTTGTTGTGCATGATGACCACAAATGCATCTGGTGAACGGTCCTTTAGCATTCTAAAAAGAGTTAAAAACTACTTGCGTAATTCATCTGCTGACTTCAGATTGTCAAGTTTAACAAGTTTTGTGGCAAATGCTGAACTGCTCAACGAAATTGATTTCAGTGACATTATAAAAGAGTTTTCTGCAATGAAAGCTCACAAAGTTGATTTGTAGTTTGTTTATTAAATAGATTGTGTTCAGTCAGTATATAAAACTTCAGAAGGTTACTAATTTAATATTTTTGTTTGTTTATATTTATATTAACTTTTTCAATGTGTTTTTGATTTTCTATGTGATCATTTATATATGAATGAAATTGAGTTGTGTTTTGTTTTATTGGGAAATAAATATTCTTAAAAAAATAGCAGTTATCTTTTGTGTCCCAAAAATTGCTGTAAAAAAGTTTTTAAGTTGTAAAAATGCCTCAAAGCAAATATTAACGAATAATGATTATTTAGGATTAGGGTGGATATTAGCCCATAGAAGATTTAAATTTATCACAGATATCTCCATTTCCTTGAATGAGGCCTGTTTTATAATGGTTGTAGTTTATAATTTATGGTGAGCGGTGGATGGGTGGGGAAGGGGGGCTGCTGAGAAAATAGGGCCCAGGGGCCCAAGAGTTGCTAATCCCCCACTGAACCTCTTGTACAAGTTATTCTAAATATTTTCTTCGAGTTTGATTTTAAAATGTTTAAAATGAATTATGCAGTGAAAATTCTGAAACATAGACTTGTTTATTTTTTGTTCAATGTATTTTTTGTTTTATTGGCTCAAACTGAGATTTTATTTAAAGGTATAAATTATTGCTATAAATTCTTTCAATTTAATTTTTGCCTTTAGTTTAACTGTAAATTGAACACACACACACACACACACACACACACACACACAATACATAACCATCACATGCACTGTCTACTGAAAATGTTGGAAAATTTAGCTTCCCCTTTAGGACAATGAATATACTCAAACTGTTAAAGTTAGTAAAGAGGCTTCTTTTTGAACAGTTGATTTTTTCTGTAATTTAATAATGGTAGTACAGTAAATACTATGAAAGTTTCATAATATTCATACATACAATCAGCTTGATGCAGTTATGATGTCAGATATAAGTGATTCCACAAGTATGCAGGAGTCACATATAATAATATGTTCAAATAGATAACAAAAATTTTTCAACTTATCAATAAATTTCCAATTAAAAAAAAACTCAAAATGATCTAATAACAAAATTTTTCAATGTCATAAAAAAATGTTTAACATTTAGCACTATAACTTTACTTACATTTAGCACAGGTAACATTACTTACCAATTCCCTGTAACATTGTGATGTAAATAAATTTTAATTGATGTTTTAATATACATTTTTGTAATACTCTTATTTTATTTTTATTATAATCTAAGTGAAACAGATTTATAATTAGTTATTATAAGTTTTTAAAATTCAATTTCCAAAATGTTTATCATGAATGTAGACTTAGTGTTTTGTTTTGAGATCTAGTGTAATTATCATATACCGGTACCACCGATTATTATCGAGTATTATATGTAATTTATATGTAAACTTGTGACGATTTAAAGGCAATTTAAATAGCACAAAATAATTTTTATTCAAAATAACACGTGAGAATAATCCACCCTCCCCTCTGTACCTATATACCTGTACCATCTTGTAAAAAGGCTAGTAAAGACATGCAAATTATACTGTTATGAAGCGAATACTAATAATCATTCTAATTAAATAAAAAGATGTGATAATAATAAATGAAATACCTAACTCAATAAAGAAAAGGTAGGATAATTAATAGTAGTTAATTAATGGAAAAATAATAATAATAAAAGTACGAACTACTTTTCTCTCGGCGTGTGAAAACGCTTCCCTACTCACGGCCGCAAAATCATCCCCAGTCGACCCAGAATCTCTGACAAGTTAACAGCTTTACCATGTGTCGTGAAGGTGAACGTAATTTTATAACGTCTCTCCTGTTAAGACATTATAACACAGGGAACCAGTTTAATTGGTTGCTGTCAATTAAACCGGCTGCCGTTGTTAGTACAAATTACTTACCAACAAATTGGGAAAATGTAAATATCAGGAATTTGTCCAAGGTTACGTAAATTTACTCACTCTCTGGATTTTACCAAAAACATCTCTTTATTATGGCTTCTTAAATAATGATTTAAAAATAATACCTTTAATGGTCATCTTTTTATTTTTACGTTAAAAGAAACTTCTGATAGATTCTGCATCAAATGCTCTTATACTCTCTAAAGTGTTACTCTGATGAGCTCAAAGCCATACAGTTGTATATTACATTGAATACCACGGATCCGGGTTTTAATTTTATAATATTCTAAAATACTTCAACATTATGCAAACTATTTGAAGAATAGTTTGATCAAATTTCGAATTAATTTTTACCTTTAACCATCATCAGATTACTATTATTTCGTTACAGTAACTACAAACATTATTATGTTAAGATTTACATGATTTGAATGAGTCTTTACAAAAATGTACTGTTTTTGTTGTGGTTGTTAGAAAACAATATAAGCACAGAAGTTACGCTTTAGTTTTACCTGGGTATAATGTGGATCTGCAGCTGGTTCTCTTGCTGATCCTCTTCAGTAGGTTTTCCTGGATGTTCTTCATTGTCGTTTGGGTTCCTCCATTTAGTTTGTTGATTCTAAGTTGCGATCAAAGTCATGACGCTAGGATTCTGCTACCTGGAGCTCATAAAGTTGTCATCGTTGCTTCACTCCTGACGTTGGTGTTCACTTTTCATGTTATAGTTTTAACTGCACTAATGTTACCTTTTTATATGGTATGGAACATACCTTACAAGTTAAACCTTTTTATAAAGAGATGTGTCAGCTATCTTAGTTATTTTTAATTCTTTCTCTACATTTAAGCTACTTTACTTGTTTTACGTTTCACTTCGTTTCAACTACATGTGGAGTATGTAACCACGAAACACTTACTTTCTGCTACATCATTTTGCAATATATACACACGTTCACCTTCACGACACATGGTAAAGCTGTTAACTTGTCAGAGATTCTCGGTCGACTGGGGTCAAACAATCAAACAAAAATCAAACTCCCTACCAAAACCCCAACAGCATGCGAGCGATGCCAATAACGAAAGAAGATGTTATAACTGTGGAAAGACCGGACACATTAGCAAACATTGTAAACAAAAGCGGTACCAACAAAAAACCGATCAGTCAACAAACATGTGAAGCAGGAAGAACCAAAATCCTACGTCTTCCGCAGCATCAAAAGGAAAGGTATAAACACTAATCACCCTAAAGTAAAAATAAATATAAACAAACGTATAGACCCTTACGTAACAAGATTTATTGACAAGTGCAACTCTATTGGCACATGCAAAACAAGTATATGCCAATTACCCTATATACAGATAGACCTTGGAGCAACGAATATCCTCGGCTTAATCGATTCGGGATCTACACGTAGTATTATCAGTCAACAGCTAGCCACTGTATATGCTAATCATAATCTTATTAGATGTAGCCAAAACGTGAACATAAAGTGTGCCATCACGAATAAGCAAAATCTAAATATATCACGCAGTATTACTGTCAAATTAAAAATAAAGAATTTTATTTGGTATGTTCCACTACTCGTAGCTGAAGTATTAGGACAAAACCTAATACTAGGCGCCGATTTTATAAGCAAAACTGGCTTAATTCTCAACATATACGCTAAACAATATTGCTTTAGATTTGATCGCACTCGAAAATATCAGTTTGACTCCGAGCTAAATAACAGCGAGAATTGCGAAACATCAACTATTCATCTGGAGCATCATGAATCTGGTTTGAGTCATTTAAAAGGTAATGAGCGACAAAGAATCCAAAAGCTAATAAGGGAATTTTCTACAGTACTCACACCCAAGTTAGGATTGACCAATCTAATCGAATACAAAATAAATCTAAGCGACAGCAAAGTAATACGTCTGCATCCATACAAATTATCGCCGCCCAAGATGGAAATAATGAGAAACCAAATCAACAAACTCCTAGAACAACACGTCATTGAACCGTCAACTTCCCCATACTCATCCCCTGCATTCCTAGTACCTAAAGGAATTGACAAACATAGACTAGTCGTGGATTATAGACAGCTGAATAAGAATATAGAATTTGAATCGATTCCCCTGCCCGACATTCACAGCGCATTCCATTATTTTACAAAAGCAAAAATTTTCACCATAATGGATCTCAACCAGGCCTTCCACCAAATTCCACTAGCTGAAGAATCAAAACACCTAACGGCGTTTGCTGTCCCATTTAATCTATATCAATTTACTAGGGTACCCTTCGGAAAATCATAAGGAAGTTCAGTGTGTAGCAGACTGTTAGAAACAATATTCCATGACGTTGAATTTAAATTCGTATATCACTATCTTGACGACATAGTAGTATATAGTGAATCGATGGATCAGCACATTGATCACTTGCGTGAGGTATTATCAAGGTTAAAGAATGCTGGACTAACGGTAAACTCCATTAAAGTTAATTTCGCAGTAAAACAATTCTCTTTCTTAGGTCATGTAGTATCAGCCGAAGGTAAGGTTAGCATTGACCCCGAACGCACGCGTGCAATCCGAGAATTTTTACCACCTAGAGACACCAAAGGTATAGCTCGATTTTTAGGTATGATCAATTATTTTCACAAGTACATACCCCACCTAGCGGATATAGCAGCCCCATTAAATGCATTAAGGAAGAAAGGAGTGAAATTCGAGTGGACTACTCGACACCAAGCCGCATTCAAAACACTCAAATAAAGCATAATATCACCCCCGGTATTGCAGTTAGCAGGTTTCAGTAAACCATTTGTCGTACAGGCTGGCAGTTCTAGTGTAGCATTAGGAGTAGTAATATACCAAGAAATAGATAATACAAGACTACCGATCAGCTATGCATCACGTACTTTGACGGATGGAATGAGATATAGTAAAACCCCAATTATCTGTCTTAATTGGGAATTTACAATGCACAGTTGTTGTAAAACATGGTTAATCCACTGATCCTTCCGTGAGCCGTTGTGGCTCCCAAAATGATAATAGTCAGTATGGTCGGTAGGAAATGATCATCGCATATACAGAAATCCCCTGCATATTTACATGCATAATTTACACGTATTGAACAAACGGGTACTGATATTGAACGAAAATATTTTTGCGGATAAAACAACTAAGCATTGTAAATAGTAAAAATAGACGTAAACAGATACATAATTTATTTCAGTTAATGTAATGTGTAAGTTTATTAAACTAAGAATTTAAGTTATGATTGATATGAGTAGTCTGCTAATAATCTCATTTATACCAGAAATTGCTTTCTATAGTATATTTGTTTTACATAAGATAGTTCCACCAAATATAACTTTCTACATTAATATACAATGTTTTTACAGAGGCTAAGTTCAGCCTGCCATCCCATGTCGAACATTTTTTGTTACTGAAGAAGACCTCCGGTGGATGACCAAAATGAGTAGAAAGAAAATATATCTCTATCTATAAGAAATTGACCATGCCCCAACAGCCTGGTAGTTTTTGAATCTTTTAATACAATGTTTTGTTATAAACTTACTAGTTTATGCAATCTTTGTTTAATAACCAACACTGTTTACTACATTAGGTCATGTCAATGCAAATCTGAATGTTTATTTCAGTCTTTTTACACATATACTTAAAGTTTCTATTCAAAATATAATAGTCTTCTTTTCAAGATTTTGTATGATATACAAGACCATATGGTACTATGTACAGAAAACAGCCTCTGATACTTGTTTTTGTTAACAGCCTCCAGACCCACACATCTTTCTGACTGTAGTCCCTGGGGATTTTTCTGATATACCATCAGAGCTCGGAATATGGCATATTGATGGGTTAAAATATGTAAAGGTGAGGCTTTATAAGGGTGAAGTGGTGATCCACATCAGTCGATACATTCCAACCAGTACAGGAAAACTTGTACCAAGTGACAGAGGTAAGTAGATATCAACATACTATTATTCTGTGGACAAAATTATTTGTCATAATACTGGCTACTGAATTATTAAACAATATTTCTGATGTTCCATTGCTAATTATTGCTGACTATTAATCTAATATTACAGTATTAATTTATTGGTGTAAAGTCAGTATACAAGTAAGAACTTGTGATGATAATCTGGTTTAAGGTGCCAAAATAAAACCGCTTTGAAAGAGACTGTGAAAAAACTTGATAGAGAGACACAGAAACGTGGCTTACAGATAAATCAAACAAAAAGCAGGTACACAGAACAAAAAAAAAAAAAAACAATTATAATTTTATGGGAGACAGTTACATCTTTGAACATGTACACAAATTTAATTACTTATGGTCACAACTTAATAAGACAAATAACATGACAAATGAAATAGAAACCCAAATTCAACATGGATGTAGATATTATGCACAAAATCCTTTATGACTGCATGCCTGTTAAGTAAAAGTATTTAACTTAAAATATAATTGAGCTTAACTCAAACTGTGGTCACATATGGTAGTGAAGCCTGGACCTTAAATATTGATGAAGGTACTTTCCCAATAACCGTACCCGCAATCATTTTCGATATTTCGATTATCCAATTATTGGCATTGATATCTAGTGAATATCACATAATTTTTGGTAGATAATGGAATTTATGAAAATTTATTTGTGTATGTTATAAAATAACTTGATAATGATTGCAGTCATTTTTCATTGTCATATTTTTTTATGAAAAATGTTTCTAGCAAAACTAAGCTCTGAAATGTGCCTGTGACACCAAAAGTTGAGGTTATTAGGTTAACATGCAAACTAAAAGTACATGTGTAAACCAATATGCCTTTAAAACAAATTCACATTTTGTAAAAACCATGTTAAAAATACAAATTTAAGTAAGACGGGGTGCTATACATATCTCCCTTTTTTTGTTTCACACTAAATTTGCTTCCAGTGAAATTTTCCAGATTTTACTGAATAACATGGCTGCCTAATGAATAATAAATCTTTTTTTTATTTGATAATGTGTTGTTTTTTGTTTTAATCTTATTATACAGAAGAAATTGTATTTTACATTTTCTGTTGAAAAAATGTTATGTTCTAGATTTTACATGTTACTCCATAATAAGCATTGTATTATATTCCATATACTCCATTATACTCCATAATACACATTAAACATTATATTTTTCCTAACCATGGCTTTTATTTCTTCAAACAGTAAACTAAAAGCCCAAAAATATTATTACATAACCCGACAAATGAAAACATGATGAATATTCATTTAAACAGAATAATTTACAATTAGTACACTTCTTCTTCACATCGTAGTATATCGATACTACCACATATACAAAACATTGAAAATTTAGTATGGGTACAGATACTGGGAAAATACCCTGATAAACAGCTGCTGAGAGTATTTTAAAGAAAAATTCATTAAAAAATATGTTCACCAATCTGAGGAGTGGATGATTCCTGTAGAATAATAAAGAACAAGTCATTAAAGGGTAAAGACTTGCATAGTTAGGTATTATGGTAAGAAATACTATTGCAGTACTCATAATCATTTGGGAATGTATTATTTCATACAATACTGTATCATACAATGTTTTATCAGTAAGGAAAAGTGCATCATTTATTCTTACACCATCAAGACATAATCTCACTCCCCTTATCAAGATACATAACTTTACCATAATATTCATACACTTTATCTTTCTAGCTACTCCTTTTTTCATAAGTAGCAATTTGATTAAGCTGTTATTTATCTGTTTTCATTGAGTACTTGGTGAAACTGAATAGCTAAAATATTTAAAATGTGTGTACCAGTGAATCTCCTTTGTTTCTTTCCTTGGGGTTAAAAGTGACAGTTAAACTGAGCTATAACAACTGGAGCCATCCGCTTGGCTTTGCATCTCACTGATGATTGACTAGTTTACCACTGGCATTACCATGTATGCACCTCTCAAAGTCACTGTTTATGGCATTATTTTAAAATAGAAGTGTTTATTTCTGTACACTTTAGCTTGTATGTGTGTAATGCACATATGTACGTATGGCTTACTGTGATACTTTCCATGCCAAGAACGCATACACCTTCATTTATGCATAATTTCAGTTGATATGTTGAAAATGTTCAAATTACTCAAGGCCACTTTTCCACTGCATAGATAAATAAAATAAAATATGACTCAACACGTCCCCATAGAAAGTCCTCTTATATAGATTGTATTGAAAGAATGAATGAATCGATGATGTAGAGGGTGAAGTGGAGGTCAAGTTATGTAAAGTAAAGTGAGTGATATTCAATGTGGTGCTATATTAGAATCCTGCTGACTGCCAGTGGCATATTGAGTAAGTTACTCTATGTTGCCTCTATGTCTATGTTACTGCATCATGATGATGCAATGAAACTGGAAAATTATCATTATTATTATAAGTGGGATCTGAGGCTATACTTACAAAGAAAGCAGTTAAATACCTAGAGGTGATGTCTTATTAGGAGCAAATCAAGTATGCAGCTGGTAAGGTGGCTCACATCACAACAAAGCTCAGAGGTTTATGGCCAATGTAGGAGGTCCCACTGCAAACAAGAGGCGATTGTTGATGGTGGTCACAAAATCCATCTTTCTGTATGGTTGCAAAATCTGGGCTGATGCACTAAAGATGGGGAAACACAGGGAACTTATGGCATCAGTGCAGAGAAGAGGAACCCTCAGAGTAGCATCCTCTTATTGGACAGTGCCACAGCCAGTAGTCCTGGTGATAGATGGAGTGATTCTCAGCAACTGTTGGCTCTAGAGCAAAAGTGTCTCTTCGAAAGAAGAAATCTAATTGGAAGGGATGTCGAAAAGCTAGGGATTTGGAATGCATGAAGCTAGGGATCTCAGTCCCCGGCACTGGCAAGATCAGTGGATATCTAGGATAGAGGAAGATGGACCACAAGGATCATGTCAAACTTAAAGGAATGGATTCATCACTAATATGGTGAGGTTAACTACCATCTGGGACAGTTCCTCAATGGTCATGGCAATTTTAATGCTAACTTCCATAGAATGAGAAAGGTGCAAAGCCCAGCATGTCAATACACTGACTCTCCCCATGAAGATGTCTTGCACACCTTTTTCAATTGTTGCAGATTCACAAGAGAGAAGATGACGCTGGAGAGGAAGCTTGGGGAGTTCATACTCGAGAGTGTAATTGAGAGTATGCTTCAAGAGAATGCAGAATGGGACCACATTTCTGCAATTATTCAGTAGGCCCTACTAGAAAAGAAAAGCCAGCCCCAACTTGCACCCAGCGGGCAGTAGAAGATAAGGGACAACTAGAAGGAGGCCAATAAGGGTGTGATATGATCCATCCTGAAGTAATATGCTAAGTGGTTCCAGGATGTATATGAATACCTGAATTAGAGGTGGATGAGAGCCCCACACACCAGGGGACAGATGGTTTCCTCTGATGTTACATAAAGCATTTTTCCTCTTCTTAACAAAATTATTATTATTATTATTATTGTATACTATTAATTCAAATAGTATTCAAAAGTCTTTTGTACATTGGACAGTGTTCAAAACAATACAGTTACAGTTATGGGAGTTTAAGAATCAATAATGCAGATTATTGACCAACACCAATTAAATGGTATGGCGATGACCAACAAACATCTCCAATCTTAGATGTCAGATTGTAAAGACAAAGGAAGGGCCCAAAGAATGTTATATGGAGACAATATTATAAGTGTTTTGAGCAGTAAAGAAAGAGTAAACACTAAATGGAAGAGAATGAGGATTAACTTTGGAAATTTAAAGGTATTAAAGAACATTTTGGAATTGACTTGTGCATGGGGGGGAGAGAGAAAGAGAGAGAGAGAGAGAGAGAGAGAGAGAGAGAGAGAGAGAGAGAGAGAGAGAGAGAGAGAGAGAGAGAGAGAGAGAGAGAGAGAGAGAATTTGTTATTGTTACAAATTATAGGAATCTTGACCTCGACCTTGCTACACTTTTTTCTTTTTGACTTCCTGATTTTGTATTATTTGCCACTTTCTTCCCCATAGAGGTCAGTATTTTATAATACAAAGTTATATCAAATTTCAAGAGATCAAAAAATGTATAAAAACATAGTTCTTGTACTTTTGTGTGTTTTTTTGTTGTTGTTATTATTCACTCTATATCCAATAAAAGTTTAACACAAAAATAAAAAAATTATCGATGCTTATATATTCAAACCTGGAAACTATGAACATATATCATGAATTCATTCATTAGGCACATCAAGTCATTAACTTCAGACCTTAATTATGAATCTACTTATAAAGAAATGTATGTTACTCAGTAACTGATGTCAAGAAGGCATATGTCTTACTAAGTCTGTGACAATACAAAGGCCTATCCTCTGTGAAAAGAAACATTGCCTATGTTAATATTGAGAATGATTTAAAAGTAGTGTTTGTATGGTAAAGGGAGATAAAACAACATAATTGTGTTGTTTAAATATCATTTAAATAGTTTACGTTTTCTAGACAGTCTGCTAACCCAGTATTTGCAAGTTTTTTTTATGGACTTCATGTTAAATTTTTTCAGAGGTCAGTTGACAGTATCAGTAAAACTGTGCTGTTTGTGTTCTTTTATGTATCATAAATTGTACAAAAAATTATTGTATGTAAATAAAACTATTTTTAAGTAACTATTTTTAAAAGTAAGTAAAGGAGGGTGCTAGTAAATCCTAAATGGATAAAGTAATTAATTATCATTTTATCCATGAGGGAAATGTTTCAGTAATGCATATTGAACCCAATTTTTATTTCAGTGTGTTACTGTAATATTTCTAGTACAAAAAGTATGAGCATTTTCATTCTGCAGCCAATGATATTGATGACACTGACATTTACCATCAGTCAATTAACTTCTACAAAAATATTACTTGAATTAACAATCTCCAGTTACTTTGAAATGAAATGTAATATAATGTTACCCCATGTGATTTGAAACCACCAGTGGCTGACAGAGTAATTTAATGAGTTTTTCACATCCTTGTTTGTCATTTTGCAATAATAATTTACTTTTTTGTAGGTGTTCATCTGCGACCACGCGAGTGGGAGAGATTAGTAAAATTAATGCCTAAAGTAACAGGAACTATTAACAATTACACTTATTTTGAAAACTACTTTTGACTATGAAACATATACACTAGAGTAACTATTTGAACAACAAAATTAACTTTGTACACAGTGCCAGTATTTTACAATGTACCGGTATATACAAAATACAGATGTTTTTCATATTAAAGTATGAGAGTGTGACACACTTGAATGTTCATAACGTACACATTGATCTTCATCAGCTGTTTAAAACCATGTGTGTATTTTTACATTGTAAATAAACGTTTTAATTTATTCTGACGATGTTGACTAAAGTTAAAATAAACATATATATATATATATATATTATAACTCTACTTAATGCGTGTTGTTGTGTTGTGTGAATGTATGAGCACCTACCTGCTGTCCGATCTTGCGGTTTTCTTCCGACTAGGGCGTGTGGATTTTGGATTTGATTTCGCAAGTATGTAAACTCAAATATATGACAACAGCACACTAAATAAGTTATTTTAAAAGTGAAGAGTTTTGTGAGGTTGGTAGGCTCCGTAGTACAGCAATAAAAAAATACAATATGGGGTAATAAAACGGTGTTTATTACTCCAATAACACACAAGAATGAAATGTTTATATGATCAAATGTTCTTACGAACTAAACAATAAATAGATCTTGAATAATGTTTTCTAAATGGTTGATAATTTTCAGAAGTTGAGCTCGTTATTTTGAAAGAGTTAATTTTAATTGAAAATTTAATTAATTAATTTACTTTAATTTAATTTAATTTCAATGTCTTTAAAATTTAATTCAAATGAAATAAAAACTCTGAAGTTAATTGAATATATTCCAAAATAAACTAGGCGTGACAATCTAGTTCACGTCCCTTTATTTACTAGTGATTTGATTCACGTATACTGCAGTATGAGCAAGTTATTTAATTCTTTGTTAAGATTTGTATAGCGCTTTTTTTTATCTACTTTTAATTCTTAAGTAAAGCTTATTAATTACTGATACTGGCTATACAGATTATCACACATGAATAATTCTTATTTAACTAGAGTCTTTGATTTGTGGCACCTGAATGATTTATATTACAATGATTTTAATTAAAAAAGAAAGAAAAATTTAACGGTTGAAAAATAGTTAACTTGATTTTGACTTTCCTGATTTTGAAGTGGATTGTAGAGATGCTCCAGATGTTCCTCGCTGTCCTTGTCCAATCGGCTAGAGATAGTGATCTACTTGAGCGTCCTGGGTTTCGGCGGTGAGCTCGGAAATCAGCAACACTCTCCTCTCCTGCTATTTGTTGAAGTTTTTACGTCTGCGGCTTTCTGCGAGAACTGCTTTACGTCCCTCGTCAATTCACGTTCCATGTCAGCGTGTGTGTGCATCGTTTCGAGTTGTAGTTCTGCTCGTTAGCTGATTCGCAAAGGTTTAGACGGCCTCTCTGTAGTATTCTTGAAGTAATGTCTTGTAGTCTTGTAGATCCCTTGCGTGCTTATGCCCACAGCTAGTGTAGTGCACAATAAGCTTATTTGTTGATGTAGAAGAGTATCTTGACTGGACGCCCTAATTACGAGTCGTTACAGTTGATCTGTGTTATGATGATCGTAATTATGCGTGTTGACCACGTAGAGTCTTCAGATGAGTCTTCACAAAACTATGGTTTTGAGACGATCGAAGATATATGTCTGTTCTTCTTGAATACTGGCAGTAGAGTGTTCGATCAGCCCCAAAACTCCGCGCTGGTTCGGATTTCTTCGAATGATTTGATTGGCTGACACACTCTCCCTACTTTAAAAATTTGAATCACCTTAGTCCGTGAGAACGAAACTAGTTTCCCACAGACGGAGAATTTATATTATTATTAATATTCTTAACACAACGGAACTGAATTGTCGTTCCGGATTTCCTGTGGCACTTTTATATTGCAATTATCTTGGTTGCAAACCAAGTTGTGCTAATTTCAAAATATACAATTTGTTGTAAATTCTTATAGTTATAACATATTAAAAGCTCATTTATGTAGCTCAATTATTACAGAAGTTATTCACATAAAATTAATTAACTCTGTTATTATTTAATTATATTGCATAAAATTCGCACACCCCATTATTAATATTTCGGCAAACATTTTGGCTATAATGGATTTTGCCTGAATTTACTGGTTTCCGAAATATTAATAATTGAAAGTTTGGGTGTGGTCATATGCGTTACATAGTGAGTTGATTATGTAACCGCCGCGTGTGCGTCTTTTACAATGCATTATTATGATTGCTATAACATATGAGTGGAGTTTCGACTATTAAAATTTATTTAAACATGAATATAGTATACTGTTAATATATAACTCCAAATTAATAATATTTGGTCCTGTTATAATATATATATATATATCAGTAAAAAAAAATAAACGTCGTTTGCTCAGAAAAATACATTTTAATAAGATAAAGTGTTGTGTGTGTGTGTGTGTGTGTGTGTGTGTGTGAAGTAAAAAATGGAATAATCAACAAGTTGGTAACTATTGGATATTACTAGGATTAAAGCCAGTAGGACAGGATAAAGAATAAGGTAATCTCACTAACTACATTAAAAAGGCCTACAATAACAACAAACCTTTAAAATAAAACCTAACCTTAATTAACTTATATTAAGCTATGGTGCATTAAAAAAATTGCTAATTTATACTTACTTTATTTTGTTTAAACCCCCTTGGCTTCATGTGGAATACTCGTATCTGTAAATCTCTTCTTTATTTTACACTAGCAGTTTAGTTTCTCTACAGGTCAGGATCATGCTCAAAGATTTATTTTTCAATTTTGTTTAATTAATTTAAAGTTGTTTTATTGTTATGTAGGCCTAATATTACTCTGTGGTAAATTCAGTGATTGTTTTGTTGCATAGTTTTACTTGAATTTTAACATTTTACCTTATTTTGTTACTCCCAATTATCTACTTTATCAGTCTTCATTTCAATGTGCTGATATATGTGTTATTCAACTAAAATTGAAAACATTAAGATGCATAGGCATGCGTAGCTGAAAAACACATGAATATACATTAATATGTTTATTATACATGATGTTGACGTTAATATAATATCAAAATACAGTTCACATGCATTTCTTAACTGATTTTTCAAAATACAGATTGCATTTGTGTTTAAGGTCATAATAACATGGAGAGGAATGTACAAATACTTTTTAATAAAATCACAGAACGTAATTGCCAGTCATGTAATAACAGAATTAATAGTGAACTATTAAATTGCATCTGTAAGAAATGTAATTTTCCAAGTATAAAATTGATCACTATTCTTTCTTATCAGATATCTGATTTTAAACAATTACAGTAAAGAGTATAATTTTCAAGACCATATAGTTGAAAAAAATAATACTTTTATTTACATTTTAATTATGTGAAATGTCATACAACTATAGTTATAGCATTATTAACAGACCACAGATTGATATTAGACTTAAAGATATAAAGAAATTTCAGAACTTCATAATAATTATATATCTTGTGACTAGTTAAGAATAATAGGAAGGCACAAGACTAATACAAAATTTTATAATGCGATGGTTAATTGATACTAATACATGAAACATGTACTATCAATAACAAAAATATAGACCAATAATACAGCCCTCAGATTAAATTCGTCTAGCTTGAAAATTGCTGTTATCACTAACTAATATATATTATTATGACATGGAACACAATTATTTTAGAACATTTTTTTTATTTTTACGTCACTGCCTGAAGTAGTTTTTGCTCATTATGAGCTTTGCCAGAGACACTGCTAGGATCACTATCCGTCCTGTTATTGGTGACAGCAATGTTGTTCAAAAGATCATTGTTGTGTGTGTATTGTCTATTATGTTAAAATGGTATGTGTGATTTAAATTGTGCCTGTTTGTTTGAGATGTTGTTTCTGTGTATTTTCTTGTGTTAGTATACTTCTAGTTGTTCAAGAGTGTCTAGTTTTTGGCCTTTTGTATATATGTGTAGAATTTCCATGTTGTTGTTAAAGTGTGTGCATGTGTGATCTGCCTCAATGAGATGGTTTGCAAAGGTGGATTTGGTGGTGGAGTATAATGCTTCTATGTGTTCAATGTACCTTTGTTTTGAAACTGTGTCCTGTCTGGACTATGTAGAATTTGTTACCGTACTTCTGAGCAGTTTAATTTATAAATGCTCAGTAAATGAAATTTGTTTAGCTGTTTGTGCATGTTAGGCTATTTTACCAGTGTTGTTATTGATATATGTGAGTGTTATGAATTTGTCATTTTCTGTCTTTGTCTGTTAACTATTGTTCTAGTGTATCCATTGGTTTCTGCTGTTGCCTTTGTAATAACATGCATAAAGAAGAGATTTGAAAAGAACTTGTCATACATTTGATGTCTTACATCAAATGTATGACAAGGAGTGTAAATAAAAGGAGCTAAAAATAAATTGAAAATCTAATGGCAAAAGTACAGTTTCCATTTCTCATTAGTTGAACAATATGATTCTCAATGACAATTCTAGATTTCATGAGACACAAGATGAAAGTTTAAAGATGTAGTTTATTTTTGAACTACATGAAACAGCACTAAAAGAAAAGACTGTCAGAATACTTATTTCAACAGTTGTATTAATGTTAATTAAGCATAAATATTCCAAAGATTACCAGTAGTCAAACTGTAAATTTTAAAATCTAACATGTGTACAGAAAGATAGACAGAAAACTGTTATTCTTTCAAAAGCATTAAATACAATTTGTCTAATGTGGGCTGTGGATTGTCTATTTTATTTTGAAAAACAATAGAAAAGCATGTCAAGCTAATGTTGCTGAAACACCAAAATTATTTACTTCATTTTAGTCTATTACGTGAGGCATGACAAAGGGCCTATCTGCCGATTTGAGTTAGTGTCCATGTAATTTTTTGATTCCTTTTGCTATCGCTTCCTAAAAGGTTCTAGGACAAAGTTAAGGAAAATTTGTGGCCCGCTCTCACTCCTAAAGGGTTGAAAATATGAAACGACATGAGGATCCATTTTGAAGCCCTGAAATTAGGTACTTATAGGTTTTGGGGAGAGTGCTGATTATAATTCTGGCGTCCAAAATTATATTCGACGCAAAGCGTAGTTTTTAAAGGGTTGAAGCAGACTATAATCAAGGGATGTAAGTACCTATAAATTTTTGGGGGTGCTGATTACGATTTAACATCAAGGAATACATCCGACACAAGAGTTCGACTTTAAAGTGTTGAAAACCACCCCAAAGGGTTGAAAACGTGAAACAACGCGAGGATGTACTTTGAAGTCCTGAAATTGGGTACATTCAAAATTCAGTCGAAAAAAATATATATTTCATCCATACTTATAAAATTTAATCAAAGAAAAGTTGAACCATAAACATTATATTATTTTATTAAATTAAATATTCGATTGATATAACGAACTAGCAGTACAGACAGTGACAAATTGCAACAGATATTGTTTTGTTTACAATAAACGTTAAACAAATAAAAATAATAGTTAATTCTATTGTCAATTTGAAAAAGTTTAGTTTAGTATAAATTAATAGGCTCTCAGGACCGCACCCGAACATATAACCTACGATAACAAAATCTAACTGTTGGAGCGCGTTTACATTTTTGGTCATAACACTGTCAATATTTAAGAAAAAAATTTCAGTCAAAATGCATTTTGTAGGAAATTTAAAGAGCTACAACTATTGACCAATGCACTATAGTAAACAAACCTACTGTACAGTAGATATTTCGCCTAGAAGTCAAAAATGTTTTACACGATGTCGTCAAAATACACTTTTAAACTGCTTTAACTCATCAACTTTTAGTCATAAAAGAATCAAACAAAATTTAGAAGTTTTGTTTTTTTATAAGCTTTATTTTTGGTCTTTAACCATTTTCCGATAAAACGCATTGTTACTGAGATATTTAATAAAAAAGCCGAATTTGGGCGAAAATCCAAAAACTTGAATTATCTTAAAACGTTACGTGTTACTGTACAGCAATACATAATCATATGGTTAAAAAAAATTGAGGATATTGCTAATATAATAGACAACCGAAAACTACAGTATCTCAGCTTAATATGCATATTTTACAAAATGGCGGACGTCCCTTTTTAAATTTCTTAGAAAACAATTGCAGAAATTATGATATTTTTCTACATAACTTCGTAAAATATTAAGCTACACAAGTAATTAACCCAGAGGTTTTAGGAAATTAACAGAGTTTTCATTTGATACTAATTTGGTTACGATCGAACAATTTTTCACCGAGATATATCAGTTTTAAGCACGTAATTTGATCAAAAACCGGTGAATCGCCATCTTGTTTTAGCTATGTCTCAAGAACCATTTGACATAAGAAAACCAAACAATATGGAAAATGTTTGCCTGGTAATAAGCTTTAAGTTTGAATTATACAAATGTTTTGCAAAATGGCGTCGTTTTTGAGTTATTTGCAGATTAATTTAAAAAAACGCATTTTCTTGCAAAAATTTGAACCCTTGTAACTCGCAAACAACGCATTTTTTCGAAAAAGTGTATACCCCTTTTTGCTTAGAATTTAATTCTCTATCTGGTTCTGGGATTAATTAAATTTTGTTTTTTCACCCCCGAAAAAGGGGTGAAAACAACCCCTAAATTTAAGAGCGGGCCAAAAGATGTCCTTAACTTTATTTTATAACCCTTTATGAAGATTTTTCAAAAAAAAATCAGAAGGATCCATGGACACTAACTCAAAATCGGCAGAAAATTCCTCACTTAATAGACTATTTACTAAAATTAAGTAATTTAATCACCTAATTTACTTACTTAATTTTTCTCCCATCAAATCTAATAATGTTTAATCAATGATGCTGAATCATATTTTGTAAACTTTTCTCTGGTTTACCATTATCTTGACTGGTTTTAAGATTCTGTCACTTTCTTGCCTACTCAGAGTTACCACTCAGTTCTGAGTCTCTCAGACTCATCTTCCTACTTATTTCACAACAAATTTCTCTAGAAGTTTATTTACTTATTCATCCTAATCATTTCTCCTATTGGAGTCAGCTTTTCTGTATTGCTGCTACTATCAGTACTAATATTTTAGTCTTTTCTTGCTTAAACCGCTTCTGGTTAATCTCATGTCATCTTTCCAGTCTAAATGATGCTTATTCTTCTTTTAACATATTTTTTATTTAGATTTATTTCTGATTACTGGTATGTTATATAAAGAGTTATTGTCCTATAAATATTTCATCTTTATGGAACCTCTCTGTCTGCATCTGTCTTTTATAAAATGCCACAATTGTACTCATCTCCTAGTCATTAGGTAATTTCTTACCATCCAATGCTTGCTAGACTATTCTTTTCGACTTGTGATCATTTTGGTTCTGCTGGATTACTGTTACTTCATTCTTTATGGCTGCCCTTTTTCTGCTTTAATTTGAGACTGCTATCCCCTTTTCTGTGTTCTCTTTATCTTCATTTTCAGGATTATCTATCTGTTCTTGTTTGTTTTCAGAGAACTGCTGTTTTATGTTCCTTTTTCTTTATCTTTCTTTATCTTCTATATAACACTAAAATCAGGCTTCAAGTATAATATACTTAAACATATTATATGTTGTGCAAAGTTCTCTACTCACAATTCTGGTAATTCTAATACAATATATTATTTTCTTTCTCAAAAATTTTCAAATCTTCTAACTATATCATTTTTGCTTATAAATTCTTCCCAGTTTGTTTTACATAATTATTGGTATCTTTTCACTCATAAACACACATGTGTGTATGGTTTTACACATTTTCTTTTACCATTCTTGAAGTAAATTGTTATATTAATAGAAAACTACTTTTTCAAGGAACTTACTTGTTTAATTTTGCAGAGCAATTTTTGGGACTGGTAGTTAGTACCCCTTCCTCAGTGCTTGGCAAACTCTGTCTGCTCTTCTTCTTGCTTCTGTGGTTCACTATTCACTTTTGTTATGAAGAGGGGCGGAGAGAGAGAGAGAGAGAGAGAGAGAGAGAGAGAGAGAGAGAGAGAGAGAGAGAGAGAGAGAGAGAGAGAGAGTTCAGGCATTTACTTTTCTCTAATTTAGTTCGTGTGTATTTGTTTCCTCTTCAACTTTATTTTTATCCCATGTTCATTTTTCTCCTGAATTGTCCTTATATTTATTGCACATGTACTTTTGTCTATATCACCATTTCCTCAGTTTTATTTCATGACTCATTTATTAACGATTTCTCTCCTAGTTCTTTTTACTTTTTACTATTACTCATACCAGTAACTAGGGCTGTTATGGGGGAGGGAGAGAAGATTTAAGGTTGGATCCCCTATTTTTCTTGAGACAAATGAGAAATTCAGGATTCTTCCCATATAATTTTACAAATACATGTTATAAAGTATCTGTGTCCCAGAGTTTTTGAGTAAACCTATGCGCAGTACATTTAAATGCATATACATTCTTCTTCTTCCTCTGGCTCTACATCTCTCTATAAGATTTGGTTTTCTCAACAATCCTACACCATTCCCTCAACAACAATCCTCCATCCCCATGGTTTGCAGGTCCTCCTCAACACACTCCATCCACCTCTTTCTTGGTCTTCCCCTGGGCCTAGACTCCAAGGGTTTTCATTCTGTGATAGATCTCATATTTCTGGTCTTCTCCGTTCTATAAATATGTCCTAGCCATCTAATTCTCTGTGAATTAATAAACTTTACTATGTTTTTGCTGTTTATTAATGTATCAAGTTCAAGATTCATGCGAATCCGCCAAGTGCCATCTTGTTGCACTATTTGTCCAAAAATTCTCCTAAGTATTTTCTTCTTAAATCATTTAAGATCTTCTTCATCTTTCTTCCACATGATCTATGTCTTATACACGTACATTATTTACCAAATTTTGAGTGATTGTCATTATTAAGTAAACTCTATTTTATTCATTTACAAATATTGTAATTCCTTTATTTCTACAATTATATGTAACCTTTATTTTAATGCTTTATAGCACACCAAATGGCTTTCAAATATAGTTGAGTAAATATGGACTTTGATGAAATTTTTAATAGCTCTGGGAGGGATTGATCTCCTTGGTCCCCCTCATAGTTATGCCAATGACTTACATCAATTAAATGTATAAGTCAAAACTGAAAAAGTATCCCAGATTTCTTTTCTTTTTGTATTCAAAACATGGGATCAGCAGCTGTAAATCATGAATACATTTGTTAGACACAATAATTTACTAATTGCCACTTCAAACTCTATTTTGAAAACTCTACTTAAAAAGGAACTGAGTTTGTATTTGGTTCCACAAACAAACTTCAGAGTAAAATCTCAGATTATGTGTATTCTGTGGCAATCCTGCTTGTTTATTGTTAAGAATGATTTGACATTTGTTTTACATAGGTATTAAGTGAAAACCCGTGTATTAAGTATGTCAGAAGCAACTTAATAATATTATTGACATTGTCTGACTATTCTGACAAGCCTACACAATTCAATATTTGCCAGGTTTTGTTCACTAAATTTCTTGTGTGACCAATTGAAACCCCCCTTTTATTTTTCTAAGTTTTGTAATTTTTTTTGAATTTTATTTAATTTTATTTTTATTAAGTTTTTTTGTAAAAGGGGAGAGACATCATATTTAGAACTAGGTAAAGAAAAACCAAGAGGAAGCAAAAGTGTGCAAGGCCCAAATACAATTACAGACATGACCCCCCAGGTGAATGACAGGACTTGCAAATGAAAAACTCTTTTAACCAACAAGCGTGTGCTTTATTCAACCTGCAAGGTTTTACATACATGACAAGTTCGTGATTGTGTGAGCACACCATTAAAGGCAGAATTATATATATATGTATATATGTGTATATCCATTAATTCATAATGTCACAAAGTAAGTGAATTGATATTAAACTAATTGCAAAAATTTCTGCCTGATTATGTATGAGTCAAAGTTAGTAATAATCTCATTCACAAAGCAATACTAATCCATCAGTGTTGTATAATATCAAATAGGCTAGCCTGTTGTCTCAGTAAGCACATTTATGGTTATTCTCTTTTTTAAATCCGTTACATATTCCCCCCAAAAAAATATATATAGTAAAATTACACACACAAACACATATACGACATGAATAACAAAACATCCCTCATTTCAACACTAACCTCCTCATAAACCCATTCCAACTACAGTAAATGAAGGAACCCTAATATGTATAGATAGATACAAATATAAATGACAACGTAAATGGAATATCTCAGCTCCTAAGCATAGATTTGCCAGCAAATTCACAAGCATAGTTCACACCAGAGAATGTAAGTGACCGCCCCGAAACTCAACCAGCCAAACGACCCCTTACCTTAATCATTAAGCGTTAAGTATGTGTGTGAAAGAAAATCGTTTCTCATCTACAGCATCAGACAACCCCCGCTACGTTATTAAAACTCAGCCATGACCAGATGACATGATAGCACGAGATAATTAACTCCCTAATGGTCTTAATTAGATGAAAGTTAGATCTTACAGCAAACTGCGGATGTGTGTGTATGTGTGTAACTTCTTACACATTATACAGTTAGTGTACTGTGGTAATGTTCACACATGCAATAACATAATTGAACACGAGAGTTTGTGCTAGAGTATAATGTTCAGAACTTCACGAGTGAGCTTCTGGCGGCTTCTGTGCATTCACATGTTGTAGAGAGAGAGAGAAATAGATAATCAGAATTTTCCCACCTGGATTGTCCGGTGTACTTAGTTCGTATAGGCGCGGATCAGTGATGTCACAGTCGTGTCACAAGTCCCTGGTGCAGCTTAGCATTGGAAAAGTCCTCGACTGACGGCATTGTGGCTATAAGATCGTCTCTGCCATTAGGGTGGACAGATGTTCGTCCACCCCTGACACCCATCTCGCCCTTGGTCGAGCACCTGGACATACAATAGGTTGTAGAGGGTGTCATAAAGAAAATCACGCCACTTAGGCCGTCCACATTAAATACCAACCCTAACTTTAAGCAGCAACAGCGCACACACACATCGCCACTAATTCAGATTAAACAGTATTAAGCTCGTCTAGCAATTACTTTCTTAATGTTTCATTGAAATATTCAACTTGATTTGCTGTGTCTTTCGTAGTTATTAATTACATCAAAACAGCTGAGTGCAAGATACATTAGCATATTCTCTATTGAAATCAACTTGACCCACGACTCTCACATTCATAATTTAATTAAATTTAATTTAATTTGATTTTGTAATAGCATTAATGCCCAGATTAAAAAGTGCTCTATACGCACACACACACAAGCATAACTCATAATGAAAGCTGAAACACAAAATATATTTGGGGTTAGAATATTTTCAGAACCCGCAGACTTGCACGTACCTGGAACAACACTTTATCTAGCCTATCATAGTGATAGGTTCGGAAGTCCTGGATAGAAGTTTGCCGCCAGCCGAGACCAGATGAACAGGTTGGAGGATCAAGCAGAAATGAGGCCGATACAACGTTTCGGTCCAGCCAAGTAACCTCCGAATGCAGGAATGTACAGACACAGCTGGCTGGCAGCGCCAGCTGTATTGCGTAGCTGCACAACCGTTTGTGTGTATAACCGACCGGCAACAAACTATCGTAACAGTGTGGCCGTGCGTGACGTCCGCGGCGCTCGTTTTTAAAATACTAATAATACGTTGCCGAAGCCAGTTCGGCACACCCTCACCCCAAAAGGGCAACATGGTTGACCCAAAACAAACAAGTCCTCAAGCACGACGGCTGCGGGAAACCTGGAAAATCTCGGATTCTAAATCGCTCTTGGTGAGTTCAGTAACACAGGAAAACGAAAAGGCAGAAGGAAGAGGTGTGAGTTAGTGAGTGTGTGTCTGAAAGAGAAGATGTAAGTGTGAGTCCTGCATGCTCGTCGGGCCCTGGTCCGCATGCAGATATAAGAGACAGAAAAGAACAGGAGAAAGAGAAGAATAGCAGGATCCCGCTTTGAGTACTGACCACCAAGGCCTCCCAATTCCAATAACTGAGATCCAGGAACCCCAAATAGTATTCCCCCCTTTTTTTATGGGCCTAACTGTCATCCCTAACTCATGCCCTATGGCAAAACTTTAGCTTCGAAATGTGAGTGGTTACTCTTTCAACATCCCCTCCGGGATCACCCAATTTCACTGTGACGGGCGACACAAACCGAAGAATGCGGTATGGTCCCGACCAACGATAACATAGTTTAGCGGCCCTCCTATTTATGGCTGAGCTGATCGGATGGCTCTGACAGTAGACCAAGTCGCCAATCTTAAATGGGTTCGTAATTCGCCCCTGATTGTAGCGACTACGGACGCGTTCGTGCGCACGAAGCAAATTCCTCCGGACCTCCCGCCATCTGTCCACAGTCGTGACCTCAGGATCGTTCGGCAGAAGATCATCAATGTGCCACAAATTGTCCAACGGCAAACTCGGCGAGAACCCAAACATGACTTCAAAGGGTACGGCCTTGTGACTCTCGTGTAGGGCCGTGTTAAATGCCAATTGCAACCACTTTAAATTTTGGTCCCAACAATCCTGTTGTTCAGCATGATAGGCGATAAGCGCTGAACGGAGATTCCGGTTAAATCTCTCCGCGTGGGACGGTTGAGGGTAGTACGGGGAAGTGGTCACATGTTTGATGCCGTTAGCGAAACACATTCGCCGGAAATCTTTTGAAATGAACTGTGGTCCATTGTCAGAGACAATGGTGGACGGAAAACCGAAATGCTGAAAGACATGGGTCTGTAGCATAAGGATAGTTGAGCGAGTGTTTGCCTGTCGTAAGGGCAGTAGCCAGACAAACTTGGAAAAAGCATCCACGCAAACAAGTAGGTAAGCATTACCTGACTTGCTACGAGGGAAAGGTCCCACGTAGTCTATGAATAACTTCTCCATGGGTTTGCTCGCCACATCAGATGACAATAGACCCAATTTAGTGTTTTGAGCAGGCTTACTCAAGCCACAGAGATGACATGCTTTCACACGAGCCGCGATGTCCCTGTCCATGCCCTTCCAGATGAAATGCCTCCTAATACTGGAAATGGTCTTAGAAATTCCCTTATGGCCACCTATTGGGGAATCATGATAGTAGCTGAAGACCATTGGCACGAGCTTGCTAGGCAGCACAACCTTCGGGGCACGTCCTTTTCGTTCTCGGCAGCACAGGACGCCCTTGGACAGAAAATATGGTACCTGCACGTTACCCTCTTTTAGGTGTTGGATGATAGGACCCAACTCTTCATCATTTAACTGATGGGGTAACACATCAGTAAAAGCCAAAGGAAAATCCAGCAGAACGGAACAGGGTTGCTCAGAATTGGCCTCGCTGGGTTGGGAGAACATACGTGACAAGGCGTCTGCAACAACATTTTGTGTTCCCCTGATGTGTTGCACTTTGAATTTAAAGGATGAGATCTTGACCACCCAACGCCCTATTTTACCCAGCTGCCGGGGATGAGCGAGAAGCCAGGAGAGAGCCTGATTATCGGTCTCCAACAGGAACTCAGCGTGTTCCAAGAAACGCCTGAACTTATCTAGAGCGTACACAACAGCAAGACACTCTAGTTCATACACTGAAGACTTCCTCTCTTGTTGGGTCAAGGTCCGGGATATAAATGCCACCGGCTGCCTAGCACCATCGACTTCCTGGGACAGAACCGCCCCGAGTGCAACAGAACTCGCGTCCGTTTGCAAAATGAATTTTTTTGAAAAATCAGGCATCCTCAACACAGGGGGAGAGACGATCGCCTCCTTGAGGGTATCAAAGGCCCGCTGTTGCCTCTCTCCCCATACAAATCTGGTACCCTTTTTCCTGAGTTCGTTTAAAGGTACAGCAATCTCCGCGGCATTAGGGATAAATCTACGGTAAAAATTGACCATGCCAACAAATCTGGCAACACCTTTCGCATCCCTAGGGGGAGGAAAATCCCGGATGCCTTGTGTCCTCTCCGGGTCGACCGTCACACCCCCATATGAGACGAGATGCCCTAAAAACGAAATACTCCTTTGTGCAAACTTTACCTTGTCTGGATTGATAGTGAGGCCAGCACTCCTCAATCGGCACATCACCTCTCTCAGGTGACCCAGATGCTCCTCGAACGTTTTACTGTAGACCAAGAGGTCATCAAGATAATTAAAGATGAATTTAAATTTTACGTCATGGAATACAGTGTCAAGTAGTCGCGTGAGGGTTTGAGCCCCCACTGCCAGACCCATGGGTACCCTAGTATATTGATAAAGATTCCATGGCACACAGAATGCCGTATAAGGGCGGCTTTCCTTAGACAGAGGAATCTGATGATAAGCGGCATTGAGGTCAAAGATGGTGAAGTACCTGGCCCCACTAAACCAATCGAACGCGGAATGTAAATCGGGAAGAGGAACTGAATCCACCTCAATATTAGCATTGAGTTTGCGATAGTCAATGACCATACGCTGTTTACCTCCAGGCTTGGGCACCAGAAATGCTGGACTTGCATAACTAGAGTTGGAAGGTTCAATGACCCCTTGTTTAAGCAACTCTTGAACCTTCTCTCTTAGGACATCCATCTTTGGAGGGGCGAATTTGTATGGGTGTGAGCGGACTACGGCGGAGTCCGTTAAACGGATCTTATATTCCAAAAGATGTGTGAGCCCCAGGTTGGGAGTTAATACAGTGGGGAACTGCTCACACAAATGATCTAAAGCATGCCTCTGGGACGGGGTGAGATGGTCTCTTTCTGAATCGGGACACACGACCTCTTGGACACCTCCCTTAGCTCCCTGGTACCCAAGGAAAGGAATGACAACCTCCCGATTGAATTTAAAATAACAGTGGTGCGCTTGAAGATCTAAAACGAGACCACTCTTGGAGATGAAATCGGCACCCACAATGCAGTCGACTCCCAGAGCCGGAGAAACCAAAAATCGCCACACCCATGAAAAACACTCGATTTTAATACTCAGGGAAACCACCCGGGAGATGGGCAGAATTTCCCGCGATGCAGTCCAGCATACCACGGAAGACCGATCCGACCCTAATAGTAAGCCCTGTTGTTCAAGGTCCTCACATACTCTAGATGAAATTATGGATCGGGCTGATCCAGAGTCAACCAAGGCTCTGAGCTGACCCTTTTTCAACTCGACCAACAGGAAGGGGCATACTGAACTGTAGTTGGGGACAGTTCGCAGGACCTTGGAGCCGGATGACCTGGGATTAGCTATCCGCCTGGGGTTAAGTGAAACCGGAAGAGAACGGCCTAACGGGGAAGACCACTCCCGACTTATCTTCCCCGAGAATTTACGTTTTTTGAAAGGTTACCTTTTCGGGAAGTCCCTTGACGCTGTCTAGCATCGTTACAATAGCACGCGACGTGACCGGATCTATGACACCTAGAACAGAATAATTCTCGTACTTCACAGCTCTGAACCGGCGCAGGCCTAGGACCCCAAGACCCGGGCTGCCCGACTCGTCGCTCGAAATTAGGGCGTTCTGAACGCCTCCTAGCCTCGCGGGCTCTAATATCGTCATTACCCTGTATAGTGGTCGACTCGGCGCACAGCCGGTCTAAATCAATAAAACTTTGGGGACGGGCAGCGAATGTCAAACGTGACCGTTCCTCCGGCGTCACGCCCTGCAAAATAGTATGAATGACATCAGACTCTGACAACCCCAGCCTCAGGATCCGGGCCGCGTCTTTAACACTGGAAATGAAATGAGCAAGGGACTCTCCGCTTGCTTGAACTCTATAGAAATGTTTGTGTCGTAACCGGTCGTGTAACCTTCCCGGTACGAAAGCGTCCAGGACTTCCCGATGGAAATGGTCTATGCCACCACCATCCCTAAGGGTACTTGTCACGCGCTCAGCCATAGATCCCCGACAGTACGGGTAAATCAGCTCAAGCAAAGTCCGCTCCGACAGCCCAGGGAAATCGGCCAACTGAAAAAATACGCGCAAGAATCTCAAAAGCGCCTCAGGATCCAGACCATCGACAACTGGGAGACGCTGAATGACATCCGACAGTGGGTTAGGAAGCTTGTGATAGCTTGCGGTGGCCATATCGGAAAAGGCAGGAACATGCACAGGGGGTTCCACCCTGGCTGCCGTCTCAACAGAAGAAGAAGAAGAACCGGAATTCGGATCTACGTGGCGACGCTGGCCGAGAGAAAACTCCCGCAATGCCATCGCCACTTGCTCCCTAAGAGTGACAACATTTTTTTCTAATTCCGAGGTGGTAGCCTGTGATTCAGCATTCTGTAAACGGCATAGAACGTGTTGTAAACGTTGGCGCACCCTCTGTCTAGCCGTAGAGGTGGGTGCCGCCGACTGCAGGCCTTCGGCCAAATCGAGCAGTTCTACAAATTTTTCCGAGCACAGCTCCACCTCGGCGGTGACATCCGTAAGTAATACTCTCCCACTCGGTGCCTCACCGGAGGCAAGAGCCTCACGGAGTTGCTTCCTTAATGAGACAACAGTCTCCTGCGGCTTCCGTCCCCGGAACCGGACCTCCCACTCGAGCTCATCTTTTACAAACAAATCCACATTTACCGAAATGGACATGACCGCGCAATCCACACACACACCACGTAAAAGCAAGAATTAAAGAGAACGACAGGAAGAACTTGATCATACAAGTGGCTCCAGAATGCTCTAGCGATACGACGAGATGGGTGTCATAAAAGCAGAGAAACAGCCATGCAAAATGCCCAGAAGAGAACACAACACAAAACAACCAAACTAACTCACTAAATACAACACACAAAGTACACATAAAATTCGATATAATCGAAAATATAAACTATCACATCCATGCCCTTGGTCGGACCATAACCGCATTCAAAATACACGATACCACAACGCAACGCCCTCAATAAACAATTACCATATAACTGGGATCCTACCAAACACGTTGTCTAATCCAAGAGACAAGTCATAATCAAACTCAACAAGTACCGACGGCCCTCATCATGTCCAGACTCCGTATGAGCTCCAGGGTATGTGCAAGTGCAACCAATCAGCACACATTCATTAAAAAATTAATCACATTCTTATAACCCCTTTTCAAAATTCATCTTACACTCAACATCACAAAATAATCACTTAAACACTAACACATATTAAATTATTTTAAACTTCATTAACCCCTTATTCATTTTATAAAATGTGCTCTTTTTTCTGGTTGTTCATTCTGTTAATTTATTACACTACCATTAAGTTTTCTTACAACACTTGGATTCTAATCAAAAATAATTTGAAATAATTTGCAAGTCCTAACACCAGCTGACATGTCTGTAGCCACACTAAGTTTCATTTACGAAAATAAATATAAGTCCCCAGATTCTAAAACTTCTCAAGTTCAACAGAGAAAAATAAGGCAGAAATAATACCTACTATCCACCCGGAATCATAACAACCACGCTCTGAACTACCATTTGAAACCCCCCCTTTTATTTTTCTAAGTTTTGTAATTTTTTTTGAATTTTATTTAATTTTATTTTTATTAAGTTTTTTTGTAAAAGGGGAGAGACATCATATTTAGAACTAGGTAAAGAAAAACCTAGAGGAAGCAAAAGTGTGCAAGGCCCAAATACAATTACAGACATGACCCCCCAGGTGAATGACAGGACTTGCAAATGAAAAACTCTTTTAACCAACAAGCGTGTGCTTTATTCAACCTGCAAGGTTTTACATACATGACAAGTTCGTGATTGTGTGAGCACACCATTAAAGGCAGAATTATATATATATGTATATATGTGTATATCCATTAATTCATAATGTCACAAAGTAAGTGAATTGATATTAAACTAATTGCAAAAATTTCTGCCTGATTATGTATGAGTCAAAGTTAGTAATAATCTCATTCACAAAGCAATACTAATCCATCAGTGTTGTATAATATCAAATAGGCTAGCCTGTTGTCTCAGTAAGCACATTTATGGTTATTCTCTTTTTTAAATCCGTTACATATTCCCCCCAAAAAAAATATATATAGTAAAATTACACACACAAACACATATACGACATGAATAACAAAACATCCCTCATTTCAACACTAACCTCCTCATAAACCCATTCCAACTACAGTAAATGAAGGAACCCTAATATGTATAGATAGATACAAATATAAATGACAACGTAAATGGAATATCTCAGCTCCTAAGCATAGATTTGCCAGCAAATTCACAAGCATAGTTCACACCAGAGAATGTAAGTGACCGCCCCGAAACTCAACCAGCCAAACGACCCCTTACCTTAATCATTAAGCGTTAAGTATGTGTGTGAAAGAAAATCGTTTCTCATCTACAGCATCAGACAACCCCCGCTACGTTATTAAAACTCAGCCATGACCAGATGACATGATAGCACGAGATAATTAACTCCCTAATGGTCTTAATTAGATGAAAGTTAGATCTTACAGCAAACTGCGGATGTGTGTGTATGTGTGTAACTTCTTACACATTATACAGTTAGTGTACTGTGGTAATGTTCACACATGCAATAACATAATTGAACACGAGAGTTTGTGCTAGAGTATAATGTTCAGAACTTCACGAGTGAGCTTCTGGCGGCTTCTGTGCATTCACATGTTGTAGAGAGAGAGAGAAATAGATAATCAGAATTTTCCCACCTGGATTGTCCGGTGTACTTAGTTCGTATAGGCGCGGATCAGTGATGTCACAGTCGTGTCACAAGTCCCTGGTGCAGCTTAGCATTGGAAAAGTCCTCGACTGACGGCATTGTGGCTATAAGATCGTCTCTGCCATTAGGGTGGACAGATGTTCGTCCACCCCTGACACCCATCTCGCCCTTGGTCGAGCACCTGGACATACAATAGGTTGTAGAGGGTGTCATAAAGAAAATCACGCCACTTAGGCCGTCCACATTAAATACCAACCCTAACTTTAAGCAGCAACAGCGCACACACACATCGCCACTAATTCAGATTAAACAGTATTAAGCTCGTCTAGCAATTACTTTCTTAATGTTTCATTGAAATATTCAACTTGATTTGCTGTGTCTTTCGTAGTTATTAATTACATCAAAACAGCTGAGTGCAAGATACATTAGCATATTCTCTATTGAAATCAACTTGACCCACGACTCTCACATTCATAATTTAATTAAATTTAATTTAATTTGATTTTGTAATAGCATTAATGCCCAGATTAAAAACTGCTCTATACGCACACACACACACAAGCATAACTCATAATGAAAGCTGAAACACAAAATATATTTGGGGTTAGAATATTTTCAGAACCCGCAGACTTGCACGTACCTGGAACAACACTTTATCTAGCCTATCATAGTGATAGGTTCGGAAGTCCTGGATAGAAGTTTGCCGCCAGCCGAGACCAGATGAACAGGTTGGAGGATCAAGCAGAAATGAGGCCGATACAACGTTTCGGTCCAGCCAAGTAACCTCCGAATGCAGGAATGTACAGACACAGCTGGCTGGCAGCGCCAGCTGTATTGCGTAGCTGCACAACCGTTTGTGTGTATAACCGACCGGCAACAAACTATCGTAACAGTGTGGCCGTGCGTGACGTCCGCGGCGCTCGTTTTTAAAATACTAATAATACGTTGCCGAAGCCAGTTCGGCACACAATTAGAGCTCATTTGAAAGAATTAGTGAAACTATGTATGTGACTTTTGTCATGTTGCATATAAAAAATCATCTTAAAAGTAGTATTTTACACAAATAAAATCATTTTAAGTAGTTTACACCTTTTTTATGAACATAATAAAAGGGGATAATAAACATAACTATAAAATGCCTAAGTAACATATTTACTGGTGTTATTCATACTTTTTATTTATCAGTTTGCAATAATACGTTTAATTTTTTGTAGGCATAACGTTTAATAGATATGAATGGTTGAAACTAACGCAAATAGCACCTTCTGTATCAGGAATCCTATTCAATTACACATATTTTGGGCACATACCTGAGACATGAACATGTGTACATAAGAAAGCAACATATTACAACATGAGCAACAACACAGTGATATGGTACATGGACAATATTTGTATACATGTATAAACATGAAGCACTAACGTTAACATATATTAAACAATAAAAAAAAGAGACCTATTGGAATATAGAGAAGAAGTGCATTCAGTATTCATTAGCTGTTTAAACTGTTATTTTACAAAACAATCATTCAATTTTGATTTACATACAAGAATTCAAACAAATGGTAAAAACAAGCCGTAAGTGGGGGTTACTTTGGCAATTATTGAAATTCAAAATGCTACTGCATACATATTAGTCAATGTTTTTCTTATTTAACTGCATCAAAATATGGGTTTGCACCTCTATATTGAAATTACACCTTATAAAAATATTTGAAAAAAAATGTACTACCCAAATGTTTTAATTTTATTGGTGGTCAAAGTTAAACCATAAAGTGGGGTTACTTTGACCAATCATTGAAATCAGTGCAAATGGTTAAGTTATCCAACTGTGGGGTAACTTTGGTTGCTTCAAAAGGTTAGCAAGGGAGAAATTATGCCAGGATAAGCTTTTAAGAAAGAAAACATGTACTGAAATGAACAAATATAATACAATGAACATAGTATTGCTCTATTTAACATCGAATGGGAATGTAAATCTTACTTTTGTTACATTTGTAGGTTTTACTAGTTGCTCTATTCTGTCCAGTTTCACCTCCATTACATCTTCGACAACTGGAAAAACATAGACATTACCAAATGACTTGATGCTTTTTCGCAAGAATTGTACATTGATTGTGCCATTTATAATGTCATTTTCTTGAACTTTAGTGTAGAACTGTTTTTTGCTTCTTTCTTTGTATCCTTATCAAAAACTAATTCAACTACCACAAAGGCGTCTTCTTCATCTGGAATATCATCCATTTTTATGTCAGTTTTCTTGGGCTCTTCAACTGGTGAAGTTGTCTCATCTGGGTATAAGTCATCAAAGTTGTCGTTGCTTGTAGAACTTAAAATGAGATCAGTGTCAGAATCACGTACTGAAAAAGAATCTGAGTCATCTTCGCTGGAGTCATTTTTACGCTTCCTTTTCTCTTGTTTCTTTGAGATGGCCGTACGGGGCTTATTTGGCTGATTGGTGATTTCTTCCAGCGATTCAGGGTCAACACCTTTTCCAGCAGGAACATTTAATTTCTTTTTGTTTGGCTTCCGCAAAGGCTGTGTTTCTTTCATCCTACATTCTTTCATGTAGGTTTCAAAAGTTGCAACCCATTCATGGCTGCTATCACTTAGAACTGATGTTGATGCGTGATGTCCTAACCCTGGTGGAAGTCTCTTCAGAACTTGGTTACGATCTAAAGGGACCTATTCCTGCTCCACGAAAACCACTTACAATGTTTTTTGCAATATTGTGTTCTCCCATAGCATCAATGCATTTCTTTAGCACGAGGAAACTTGTCTTTGGGAATAGTTCCACAGTTTATATTTTTCCAGTCCTCTCGAGTGGTCTGTCATTGAAGTTTAAGAGGCCAGAAAAAGCCAACATCAAGAGGTTGCGTGAGGCCAGTGCTGTTTGGGGGGAGCAGAACGAATTTGATATTCATTGCGTTACATTGCTCAATGATCCAAGGTGAAATGTGGCTCAATAAGTTGTCTCCAATAATAGCTTTAGTTGCAGTATGGTCAAGTTTTTTGAACTAAGGAATAGCAATAGTACGGTACCAGTCTTCAAAGATTTCTAGGTTGAACCAGCCACTCTTTGATCGGTTGTAAACTGTGCCTTTCGGACCATTTTCCAGCCAAGTCGAGTACACATTTTTGGCCCTATAGACAATATATGGAGGCAATAATGTCCCATCAGCTGCACAGGCAAACATGACTGATGTACTGGATTTCGTTGTGTCAATAATCCTCTCCGGATGCCGGCTTCCTCTTCTGACCAATATTTTTTTCCGCCCCGCATCATCAGTGATGTTAGTTTCATTGTAATTTACAATATGTTCAGGCTGAAGTCCATCCAATGTAACGGTTAGTTCATCAGAATAATCATTTAGCATTTTATCATCCACCATGGCTCTACTTCTTTTCACATTTTGGCACATTTTGTTTGATATTACATCTTTATGCCTTGTAAGAAAAGCCATGACAAAGTCTCGTCTGGGTAAATTGTTTTTAAAAGTTCTAACCGTTCTTCCTGATCGGTCTAAGAACCCCTTGACAACTAGTCTCATGTCATAGATGGTTAAAGGGAAGCCCCAGTCTGCAGCAACACACAGACATTGGGATAACTTTTTCTGTTCTTCATCAGTTAAAACAAATGGTTTTCCCACTTTTTCAATTTTTCCTCCAAAAAACAATTTGCTAATTGTTGCCCTTGATGGACCAAATTCAAGGGAAGCCTGATTGAAGCACCGTTCTTCACAGCTACAACTGCTTTTTGTAAGTTCTCTTGTGGATAATCTTTATACTTACGAGAGCTGAGCATTCTTTTGTAAGTACGCAGCATAACTGCACCTGAAAAAACACCAAAATTTGTACAAATTATATTATACACTTTATATAGTATAGCATTTTATACAGTGGGGTTACTTTGGCCACATTGTCAAAGTAACCCCACTTGTACAAAAAAAATGTTTTATTTTTTTATAATTTTTATGTTGGCTAGACTACTTCCTAATAAGTCACATTGTGATGAAAATGTTTTGGGGTTAGAAGTATGGTAGTTACTGTTCTTTGCAAATGTACATTAGTGTCTAGAGAGATAAAATTGTAACAACAATAAAATTACGTTTATTATAATTCAGGATTTCATAAAATGGTGTAAATAAAAAAATCTGCAAAAATACTGCACAAACTACGCCTTCTAGTACACACAGAAACATGTTTGACTTGATTCACAACATCAACCAGGGCTACCACACTGCATCACGAAAAATTCCCGACCGATTTTGCCAAAGTACCCCTACTGGACAAAGTAACCCCCACTTACGGTATCATTTTGAATTATTTGCTATCAATATATTTGTATATCTACACATAATATAACTATTTAAATTGTTGGTTTACCAATATTACATATTCAATTTAGCATCTATATCTGCCTGATAGACTTAAATTGTTATTATACACATGTGTTATCTTACACAAAAAACACCGAAAGGTTATTATATTTCTGTAATAACCTTTTGGTGTTATATATGACTATATATGAAATATGATCATGACTTCTCTTTATATTGATCAATCTGCATGTAAACATTGATGAAATTAAAGCCTATTTTTCATATTGGTTATTATAGTTATATGAAAGTATCTGTTTTCTTTTTAAATTATACTTTCTTGATGGATAATAAACTTTAAATAGTTGAGTTTAAATATTTGAAAATATCAGCTACTGAAACTTTTATAAATTTGAATTGAACAGATGAGCTGCACAATAAAAGTGTATTTTAGTATATTTGAACACTGTGTTTCAATTCAGTTCTAAATATTTTATAATATCTGTAGAATCATAATAAACCACATCAGGTGTATGGTTGTTAGTGCAAACACACTGGCTCATACACAAAATTTCAAAGTAATGGTGGGTTTAAATAATTGGAAGCAAATAAGTCAACACTATCAATAATATAAATAATAAAATATGACTGTTCATTTAACTAACACTTTCTTTTACTTTAATCAGACATGTCTCGTTCAGTGTTGACTATGTTATCACATAGAAAGGGTAGATGAACTGATGCATGTATTATACCACATAATCACAAATATTCTAATTCATCCCACAATTCCTCACAAACTTTTACATATATTTGTGTAAGTTCTTTCTTTGTTTAAGTATTGCAGTACATTAGTAAATCAATAATTAACTGAGTTAATTTAAATCATTTAAGTAATTAATTAAATGAGTAATTACCTAATATGTAGATTCTCAATCGAGGCTGTTCTCCATGTCTTTTTTTTTGGAAAGTACCAGATGCATATATATTTTTTTTGGACTAAAACTATTTCTATTCCTGTATTAGCCAAGACACTCTGATAAGTATATGTATATGTAGAATAATAAATTTAATTCAGTTTTGGTAAGTCACAGTACTCAGTTCATAAGAGGAATATGTAAGGAACAAAGTGTGACAAAGTTGAGTGGATAACTAAAACAAATATCTCAGCTAATACATTTTGAAAGAAAGAGGTAGTGAACCAGCTATAATTTTTTTTAAATATGTAACTTTCCACGTGTTGAATTAAAATAATTCAGCAAGAGAGAAACTATAATTTATCCAGCTTCCTTTCATAACGTTGTAATGGTTATAGAATATTTCAAACATTGTTTCATATATGTAAAGTCAAACAAACTTAATCAAATGTGTGTAAAGACTGTGTGTAAAAATTTAAATACTGACACTCTTGAAATTGTGGTATATAATTATAGTACTATCTTTATTAGTATTAATGCATCATTCTGAAAACAAGACTCTTACAGAAGCAAGAAATTAAGAAGAATTTAATTGGTTAATATAGTACGCTTCTACCAAAAGTACCTTAAAACACTGCATTTGATTACTACAGACTTCTTGAAACACAGAACAGTGTATTGTCATTGTGAATGTAGGTCATATGTGCATGCACAAGTCTTCCAGCTATAAAAGAAAAATTTTAATGACCTTAAATATAGGCAAAGTAGCAGGTAGTATTAAATAAACCAAAGAGTAGATGTAGCAGAACCAGAAATTCAGTCCTACATCACAAGAGCATGTAATGGTTTCTGATAAATTCTGAAGAATGAAGGAAAGGTCAGGGTAAAAAATGAAATGTAAAAACAAAGATGATGATAATGTAAAGTAAACACATTTAAATAGTAACCTGAAAGGGAAACGAAAATCTATGAGTAAATAGCTATGGAAAAATGAGTGTATATAGGAAAGCTTCAGAAGAAAGAATAATTTGATTTGATGTCATCATCATACAGCCTCCAGTGTACCCTGTTGGATGTAGATCTGCAACAGTTTTTTCCATTCCTTCCACTCTTGAGATGTTTGGATCCAGACTCCTGTTTTCCTTTAAAGTCAAAAGGATTGGATTATATTTTGAAGAGGATGACTGCCACTGCGCTTCAAGGTCTCCAGTCAGACCTTAACATTTTCTTCATCCATTTCTTGTCTCATAGGTTTTCATATGGTCTGCCCCTATGAGAGGAAATGAAAATGAAACTGAATGAAGTGGTCACAATTTTCTGTACAAAGAAACATAAAATCAAAAATCTGTTGGATGGAAACTGAGAATATTGCACAAAGGAGAAGTACTTAATGAATGGAAAGAATACAAAAAGTGTATTATTTGCTAGTTATGTGAGGACAAACTTACTTGTCTATCCTCACTTCTTCCTCGAGGAAGAAGAAGAAAACAATCTACAAGAAGAATAGAGGTGATTGTAGCCAGGGTCAGTGTTCTCACCCCCCCCCCTCTACCAGGAATCAAAAATTTCTTATAAATATTTCAATTGTGCACTGTATGTATTGTTTTTATTATGTCCAAATACAAACTATTTTTCTGACATTGAATTCTTATTGTTAACTATTAACCCTATCTATTACATTGTTGACCACCACATTATTTTTATACTTAATAATAATAATTATTATTATTACTTCCTATAATTCCCCCCTCAGATATCAAACCTAAAACTACCATTGAAGAAAACCAGTGTTTTTGACAAAAGAAGCTATTAATATTGTGTCTACATTACTCAAAAATAGTAAGTTACTATTTAAAGAACTGACACCATATTTTATTAAATGCTAACACTGAGCCATTGGGCTAAGCCAGAAAACACAAAGAATACAAAAGACAATGATATATAAAACACTTTTATGAATTGGTCTACACAGCCAGAAGGATTTTAAAGAAATTATCATACCAGTCCCCAAGTGGTGAGACAAAAAGAAGTATACTATATAGTATCCAGTAAAAACCAACAAATTTAATCAATTCTGTGTTAGATTCTGATAAAATTTAACAAAAGACTAAAAAAAAAATCTAAAAACTGCATGTTTGCAAAAGATGTTAGTAAACAAGTGGTAAAAATTTGAAGTCATTCCATGTATGAACAGCTGAGAAAATGGAACAACATTTACATAAAATAAGAGGAAATATTAATGTCCAAGATGTTTCAGATGATGAACAGGAAATGGAGACACAAAGATATCAAAAATTAATAAAGCAGCACATTTTCATTTATTGATGTGAATTAGTCTGCCATCTTCCAGAATAAAGTGAGATAAGTATTGGAAGTGTGAAAAGCAGAAAGGGTGCACTTGAGGGTTAGAGAACTACTTAAGGTCTTCATATTAAAGTAACCATCATTAGAAATGAAGTATATAAGATATATTAATTTGACAAACAATAAATTATATTGTTTGTGACTCCAGTTTTTATTAGTTATTATTTAATGAAGCTTATTATAACTGTGTTAATGTTTAAATGAATGTTTAAAGTTAATGTTTGAATGACTAAACGATATATGAATTGAAAATGAACAAGAAGAAAACAAAAGGATAAGAATAGTAGATGGTAACCTGTTGTTGTAATAAGATTTGAGGAAATCAAACAAGTATACCATAGCAGGTATTTAAAAATATCTTACTAATAACTAGAAAAGTCAAAACTAAATGATAGCAAAATTTATAATGATTAAGGAAGATTTACAACAGAAGACAACGTAAGTTACTATCTAATAGAACTTAAAATAAAACACTTATTTTAGGTTACTTTGGGAGTATACTGTTATACATATCAATCACATAGACACTAAATGAAAAGGAAAAAGATCAACGTAAAATCCTCTTGAAGTGTAAGCATGATGATGTGGAAGAGTGAAATAGGCTGATAAGATGACTAATGAGGAGATGACTGAGAGGTCACTAGAGACTAGAAGTTAACTTTGAAATAATAATATAATGAATATTATAATTTATAATTATCTTGTTGATTCATCCTCTTTGTTCACTTTATTAAAAAAAATATATATAATTTAGTATAATAAAATATTACTAGTATAATAAAATACTTTCTACTATGCACAAAATTTGTATTGCCTTGAAAACTGTAGACTTAAAATAGTGCATAAAAGTAATTGTGATTCATAAACTTAACATGACATGTAAGATGATAATTATAATACATTGAATTAATCGTAGAAAGTACACAACATTGAAACACTACATATTTCTATTAATAGGTGTAAATGTTTCTGTATGAATGCTTCTCTAAAGTGTGAAAAGTAATTGTAATAGGTTAGTAACCAATTTAAAATAATTATGTTGGGACTGGAAAATATTGCAAGTCTGAAGAAAATTATACTAAATAATGATGAATATATATTCTTAACATTTTAATTGATAATAAAAATTCCTATTCAGTAAGTATTTCATTGTTTTATAAAAAGAATGAATTATTCTTCATAAATTGTTTTATAATTGTTTTATAAATGAATTAATTAAATAGTTAATTCATCGTTTTAACAGCAGAATTTGTAAACAATTATATGTTATTTGTGTATTTATGATTTAATAACTTTAACTCTATTCCACTGTTTGCACTGTTACATTTATAAATGAGACAAGAGTACATAGCTCAGTTATATTAACCAAAGATACAAATGCCTTTTGAGAACGAATGTAAAGCCATAATGTAAGTTTTTAATTCCTATGTTTATAATAAATTTAATTGATTCTTTTATCGAAATTAAATAGTTAATACAATTACTATTGTAACTTTGGTACCAGTATTAATACCAACACCCAGAATACCACTATCAATATGCAACAACCAAAACACTAATTATCACCAACAACCAGAAGACTATCAAAAACTGGTTGAATCAATCAATGAGGGATTGACAGCATTAGAAAACCATATTTCCTGCATAGTAAGATTGATTTGGAAACAAATGGAGCTTCTGAGGAATTGTATGTAGGTTGTAAATATTGTACATATTCACACAAAAGGTGATTAGATAGATTGTGCTATTTATAGAGGAGTTACACTCCTCAACAAGGCTTAAAAGACTCTATCATGTAAATAGGCTGTCCAATAATCCACAGTATGCTGTCCCATGTGCAGAAAAAAATCATCTGAACGTACCAAAGTGAATTCTGTAAATATTCACGAGCATCCAGTTCCTAGAAAAAAACTCATGAATATGGCACTGAAACAAATAATTGATTTTTAGAGTTTAATAATGCATTAATGTTGTATGTAGCAATGAAAGAATGTAATATCTCATCACATCTAACAAGGCTAGTAAAGAGACACTGCCCAATATAACATTTAAAGTCTAAATACATTCTTGGATTTCGTTGTCCATGACGTGTCCGTTACTTAACTAAATATCACTATAATATTGACGACTCGGAACACTAAGTTTTTTATAAGTAAAAACGTAAAGTTTTACCTTACAGCCTAAACATACTACACGTACACACAAAAGGCCGAAAACTAGACACTCTGGAACAATTAGAAATATACAAACACACAAAAACAAATAAAAACGACATCCTAAACGAACAGACACAATTCAAATCGCACGCATTATTCGAACACATCTCACCACACACACACAGCTTCGATCTTTCGAAAAACTATCTCGTCACCAACAACAAGACGAACAGCGCTACTAACGACAGCCTCTGATGAAGCCTTCTATAGGTGAAAGCCGGTTTAGGCTGTAAGGTAAAACTTTACGTTTTTACTAATAAAAAACTTAGTGTTCCGAGTCGTCAATATTATAGTGATATTTATCTAAATACATGTTTCATATCCACTAGGATTCAGACAGGAAGATAGTCTCTCTTGTTTGCTTTCTAACCTGATTGTAGAGAAAGCAATGTAAGATTCCCAAATAAAATACAAGAGACACTATTGTCAACAAAAGTGTCCGACTATTAGCATACATGGAGTAGATGACAGATCTGACTGCCAGATCAAGGTGGGACAAGCTTTTAATGCATTTAAGGAATCTTCCACAATAGTAATATTGAAGACAAGAGTGAAAAACAAAGTATGCTAAGAGGATATGGACTAATCAAGTACCAGAAAGCTTAAACATGGGTATAGCAACATACAGTAGGTAAATAAATGTACCAGGGTCAGTAGGTAGCACTGTATTTGCAACAATAAGTATATAAGGTTAGCAAATAAATAAAGCCTTAACCTTATAATATAGGCTTGGTAAATATGTTGTTGTGCTATAGTTTTATAAGTTTTACTGAAAAACTCAATAGTTATATAAAAATAATAGGCAAAAAAATTAACAATATTTTAATAGGATCTTTCATTCTTTGAACATTAGAATTAATCTTGATTAATATAATCAAGAGTTATAATCTTGAGTCAATATATTTTAGAAACTAGAAAGAAAAAAAAATACATAACATCGGAAATTAGTATATCTGGCTGATATATATAGAACCTAAGATCAAATTTCATTTTAAGAGATACATACCAAGTATTCAATCTATAAAATATTTATTATATTGTTATTAACATACGGTTCAGAAACGTGGATGTTACCAATAAATAGTAACAATTATTTAGGGGGTTTTGAGAGCAGTGTGTAAGGCACATCTATAAGGAGGTTGCTAAGGGTGACATTTGGTACAGGCGCCATAGGGCTGACCTTTGACACCCTGATATTGTAAGATTCATTAAGATAAAGAGACTTCTAAGGACCCAGGAAGCATTACTAGTGGAAATCTAGTGTAATGTATAGGGATGAGTGGAGCTGATTCTTGGAACAGGCCAAGGCCCATGATGGGATGTGGAGCAACAACTGATGATTACATACATATATAAAATTCTCCTGCCACAAAGAGTATGCTCTGAAATCCACTACACACATCTGAAATGAATACCAATATAAAATCTTATTACTTTCCTGTTGATACTTTCCTACTTGTTTCTATCATAACTGCTCCTACATAAAGGTGTTAACAGCTTTTTCATGTTATTTATTTTTTTTTTCTTTCTAGTTTCTAAAATATATTGACTCAAGATTATAACTCTTGATTATATTAATCAAGATTAATTCTAATGTTCAAAGAATGAAAGATCCTATTAAAATATTGTTAATTTTTTTGCCTATTATTTTTATATAACTATTGAGTTTTTCAGTAAAACTTATAAAACTATAGCACAACAACATATTTACCAAGCCTATATTATAAGGTTAAGGCTTTATTTATTTGCTAACCTTATATACTTATTGTTGCAAATACAATTTAAAAACAGTTTACTGTAAAATGCAATTTCATTAGTCCAGATAGGCCTACTTTATTATTTGATATTGTATAATAAAGTATTTATTTCTACAGCTATTAGATAACTATACCATATTTCATATACAAATATATGGCATTTCCTATAAATTTCATAATAAATTGTATTGACTTAATGTTTGAAAAATTATTAACATAAACTAATTCTTGTAATCCTGTCCCATGCGTATTGTGTTTCATTTCATGTCATTCAGACATAATGTCTGAATAATGTTTCATTCAGAATAATGTTTATACTGAATTATAGATAATGGTATCATGCTGGGTCTTGTTCAATGGAAAAGGCTGTTATTTTTCAAGAATGCAATCAATACTGTTATAAGAGAAGTAATGCGTAAGAAAAGGATGGAAATGCTACGTTTATATTAGTCTTGTTACATGTCATTTGACTTAAGTTATTTTTGTAATAAATAAGTATTCAGATGGTATTGTAAAATAACACCTAATTTAAATTGCAACACATTATTCAAATTTGTACTTTGCCAAATTTTGAACATTAGATAAAACAGAGTACATTATATTAGTTATAGATGTACTAAATAGTAACAGATTTACTCTTTCACTGCCTTATTTAGCTTTAGTTAAATACACATTTATACCCTTAATTGTTTAATTCAGTGGTATTCCACATAGTCTAATTTTTTGTTTACATTTGTTGGAATATTTGATAACAATCTATTATGCATTGAAACAAGGGTTGCAACACAAAGTTTAGTAATGCACAAAAATAAATAATGCAAACATTGAAAGATTAAGTGGGCACAGCTTATTGTATTAGAATAATACAATCTGAGTGTAAGTCATAGAAGCCAAGTGTACAGTCTGCAGTATTGTGCCTTCATCGTTAAACAAAACTCAGGGTAAGGATAGATGTAAACAGAAACAAAAACATTTCACTACCCTGATAGGGATTAGGAAAACTACCCTGCATGTTACACTTTGCTTCAGTTAGTCTACATCAGTGCTATCAAGAAAATTATAAAACCAATATATTAATTAAACTAACAAACTGTTATAAATATAATTACTTTCAGTTAGTGGTAAAACAATAATTACTCCTACACAAGTGACAATTAATGCTAGGTCAACCTTAAATTTTTCTTAGAATTTATAAAAGTAAATATTTTTAAAAGTGTAATTTTTTGTAAATAAAATGTTTAAGTGAGAATTCGGTAAGTGAATTACTATACATCTAAAGTAAGTAGAAAACATTACAGTACAGTGGAAGCAATAACTGTAAGAAGCCCTTTACGAATGAGCAGTAACAAAAAAGTAGATGCATGTGCATTATTTAAATACAATTTTTCAGAGAATTTACAATCCTTGAAATAAATTAAATTCATTTTTACATAGCACTTTTATGAACCACCTTAAAAATATCAACATGTAAATTGTTTTTGTTTTCTGCCCAAAAATATGCCTTTTAAAATACTAGCTAAAAAAGAAAATGTAGCAAAAAAGTTTATTTGATCCTATATATTAATAAATACAAAAATTAATTTAATTTTGACGCAGCATCAGTATAATATATGAAACCTTTTTAAGATGGTAATATCAAGTTATCAACATGTATACTGGCAGTACATGTACCACGTATACATTATGTAATGTTTGTTTACCACCTTGGTTTTTAAGCACTGTTTAAAAAGTCTGTAGTTCTTATGACTTTTCACATAACATTTATCACAGTGGTTAAAGAATGTTAATAAATCAAGATATAACGTTAATGGTTTACAAAGCGGAACATTAACAAAATGAATCAAACATTATACAAAAAAATGTTTCAATAGGAGGTTTACAGATTATTTTTTATAAGGACGTTAGATTTCAAACTGAAAGACAAAAAGGGTACACAAAATAAAAAGTCTTGTACATTTCACCTTATACAAAACAAAAGTTTATCATTTGTATGTATTTTGCAACAAGACGGAAAGTTTTCACTACATGAATACGACACTGTCAGACAAACTAAACAATACCACATGCTTATACTGCCTCTGTAGTTTTGTATATGACAAAACTTTTTTATGTGATGTAATATGGATGGCACATTGACACCAAAATTTTAAATTATTCTCTGCAACAATTCTTATCTAGAAGCTGTAATTTTTTATGTTACCATTATTAACACATAAATGTTTTTCAGTATAAATTACTTGACGTTTATATTTGTGAATAAGTAATAATTTTGTACTTACACAATACTATCACATTGCATTAAAGGCACATAAAATGTTTACAATCCGTGACTTATTGAAATTTACAGGTTATATTTTCCAACTAAATTGTCATTAAGGTAAAAACTTAACAGTATCATAAATTTGCTTACATTCAGACTATTTACAATACTACAATATTTTAATTGTTAATATTATAAATTAAGTTAAATATAATTACTTGTAAAAAATTATAGTTTTTCAGTTTCATTTAAAAGAGAAATTTACTTTTATACATTGTCAGTTACATTTCATGATTTTTATTTTATTTTAATATCTAGCTATAGTAAAAATCTCTCAAAACAAAAATTATTTATTTGTCTGTAATAGATGCTAAGACTAGTGTTGTATGTATTTCTGAAAGATGTTTTCATATGAAGAAATATTATTTTTACATACATTTGTAGTCTATTATTTTATTTTTTTAAGTTTTTTATATACCAGTAATAATGTTTATAATAAACATCTTGCTTTTCAAAATTATTTTTGTTGTTAGTATTTTTATTATATATCCCACCATAAAAAGTAATGGAAGGAACATAACATAACAAAAGGAAATAAAAATACAATTAAATTAAATACAGTATATCTTTTTCTGCCTCCTGTGATACAATGAGTAAACTGTTATTATTCTGTGGGTAACAAGGAGCACACACACACACACACACACACACACACACACACACACACACACACACACACACACACACACACACACACACACACACACACACACACACATTTGTTTTAACTCTAGCGTGTTAGTGTTTTTGAGGTGCAATATTTGAGGCTTTACTTATACGATTTTTTCTGGACAGTTATATATATTAATAACACACACACACACACACACACACACACACACACACACACACACACACACACACACACACACACACACACACACACACACACACACACACACACACACACACACACGCACGCACGCACGCACGCACGCACGCACGCACGCACGCACGCACACGCACACACATGTATAAATTCTGAAAATGTTCATGTTACCAACTGCAGCTGAAACTAAATGCAACCTGCTACAATGGCAATGTCTTTTCTGAAGCCACTAAATATATGCTGCACTTTTGAGGAATAAAGGTGAAATTGTAAATGATTATTTAATGAATCAGTTAATAAATTAATTTAATTCTATTAAAATTAGGTGTTGTTGACATGTCTTGATTCCACTATCACTATTATATTAACTTGACAAACAGAAACACTGTAACTTATGCAGATCCATTTCACAACATTTGTCACATCCATCAATATGAAACTAGTCCTGATGTGTACTGTGCTCCTGGTTTTGATAGTGTGAGATAGCAATGTTGAGTATTTTGTTGTGTAGTGTTCAAATAGTGTGTTGAATTGAAAACATGTTGCTTCGTTTAAAAATAAATGGGGTGGGTTTATGTATTGTCTATTTATTTCACATTGTTTTGTTTGTTAATTTTTTTGTAGTATGTTTAAATTTATGTTGATGTCTGTATAACAAGTGTTTTCTTAATGAGTAGCAAAACTAGAATTTGAATGTATGTTTTTATCTTTTTAATATATCCAATATAATGTGTGTAGAAGTCATGGTGTGTTTGTTCAACACAGAAGTTGGGACAATCAATGCAAGCAAGTTTGTAGACATCAGAGAGTGACACCACCACATCACCAGACACCACAATCAAATTGATGAAACTGCCAATGGTGCAACATTATCACAATTGGTTAATATAATTTGACTTGAACTGAGCAGAAAAATGAACAAGATGTTTATAAAATATACAAACTAATTCTTCATGTTTCTTTCAGCCAAAAGATCACAACTCAGAAGTTGTAAATGAGGCAATCTCTCTATACTTGATACAGTCAGTATAAATGAAAGCCCCTGAAAATCTCATTGCACAAAGCTACAACATTTCTTGTTGCTACACATTACACAAAGCTACACTGGATTTCTTGACAACACATTAAACAGAGCCTATTCTAACATATTCTAAGTTCTCATCAGTTCATCAGGTGTACATTTAAAATGTGTGCCTAATAAAAAAAAATTATTTAGTATCTAGACAAAATAATTGGTGGCAACAATAATCTATAAATAGGAAAAACTGTGCTTCTGTAAAGGGATTTTGACAGACTAATAATTTTCTTTTTTGGCTGCAATTTTGTAATAAAATGGTGGTTTGTTCTGACACTTTGTTCAGTTAGATTCAGCAGTGGGCGAATGACTTGGTAAAAACAGAGAAACATGTGTTCTGAAATTCACTAATCTATGCACAGAGTTCAGTATTTGCTCAACGTTGATCGCCATCGGGAAGAGAAAAACCTTGATGAGTCCCCTGACACTGCAGAAGACATGTTGCAAAAAGTTTGTAACACTATATGGACCCAAATCAACAACCACTTCCTTTTTTGCGATCACAATCGCTGTTTCCTTCCATGAAAAGGAGTTTAAAGCAGCTCGTGCCATGTTCAAATTGAACGTCTAAGAATTGCAACATGAATTAACTGAATATGCTGTACAACTGAATGGTTTAGCAAATGCATCAGGTGTGTTAACTGTATTGAAGTGTCTGTATGAAAATAATTTGATGAATCTTTTCCTGACATCGCCAAACATTTAAAGGCCATAGTGACCATACCCATGAAAACTGGAGATGCAGAATATTGAAAAGAATGAAAACATTTACCTGAAATACAATTAAATAAGACCAACTGTGTGAACTGGCAATGTATTAAATTGGAACTGATAATGCCACCAAATTTCTATGAACTTGTCCCAGACGACATTGAAGCGGAGAGGGAGCAATGTTCTGACCTTATTTAAATTATTTATATTCCCAGAAACAAATTAGTTACTCCAGTAATCTGACAACCAATATATATAACACATTCAGAAAATAGATTTTTCAAACCTTTTTTGAGCTTTTTCGAACCAATGAGCCACCACTGTACAAGAATAATGTGAGTTTGCTCACACACACACACACACACAAATACACCATATATTTTTATTTTGGGGAATGATTTGGGAAGGAGCAGTCAAAGGCTGGTAACAGGTAAGGAAAAGAAGATTACATTAATTCAGAATCATTCTAATAGTGGAGTATGCCTACCTGAAAATTTCAAATCTTAATTCTCGGGATGAACAATTATTTTCTTAACCTATGTGGACATAGCAACAAATTAGCATTAGTTAATTAATTGTGTTCTATCCATCATACAGAAACATGTAGTTTTCAGATAGAAATAGTTTTATGTACCTGAAGATAACTGAAACAGAATTATAAAAAATATTATTTAAAACTCAATTGTTTGCATTTGCTTTGAATGGTTCATTGCAGTCCTTCCCTTGGTGAAGTAATGTGTATCTGCATTTAATTTTAAAGGTATAGTATAGTATAAAAGAATACTATACTATAATGATGAGCATCAACAGCCAACAGTTGAAAAATATAAATGGTGAAGTCAGGTGTTCGATGTTTTTACCATTAATAGATGAGCAGCGATGTTTCCTTCCCATGATGGTTGCATTCAGGCAGGCATTAATGTTACTGATTTTTTATTGATTTGTGATAACATTATAATAATGGATTAATAATAAAAATACTAAATAAGCAATTTAAAAACTAGTAAAACTTTCAGTTTTCATTGTTTTTAGATGACTTCCTTACATGTTATGATAAGTTATGTGGTAACTTCAATAGATGTGATTTATGTTCATTTTCAATTGAATGAAGAGGTGTTCATTTTGAATGTTGTGTTAACAATATGCCACCGATTATTAAGCCTATTTCTCAAATTTATTTGATGGATATTTGAAGTGTAACTGTCATACACTAGCCCATTGGGGCTTCAAAGCTGGAGAAATGATATAAATGAAATTATATTTACAATCACTCGTTATTATTATTTGCATTCCTTTACTATCCTGAACACAGAATTCTTAACTTACCAAATCAAATGAGTTTGGAGAGTAATTCCACCTCACTCCAACAAGAGCAGCTTTTTCAGAGCACCTATCTCATGAGACAAGTTGGTTATTATCAAGAGTTTTTATTTCCAATTTTTGTGCAAATTTTTCCTTAGAAATCTGGGTGTTATTTCATTTGATTATTCTGAATTTGTAAGTTGTAGTATGTACTAAGAATTTAATAATTAATATTTTTAAAAAGTGCTTGGTGACTGTGGAAGAAACCAGTAACAAATAAAAAGGAAACTAACAGGCTGACATTGATTACTTTGGAAGAATACAAAACTTTTTAAAGAAAACAGGTTACAATTTATGACTACTCAAGGAAACTGGGATGTATAACATGAAAATGAGAAACTTGAGAATATAACAACTGACGAAGTGGTACTAGCATTAAAGACAATGATGAGGAATGGCAAGGCTCCTGGATCTAGAAGAATACCAACCAAACTAACTAACAATGCTCCAGATGTGTTTGAAATACTTGCGTGAATTTTAACAAAGTACCTTAAGGGTGAGGAGGTTCCATGCAAATGGAAACAAACCAACATAACATCAGTATATAAAAGTGTGATTGGCAAAAATTTGAGATTTTTGTGGGCTTAATATGTGGACAAATGGACGAATTCAAAAAAATCTTATAGAAGCTATGACGTCTGACACAGAAGAACAAAGTGGTTTCCATGAGGGAAGGTCTTGTATTCATAATGTACTTTGCTTGATACAGCTTTGTGTGAAAGCTTGCAGTCATGGAATGGCTCACATCTATTGATTTGCATAAACCATACAATAATGTTCCAATATGAAGCTGGTATTGTGAAGCTTCATGAAGCTGGTTTTAACAATGCTTATATTACAACAGTATGCAACTTTTATGAGGGTTTTGTCAGTGCTATTAAAGCTGGGAATAAGGTGTTCCAGTACTTTGCAGTAACAAGAGGTTTAAGGCAAGTGTGTTCCATAGCATCTACTTTATTCAAAATTTATATTAACACAGCCTTAAGTAGATCGAGAGAAGACACTGTTGTGCAATTACAACTGTTTCTTTCTTATTTTTAATAAACAACTATCTCTACACAATTTTGTTTGTGGATGATCAAGTTCTGGTAGCACTAGACGCACAGGACTCTAGTTACCTGATATGAAACTTCATGAAGAATAGGCCTACAGATCTTGGGGCTTTGGTATAAATTTTGGAAAAACCAAACAGCTGGTTATTACAGGTAAGAGGGCCAATGTGACAATAGGTTTGCAGATTCATAAAAATAGTTTTTTTTTTATCTTGGGGGGGACATTATCAAAATATGGCAGAAGTGGACAAGATATCAGCTGCAAAATAAAACAAGGGAACATGGTGATAGGGCAGCTGAGTTCTATCTTTTGAGTATGAAAATAAACCACAAAATGGAAAAGATTATTTACTTAGAAAGTATAGTCACCTAATATATGTATATGGCTAATGATACTTGGAAGATAAATAAAAGAAATACCCAAAAGCACCAAGTAGTGGAAATGGACTTAATGGAGAATGCCTTGTGGGGCGCATTCAGTGCATTAGAAATGAAGATATCAGGAGGCAACTTCATGTTGACAAGACAATTTTAGACACCATAAATACAAAGTTCCTTGTATGGTATGGCCAAATGGAACGAATGCCTGCTGCATGACCGTTAGTCCTAAAAATTACTACACCAGGTCTAATTACTTAGACAACTGAAATGGTGTAGACCCAAGAGATCATGGAAAGAAGACATGCTTGTGGAGAAAAGATGCTTGCGACGTGGTGATTAGTACAACAGAAGCCTCTTGTGTGTAGGACACAAAAGGTGGCTATAGCTGTAGAGAACTCACAATGGATGGATGGAATATTTTAAATAAGTATTACTCATACTAATGTAATGGTTGTGACCTCTAATACTGTTTAAATTCTAATTTTTTAAAATAATTATCAGAAACCTGTTGAAATTTAGTTATGTTGCACATCAGATTATGTTCCATTATCATTTTTTTCTAATGACTTTTCGTTGTAGTTTCTATAACATTTTAATTTTTTGCACCTTTTTTTTAAATATTTAGTTTTTATAGGTGGTAAATTTTAAAAAATAATAGTGATATATATATATATATATATATATATATTATATCAATATTTTTCTTCCGTGGCAATCTTCCTCTATCAAGCCCCGCATTGGTTGCAGCATTTTATAACAATCAGCTCGGGTCGTGTAGTTTTAATTCATCTCCTTCTGATGTTATATTAACGAAGTCCAAAACTTTGTAAATTTCCCGCTATCTGTCGCTCTCGTGACCTCGCCAATACCTGTCTCTTCTTTCTTACCTGATTTAAATTAACTATTATTTTCCCGATTTTAGGCGCCAAATTGTTTGTTTTAAAACAATTATAAATTTTTCGTAGCTTTTCCTTCTTTCTCAATGAAACCATATTACTTACCGCTCTGTATCTGCTGAATTCGAAATTCACTCTCTTGCAGCAGTATTACCAACCTGTAATTCTGGTAAAAAAATGTTCACTGTGCTATATTAAATAAATTAACACATAAATATTGTCACATGAAATAATAAACAGGTATAAATTCTTAGTATTGGTTTATTGGATAGCGGTTCTACCTTTTATATTGGTTATTACAGGAAATTATTAAAATATATAAAGTTATGCTCCAACTTTGAATGATTTATAACTCAGCGGTTGGCTATGACTGAGCACCAAACGTCTAATGTCGAATTAATTTTACAATGGTTATTCAGTCAAAAGTTCTTTGGATTACAGCAAAAGTTAACAAAATGATTCGAGAAAGTACAATCCTTCACATAAACTCAATCAAATATTATGTTTTTTTTACACCACTACTCTTATTAACTAAAGTAATTGTGAGTTCAACTCATAACTAGACGTTAAGTTTTATATCGTTGAAAAAATATTTTGGTATTTCCAAATGTGTTATTAATTGAATGAACAGTTTTTTGATCATTATTATTTAGTTTTTTTACGAGCCATTCAGTGTTTGAGTGTTTGAACCAAGTTAATTATATTGTGCATCAGTGTTAAAGTGTAGTGAATCCAGTCTTTTGTTTTGTTATTTAATTAAATTTTGTACTTTACTCCTTCCTTAACATCTCATAACTTATTTTCATGTATGCTTGTGGCTATGTCTTCCTTCTTTTATTTCTTTTTTCGTTTTATATTTTTTATCTTCTGTAATTCAAAATTTTGCTTAGTTCAATCTTGTTAATATGTTTTGCCCATCTTGTATTCGATTTTCATTAATTATTATATGGTTTATCTCATTTGATTGATTCTGTTTGCTAATTATATGGAGCGGCTATTTTTTCATCTGTACTCTACTGAAGCTAATAATGGACTCTTAATAAATTTGTAATGGTTTTTTGGTTCTAACTGCAAAACCTATCCTTCTCATTGGTTGAAACAATTTTGTACCCATTGTTAGACATAGCTTGTGTTTTCGCCCAAAATGGATAAATATTTTCTAATTAAGATAATTTGCTTGTATTACTATTAATACTTCTGTTATTAGTACCATTGAATAGCATTTCTGTTTAATATTATTTTGAAATCAAACATGACTATGTTCTATTCAGTACTGGCTGATTTAGTATTTTGAATTGTTTTTTATACTTATTTTGGTTTATAAGTGTGTTTTTGAAAGTATTTTGTGTTTTTAATGTTCCTTGGCTAAATATATTATGTTTACCTAACTTTTTCCCTAACTGAATGTTGTTATTTGTTTACATTTTACAATTTTCACACATTTCTTTAGGCCTACACTTGCCTACAATGGTTGACATTGATTATAATTTAATTTTGCTCTTGTTCCTATGTTCTTATTGCTTTGTCTTAGTTTGTTTACAATTATTATGAATTTACATACATTGGTTTATGATTAATAGTTCTTTACAGACATATTATTGCCTTTTTACATCTATATCTAAGAGATTAACATTGCATATTTTTAAGGATTTCCTCATCCTTTCAACACATTATTACTGCTTTTTAGTATTATTTTCCTAACTCAACATAACATAACTTATTCTTAAGATTCTTTTAACAATTATAACAATTTCATAGTTTTATAATACTCCTGCTACCTTCTACTATTCTCTTTATAACACAACTTCAATAATTGAGTATCCATATTTTGATGTCTACTCTTCTTTTTATAACATATAACTTGTTTAGGTTTTGTTTATCCCTTTAACTTACTAACTTAATATTTTAACACTAACATTCTTTATAACAGTTACCGGTACTTATTCTTGTATTTTTTGAACATGATACCTTATTCTATCTAACTTACTAGTGTTTTGTCTTTTTCAAAACTAATTTCTATCACCATACACCTACTTAATGTATTTTGACATATTGTTTATTATGCTAAACACTTGTCCTTCGCACCTTTCACTTTCATATTATTTATTACTGGTAACTGACATTCTTTATTTATACATTTTTACACATACACTTGGGTTGCTTTGCTTTACGTAGTGTTTGTTATATTATTGTTTTTTTTCTAGGTATGCACTGTTATATGGTTTTGGCAAGATGTACTTATTATTATTCAGGATATTGGTTGTTAAAACCATCACTAATTATCACTTAGTGTTGTTCACTTATTGTTTTCTTGTAAATCACTCCCTACCTACTTTATGCACTCTTGGTTCAATTTAATATGAATATTGTGATTATCAGACTAGCTCTATCACGTTTTATTCTATATACATTTATTTATTATCATTTGATTTCATTGTTCTGTTTATTTACTATTTATCTACTTAACATTTAGTCTACACTTATATACATAGAATTATATTATTTCTGCTGGTGGTTTGTACCTTCAAGGTTCAATTATTCATTTAATTATTGTCAATTTTATGACATTTTTATCATAGGTTTAATTACATTTATTTGGTCATTTGGCCAATCACTTGGGTGTGGTCATTGTCATTGTCTAGTCTAAGTTAATGTCATTATTTTGCTATTTATTAAAATTGTCAATTTTCTCATCTTATCTCTTCTTAGCTGCATGTTTTCTCTTTATATTATAAGGTATTCCCTCCCTTTTACTGGGCGGCTTTTGGTAATGTAACATAATGCCCCGTCATCAAAATTGATCATTTTATAAAACACTATCTTTGTTTTTTATGAAATTATCAGTTGTTTATTTTCCCTTACTCTTCATGTTTAGCTCTTATTTCTTATTCTTTACCTTCCTTATTTCATTCTTTATTGGTTGGTTATTTTAGATCTGTTTTTATTTATTTATTCTCATTGGTGAGTTCTCCCTGTAATATATAATTTACCTAAATCTCCCTAACATTGTAGCTGGTATCGAATCGGGTGGGCTCTCTTGGCTACCAATACTCCGTCGTCCATTACTACTCTTTCTGAGATCAGAGGAACATCATCTCTGCCCAGTTAAATGATTGCTGGAACTATTCTCAGTCAATCTTTATAAATAAACCTTAAAAGATAGTCATCTTGTGACTCTCAATAATAATAATAATAATAATAATAATAATAATAATAATAATAATATTTTAGGGATTGTTCACTTTATTGTCATTCAGATCATTTCACCTTCCCTTACTCATTCTTCATTCCAATATTCATTTGCTATATTTGTTACCTTGTTATATACTGGTATTAATCTCAGATTTATTTATTTCCAAGTCTTAATTTCATTTCTTATAAATCTTAGATAGTCCGTTTTTCTGTTTCTTCTTGTGATCATGTTGATTATTCTACACATTTTTTCATTTCCTTTCATCTGTTTGTTACCCTTATTTTACTACAGCTATTTATTGTATTTCGTTGTTGCATTACATTCTGTCATTTGATTACCTTCTCCTGATATTCGATTTTTCTTACAATCTTATTTATTTGCCTTAGCACGTCTGAATTGTTTTATGTTATGCAAGTTGTTCTTACACTCTCCTTGCGTTGTGTCGTTTATTTTCAATCATATCATTTCTAACTATATTGTGTCATTTTTTCTCAATGTTGTTGATTATTTTATTTCATATTGTTTCTAAGTATACTGTGTAAGTTGTCCTTACTTTTACCTTAGCGTTTTGTTGTCTATTTTACCTCATATGGTTTCTAAATATATCATGTAAGTTGATCTTACTTTCCTTTTTTTGAATTTTGATGTTTTCAATTATTTTAAATCATTGAGCGTCTTCGTGGAACTTTTTTATTGAAGCTTGGTTATACACTCCTTTAATCTTCTTCGTGATTGGGTTAATTATTCCATATGTATTGTTGCCGTTATCCTTTGTTGTCATATATGGTTCCACATATAATAGTAATAATTTCTTAGCTATCCCCTCTATCGTACTGGGTAGTTCCCGATTTTTAATTAATACCTTTTCTCCTATCTGGTATTTAATGGCCTTTGGTCTGTGCTGTGAATACTTGCTTTTCTGCTGTTCTATTTTTTCCATTATTTTACAATAATATTTTCTCTGTTCAAAATGGTCTTCTGGATCGGCAGGAAAGTCAATTAAGTCTTGTATTTCTCTCTATGTGAATTCCTCCCAAACATCATAGTATATGGAGTGTTTTTGATGAAGTTGTGGTAAGCAATATTTAAAAATTCTTCTGTGGCTCTCAAATATTTCTGCCATTGCCTCTGCTTGTCATGCCAATAGGTCCTTAAGATTCGGCCAACCTCTCTTAATACTCTTTCAGTGGGATTGCTGCTGGGATGATATACGGAAGTTTTATATGTTTTGATATCAAATTTTAACAGCTTTTCTCTCCACCTTCTCCCTTTAAATTGGGTACCATGGTCGGTGATTATGGTTGACGGTTCTCCTATTTCTGGTATAAACTGGCCTATAATGATTTCAAGTATTTTCTTTGTTGTAGCTCTATTGATGGCATATAATTTGGTGTATTTTGTAAAATGGTTGAACATAATGATTATAAACTTAAACTGGTGTCTTCCTCCACTACGTGGGAATGGCCCACAGATGTCGAGAAATACTTTTTCTAACTTGTGATTAGATGTGATGGGTATCATGGTTCCATCTTTTTTCTTGTTATTACACTTAACCATCTGACAAATGTTGCACATCCGGATATTCCTGAGTACCTTTCAGTTTATACTTTTGATATATAGGTACTCTCTCTTCTAAAGCTTTTACTATCTTCAGGGCTCCCATATGCCCATATCTGATATGGTAATCCCTTATTAATTAGTCTTCCATCATTGCTGGAACTACCAACTTCCAATTCCCTTGATTAATATGATTTTTAACAAATAGTATATCATTGTGGATGCAATAAAACTGTACAATGGTTTCTTCTAACTCCTGTACTCTCCTTCAAATGTTTAACAATTTAGTATCCAGTTTCTGGTATTGAATAATTTCATTTATAATATCTTCCAAGTATTTTCTACTCTTTAATATGTTGTATACTTTGGCTATCTGCTCCTTTTCTCCCTCAAACGTTTGGTCTTGAACATTTATTCTGGATAGGACATCCACTGCTACATTTTTTTTTCTCCCTGGTATGTACTCCCAAGTAATATGGTACTCTTGTAGGGCAAGGATCCATCTGGTGAGTCTGCCATGGCTCAGTTTGCATTGTTTTAGAAATGATATAGATTTGTGGTCACTCCTGACCGTTACGGGGTATCCTAGTATATACATTCTGAATTTGTTGCATGCGAACACTATGCTTAGCAACTCTTTCTCTGTAATGTTATAGTTGTGTTTGCAGCTGTTCAATACCCTGCTGGCAAAACTAATGACCATGTGATGTCCTTCATCAATATTCGGTGCACAATCAAAATCCTTTTCAATGACACTATTTAGATTCCTCATGTCTAAACACAGTCTTATTTCGTCCGTCTTCTTTTTGACGACAACGAGAGGATTGATGAAGCTGCTGTTGGACCGCTCTATTACGCCGTTATCCAACATCCTTCTGATTTCCTCGTCAACTGGTTCCGCATATTTCATGGGAATCGGATATGTCCTCCGTACGAACTTAGTAGGATCGGTGACCTGAATCTTGTGTTCCTAAGCATTCGTAATTGTAGGCACATCGCTAAATATATCTTGATATTCCTGTATCAAGTCTTCTATTACCTCTATTCCTTCGTGTTGATTGTCCTCTTGTGTATTGATGTCACTTGCAGTGTGTTTTACAGCTGGTCTGGAGATGACGATTGGTTCCTGTTCCTCTTCCAATTTGTTCTGACTTTCTTCAAATTTAATTACGTAGAGTCCTCCCTCAACTTTGCATGTCATTGAATTTTTTCAAAATTAATAACTGCTCCTAATTTATTTAATACGTCGATACCTATGATACAATCATATGTAAGCTTATCTACTACTACCATAGGAATAGCATATTCAAGTTCATTACACTTAAAATTAACATATATTTGTTGTGTGGCAATCTGTTTAATTTTTGTGGCTGTTGCTATGTAATAATTGTTTATCGGTAACACTGGTGCATGTTTGAAATGGGTCCTGTTCCTGTTGATGTAGGTCCGGCTGATTACGGATACCTCACTTCCAGTGTCAACAAGGATTTTCATATTTAAATTGTTTATTGCCCCCCCTAACATAGGACAATAGGTTTTAGCTAACATTATTTCCTGTGGTGTATCTGTATTGTTTAGGGTGTCACGCAAATCATGTGTGTGCAGGTCGTTTATTAAGCCTGTCCATACTGGCGTTTTGTTACCCTTCTGTAGTCATACAGTTTTCTTGTCGGTTGGCGTTCTACTATCACCCCCTTCCTCTTTGGACGTTGACGGGTGTGTCGACTGTTGCACAATTTTATTTTCATAATTATTTTTATTATTATGATTATTATTTGTGTTAATATTTTGTACATTAGAATTGTACGGTTTTACGTGTTTTTTTCGACGTAAATGGGTGTGCGTACGCTCCTTTATTCGGAGTCGGGTTACTTTTTTCATAGGGTTGTTTATACTCTTTCCACTTCTCTTTCCGTATGTCCTCTTCTTTATTCTTGAACTGTGGCGATTTGTGGTGTATTGGATTGCGTAGAGTACTGCTGCTGCTGCGGCCGGTTGTCTCTCCTTTCGTACTCTTTATTAACAAACTGTGATGACTGCGTCACAAGGATAAGAAGTTCCTCAATAGTTTTAACTCCTTGGGTATATACGGCGAGTCTAATGTGACTGTCAAAATGATAGCTTAGTTTTAATACTAATTCGTGCTCCATGAAACTTGGTCTAAGATGCTTACACCGTTCGACGAGTTGTATAATGTAGTCTTCCATGGACTGTTTGCTGTTGACGTAATACCACCCATACTCCAGCTGGTCTTGTACCTCTCTCTGGGTCAGTATCAATTTTCGAAGGATGCCTTGAACTGTTCATAAGTTTCTGTTTGGTCCCAAACAATCATATACCATTTAGATGCTGTTTCCTGGAAATGTCGACTTACAAAATCTATATGGTCTCTGTCGCTTAGGTTGCTCCCTATTGTTGCCATTTCTTGGTCACACTTTCGTAAAAATTCTATGGGGTTCTCCCATTTGTTACCTTTAAAACTGATCTTCTCTCGATCCTCTACTTTTGCAGCACACATCATTATAGCACTCGGTCATCTCTTGACCTCCGCTCGTAGTTTTTCTACCTCCTCTTGCAGTCCATCTTTCATGTTGTTAATTTCCATGGAGTGGTGCGTAGTTTTTCTAGTGACCTCCTCCACAGCTATTTCTACTGTCTCGGTCCTCACAGTGAGTTCCTTTGTTTTATTTGTGTTGTCCAGGATGCGCTCATTTAAGTCCTTGTGTTTGAGATCTTGCTCCTGCTTCGTAATTTTAATTTTTCATTCCACTGTTCAGCCAGTTGTCTAATGTGTTCTTTTGTTTCACGTGTTGTATATTCACGCTGTTCTCTGAATTTGCTATCGATCTTTACAGCTTGTTCATTAAGTGACTGTTGAACACGCTGTTCGACGGGTTCAACACGTGCAGTAAGCTCTGTTTTCAAAGTGTTACTGACGAGTTCTATTTTGTCTTCTAACCTCATATTATTACTATCAATCTTAGTTTCTAACTTTTCATTATTGCTATCTATTTTACTTTCTAACTGAGTTTTTAATTCTTCAATAGTGAGTTCTAATCTATTACGACTATCTTCTCCTTGAGTTTCTAATTTCTCTAATTGATTTTTTAACTCATCATTGCTACTTTCTAATTTAGTTTTAAGTTCTGCACTACTACTTTCTAATTGAGTTTTTAGTTCTGCACTATTCGTTTTCAATTCCTCTTGCAGTCGTTTAAACATCGTTTCGAAGTCCATTGTTGGTGGCTTCGACATTGTAGACTACGGTGTCCTAACTGAATCGTTATATTAATTATGTATTTAATTATTGGTCCACCGTGACTTTATATTTCTTTATTTATAATTTATTTTATTTATTTAACAGTATTAATTTCACAACTCTTTTTTTCTCTGTACTTACATTTAACAATTTGTAATATTACTTATTACATGATTTACTATTAATTCTTTATAGAATACTTGTGTCAATTATTTATTTGACTTTATTTATATTCTGGGCGCCATTTACTTGTAATGATAATTAACATATATCTAGCAATAGCGACATTAGTTATAGAACGATTACAACGGTACTTACCATATACCAAGCCACACGTTGGCAGCGACATTAATTATACGACGATACTCTTAAACACTTACTTTTGCACATATGCTATTACTCATTTCTGCGCACTTACCCACGTCTCGAAGGTATACTCTTATTCTGCAGTATTTACCTTGATGTTTCCCAGCTAGGTCGCAGGCTTTGGTAGTTGATTGAGTGTGGATAAGCACGTGAATATCGTAATACAAGCAAAGAGTACAGAGGATTTAGTACTGGTTGTGAAATTAGTACGACTTTGTTAATAAAATCATATTCATTTTGTTTATTATTTAAAAAATTCAAATTGTCATATTATTAATTATTGTGTGGGTTAATTACTATTGGAACCCTTATATTCAATACGAATATAATATAATTATATTAAACGTGGTTAAAATCTTATCTCTTATATTCTAAGACATATTATACACAAACATAAGACATATATGACCTGGAATATTTACACAGACATATAATACATAACACATATATTATTATAATGCGTGATTAACACGTAAAAACTTGAATATTAATCTTGTCTTAGCAAGTGTGGTTTTTATTATATACCACTTAATTAAAAAATTAAATAATTAAACATTTATTAAAAATTCTAATAGAGACCATTCTATTACTTTAATTAATTATATTACTAATTTCTCAATTAATTAAAAATCTCCAATTAAAGTAACTTTCATACTTGATTTTAATTATGTAATAAAATATAAAAATATAATAAAATATGGTTTCTATACTGACCATTTATTTATGAGATTAATAAATTTATATTCTTTGTTATCAATGATTATTCTTTGAACATTTATTGATTATTCATTATGAAAAATAAAAATATAATAAAGTTTATGTAAACTTGTATATGGAGTCTAGAGCGTTTTTTTGATAGACCTCAGGGTCATTTATAATATTAAATAAATGTCTAACTTCACCTGCATATTTCTGCAACCATTTAACTGTGTCGTTACCGTCATCTGGACTCTCGAGTTTTGGATCCTCTTCCGGTATCACCTTCTCTGTCTCTGCGTCATTTGGAATTACTCTCTCCGTCTAATGGATGCTGAGTTCTGACGTGGACCTCTGGTCGTAATGATGTACGGCTGGATGTAGCTGCATGTGGCTGTCCCTGCGTCCTCTAGTATTTTGCTCTGGTTCCTCTCCTCTCCTTGTCTTGTCCCTCGTGGATGTCTCGAAGTTCTACGTGGACTTCTTGAAATTCATCGACGACGTTACGACTCCTCGTAGTTTACGATATTATAGTCTTTTTAAATAAATCGTGTATCACTAATTACTTTTACCGACGTACTGCCGGTTCCATCGCACTTCAAGTTACGTAATACGGTTTAAAACATTACTTAACTTTGTAAAATTCGCTGTTGCGAGATGCGTGGATTTCACGACCTGTCTGTTAATGATCTGAGAAAGTGTGTGTCGCTCGCTGGGGTTTTATACTCCTGCCGTCGTTCAATTCCTGTTGAAAACTGTTTGGACAAAGTTGAACAAGTCCGCGCGTCGCTTTAATTACTAATTACAACCTACGCGTCTTTCTATGAAGCGCACACTTTTTTATAAATATTATTTTACAAATCGTTAGGTACATTATTAAACTTAACCTATGCAAATTATGAACATTAAGGTGTGTAAACTATGGAAGTTATGGCAAAATTTCACATGGTAGCTGAACGGTTCCCACGATCGTAGACCACTTAATGTCTAATTGTAGCGCCAGGTGCCAGCTTATTTTTACATATGTCTCTGATTCGTGTGACTTCTGGTTTTCGTTCAGCACTTAAAAAACTGTGTAAAATTGTCCACAATCGTATGCATAATTCAACTTGTTCTTCATTTACACACTAACACTAACACACACAAATTGATACACACACAGCTGCCTGTCGCTATGACGTCACCCTTGCCAGTCGGTGTGTGTTTTTTCTCCCCTCGCTGCGTTTAAAAACCAACTAGGCTTGCCATTCCATATGCATGCTCACTTACAATTATTTATTTATTTAAAATTAATTAATATGTTTATTTCTTTTATTATCTCTTATACCTAATGCTTAATTATTACCTTATTTTTATTATTTACATCTTTTACATCTCATACGTGCGTTCGTATGTTATCATACCTCAGTCAGGGATTGATACATAGACTTATGCTAAACGTATCGTTGCAATATATATAGCAACGTTACAAGTATTTCAAAAATTCACACAAATACATTACCACATGGTCAACGCAACTATGAAGTGTATTACACTGGCCAGGTCGCAGGATTTATTTATTCTCGTTCCGTCAAGTATATGTAGTTGCACAATAATTAAATAATTTTCAAAGAGGAGTGAGATGTTGTTGACATGAAAGAATTAATTAAAACTGTTTCAAAATAATCATTCTATGATTTATTAATGTTAATTGAAAATATTCAAATATTAAAATTTAAAATCTTTGATAAATAAAATATTCTCTTTTATAAGTTTACTTAAAGTACCTTATATCCTTCTCTGCTGTTCATGACATATTAAAATAAATAACCATATAATCTTACTAGCTAAACAAACATGTTAAACAAATTATCTAAACCCTTTTTATTTCAGTGTGTCTGACTTTTACTACAATTTTTAAATAATAATAGCAACTCGTATACAAACAAAAATAATATTAAACTCAAGAATATAATTACTTGTTGCTATAAACAAAAATAAAATCATAACATTTACTTTCAACCTATTATTTAATTCTACTGACACAGCCAGATTTTAACATACGGTATAGCAGAAGATTAGTATTTTTTAAATTTTCTTATTCAATTAAATTATTTACTTTAACTACTATTTAATTTAAAACTTTAAGTCTTTATTGTTCATATATAATTTTCTTTTTGAAAGTTCTTTTCACCAACAAAAAAGTATAATTGTTTATTCCTCACCTGCATACATCTGCTGTTACCATTGCGCGCGCGCGTGTGTGTGTGTGTGTGTGTGTGTCCTGAATCCTGAGAATTTGATGATGATGATGATTATGCTGATGCTGTGTTCTCTGTCTCTACGCGTTGTTGTTTGTGATGGTCCAGAGTTCCTCCATACGTCTTGGTATGTGTGGTAAAGTGTGTGTGGTCCTGATCGATCGGCAGACCGGCAGCATGACGTTGTGTGAAGATTTCTTGAGCCTGAGACCGCCCCAAAATTGCCGGTGGCATTTATACTGGACGGCGATCTGACAGGTCCAGGACTGTTTTCGACCTGTTAGATATTGTCACATCGTGCAAAGCATCCTTTTAATTACAAATCACTTTTTGGTTCATTTTCGTGATTTGATAAACATACTCATAGCACGAGCGATATCATCGTTTGCGTAATTTTTTTATGGTCACTCACATATAACACACATATTACAACTAAACTGAATCGAAATTGCCCATGAGCTGCGCAGATGGGAGTGAGTGAGACGGTAGTAGTATGTGAGTGAGGCGGACGAAGTTTATGAACTACGTCATCTACGTACACTCGTTTCATGTTGACAATGTACAAAATTTACTGTGTTCAGAGTTTATTTATCCCGTGCTGAACGTAATGTCTTTATAGTGTAAGAGCTTGTAAAGTTTTAGGAAATTATACAGCGAAATACAATTTCTAATTTAGGAAGTGAAATGCAAGTAAATACTCAACATAAATGATAAATATTTTACTCAACATGAGGAAAATAAAAATGTTCTTACCTCCAGCTGAAGTGTATTGTTTTTCTTTCGCCATATCAAACAATTAAAAATTTTAAACACTATAAACCGTTTCATATGTCCACATTACAAATAAAAAAAGAAGTTATAGTTCAATTCACTCTTTCATTAATAATAATATTAATAATTAATAATCAATTAATACACCAATTTTAAGTATTAAAATAAACTTGACAATTACTCGTTCATTGGATGAACTCCCGAAATATCACTGTCAGTATCTGAATTCTCTTCTTCCGATTCTTATTCACTGTCTTCACCTAGATTTATTATAATATTGTCCACTACAGTATCGAAGAGTTGTTCTTTTTCCCAGTATTCTCTTTCTATTTTAATTACGTGCCTGCACCTAGATAGCCAATCGTCTTTTGAAAAACTTTCGAAAAAATCATTACAGTAATTATTAACATCATTAAAATTGAAAGTAACATTTCTCTTTCCAACATATTCTTTTAAAGAAGCCCATACGAGTTCAATGGGGTTTAGATCTGGATGGTAAGGAGGCAAACGTAGAACAAAATGTCCATGATTGTGTAATAACTCGTCGATTTCATACGTTTTATATTTTGGTTTATATAATTTGATTAATGTGTACAAATCGGGTTTCAACATTGAATTTTCAAATTGTATGATTTTCTTTGTAAGCCAGTCTTTCATGTCGTCTTTCCTGGAATTAGAAGTCGGACATTTTTCAGTTTGTTTGTTGTGGTAGGGAGCGTTATCCATGACAAGAACACTGTTTGGTGGCAGTCCATTTAGTAGCTTTTGTTCTACTCACTTCCTGAAATTAGAGTAATTCATCTCATCATGATAATCTCCTATTGATAATGTCGACTTCCAAGTTAAATTAGCACCAATAACAAAACCATTTTCTCCGCCAGCATGGATTATTATTAGTTTCTTGCCTTTTGTAACTTTCTTCTTTAGTCCTTCATTTGAATCGTCGGTCCAGCTCTTTACGTGTGTATACGTAGAATGTAAATTTGTCTTGTCCATATAAACAATGTTTCTGTTTTCCTCTCTGTACCTCAGTATTGTGTGTAAATAGTTCAGTCTCATCTGTCTTATGTCATGTCATTCCATGAGAAGTTTCCGGTCTGATTTTGTTTTCACCCACTTAAATCCCATTGTGTGTAATTCTTTTCGTAATGTGTCTACACAACCTCTATATTCCGTATCACTGCAAAATTTTTTGTGGATTGCCTTCATCGTTGGCACCCTCTTTTCATTTATATGAAAATTTAAAACTAGTCTTCGTAAAACACATCAATCGAAGTCATCCAGCACAATTTTTTTATTTTTATTTTTCAATTTCTTTTTAGGTGTTGAAAAAGATGTTGACCCGCCGCACTCAATTTTTCGCAACTCACCGGCAATCATTTTCACAGTCCGTAAGCTTACACCAGTAGCTGCTGCAACGCGTTCCTGCACTTTAGCCAAAGGTATAACTGGCACACCTTTTTTGCCTCGTTTTGCATAAACTGCAATACACAATTAATAATTTCCTGGATTGTCCACTCAATGTTTTGTGTTTCACTTTACTTCTGAATTCCACGTTAGCGTCCATTTTATACGTTATCTATGAAGTAAATAACGATATACTTCAGATATACAGTATCTCAAGCATATACAGTATCTAAACACTTACGAGTAAGTGTAAGTAAGTAAGTAAATATATATAATACAATAAGGAAGAAAACTATGCAAATTATATTTCTAACGCCCACTTAAATTTTGATACGACTATACATCCACTGAAACACACACCACGGCAACACAACTCAAGTGCAGTTCATGTTTCCCCCACTCTAGCTCTAACAAAAATTTGTCACCGCGCACACAAGGACGAGTGCAGTTTCGTTCTCTGTTAGCTGTAATTACTATTTAATTACACTAGTAATTAACATTAAATTACCCAGCCTCTTTATTATTGCACATTTTGCAATAATTTTTATATCACCATATTCATTAAAGTTCCTTAATGTAATGGTATCTTTATAATTTGGCTAAGTCTTCGTTCACAGGTTTAAAACGTATTAATTAGTTTATTTTTATCCGGTTAAAACCTGATCACAACCATCCGCATTATCCCCTATTTTCCTGTCGTAGCTTGCGTTCACACACACAAACACACAAGTGCTGTATTCACGCGGGGCAGGTGTACGTTATCTGACAATTCTGAGCCTGCATAATATTGTTAAAAACTGTTCATCATATACTTTCTATGCTAAATATTTACAAACATACCGCCCTGGGCAAATATGCAAATATATGTATTGTTGCAATATATATATTGTAAAATATACATGTTTATTATGATTTCTGATCTGCTTGCTTTTGTCTTAAGCCCCACTGTTTGGGCTAGCCAATTTGTAAAATAACTCAATTACTGGTGTTTACAAAGTCTTCCTTCTCTGAAACTCTTCCTTTAGTTTCACTGTTGAGCTGTCCAAATTGTAACGAAACCTGTTAAAAGTGTTAAAGTTGTATAGGAGTAGTGTTACAAAAATGTTTTAAAAATGTTGTTCGTGGAAGAAATAAAAATTGTATTTAAAAAAAATTGTTATAATTAAAAAAAAATTTCTTTTTATCGATTAATTAATTAAAAACAATTAATTAATTGTGTTTCGTGAAGTTCCGAAACGTGTCTCACTTGTCTAGGAAATTTTATTAATGTTTTTGTATTTTCAATAAACTCCAACCACTTATAAGATTGTCTCCAGGTACAATCGATATTTGTTTACTTTTTGTTTTGGAGGTTATCTTCCTTCTGATGTGGTGAAATTCTTGTAGTATATTGTTTAAATTATATTAATTGTAAATTGTTATGTTTAATAAAGAAAGAACTATTTTGATATGAAAAGTATAAATGATTTATTGGATAATTGATTATAAGATTCTTGTCGATTATAAAATTGACTCTCAAGGTATCGAAATGTTACAAGTTTTTTATATAAAATGCAATCAGGTTCTTTTAACAGCTATTCATAGTTAAAGTCAGAGAAATCGGGCCAATATTAAAAAAGTATAACGTTACAATAATTATTCTTAAAACTAAATACATATATTTAATTGAAAAGACTGAAATAAACAAGTTTGATCTTAGTACGTAGGCTTTCACAGCCGGTGTCATTATGATTAACTAAAACTTCCGGGCTGAAAGGCCGTGGTCGAGTGCTCGATCTACTGTATTCAAATTACAGTTATTATTCAAATTTATTAGCTAGTTGTTACTTAATTTTATCCTTCAGTTTATTCGGCTTATTTTGATATCGAATAATGCCGTTTTATTATGTTTTTTATCTAAAATTGGTAATTTTACCTTCATTTTGTATCTGGTAAATTCTCAAAATCAACTTCCTGTCATTATGCAAATTCTGCCGTTTTTTAAGTTATATTTATGATTATTAATCTCATATTGTAATAAAAGGTTTATATTCCCTTAGTTTCTTGCAATTATTTGAATTGGTTAAGTTTTAAAATATTATGTTGGAATATATGACTCCCCTCTCCAAATTTTTGAGTTCTGTCATTTCCATTTTTATTTATAATCCTGGCTATAATTTTACAAAATCTTTCTAAGTTATATTTCTAATTATATGGCTTCATTTCTGGTTTATGTTATCTAAATCCCTTTAGTTTAAATGTATTTAAGTGCTTAATTTCTTAGTTCTGTGAGGTTTAGTTTTCATCATTTTGCCTAGATTCTTAACAAGTTTTTTCAGACAAATTTTTATATAAGCAATACATACTGTGTTATACCCTCTCTGACTTTTTAACATAGTAATATAAATTAAACATTTTTTCAATTAAACATAACAACAATTAGTATCGGTTTCAATACTATAAACAAATAAGAAATATTTTCAAATAATGGTTGTCTTCAACTATTTAGACATTTTTTACAATCAAAACTTAATACTAATATAGAAATATTATTTACAAAGAATGTTTTTTCCCAACTAACATCTTATTTAATTATTACTATAAATACCAGTAATAAATATATTTACAATTAGGATGTTAGTGGTTCCAAACTTATTAAATGTTCTTATCCCTAATACATTTTGTTAAAATTCTTATTTTATATTCACAAAACCTTATTCCTATATTCTTATTTGCTATTCCTTATATTAAATTGAATCATGCAGTTTTTAAACTGTTTTTAATATGGTATAGGGTAATTGTACCCAGTCACTTTATGTTTAAATCTGCTTTTACTCATTCTTTAAAGAAATGTCATTTCTAAAGTTATTATTGCTATGTTATGTTATTAAAGTTATTAAAGTTATGTCAGTGCTTGTTATTATTACATGTATCACATTCACTTGGTACAAATTATAAGTCACTCAAAGTTGTATATTTCATTATCTACACAGTTTGTGGATGCCAAGGATGAAACATAAGGTTTATTTTTTATAATACACAAACTAGCACTGGTACACTTTACACTTTTTGATGCTATTTCTAAATGGTTGTTTAGTCTTATTAACATCAATAAATTGGTTTGTGGGTTACAATGAAGATTTGTTCTTTGGGTATTATATTATTGTTTCACCTCGGTCCACTGGCAACTCTTACTCTATACACTTTTTTTTTCTTAATTTTATTGTACATGTGGTTTCTTTTCATGACTACTTCGTTATACTTTTATTATTGTGGTTTTTATTTATTTTGGGATTTGGGGATATGGGTGTTTTTTATAAGAGCATTCCTTCTTCTTCTGGATGCTGTCTTCTTCTTCTTTCTTCATTGATGTCTTCTTTTCTTCTGGCTCCTTGGAATGGTATGTTCTTCATCTTCTTCTGGATGCCATCGGGTTTCTTGGGGTTACTTCATCTTCTTCTGGTTTCTTGAAATACATCACCTTGTATAGTGGATCTTGCCTAATTCAGGGTTTCTTTTTCGTTTATTTGTCCTTGTTGTGGGTTTAGTAATATTCTGTTTTGCTTCTTTATATACTCCTTACCTTCCTGGGTTAGATTTTTAAAAAAACATTGGGTTATTAGACTGGTTTTGATGATTCATCACTAGTAACATTGTTTTTATTTGAACTTATATTTTTAATATCCATGATTGTTCTGCACAGTTGCTCTGAATTAATTCTTTATATTATTTTGATGCTTTCTTCGGATTTAATGTTATAATCTTATATTATTCTAATGATCAATGCCATTCATTATTATGTGTTTATCTGTCACGCTACAGATTGCTCTCCTCCAGAAGTAATTATTTCAGACATGTTTATGGATGAAATAATTTCTTATGATAATTTCATTATTTCTTATATTTCATTTTCCTCTCCATTTCTATATTAACTTTTTATATTTGAGTTTAATTAATTTTATATATATAGTTACTTATTTTACTTTTGATCCTTCTTGGATAGTTAGTTTCTTCTGAGATATATATTATTATTATTATTATTATTATTATTATTATTATTATACATTTTCTTTCCGTGTTGCATCCTTGGGATATTAATTCCCTAACATTCCCTATCACGTGGGCTGGGGCAGTTCAGAGGGGCACTGTAGGCTACACAATCTCTGCTGGCCATACACCACTTCTACAATTTGAGTCCAGAGGCACATTCATCTCTGCTCAAAAAACATAATGCTGCTGGAATTATCTTCAGTCAGTCATCGAATAAATAAATAAAAATTAGTCTCATTTTCGACTAATAAAAATATCTTTGGATTCTTCACTTCGTAGTTTCTCAGATTATCTCACATTTTCTATCTTAATAAATCTTCATAATTATTATTATACTCATTATATATATATTTTTCTGAATTCTTAACTTGTCTGATATATTTATTTTAATTATGGTTGAAAACTTCTCTTAATAATTCTTGTTACTGGTTATAGTGTAACTCTTTTTCTTCTCCATCTGAATTCTCTTTATACTTCCTTCTGGTTACTTATAGTGTTAGCATGGTCTTTATATATAGTATTTTCTTATTCATTATTTGAATGGTCTTATTTTATTATATTTAATTTTTTAAATTTGTGTCTTTATATAAGATATTCAGGTTGTTATTTTGATCATTTTATTTAAACATTTTGCTCTTTCCTTTCTCTTAGAAAGTTATTAATCCGCCTTCGCATTCATTAACATTAATTTATTTATATTATATTTCATGTGGTACTTCTTCTCTTTGCATTTCATATAGGTCTTATTATTATCATTGGTTCAAAATCATCTTCTCCATATGTTTGGTATTAATTGTCCTCCTTTGCTTCTTCAGAACTGAGTAATATCATATTCCTTTTTCTTGATTAACTGTTTCCATTATCGTTTCATAAGTAATTAGTCATAGGTTGTTCTCATTATTATTTTATTGTTTTTCTTTCTTGGATTTTTTATAATTTTATTATAATAACAGATTCTTCTCTTTGCTTCCAAATTTTTTCCTTCTCTTGTATATCACACTCTTTTTTGTTTTTCTTCTCTACTCCTTCAAATGCTAGATATTCACATTTATTCTGGATTATTTTTAATTCTTTTTTCTGAATTAATCATATTATTTTCTTCTAAATTCAATTATAAATGGAACATATTTAATTTTAGAACTTTGTTAGTTTTATGCAGAATTCAAACTCTTCTTTTTATTTAACTCCATAACATTTCTCATAAATCATTGTAATAAGTTGATCTCATTTTGTTTCAGAGTTTTGACGTTTTATCAAAGTTCAAATTCTGTTTAATTCATTTATTCCCAAAATTGTTTCCTTCAAAATTGTTTATAGTAAGATGTGCTTACTTAATTTGTAATTCTTTGTTATATATAATTCTAAATTCTAATTCTTCCTTTTTAATTATTCCAAATGGTATCTCCTCAAATTTGTGTGTAGTAAGGTGATCTTACAATTATTTCTGAATGTTTTGGTATTTCTCTAAATTCAAATTCTTCTTAATTATTTACCATAAAGTTTTTTCACAAAATTAGTTAGTAAGTTGGTCTTACTTCATTTTTAAATTTTTTGTATATTAAATTCCAAAATCTTTCTTTTATTTTGCCATAAAGTTTTTTCTTATAAATATTTGGTTGTAAGATGTTCTTACATTTATTTTCGAATTTTGCTGGTTTAAAATTCAAAATTCCTTTCTTTTATTTTCCCATAAAGTGTTTTCTTAAATATTTGGTTGTAAGATGTGCTTACTATTGTTTTAGAATTTGTTTGTTTAAAATTCAAAATTCCTTCTTTTATTTTGCCATAAAGTTTTTCCTTAAATATTTGGTTGTAAGATGTGCTTACAATTGTTTTAGAATTTGTTTGTTTTAAAAATCCTTTTCTTTTAAATTGCCATAAAGTTTTTTCTTAAATATTTGGTAGTAAGATGTACTTACAATTGTTTTAGAATTTTCATGTGAAATTCTTTCCTTTTATTTTTTCCATAAAGTTTTTTCTAAAATATATTTGGTTGTAAGATGTGCTTACATTTATTTTTGAATTTTGATGGTTATTAAAATTCAAAATTCCTTTCTTTTATTTTGCCATAAAGTGCTTCCTCAAAATATTTGGTTGTAAGATGTGCTTACATTTATTTTAGAATTTTTCTGTTTAAAATTCAAAATTCTTTCTTTTATTTTCTCCCAAAAGGTTTTTTCTCAAATATATTTGGTTGTAAGATGTGCTTACATTTGTTTTTGAATTTTCATATGTAAAAATTCTGAACTTATTCTTCATAGTACTTTTTCATAGATGCTTGATTGTACACACCTTTAACTCTTCCGGAAACTATCTCTCTCAGTTCATAAGTATTGTTATGATTATCTTTTACCACAACATATGGGCCTGTATAGAGCAATAATAACTTTTTGGTTATCCCTTCTAGGGTGCTGGGCAGTTCTCGATTTTTTAGAAGAACTTTCTCACCCTCTTTGTATGTTATTATACGCCCTATTGCCTTTTGATATTTGGCTTGCCGTTTCTCTTGGTCTTCAGCCACCTTGTTATACAATCTCAACTGGTTAAATTTGCGATCATTGTTTGGTGGAAACTCGATGATTTCTTCAATTTCTCGGGGAGTTGGCTTCTCATACATGGCGGAGTATGGTGTAATTCCTATAGCTGGATGGTGGGCGAAATTTAGGAATTTCTCTGTTGCTGCTAAGTACTCTTGCCACTTTCTTTGTTGGTTGTGACAGTACGTCTGCAAGATCCTACCCACTTCTCTCAGTATTCTCTCAGCCGTATTACTACTTGGGTGGTAGACTGACGTCTTATAGGTTTTGATCCCAAGTGATAACAATGTGTCTCGCCATCTCCTCCCCTTAAATTGCGTACCATGGTCGGTAATAATGGAAGATGGTCTACCGATCTCTGGCACATACAAATCGATGATCACCGCAAGAACTTTCGCTGTTGTTGGCCGATTAACCGGATATACAGTAGAAGCCCGATATAGCGCGGTCCGATATACCGCGGATTCGGATATAATGCGGTGAAGAGTATGTCGCCCGTTATTAGCGAAAATTCTTACTTGTAGAGAGTGAGTAAATTATGAATTGTTTATCGTGACTTCCATAGCCACATTGGAATGCGTTGAGTTTATTGTAAACAAAGGCTTGTTGTTGTAAACGGCGTTGTAAACAACAGCCAGAATTGCCAGTTAAAGTGTACCTGTAGACATAAACAATTGCCCCGTATTTACAGTCTCTACGTTTCTAAGAATTCATGCCAAGGCAAGCAGCCAACTAAATCCCTTCTCTCCCTCATAGTGTACTTTTATATTACAGTATAAGATCATACTCTGATATTATCTTATCAAAGTGTATAGTCTTTGTCATAAATTCGCATAGTGTAGAGTTTTGTGATGTCGCAGAAAAGAAAAGCATATTCTGTGAGTGATAAACTCAAAATAATTGATCGTGTGAAGAACGGAGAGTCAAAGGCAAGTTTATCATGTGAGTGTGGCATCCCAGAAGGAACAATTAGAGGGTGGATGAAGGAAGAAGATAAACTTAAAAGTTTTGTGAACACAGTTGAAAGTGAAGTGGGGTTGCAAAGAAAAAAGACTAAAGTAGGTAAGGATAGTGAACTAGATGAGTGTCTGTACAGGTGGTTTTTAATAAGACGAAGTGAAGGTGTGCCACTGTCAGGACCAGTTATTAGAGCTCAAGCTGTGAAATTCCATAGTGATTTACATGGCAACAGTGACTTTAATGCATCTGATGGGCGGTTTTCGTGATGGAAATCTCGTCATGGTATAAGCCAGATAAGCATTGAAGGGGAAGCACGATCATGTGACAGTAAAGCTGCAGCACTTTTTCCTCAGGCATTAAACAAAGTAATGATCGATAACAATTTAAATGACCATCAAGTGTATAACTGTGATGAAACTGCTCTGTATTTTCGAATGCTTCCTACCAGAACTCTAGATGTGAATAATTCAATAAATAAATCTGGATTAAAAATAAATAAGGATAGAGTTACCCTCCTGTTTGCCACAAATAAATCAGGCAGCCACAAAGTTAAACCTCTCTGTATAGGGAAAAGCCGAAATCCTAGATGCTTTCAACATGTTAACATGACGTCATTACCCATCACATATCGTAATACAAAAAATGCTTGGATGACAAGTGATATTTTCGGTAAATGGTTCCATGAAGAATTTGTTCCATCTGTGAGAAGCCACCTGCGGTCACTCAACCTCGAAGAAAAAGCTGTACTGACCCTTGACCACTGTCCAACACATCCACCTGCTGATATGCTACAGTCAAGAGATGGGAAAATCGGAGTCATGTTCTTGCCGAAAAACACTACAGCACTGATCCAGCCATTAGATCAAGGCATCATAAAAGCATTTAAAGCGCATTACCGCCGTGAACTTCTGAGTGCTATAGTGAATTCTGATGAGGAAATGGAAATTTACCTTAAGTCAATAAACCTGAAAACAGTTGCGTATTCAATAGGTCTTGCATGGGAAAGTATTAGTACGGCTACGATTCAGATGCTGGAAGAAATGTTCCTTTGAACAAAACATCGCCGATGGAAATTGCTCTGTTGCCGGATTCACTAATAGTGATGTACAGTCTGCGAGTAGTGCTCTGCATTGGAACTTCACTCTAGATGCCTTGAATGACTGGGCAGAAGTTGACAACGGTGAGCCTGTTACAGAATGTATAGGAGATAAAGATATCATCGATGCAGTCCGAAATGCAAATTGCGAAGAAAAAGAAGACGATGACGATGATGGAAATGAAAATGGGGTGGAAGTGAAAGAAGTTATTCCAAATGTTAGTGAAGTGATAATACACATAAACAAAGTAAATTCATGGATGGAGAGGCAAAGTGAATCTAATAATGTTCATCTGCTGCACCTTGCGTTTATAAAACAATACGCGGAAAAGAAACGCTGTGCATTATCCCGTCAAACAACAATTACGGACTTTTTTAAGACCAACAATTAGGCCTACAGTAGGTCGAGTGAGCAATGTATAAATAGTGTATTTTATATTCCATTAGATCAAAATAGATTAAAATATTGGATTAAAATACAGTTTTCTTATTTTTTATTTCTACATTTGGTGACGTAATTTACATACAGTATATAGTAGTGCATTATGCTGTAGCCTTTTTCCCGGTCCTCCCTCCCCATCATTTGTCACTGTACAGGTCACCTTCCGATATACCGCGGTTACGCCTATAACGCGGGGGAAAGTATGTCACCCGACAACCGCGCTATATCGGGCTTCTACTGTAGCTTTATATATTTGGTATAATGGTCCATGATTATTATCAGGTACTTGTACCTGTGTCGACCACCGCTATGGGGAAGTGGCCCCCAGATATCCAAGAACACTTTTTCTAGTTTTGTTTTTGAGGTAATAGGTATCATTATACCCTCTTTCTTCTCATTGTTTATCTTGACGCATTGGCAGATATTACAGGACTTTATGTAATTTCTCACCTTTCGGTTGATATTTTTTATTCTGCAGTTTTCTTCTAAAGCCTGTATCACTTTTAGCGCTCCCATGTGACCATACCCGACATGATAATCTATTATGACTTCCTTTTCGATTTGGTGTGGAATTATCACCTTCCATGTCTCTTCATCCAAAGCCGTTTTTATGAATAATATTCCTTTGTTTAGATGGTAATATTTGGAAATGGTGTCATCGTTGGCTTCCAATCGACTCATGATGTTTTTCAATTTAGGATCAGACTGTTGGTGGATACGGATATTTATTAATAGAGCTTGTAGATCGGCTCTGGTCTTAAATATGTTGTAAATTTTAACCAAGCTCTCCTTCTCTCCCTCGAAGGTCTGATCTTCCAGATTTATCCGTGATAATACATCTGCTACCACATTCTTTTTTCCCGGAATATATTCCCATTTTAAATCATATTCTTGTAGGGCGAGTACCAATCTAGCCAATCGGCCGTGACTCAATTTGCACCTACGTAGGAACGAGATGGATTTATGATCAGTACGAACAGTGACTTGATACCCGAGAATGTATGTTCGGAACTTGCTGCATGCAAACACCACGCTAAGCAATTCCTTTTCTGTTACACTATAGTTCTTTTCGCATTGATTCAGCGCGCGACTAGCGAAGCTTATTACCAGATGTTGACCCTCCTCATCTTCCTGGTATAAAGTCGTTCCTAAGCTTAGGTCGCTAGCATCGCAATTTAAAAATAATGGTTTCTTAAAATCTGGGTGACGAAGTATAACGCTCTCCAGAAACTTTTCTTTTATCAAGCGGAAGGTAAGATCTTGTTCCTCACCCCAGGTCCATTTGTTTTTAGCAGATAATTGTTGTTGAAACTTGGCGGTCAACTCGGAATATCGGTTCTGAAACTTCCTGTAATAGTTACAGAGTCCGAGGAAAGATTGTAATTGTTTCCTGTTTCTTGGCTGTGGGAACTTCTGAATTGCCTCCACTTTCTCTGCTGATGGGGTAATACCTCTATCGTCTAGATTGAAACCTAAGAATTATACTTCGCGCACAATGAACTTGGATTTCTCCAACTTCAAAGTTATGTTGTTTTGCGCTAACTTGCTTAGTACATATTCTACTCTGTAACAGTGTTCCTCCCAGGTTTCTGACGTAATGAGTAAATCGTCTACATAGACGGTGGTAAATTGGAGTGCTTCCTGCCCAAGAATTTGATCCATACATGCCACAAAGATGGCGACAGAATTTACAAGTCCGAAGGGCAGTCTCTTGAACTGGTAATTGCGCCCTTCGAAAATGAACGCCACGTACTGACGGCTTTGTGGATGCAACTCCACTTGCCAATAACCACATACAGTGTCCCAGGTACTGATAAACTTAGTGCCATGAAAACGTTTTAATATCTCCTCTATTTCACCGGGTGAGGTTCTGTCATTCACAATTGTTTTGTTCAGTTCGCGCGCATCTAAACAGAGCCGGACTTGTCCGTCTTTCTTGGGAACAGCAATAATTGGACTAGTGTAAGGAGATTGACTAATCTCAATTATGTCATTTTCTATCATTTTATTAATTTCTGTTCTCACGGCCTCTTTAAGCGAATGCGCGATTGGATATGACCTCCGGTTAAACTCCACGTTTTCTTTGAATTCAAGTTTGCACTGATAGTTTTTAACCTTACCTGGTTCATCTGAAAACACTGCTTTGTACTTCTCATATACTCTGACTAAACGATCTGCTAGATGTACAGGTATTTTTTCGTTATTGGTTCCGCACTGGAAGTCCCGTATCTCTTGTATTTTTACTGACCATAAATCCTCTCCTCCATTGTTGTATATAATTGGTTTATGAAGGGGGCTGTTCCTAATGATATTTATTTTACGAAGTTGTTGATGTATAGGGCTGGGAAGTATATTTGCTCCTCCTACCAAATTTGCGGTCCATGTTATTCCGTCTGGGAAAAGTGATACTCTCTCTAGGTTAAGGTCGATAATGGCGGAGTACCTTCTCAGAATATCGCAACCGACTAGTATGTCAAATGGTAATCCGGTGGCGATCAAAAATTCCATGTCCAAAGCTATATCGCGGCTAACGACACTTAAGGAAACTTGCTTCCTAATGGTTTTGTTCTGGCGGCCAGTTGCGCCTATCAATACAATGTTATTTACCGGTAACATTGGCAAAGTTTTCCCACATTCTCTCTGTATCCTTTCCAGTTCATTGGCGTTTATTATGGAAATATTTGCACCTGTGTCAATCATTATTTTTGCGGGAATTCCTTCTACCTCCGCTGTTATATATAGTATTTCGTTATTATTATTATTATTGAGGCTCTTTTCGTTCTCCTCTAAAAGTTCAGTTCGAATATCTTTCAGGTAATGGTTACTAATTATCGTGATGTTCTTACAATTGGTTGCTTGTTGCAACTCATCTTTGTTTAACCCAGGAAGTATAAGCAGTAACGGGTCGTCATCGTTAATTACTGCCTCCTCCCGTTTAAAGTATTGTGGTCATCGTTTGTATTAGGATTGACCGAGGCATCGTTCAGGAAACTCTGGGTCGTTTCCTGATGCTCTGTACCCTGTTCGAGGTTTATTTCCCTGTTTTGTTGTCGGCTAAGATCCTCCAGGCTGGTACTTCTTCTTCCTTGTTTGTGGCATGGACCGTCCCGTTCCGCACTTCTCCATCTTCTGTCTGCACCGTGGAAGCTGTTCCCCCGTGGTTGGTAGTACCTCCTCGGACCGCGATCTTCTGCTCTTATAAAATTAACCCTCGGGCGTGATACTCTAGTATTATTATTATTATTATTATTATTATTATTATTATTATAATTGTTGTTATAATAATTTCTATTGGGTGGGTAATGTCTATCACCATTATTACCGGGGTATGGATTTCTCTGACTGTACGGGCTATTAGGGGGCTGATAATAATTGTTCCTATTATTAGGATAGGGGTTGTTGTTCCTAATACCGTTTGCATTGCCATTCAAATTGTTGTTATTACGCGGCAGGTTATTATGGCCGTCGTAATTACTGGGCTGGTTTCGGTTTCCGGGATGGTTATTGCCGTTACTAGGGTATTGATTCGGCCTCGCCTCTGGTCGTTCATTCCTCCTCCTGCTCTGGCGATAGTATTCTTCATTTTCGTATCCTTCCAGTAATTCCGTCATTGCCTGCACCGTCTTGATCTGGCTACCTCTCCGTGCCCTGACAATGTCTTCGTCGTAGTGATATGAGAGCTTATTTACCAGACACTCTTCGGGTATAGCCGGTTCGAGGTGTTTCGCCATGCACACCTTCCCTAAGAAATAGGCTGTCATGCTACTGACTATTTGTGCCCTGTATCGTCCGTTGCATGTTATCTCGGATCAGGTTCTAGGTTGTTTCAGACCAGTATTTTGACTTAAACATTCTCCGGAACTGCTGGTAGTCGGCAATCTCGCTACGGTTAGCCATCCACCAATTATCCGTCATCTCCCTGAATGACTCGTCCAAGATTTCCCTGTTATGGCTCCATTGCGTTACTCTATGTCTGGCGAAGTACTCATCTACCCTCGCCAGGAACTCCATCGGTTTCCGCTTGTACTGCCGGAAGTTGAGCCATTCTCGGCTTTCATTGATGGGCAATCCGCTGAAATGAGTTGGTCTATTTCTTAATGCTTCCATCTCTTCTTGGCTTTGCCGTACCTGACCTGTGATATTGGTCATAGCCTCTTGCATCCCATCACACCGTTCCGCGACTTGGTTCCGTACTCTCCCGAATTCTTCTTGAGTCTCCTTCCGTTGTTCTTCCACTTTCTTGCGACTATGCTCCTCTATATTTGTAAACTTGATGTTTACTACTTCCTTAAATTCTTGTACCTCCTTTTCGGTCTGGTTGCATTTTCCGTCAATCTCTCGGATCTGTCGATTCACCATTATGTTTTCTTCTTCCAACTTTTTATTCATCGCTTTCTTGTTAACGTTGATTTCCTTGTTCAGTTCTTCTCTTAACAATTCCATTCTCTCGTCAAGTTTTTCCAGATTCTCCTGATTGACCTCCCTTAATTCTTCTCTTAACATTTGGTTGTCCTCTCTCAATTCTTCCAATTTCTCCCCCATCTTCTCTTCCATTTTCTTGTTATTCTCTTCCAATTTGTTTTCCACCTTCTTGCTATTTTCCCTCAACTCTTCCTTCAATTGTTGGTTGTTCTTTTCTATCTTCTTCCTAGTTTCATCGATTTTCCGATTGGTGTTTCCAATTTTATTAATCAATTCTTCTTTAGTCGACTTGAATTCTTCCTTGGTTGATTTGAATTCTTCCTTCAAAGATTGGTTGTCTTCCTTCAAATCTTCCATGTTCTTATTTATTTTACTCAACTCTTCCTTCAAGGACTGTTTGTCTTCCTTCCTTTCTTTACGATTTTCTTCTTTTGTTGTTTGGTTTTCCTTCTTCCTGTTCTCATCCATTTTCATGAACATTTCCATTAATCTGTCCATTTTACTCTCTTCTGTTGCCTTGGCTTTCTCTACCTCTTTCTCCTGGAGATTAACCTCCCCTGTCTGTGTGGGCAACTCAGGTTGTTCCTCTGGTTGTGTAGGTTGTTTCGATAATACCGGTGGCAATGAACTTTCCACATCTACTGGCGTCGCCTCTTTATTTTCCATGTCCATCTCTACTTCTTTTTCGGCCTCCGCCGCCCGTTTCTTTGAAGTTGCACGTCGTTGCATTCTTCCGTCAATTTCTCTGGCTTTATAGCTGCTGCCAAACTCCAATTAGTGATTGGGCAGATTGTAGTGGCCTTTCAGTCGCTAATTAAAGCCCCTCAGTTGTGCGCCAATTTGTAAAATATACGTGTTTATTATGATTTCTGATCTGTTTCCTTTTGTCTTAAGCCCCACTGTTTGGGCTAGCCAATTTGTAAAATAACTCAATTACTGGTGTTTACAAAGTCTTCCTTCTCTGAAACTCTTCCTTTAGTTTCACTGTTGAGCTGTCCAAATTGTAACGAAACCTGTTAATAGTGTTAAAGTTGTATAGGTGTAGTGTTACAAAAATGTTTTAAAAATGTTGTTCGTGGAAGAAATAAAAATTGTGTTTAAAAAAATTTTTATAATTAAAAAAAAATTTTCTTTTTATCGATTAATTAATTAAAAACAATTAATTAATTGTGTTTCGTGAAGTTCCGAAACGTGTCTCACTTGTCTAGGAAATTTTATTAATGTTTTTGTATTTTCAATAAACTCCAACCACTTATAAGATTGTCTCCAGGTACAATCGATATTTGTTTACTTTTCGTTTTGGAGGTTATCTTCCTTCTGATGTGGTGAAATTCTTGTAGTATATTGTTTAAATTATATTAATTGTAAATTGTTATGTTTAATAAAGAAAGAACTATTTTGATATGAAAAGTATAAATGATTTATTGGATAATTGGTTATAAGACTCTTGTCGATTATAAAATCGACTCTCAGGGTATCGAAATGTTACAAGTTTTTTATATAAAATGCAATCAGGTTCTTTTAACAGCTATTCATAGTTAAAGTCAGAGAAATCGGGCCAATATTAAAAAAGTATAACGTTACAATAATTATTCTTAAAACTAAATACATATATTTAATTGAAAAGATTGAAATAAACAAGTTTGATTTCGAACCGTGTCGCTGACAGACTAGGAGGCCGTGTTTAGTTGAGTGATGACGAAAATTGCAAATGGCTGCCGTCGAGTTCGTCAAATGTCTCTCGTAGATGTGGCATTCCAATAAAGATATTTTCTGGCAGTATTCACGTCCTGGTGTCAACAAATCTTCCTTCTGATGTCGCTGTAGTGTCTTGGGTGAAGTTTCTGTGTTGTATTTTCAATAGTGGTGTATGTATAAGTCAGTTCACTTTCTGTCGTTCAGGCACTATTTTATGGTTATGATGTATACTATTTTATGGTGTTTAATAATGTTATTTGACTGTAGTTTAGTGCTGTACAATGTTATACATGTAACATTACATGTGTAATGTTATTTGTACATTTCTCTTGGAAGTTTTTATGTCACTGTGTCGATGTTGTACAATGTTTTTAGTCGCCACTCGCGATTTTCAAATTTGTGTCATACACTGACTCGCCATTACGGTACTATAAATTAGGTTAACTCGATTAAAATACTCTTGTCAAGTGCACCGTACAACGTTCAATAATCAACTCTCTACTTCCTTCACTTTCGACTAAAATCTTAGCCAAAGCAATATTATTCCTTACATTGTTCGAATTTTACTTTGCATCCTGTGCATGTATTAAAGTTACATTATATAACTGCTTAAACTTTGGTTATTATTCAAATTTATTAGCTAGTTGTTACTTAATTTTATCCTTCAGTTCATTCGGCTTATTTTGATATCGAATAATGCCGTTTTATTATGTTTTTTATCTAAAATTGGTAATTTTACCTTCATTTTGTATCTGGTAAATTCTCAAAATCAACTTCCTGTCATTATGCAAATTCTGCCGTTTTTTAAGTTATATTTATGATTATTAATCTCATATTGTAATAAAAGGTTTATATTCCCTTAGTTTCTTGCAATTATTTGAATTGGTTAAGTTTTAAAATATTATGTTGGAATATATGACTCCCCTCTCCAAATTTTTGAGTTCTGTCATTTCCATTTTTATTTATAATCCTGGCTATAATTTTACAAAATCTTTCTAAGTTATATTTCTAATTATATGGCTTCATTTCTGGTTTATGTTATCTAAATCCCTTTAGTTTAAATGTATTTAAGTGCTTAATTTCTTAGTTCTGATGAGGTTTAGTTTTCATCATTTTGCCTAGATTCTTAACAAGTTTTTTCAGACAAATTTTTATATAAGCAATACATACTGTGTTATACCCTCTCTGACTTTTTAACATAGTAATATAAATTAAACATTTTTTCAATTAAACATAACAACAATTAGTATCGGTTTCAATACTATAAACAAATAAGAAATATTTTCAAATAATGGTTGTCTTCAACTATTTAGACATTTTTTACAATCAAAACTTAATACTAATATAGAAATATTATTTACAAAGAATGTTTTTTCCCAACTAACATCTTATTTAATTATTACTATAAATACCAGTAATAAATATATTTACAATTAGGATGTTAGTGGTTCCAAACTTATTAAATGTTCTTATCCCTAATACATTTTGTTAAAATTCTTATTTTATATTCACAAAACCTTATTCCTATATTCTTATTTGCTATTCCTTATATTAAATTGAATCATGCAGTTTTTAAACTGTTTTTAATATGGTATAGGGTAATTGTACCCAGTCACTTTATGTTTAAATCTGCTTTTACTCATTCTTTAAAGAAATGTCATTTCCAACAGATTGACAGCTTGTTATTATTACATGTATCATATTCACTTGGTACAAATTATAAGTCACTCAAAGTTGTATATTTCATTATCTACACAGTTTGTGGATGCCAAGGATGAACATAAGGGTCATTTTTTATAATACACAAACTAGCACTGGTTCACTTTACACTTTTTGATGCTATTTCTAAATGGTTGTTTAGTCTTATTAACATCAATAAATTGGTTTGTGGGTTACAATGAAGATTTGTTCTTTGGGTATTATATTATTGTTTCACCTCGGTCCACTGGCAACTCTTACTCTATACACTTTTTTTTCTTAATTTTATTGTACATGTGGTTTCTTTTCATGACTACTTCATTATACTTTTATTATTGTGGTTTTTATTTATTTTGGGATTTGGGGATATGGGTGTTTTTTATAAGAGCATTCCTTCTTCTTCTGGATGCTGTCTTCTTCTTCTTTCTTCATTGATGTCTTCTTTTCTTCTGGCTCCTTGGAATGGTATGTTCTTCATCTTCTTCTGGATGCCATCGGGTTTCTTGGGGTTACTTCATCTTCTTCTGGTTTCTTGAAATACATCACCTTTTATGGTGGATCTTGCCTTATTCAGGGTTTCTTTTTCGTTTATTTGTCCTCGTTGTGGGCTTAGTAATATTCTGTTTTGCTTCTTTATATACTCCTTACCTTCCTGGGTTATATTTTTAAAAAAACCTTGGGTTATTAGACTGGTTTTGATGATTCATCACTAGTAACATAGTTTTTATTTGAACTTATATTTTTAATATCCATGATTGTTCTGCACAGTTGCTCTGAATTAATTCTTTATATTATTTTGATGCTTTCTTCGGATTTAATGTTATAATCTTATATTATTCTAATGATCAATGCCATTCATTATTATGTGTTTATCTGTCACGCTACAATATATATGTTTAATATATTTATGTATATATATGATATCTTAAAATAAATAAAACTGCACTGCAAGTAGGTTTATTTACACCTGATGTACGTTTCACAGAAATTATTCTGTATCTTCAGCAGTTTTTTTTTAAGATATTACATGGGATACCTGTAGGAAACACGAGTTACTTACAAAGGTGTATATATATATATTTAATCACTTTCTGCTATATATATATATATATTGTAATAAACTAATTAGTAAACGTCCTCGTTTTCGTTTAAGCCCCACGTTGCAGGTGCCAATTTGTAATAAAACCAATACCAGACGTCCTCGTTTTCATTTAAGCCCCACGTTGCAGGCGGCAATTTGTAATAAATCAAGTATATACCTCTCCTTAAAGCCTCACTGTTGTAAATCAATTTAGTAATGAACTACTTGTTAATTATGTGAGGACGTATGTTATAGTATATACTGCACGATGGAAACGTCAAATTGTAAAGAAATCTTGTCTATGGGTGTAATTAGTTATAAGATACTCCTGTGAAACAAACGCCAATTAATACGTTGCAGGTGTCAATTCGTAACAATTAGAATGCTGTTACCTGGTTTAATTAATATATTATTAACTAATATACTTTTCGGTTGTGACCGGTGAAACCCTCAGAACACAGATTATTAAGTCAACAAAATTAGAATTATGTTCCTGAATTTATAATGGTATTATTCTATAGACTAAACTTAGTTCTCAGTGGTTGTTTAATATGAGCAATATATATGAAGTATTTACTGAATGTAAGTGGTATTTGTTTCAACCCTAGTCACTCCATGATAAAAATTTCATTCAAATTTAGTATTAAAAAACCAGTTAGTTCAGCAATCTCCCGTCCCACCAGCTGCAAACTTTAAGCGCTGTTACTAGAAATAAGTGTACTTATAGGTTAGTTATTCGGAGCGTTTGTATCAATCTGTTTATAAATTATTACACCAACTACATATGGTATTTTCTCTGCAATGACTAAAACGTTATCTCATACAACAAATGTACTTTATTTATTTTTCTCTGATATTTAACAAGTTACGTTGTCTCAGACAAACAATAAGACGATCCAATCGACTATCCCAACATATATCGATTCTTAATTATTCAAACTCTAAAAATATATACTCTTGAAAATAATGACAAATAATTCTTATCCCAGGGTTCGTATAGTTCTTTGAACCATTAGTAAGGCCAGGTAAAACGCATAATTAAGGTTGTTCAATTTACAAAATAATATTATTTACTTAAATTACAATGGAATGAAAATAAGTTGTTTTTTACCAAACCGACGAAACTTCGGCTGGCGGTGAACGTTTGTCAACAGTGTATCTGGTCAAAATGCGGGTTATCTCGTCTTCCTCCAGTGGAACTGCTCTGATTTTCAATAAAATTGATGATGGTGTGTACTTGGTAAATCCTCAGGAGATCTTCTGGCTTCTATTCTTCTTTTGCGGTCTTCACAAGTCTTGGTCCCAGTGAATTGGAATTAGGATCTCAGCTTCTGCTGCCAATGAAGGTTATTTCGTCCAACCGAGTCTTCTGTATTTCCAATAATCCCGTTAATTCAGGTTTTAACTCTTTACTGGTCTTCGATTTATAGCATGAAATGGTTTAATACCAAATTCAGCGGAATTATTTAGTGAATGAGGTGAGATGCTTTCAATTCTCTTTTATTGTATTCATTGATAATTTAGATGGTTATTTAATTTGTATGATTCATTAACATTCAAGTATAATTGTTTTGCAAAAATGCTTTTTCAATTTGGATATATATTTTCTGTATATTTATTCATATATTTTAAACATATTGGTCCATCTCAATCTAATAGCTTGTAACAATCAGAACGAATTAATCCAAAATCAACAACTTCTGCTATATCAGTTGCCTTAACAACCACGTTTTCTATATATCCTTGAGCCGGCATTATAGAATATTACTACTTCTTTCCAATAAAATACTCCATGCTTGGATCAATATTAAATCACATAAAATTCTCCCCTAACCTTCCTTACTAAACAGTAAATGTTTTACCAGAGTTTCGTTGGACTGGGTTTACTAAAAAGGTATTAATTTCCTTTCACTAATATGGAATTTAGGCCTATAGATTCATTTACAACCATTATAACATTATTTGGTTTTTTTAACTTAATTTTCTTTTTTACCTGACCTACTGTACAATTAATTATTGGTTACATAGTTAATTACATGAATTTTAATTACTAGTGGTTAATTGTTTTTATATTAATTAACTGGTTCTGGAACCCTTTATTAATTTATGATATAATTGTCAGAACTACTTGTTAGACTTGAAACACTGGTCACACTCCTGATCCAGTTTATAAACATTAATTAGAACAACAGTATTTTTCAATTTTATACAATACTGACAACTTAGTACAGTGCCTAACATTGGTAACTATACTGGGCTGTATAAAAACAAATCTAATATAAATATAAACATAATTATTGATGAAGTATTATTATCAAACCACATCATTTCATTTTTAACATATTCAACATACAATATAAATACTCTGTAGACCTTAACATGTCACAGTACAAAACAAACATTTCATTACATCCAATCATTCATTGGTCTGGCTCTTTTACATTTAATATTAGTCATTGCCTCCTTTTTACTTGAGGTACTTCTCAAACACATGAACTATTAAACAACCTTAAGTCAGGGTATGGTCCTTGACCATATTTCAATCAATTTTTCATGTAACGTTGAGGAACCTCAACTATGTTACGTTACAATATATATATATATATATATATATATATATATATATATATATATATTGTAACGACGAGACTCTTATCGTCTCTGTAAAAGTATGTTTTATGTATGTTAGCCCCACACGTTGTAGTCGTTACTTTATGTTTATGTACTTACTTTTTCTTTTTGTTACGCTGACGATGTCCGTCGCGATCTCACAAATTACCAGTACCAATATTTCGCGAGTGTAAACCTTACCTGTCCTTTAATGAGTAATTTTAATTCCCAGGTGGCGCCAAATTGTTTATGAAAACAATTAAAAATGTGAAATTGAGTGGTCGTTCTAGACGGTGTTGACTAATTCTAATTACCCTCGCAACTGGCGGGCGTATGAATCTCGCTAGTAGTTCGCCGTACTGCCGACGTCTAACGCTGGCCGACAATTTCGCTCGTCGCTAAAGTACACAAACTTTATAATGCAATTTACAATGAAATAAAGGACGGTTATTACTACTCAGTACTAGTTTATTAACGTGAAATAGTTAATAGTTATTCATTTAAATACAAAATTATATACTGTTATTAAATAAAGTTGCTCCGGCAATAAATAGACAATTTTTCTCAAGGTTGGCTAAAGTTGATTTAAACGTTTCTAAATCAACATGGCTGTCGTTTTGGGTTTATTTTTTACTGTTCGTTTAATCTGAGTTCTTTTGGTTACGAAAAAATATTAATAAGATGATAATAAAGTACACTACCTTACATTAATGGTACTTATATACTATTAAAGTTAATTACAATTCGTTTTTGAAGTGTTAAAAAGTGTGTGTTAAGAGTTCGTAATTTGTACACAGGTTATTTTCTGGTTACATACAAGTTTAGTTTTTTATTTTCAATTTATCCTTGAAAGAAATTTAGTTATCAGTTCAGAGTGAGAGTTATTTGTGTTGTGAGAAAAGTTAATCAGAATTTATTCCATAAATTCGGGTATTTCAGATATACTTAACAAATCTGTTGAATTCGGGTGAAGAGTTATTCAGTTCTTCATTAGGTTGGGTCTATATGATCATCAATCTTCCATCATTTATAACGTGGATTACGTCTGGCTTCTTTTTTGAATAATGTGGATTAAATATTTAATTTAGAATATGAAAATCTGGTCTATTGTCTCTGTAGATTTGACTAGTTCTTCATCAGACTTCTTGCATCCTCATTTTCTTAACTTTTGAATTATTTTTGATTATTTTAAATTAAAATTGAGTCAAATATGTTTTGACTTCTGTATGTCTTGAACGTCAATAATGAACTAATTCTTTTTAATGGAATTATATTAAATAACGTTCCGTTGTTATGGCAACTGTCTGTACTCTCATTGGCTGATCATATTTATGTCTACTGTTATAATATTTGAATTTTAATTCAAAATGAATAAATATCTTCTGATGGCTAGTATTCTTCTGTCTTCTTATTTATGTATTAGATATTATCCAACTGTTTATATTTTCCTTCAAAGATCATTTTGACATCCCACAAAGCTGGGTTTGTTTATGTACCCTATTAGAGTTTTGACAATAATGTTAATATTATGTTATTACATTTCTTTCTTATTTTATGTTTTTAATTTAACTTTGTCATCTTAATGTGGTTCACTAATTGTACTTAATTAGTTACTTGCCCTGGATTTTCTAATACAATAGTTAGTTTCTTACAATTTGTTTATTTTGGATTTATACAGTTAGGCAATTTATAGTTTAAAATGCATGTTGGTTCTTGGTATCCAAGTCACGTAGGAATAGTAGATTATAGTATAAATAAATCACCTTGTATCCGTCGTGTGACTTCGTTATAAGTCGATTAAAATGACGCGTTTCGGAACATATGCTCCATCATCAGATTAAGTCACTCTATTGAGGTCGTTAACAGTTAAAATCACATGTTACACATAATTGTCAACTAATGTAACTCACTCGCTTTCTAAATGGTGCGTACCACAGCGAAGCCGATCGGACACTAAATTATTAATTACGCCTAAGATCGGACACTGAGTGATTACGCCTAAGCAGGTTCAATGCTGTATCGTATAGTGGGTTGGATTTAAAATTTAAATGGTCATTCAATATGAAGTCTCGGCTGTTTATGTTATTGTATGCTTTGTATATTTCGAACTCTTCTATTGCGTCCATGTAACGGCCTTTGTTGCACGCATGTAGGGGTATCAAATTTATACATCAACAAACAAACTGAAAAAATTGCCCACAAATTCAAAAAAGCAGGATACAGAATTGCTTACAAAACTACTAACAAAACAGAACACACACTATCAAAACACACACACAAAGCACAAAACAAATTCGATCTACCCGGTGTTTACAAGCTAAATTGCTCAAATTGCAACAAATTCTACATAGGCCAGACGGAACGCAGCTTCAAACAGAGATACATTGAACACACAAAGGCACTCCACTCCACTACAGAATCCACCTTTGCAAACCACCTCATTGAAGCAAACCACACATATAAAAACATAGACAATAACATGAACATTCTACATGTACACACAAAAGGCCGAAAACTAGACACTCTAGAACAATTGGAAATATACAAACACACAAAAACAAATAAAAACGAACAGACACAATTCAAATCGCACGCATTATTCGAACATAACTCACCCCCCACACACACAGCATTGATCTTTTGAAATTCGATTCCGTCGCCCACAACAGGACGGACAGCGCTACCAGCGGCAGCCTCTGAAGAAGCCTTTTAAAGGCGAAAACTGGTTCAGGCTGTAAGGTAAAACTTTGTTTTTACTTATAAAAAACTTTGTGTTCCGAGTCGTTAATATAATAGTGGTATTTAGGAAATAGACACTTTAAAAAATCTGTCGCCCACCGCATGGCGGAACAGCAGCTTTCAATTTGAGGGACTTTCAACTACAGCAGTACTTATATACCATTTAGTGCACCAGCTATTGCCTATTATTGTATCTATAGTAAATTTATTTCTTATAGGCCTAGTACAAATGCCAATCTATCACTATGAACACTACAAACAATATTACAGGTATGTTGTGAACTGTGAATCATTTCAAAAGACAGAACAAAAACAATCCAGAAAACGGAAATACTTGGTTTATATTTTACTTGAGATTTACAATGGATAAAATAAAGATAAAAAATAACGAAATAACTATTGCTCATAATTAACTGAATACCTCTTATAGATTTACCGTATAGATATAATGCATAAGAAATGTACACATTACATAATATATTTTAAGAAATTTATGTATAAACCTCTTTGTTTTCCGCTTGGAGGGAATTTTGTTGGAATTGGATTGTAATGTGATAATAGTATGAATATGAATTTGTGATCTGATTTTCAAGGTTTGTGACTTTTGAGGTAATAGGATAATCTATTCGCCATACTAAAATTTACTGCAAGAAAATGTCCTTAAACAGTTGTGACGACCATGACGTCCTTCCTTTGTTAAAATCAGAATAATTCTGACTTCTGACATTCCATTATATTCTTCACAGTATAATACCTGTCAGTTTTCTGAGTTTTTTCTATCAGGTCAGAACCTCTATCACAAGATAAATACAAGTGGCCGCTGATTGGAAGACTAATTTTTTAAACCTACCAGAAACTGTTAGAGCCATTATAAATATTATCATTGCTTTAGTTTTGCTTTGCCCTATACAGTTATCACTGTAGAGGTCGAGTTCGTCAATGGTGGAGAGAAAGTAATCATTAATGTGCCAAACTTCATTACTTTCATTTTAAGCGATTCCTTCATGATACAAATAAAATGTTGCTGTTTCATTTTTGTTGTTGTGAACAGCAAAGGTATACACAGATAGCTGCCTCAGGTAGTAGACGTCTTGTAAAGGAATGTTTGGTAATGAAATGTTTTGCACGTAATCAAAACAAAAAATGAATGCATATTTATTGGACTCACAATATTCCTTAATTTCACCTAAAGAGATGTAAAATTTATTGCTTCTTCTTTTGTGCACAAGTAACTGTGAAACTGCAACTCTTTTCGCACTATTAATTAACTGTGGATTTTTAATTCTTGTGCGAAGTTGTTAACATTCAGAGCAGGTATCAAATTGATGCCTTCCAAACCAATAATTGAAATGCGCTTTGTATATTTTGTAATAAAAATGGTACCTTATATCTGTATCATTGCACTTTTCAAAAAATGAGGAATGCATTTTTTTAACATCTAATTTGGCATCTAAGTAATTTATCTCTTTGGATGCATAATGGCTTACTTTCAAGGGGAAGGTTTTCAAATGTTCTTTAACTTTGTTCTAGAAAAACAATTGTTTAGCTGAAACAAAAAGGTATGTTAAAAATCACTAAATAATTGACCAATAATTTATTATGACAATGTAGGGCCTATTGCTTTGGTGTAAGGATGGTCTCTGCTCTGTAAGGATCAGTGTTGTTCAGTGTGTTAATCTTGTGAATGAAGTACTTGACGTCAGCATATCAATTAAATTGATTGGCAGAATTGAAAATGTACTAGTCAGCAACAATTTAGGTTTTAAATTCATATTGGGCTTCTATGCAGTTCATTAATCTAAAGGTTTTCTTGGTTTTTTGCCAATAAAATTCTTAGTCTGTTGATTTGTGTATTTCAAAATAATGTTTATATATATATATATAGTAACATACAGTCTCGAATCTATGGTTTATTTATCTGAATTGTACCTTGTTTAACTTGTTGATTCCATACGGAGGGCAATACAACATTATTACAACACACCCTGGCCTTACCAGGGAAACCATAATACATAAAGGGACTATCATTTGTAGACCTTTTGTCTCCCAAATAAACTAATAAGGAACCTTTGTCCTCATACAACACTTGTGAAGCATTTACTTCACATATACTACAAGAAAAATTTGCCCTCTGTTCATACTCTACAGTTAAACTATCTCTCCATTCTTTCTCCAACTCATCAATACTTATTACTGCTTCATTACTAACATCAACTGACTTTCTACTCTCAATGTTACTACTATTGTCTACTGTATATTTTTTGCTACCCCATTTTCAATTATATCATCATTTTTAATTTCATTGTTATCACTAGTTAACACATCATTATAATTATCGGTATTCACCTTGTTCTCAGTTACTTCATTAATTACATTCCCACTACACTTACCGGTATTTCTTGCAACATTATCATCATCTTTTATTCGTTTTATAGCTATCTGGAAACGTTCATCAATACGTTTACATAATTCATTACTCATAGAATCAAACTTTACACTTATACTCTGCTCCAATTTAATATTTTGTTCTTTAAGTTCTTTAAAATTAATATCATTTTTAATATTTTGTTGTTCACATTTTATTCTCTGTTCTTTAACGTCATTACTTAATTGGTCAAATTTTGTATCGAACTTTTCGTCATTAGAATTAAAACGACTTGCAAACTTACTATCCATCTTTCATAAAAAACTCATTATATCCATTTCATCGGATTGTTTATTTTTATTTGTTAAAACTGGAGTTAATTGAATCCCAGAATCAACAGCTGATTCACTTAGTTGCATTTGGGCAGCAATTGGGGTAGAATGAATTATTACGTTACTGCTAATAGCTGTTTCTATAACAACGCTTGGACCAGCTGCCCTAATTTCACTTTCATTCAATGACTGTGGTCCAAGGTCACTTCACTCATATCTATGTCTGTTACATTGCTTTATTCTGTGTGCTCAGATATTTTTTAAACTGGTTTATAATTTACGTTCTAAATACAATTAATTCGAAATATTATGCTATAGCATACATAAAATAACTCTTATATCACAACTACGTGACTTTTACGTAAATTAATTTTCTTTCATAACCGTATTTCACTTTCTTCACTGTCAAAATAGGCCGGAGTAATACAACTTTTTATTGTATTACATCCTGCAGTCACGGCACCATTGTAACTATATTATTTATTTATTATATTAAGTTAAGTTTGAAACTTCCACCTACCTTTTAATTCTTATGTGATCTGGCCGGATCTCTAGTGTGGAACTTAACCCATTTCGTACGATGAACTTATCAGTGCAGCAAATGAAATAAGGCATTTGAAATGAATTTTCGCACTTTTATTAAATAAAACAAAGTAATGAATTTATTTTTATAATTTCAATCATAACTCCAACAATTAAACTGTATTCGATATTGAGGTGAAGCCCCTTTTTTCCAGCAACAATTTTAACATTTTCAACATATTACTTATATCTACATTATACTATTAATTAATTAATTCAAGGCGACCCAGCTTGCTATTCTCTCACATTCATTCTGTTTTACCACCCCATTTTAATTATTTAGTGCCCCAAAAATGAAATTATTTATTTAGTATCATGGCCAGCCGAGTACTTAACCCTTGGCGTCTATGATGATCCCGCGCCGCACCGATTATATGTCCGAAAGTTTAACACATGTGCACTTCTTTTCCTTCACTCCACTTCGAGCTGATAGGTTGCTTTAACTTACGTTTTTTTTACACTTTGTGGACATTTTATAAGATTTTGTAGTTCACGAACTTGTTTATGAAACCCTGGCCGGGGGGAGTTCTTTCGTCGACTGTGTTTATGGTTTTCACATTTTTATAAAGTTTTGCCCGACCGGGAGCACGCGCCAATACTCGCATCCGTTACACTTAGTTCTTTTTCGCTGACTGACAAAACGACGACTAACTAAATCCCCACTTTGTCTGACTGCTTCCGGTAACATACACGGCCCCTTAGATTACAAAGTTTTTCGTTACCGTTTAGGTAGCATGGTTTGGCATTGTGCACTGGTGTTGACGATGCCGACTGGCGAAAATATTGAGGCTGTGGAAGGCGTGGCCTCTAAGAGTATCCGGCAGCAACGGACCGCATGGAACAAAAGTCTTCGTCTCTCGCCATTTTTCGTGGCGTCCTTTTGGAGTCTGATGTGCGTCGTCTATGCGCGCATGTTCATGTCGCGCGTCTTTGTACGTGCCTCAATGCTTAATTACCGTGTGTTTAGACTCGGCATCGCATTCCATTGCCACCTCGCCGTTCACAATTTCACTTCATTGTTCCTTTGACGACAATTTTATTTCACATTGGGACTGACCGTGCAGATGGAAAATAATTTTATAACTTTAATAAAATGAAAACCCTTCCGTTTAGCCCCGTTACAATACCCCCAATGAGAAATCTTCTGCCGAAACAGAAGAAATCTCATTGCTAAACCCCTAAGAGGATCCGTGAGGATATGGTGCCAACAACCCCCCTTAGTTCTTACACATCATGGGTAAACTACCCCCCTAGCTCGGCGACTATGGCTGCACCTGAACGATATTACTGGACTTCTCTATTTGAGATCCCAACACCATAAAATCGAACAGACACGCACCACAGCACACCTAACCTTCCAACATGCCACCCCAAACTCCAAATCCCTGGCCTTATTCCATTCCAGATCCTCAACCGATGTGTTCCCCCTTATCATGCACACTGGGTCGCCTTCAGCAATACTGGGCGCATACATATACTTTTTAATGCATCCTAACAAAAAAATTCATTTTTAGATTCAAAAAGTTCATTTAAATTGAATTCAAATTGTTATATATCCATTACTTTCTGAAAGAATAAAATTAAAAATCTTTTGCATGAATCCATCAACTCTATTAATTCTCTTCAATATTAATAACAATCCTAAAGAAAACAAATTGAATTCCTTATTAAACATGAATTTACTTACTCTAACATTTGTTTACACATATATTCTAAACAATATAATTCAATAAAACACTGGTAATACACATAAACAATAATACACTTGAAATCCAAACATCACCTATATGGCCGGCACAAAAATCAAATTTTTTTTTTTTAACAAAATTTAAATTTATCAAAATATACTTTTTCCCAATATTCAGAAAAATTAAAATTTTTTAATTCAATTAAATGACAAAATTGCATCAACCAATTGCCAGAAACTGGTCTTGTCTATAACATCAACCATCAGCTGATCTCTCTGGGTCAAGTCAACGACCTTGACATACATATGTTACATAGAGCTACATCATGAAATACATGAAACATCTTTAAAAATTTTTTTTCTCTTCAAACATAGTGCAACATAATAAAATAAGACATTAAAAATTAACATGGTTACTATTATTTTACAATAAACAATAAAATTCACAATTAAAATGACCCAAATTTACACATTTTATGGCTTTATATTATTCTCAAATTCTATTAGAAACTGTCACTTGTTTCAATTAATCTTATACAATTTTACTATGACTTTCTTTCTTTCATTTTCCTTCTCAATAAGTTTGGGTGACTTAATTATTCATAATAACTTGATTTACAACTTGGCATTTATATATACTCTTAATCCCCTTCTGACTCTAATACTCACTTAACAGCTTTTAACTCATATGACACCCCTCTATCAAAAACATCTATCAACCATTCTCTGCCCCTAACTTACTACTCTAACTCATATCGCATCATTCTACCTTTATATAAAAAGATACTCTCTACCCCTTTGTACTCAGGATGTGTGTTCCTCTCCCATTGCTCACTCCCTTATGTTGGTTCCTGGACTCCCCCTAGGTAACCCTTTCCGGCGCTAATCGGTCCCTTCCCGCCACAACACTTTTCGTTGAGGACTCCTTATCACACCACCCACCTTACAAAATTACCCATCAACTATTTACTCTCCCTATACATCACTTTCATCTACAAAATATCTCCACTTATTTATTAACTCAATATATCGCTCATTACTCTACATATTTTCCCCATTTCTACTGTGTCACTATTACATCTCCAATTCTACATTACTTTTATTCACAACAATCTTACTTTATTCAACTCCACTTTTAAACTTAACTTGGACTGATTTAAATGTCCTAACGCCATAATAATCACCCAAATTCTATCTTTCACAGACCATTTAATATTCTTAACTATCTCAAATTACTCTCATTATTGATTTAAAACATCACAAGTTTAGTACTGAAACATTTAGTTATTGAAAACTCTGCAAATTATTTATAAATGACATACCACATATATGACTCCAGCCATCAGCTGATGTTCTAGGTCAGTTGACTGACCTTGCTCTAACTACACTTTCAACCATTACACCTTATAAAATACATTGTATGTTTACAATCCTCATATTCTAACATACTAAAATAATAACACACTAAGACGTAATAAACACAACATAACAAACATCTACTACACCCCTCTTTCAAATCAAAATAAAATTATTTAGTCAGCTCAGTAGCGAGTCGCCATTATTAAGTTACAACAAAATTTTTTAATTCGTTACTCCCCTAAGTAACCTCCCTTCCACACACACTATTGTACCCCCCACTGGACTGTGGCGCCCAGTTACATTATACTTCACACAAGGACGGCATTGGTGGAGGAATTTTGTCATCTCCTTGTCCTTGCTTCCGCGTTACATTTTAAAATAGCTAGATATCATCATATCCTTAAGTTCTATATTAATAAGCCCTTAATGCGGGTCTATCACCTGGTTTACTGTTCCCACGCGAACAGAGTGATAGCCGCTGTTCCATAGTTCCGGGGATTTCCCCTAAGTCACCCCCTTTAATTTCAAATCTATACCAATTTCAAGCACAGCTATGGTCAGGTTTACAATTTTTTGGCCATAGCTGGCCGCCATCCAAAACCACGATTAGTGCTGGTAAGGCAGTAATCGCCCGAAAAGGCGGGGAAATCATCTTTCATTTCAAACATGTTTGACTTCGTTTTATAATACACTGCACGGCAACAAATCAACATAAAATATAAAATTATATAAAAGTTGTGCAGTGTATTTTACGCCAGTTTGGCCTCCGATGGAGGTAACACTCTCTGTTACTCCCCAACACTTACTGCTACCTACAGTGGCACATGCCACCACTGTACTAGCCTACTTATAGCTAAACTTAATGTCCTTCTACAGTTGCAGTCTCTACATTCCATAATTATATCACTTCTATTAACACCACACAACCCCCCAAAATTGCCCATATATCTTGTATGAAAACATAATACACATTTACCTTGAACATTGACATTTTTACATTACTAAACAATTCTCATTTAAATAATTTTTATAGAAAATTATAAACAATACAATCTGAAATCTTCATCAACTCCTTTATATATCATCATTTAATTATTTATCCCTTATTGCAATTAGATTCCTCAAAATTTTCAAATTTATTATTAACCTATTTATTTTAACGATCATGTTATTCCACAAACTAAACAATTTAACCTTTATTTATTTACTAATTGTTATGAAATTGAAATCTCATAAAATAATTTAACTTCATTATCACAACTCAATTGTATAACATTTTAAATCCAACAAAAAATATTTAATCATCTCAAATTATTTCCTTCAATCAATTATTAAAAACACAACATATTCTAATTACCTTACTTCAACACAATCATAATTCATTTCTCATCATCTTCAAATAATTACTCTCCTCAGTTATTTAATCTGTCAAAATACTATTATTATTAAATAAATTTTACTACCTTCACACATTGTTTACCCTACATACTTGTTACCATACAAACGCAATTAATTTCACTAGATTATTTACAAATTCTTCGTCATTAATTATTCAATTTTACCACACTTTATCTCCAAATTCAGCAAGGTCATAACCATACATTAAAATATTTAAAATGTCCATTCATTGAGTTTATATTCAACCTCCATCGTCAAAAATTAGTCTTGTTTTCACATAACATTTTCCAATTTTATTTATGCACATCATATGGCTATCCTTTATGTAATAACCATAAAAATTTATTTTATCCATTTTACCACAATAATAATATATAGCGTTACCTCCCATTATTATTATTTTGTCATAAACCAAGTCAACATTATTGTTTTTTGGCAAGTCTCCATCAGTATTTATTAGTACAATCATATCATTTAAATTTTTATCACAATAGACGTCAGCTGTTACTAATACGCTGACCCTCTCTACAGGTAAGTATATGTTATTATCATCAATATAATCATCAATCTTTATTTCACAAGGTGAGTCAATTTGTTCCTCTCTTTCAATACATAAACTCTGCCCTAATATTTCATAATCTCTATTCACCTTAAATATTTCTACCACACTCTCTCTCTCTCTCTTCATACCTTTCCCAGCCCCTTTTTACTCTCTCATTCCATACAGAGGGCAATACAACATTATTACAACACACCCTGGCCTTACCAGGGAAACCATAATACATAAAGGGACTATCATTTGTAGACCTTTTGTCTCCCAAATAAACTAATAAGGAACCTTTGTCCTCATACAACACTTGTGAAGCATTTACTTCACATATACTACAAGAAAAATTTGCCCTCTGTTCATACTCTACAGTTAAACTATCTCTCCATTCTTTCTCCAACTCATCAATACTTATTACTGCTTCATTACTAACATCAACTGACTTTCTACTCTCAATGTTACTACTATTGTCTACTGTATATTTTTTGCTACCCCATTTTCAATTATATCATCATTTTTAATTTCATTGTTATCACTAGTTAACACATCATTATAATTATCGGTATTCACCTTGTTCTCAGTTACTTCATTAATTACATTCCCACTACACTTACCGGTATTTCTTGCAACATTATCATCATCTTTTATTCGTTTTATAGCTATCTGGAAACGTTCATCAATACGTTTACATAATTCATTACTCATAGAATCAAACTTTACACTTATACTCTGCTCCAATTTAATATTTTGTTCTTTAAGTTCTTTAAAATTAATATCATTTTTAATATTTTGTTGTTCACATTTTATTCTCTGTTCTTTAACGTCATTACTTAATTGGTCAAATTTTGTATCGAACTTTTCGTCATTAGAATTAAAACGACTTGCAAACTTACTATCCATCTTTCATAAAAAACTCATTATATCCATTTCATCGGATTGTTTATTTTTATTTGTTAAAACTGGAGTTAATTGAATCCCAGAATCAACAGCTGATTCACTTAGTTGCATTTGGGCAGCAATTGGGGTAGAATGAATTATTACGTTACTGCTAATAGCTGTTTCTATAACAACGCTTGGACCAGCTGCCCTAATTTCACTTTCATTCAATGACTGTGGTCCAAGGTCACTTTCACTCATATCTACGTCTGTTACATTGCTTTATTCTGTGTGCTCAGATATTTTTTAAACTGGTTTATAATTTACGTTCTAAATACAATTAATTCGAAATATTATGCTATAGCATACATAAAATAACTCTTATATCACAACTACGTGACTTTTACGTAAATTAATTTTCTTTCATAACCGTATTTCACTTTCTTCACTGTCAAAATAGGCCGGAGTAATACAACTTTTTATTGTATTACATCCTGCAGTCACGGCACCATTGTAACTATATTATTTATTTATTATATTAAGTTAAGTTTGAAACTTCCACCTACCTTTTAATTCTTATGTGATCTGGCCGGATCTCTAGTGTGGAACTTAACCCATTTCGTACGATGAACTTATCAGTGCAGCAAATGAAATAAGGCATTTGAAATGAATTTTCGCACTTTTATTAAATAAAACAAAGTAATGAATTTATTTTTATAATTTCAATCATAACTCCAACAATTAAACTGTATTCGATATTGAGGTGAAGCCCCTTTTTTCCAGCAACAATTTTAACATTTTCAACATATTACTTATATCTACATTATACTATTAATTAATTAATTCAAGGCGACCCAGCTTGCTATTCTCTCACATTCATTCTGTTTTACCACCCCATTTTAATTATTTAGTGCCCCAAAAATGAAATTATTTATTTAGTATCATGGCCAGCCGAGTACTTAACCCTTGGCGTCTATGATGATCCCGCGCCGCACCGATTATATGTCCGAAAGTTTAACACATGTGCACTTCTTTTCCTTCACTCCACTTCGAGCTGATAGGTTGCTTTAACTTACGTTTTTTTTACACTTTGTGGACATTTTATAAGATTTTGTAGTTCACGAACTTGTTTATGAAACCCCAGCCGGGGGGAGTTCTTTCGTCGACTGTGTTTATGGTTTTCACATTTTTATAAAGTTTTGCCCGACCGGGAGCACGCGCCAATACTCGCATCCGTTACACTTAGTTCTTTTTCGCTGACTGACAAAACGACGACTAACTAAATCCCCACTTTGTCTGACTGCTTCCGGTAACATACACGGCCCCTTAGATTACAAAGTTTTTCGTTACCGTTTAGGTAGCATGGTTTGGCATTGTGCACTGGTGTTGACGATGCCGACTGGCGAAAATATTGAGGCTGTGGAAGGCGTGGCCTCTAAGAGTATCCGGCAGCAACGGACCGCATGGAACAAAAGTCTTCGTCTCTCGCCATTTTTCGTGGCGTCCTTTTGGAGTCTGATGTGCGTCGTCTATGCACGCATGTTCATGTCGCGCGTCTTTGTACGTGCCTCAATGCTTAATTACCGTGTGTTTAGACTCGGCATCGCATTCCATTGCCACCTCGCCGTTCACAATTTCACTTCATTGTTCCTTTGACGACAATTTTATTTCACATTGGGACTGACCGTGCAGATGGAAAATAATTTTATAACTTTAATAAAATGAAAACCCTTCCGTTTAGCCCCGTTACAATACCCCCAATGAGAAATCTTCTGCCGAAACAGAAGAAATCTCATTGCTAAACCCCTAAGAGGATCGGTGAGGATATGGTGCCAACAACCCCCCTTAGTTCTTACACATCATGGGTAAACTACCCCCCTAGCTCGGCGACTATGGCTGCACCTGAACGATATTACTGGACTTCTCTATTTGAGATCCCAACACCATAAAATCGAACAGACACGCACCACAGCACACCTAACCTTCCAACATGCCACCCCAAACTCCAAATCCCTGGCCTTATTCCATTCCAGATCCTCAACCGATGTGTTCCCCCTTATCATGCACACTGGGTCGCCTTCAGCAATACTGGGCGCATACATATACTTTTTAATGCATCCTAACAAAAAATTCATTTTTAGATTCAAAAAGTTCATTTAAATTGAATTCAAATTGTTATATATCCATTACTTTCTGAAAGAATAAAATTAAAAATCTTTTGCATGAATCCATCAACTCTATTAATTCTCTTCAATATTAATAACAATCCTAAAGAAAACAAATTGAATTCCTTATTAAACATGAATTTACTTACTCTAACATTTGTTTACACATATATTCTAAACAATATAATTCAATAAAACACTGGTAATACACATAAACAATAATACACTTGAAATCCAAACATCACCTATATGGCCGGCACAAAAATCAAATTTTTTTTTTTTTAACAAAATTTAAATTTATCAAAATATACTTTTTCCCAATATTCAGAAAAATTAAAATTTTTTAATTCAATTAAATGACAAAATTGCATCAACCAATTGCCAGAAACTGGTCTTGTCTATAACATCAACCATCAGCTGATCTCTCTGGGTCAAGTCAACGACCTTGACATACATATGTTACATAGAGCTACATCATGAAATACATGAAACATCTTTAAAAATTTTTTTTCTCTTCAAACATAGTGCAACATAATAAAATAAGACATTAAAAATTAACATGGTTACTATTATATTACAATAAACAATAAAATTCACAATTAAAATGACCCAAATTTACACATTTTATGGCTTTATATTATTCTCAAATTCTATTAGAAACTGTCACTTGTTTCAATTAATCTTATACAATTTTACTATGACTTTCTTTCTTTCATTTTCCTTCTCAATAAGTTTGGGTGACTTAATTATTCATAATAACTTGATTTACAACTTGGCATTTATATATACTCTTAATCCCCTTCTGACTCTAATACTCACTTAACAGCTTTTAACTCATATGACACCCCTCTATCAAAAACATCTATCAACCATTCTCTGCCCCTAACTTACTACTCTAACTCATATCGCATCATTCTACCTTTATATAAAAAGATACTCTCTACCCCTTTGTACTCAGGATGTGTGTTCCTCTCCCATTGCTCACTCCCTTATGTTGGTTCCTGGACTCCCCCTAGGTAACCCTTTCCAGCGCTAATCGGTCCCTTCCCGCCACAACACTTTTCGTTGAGGACTCCTTATCACACCACCCACCTTACAAAATTACCCATCAACTATTTACTCTCCCTATACATCACTTTCAGCTACAAAATATCTCCACTTATTTATTAACTCAATATATCGCTCATTACTCTACATATTTTCCCCATTTCTACTGTGTCACTATTACATCTCCAATTCTACATTACTTTTATTCACAACAATCTTACTTTATTCAACTCCACTTTTAAACTTAACTTGGACTGATTTAAATGTCCTAACGCCATAATAATCACCCAAATTCTATCTTTCACAGACCATTTAATATTCTTAACTATCTCAAATTACTCTCATTATTGATTTAAAACATCACAAGTTTAGTACTGAAACATTTAGTTATTGAAAACACTGCAAATTATTTATAAATGACATACCACATATATGACTCCAGCCATCAGCTGATGTTCTAGGTCAGTTGACTGACCTTGCTCTAACTACACTTTCAACCATTACACCTTATAAAATACATTGTATGTTTACAATCCTCATATTCTAACATACTAAAATAATAACAAACTAAGACGTAATAAACACAACATAACAAACATCTACTACACCCCTCTTTCAAATCAAAATAAAATTATTTAGTCAGCTCAGTAGCGAGTCGCCATTATTAAGTTACAACAAAATTTTTTAATTCATTACTCCCCTAAGTAACCTCCCTTCCACACACACTATTGTACCCCCCACTGGACTGTGGCGCCCAGTTACATTATACTTCACACAAGGACGGCATTGGTGGAGGAATTTTGTCATCTCCTTGTCCTTGCTTCCGCGTTACATTTTAAAATAGCTAGATATCATCATATCCTTAAGTTCTATATTAATAAGCCCTTAATGCGGGTCTATCACCTGGTTTACTTTTCCCACGCGAACAGAGTGATAGCCGCTGTTCCATAGTTCCGGGGATTTCCCCTAAGTCACCCCCTTTTAATTTCAAATCTATACCAATTTCAAGCACAGCTATGGTCAGGTTTACAATTTTTTGGCCATAGCTGGCCGCCATCCAAAACCACGATTAGTGCTGGTAAGGCAGTAATCGCCCGAAAAGGCGGGGAAATCATCTTTCATTTCAAACATGTTTGACTTCGTTTTATAATACACTGCACGGCAACAAATCAACATAAAATATAAAATTATATAAAAGTTGTGCAGTGTATTTTACGCCAGTTTGGCCTCCGATGGAGGTAACACTCTCTGTTACTCCCCAACACTTACTGCTACCTACAGTGGCACATGCCACCACTGTACTAGCCTACTTATAGCTAAACTTAATGTCCTTCTACAGTTGCAGTCTCTACATTCCATAATTATATCACTTCTATTAACACCACACAACCCCCCAAAATTGCCCATATATCTTGTATGAAAACATAATACACATTTACCTTGAACATTGACATTTTTACATTACTAAACAATTCTCATTTAAATAATTTTTATAGAAAATTATAAACATTACAATCTGAAATCTTCATCAACTCCTTTATATATCATCATTTAATTATTTATCCCTTATTGCAATTAGATTCCTCAAAATTTTCAAATTTATTATTAACCTATTTATTTTAACGATCATGTTATTCCACAAACTAAACAATTTAACCTTTATTTATTTACTAATTGTTATGAAATTGAAATCTCATAAAATAATTTAACTTCATTATCACAACTCAATTGTATAACATTTTAAATCCAACAAAAAATATTTAATCATCTCAAATTATTTCCTTCAATCAATTATTAAAAACACAACATATTCTAATTACCTTACTTCAACACAATCATAATTCATTTCTCATCATCTTCAAATAATTACTCTCCTCAGTTATTTAATCTGTCAAAATACTATTATTATTAAATAAATTTTACTACCTTCACACATTGTTTACCCTACATACTTGTTACCATACAAACGCAATTAATTTCACTAGATTATTTACAAATTCTTCGTCATTAATTATTCAATTTTACCACACTTCATCTCCAAATTCAGCAAGGTCATAACCATACATTAAAATATTTAAAATGTCCATTCATTGAGTTTATATTCAACCTCCATCGTCAAAAATTAGTCTTGTTTTCACATAACATTTTCCAATTTTATTTATGCACATCATATGGCTATCCTTTATGTAATAACCATAAAAATTTATTTTATCCATTTTACCACAATAATAATATATAGCGTTACCTCCCATTATTATTATTTTGTCATAAACCAAGTCAACATTATTGTTTTTTGGCAAGTCTCCATCAGTATTTATTAGTACAATCATATCATTTAAATTTTTATCACAATAGACGTCAGCTGTTACTAATACGCTGACCCTCTCTACAGGTAAGTATATGTTATTATCATCAATATAATCATCAATCTTTATTTCACAAGGTGAGTCAATTTGTTCCTCTCTTTCAATACATAAACTCTGCCCTAATATTTCATAATCTCTATTCACCTTAAATATTTCTACCACACTCTCTCTCTCTCTCTTCATACCTTTCCCAGCCCCTTTTTACTCTCTCATTCCATACAGAGGGCAATACAACATTATTACAACACATCCTGGCCTTACCAGGGAAACCATAATACATAAAGGGACTATCATTTGTAGACCTTTTGTCTCCCAAATAAACTAATAAGGAACCTTTGTCCTCATACAACACTTGTGAAGCATTTACTTTACATATACTACAAGAAAAATTTGCCCTCTGTTCATACTCTACAGTTAAACTATCTCTCCATTCTTTCTCCAACTCATCAATACTTATTACTGCTTCATTACTAACATCAACTGACTTTCTACTCTCAATGTTACTACTATTGTCTACTGTATATTTTTTGCTACCCCATTTTCAATTATATCATCATTTTTAATTTCATTGTTATCACTAGTTAACACATCATTATAATTATCGGTACTCACCTTGTTCTCGGTTACTTCATTAATTACATTCCCACTACACTTACCGGTATTTCTTGTAACATTATCATCATCTTTTATTCGTTTTATAGCTATCTGGAAACGTTCATCAATACGTTTACATAATTCATTACTCATAGAATCAAACTTTACACTTATACTCTGCTCCAATTTAATATTTTGTTCTTTAAGTTCTTTAAAATTAATATCATTTTTAATATTTTGTTGTTCACATTTTATTCTCTGTTCTTTAATATCATTACTTAATTGGTCAAATTTTGTATCGAACTTTTCGTCATTAGAATTAAAACGACTTGCAAACTTACTATCCATCTTTCGTAAAAAACTCATTATATCCATTTCATCGGATTGTTTATTTTTATTTGTTAAAACTGGAGTTAATTGAATCCCAGAATCAACAGCTGATTCACTTAGTTGCATTTGGGCAGCAATTGGGGTAGAATGAATTATTACGTTACTGCTAATAGCTGTTTCTATAACAACGCTTGGACCAGCTGCCCTAATTTCACTTTCATTCAATGACTGTGGTTCAAGGTCACTTTCACTCATATCTACGTCTGTTACATTGCTTTATTCTGTGTGCTCAGATATTTTTTAAACTGGTTTATAATTTACGTTCTAAATACAATTAATTCGAAATATTATGCTATAGCATACATAAAATAACTCTTATATCACAACTACGTGACTTTTACGTAAATTAATTTTCTTTCATAACCGTATTTCACTTTCTTCACTGTCAAAATAGGCCGGAGTAATACAACTTTTTATTGTATTACATCCTGCAGTCACGGCACCATTGTAACTATATTATTTATTTATTATATTAAGTTAAGTTTGAAACTTCCACCTACCTTTTAATTCTTATGTGATCTGGCCGGATCTCTAGTGTGGAACTTAACCCATTTCGTACGATGAACTTATCAGTGCAGCAAATGAAATAAGGCATTTGAAATGAATTTTCGCACTTTTATTAAATAAAACAAAGTAATGAATTTATTTTTATAATTTCAATCATAACTCCAACAATTAAACTGTATTCGATATTGAGGTGAAGCCCCTTTTTTCCAGCAACAATTTTAACATTTTCAACATATTACTTATATCTACATTATACTATTAATTAATTAATTCAAGGCGACCCAGCTTGCTATTCTCTCACATTCATTCTGTTTTACCACCCCATTTTAATTATTTAGTGCCCCAAAAATGAAATTATTTATTTAGTATCATGGCCAGCCGAGTACTTAACCCTTGGCGTCTATGATGATCCCGCGCCGCACCGATTATATGTCCGAAAGTTTAACACATGTGCACTTCTTTTCCTTCACTCCACTTCGAGCTGATAGGTTGCTTTAACTTACGTTTTTTTTACACTTTGTGGACATTTTATAAGATTTTGTAGTTCACGAACTTGTTTATGAAACCCTGGCCGGGGGGAGTTCTTTCGTCGACTGTGTTTATGGTTTTCACATTTTTATAAAGTTTTGCCCGACCGGGAGCACGCGCCAATACTCGCATCCGTTACACTTAGTTCTTTTTCGCTGACTGACAAAACGACGACTAACTAAATCCCCACTTTGTCTGACTGGTTCCGGTAACATACACGGCCCCTTAGATTACAAAGTTTTTCGTTACCGTTTAGGTAGCATGGTTTGGCATTGTGCACTGGTGTTGACGATGCCGACTGGCGAAAATATTGAGGCTGTGGAAGGCGTGGCCTCTAAGAGTATCCGGCAGCAACGGACCGCATGGAACAAAAGTCTTCGTCTCTCGCCATTTTTCGTGGCGTCCTTTTGGAGTCTGATGTGCGTCGTCTATGCGCGCATGTTCATGTCGCGCGTCTTTGTACGTGCCTCAATGCTTAATTACCGTGTGTTTAGACTCGGCATCGCATTCCATTGCCACCTCGCCGTTCACAATTTCACTTCATTGTTCCTTTGACGACAATTTTATTTCACATTGGGACTGACCGTGCAGATGGAAAATAATTTTATAACTTTAATAAAATGAAAACCCTTCCGTTTAGCCCCGTTACAATACCCCCAATGAGAAATCTTCTGCCGAAACAGAAGAAATCTCATTGCTAAACCCCTAAGAGGATCGGTGAGGATATGGTGCCAACAACCCCCCTTAGTTCTTACACATCATGGGTAAACTACCCCCCTAGCTCGGCGACTATGGCTGCACCTGAACGATATTACTGGACTTCTCTATTTGAGATCCCAACACCATAAAATCGAACAGACACGCACCACAGCACACCTAACCTTCCAACATGCCACCCCAAACTCCAAATCCCTGGCCTTATTCCATTCCAGATCCTCAACCGATGTGTTCCCCCTTATCATGCACACTGGGTCGCCTTCAGCAATACTGGGCGCATACATATACTTTTTAATGCATCCTAACAAAAAAATTCATTTTTAGATTCAAAAAGTTCATTTAAATTGAATTCAAATTGTTATATATCCATTACTTTCTGAAAGAATAAAATTAAAAATCTTTTGCATGAATCCATCAACTCTATTAATTCTCTTCAATATTAATAACAATCCTAAAGAAAACAAATTGAATTCCTTATTAAACATGAATTTACTTACTCTAACATTTGTTTACACATATATTCTAAACAATATAATTCAATAAAACACTGGTAATACACATAAACAATAATACACTTGAAATCCAAACATCACCTATATGGCCGGCACAAAAATCAAATTTTTTTTTTTAACAAAATTTAAATTTATCAAAATATACTTTTTCCCAATATTCAGAAAAATTAAAATTTTTTAATTCAATTAAATGACAAAATTGCATCAACCAATTGCCAGAAACTGGTCTTGTCTATAACATCAACCATCAGCTGATCTCTCTGGGTCAAGTCAACGACCTTGACATACATATGTTACATAGAGCTACATCATGAAATACATGAAACATCTTTAAAAATTTTTTTTCTCTTCAAACATAGTGCAACATAATAAAATAAGACATTAAAAATTAACATGGTTACTATTATTTTACAATAAACAATAAAATTCACAATTAAAATGACCCAAATTTACACATTTTATGGCTTTATATTATTCTCAAATTCTATTAGAAACTGTCACTTGTTTCAATTAATCTTATACAATTTTACTATGACTTTCTTTCTTTCATTTTCCTTCTCAATAAGTTTGGGTGACTTAATTATTCATAATAACTTGATTTACAACTTGGCATTTATATATACTCTTAATCCCCTTCTGACTCTAATACTCACTTAACAGCTTTTAACTCATATGACACCCCTCTATCAAAAACATCTATCAACCATTCTCTGCCCCTAACTTACTACTCTAACTCATATCGCATCATTCTACCTTTATATAAAAAGATACTCTCTACCCCTTTGTACTCAGGATGTGTGTTCCTCTCCCATTGCTCACTCCCTTATGTTGGTTCCTGGACTCCCCCTAGGTAACCCTTTCCGGCGCTAATCGGTCCCTTCCCGCCACAACACTTTTCGTTGAGGACTCCTTATCACACCACCCACCTTACAAAATTACCCATCAACTATTTACTCTCCCTATACATCACTTTCAGCTACAAAATATCTCCACTTATTTATTAACTCAATATATCGCTCATTACTCTACATATTTTCCCCATTTCTACTGTGTCACTATTACATCTCCAATTCTACATTACTTTTATTCACAACAATCTTACTTTATTCAACTCCACTTTTAAACTTAACTTGGACTGATTTAAATGTCCTAACGCCATAATAATCACCCAAATTCTATCTTTCACAGACCATTTAATATTCTTAACTATCTCAAATTACTCTCATTATTGATTTAAAACATCACAAGTTTAGTACTGAAACATTTAGTTATTGAAAACACAGCAAATTATTTATAAATGACATACCACATATATGACTCCAGCCATCAGCTGATGTTCTAGGTCAGTTGACTGACCTTGCTCTAACTACACTTTCAACCATTACACCTTATAAAATACATTGTATGTTTACAATCCTCATATTCTAACATACTAAAATAATAACAAACTAAGACGTAATAAACACAACATAACAAACATCTACTACACCCCTCTTTCAAATCAAAATAAAATTATTTAGTCAGCTCAGTAGCGAGTCGCCATTATTAAGTTACAACAAAATTTTTTAATTCATTACTCCCCTAAGTAACCTCCCTTCCACACACACTATTGTACCCCCCACTGGACTGTGGCGCCCAGTTACATTATACTTCACACAAGGACGGCATTGGTGGAGGAATTTTGTCATCTCCTTGTCCTTGCTTCCGCGTTACATTTTAAAATAGCTAGATATCATCATATCCTTAAGTTCTATATTAATAAGCCCTTAATGCGGGTCTATCACCTGGTTTACTTTTCCCACGTGAACAGAGTGATAGCCGCTGTTCCATAGTTCCGGGGATTTCCCCTAAGTCACCCCCTTTTAATTTCAAATCTATACCAATTTCAAGCACAGCTATGGTCAGGTTTACAATTTTTTGGCCATAGCTGGCCGCCATCCAAAACCACGATTAGTGCTGGTAAGGCAGTAATCGCCCGAAAAGGCGGGGAAATCATCTTTCATTTCAAACATGTTTGACTTCGTTTTATAATACACTGCACGGCAACAAATCAACATAAAATATAAAATTATATAAAAGTTGTGCAGTGTATTTTACGCCAGTTTGGCCTCCGATGGAGGTAACACTCTCTGTTACTCCCCAACACTTACTGCTACCTACAGTGGCACATGCCACCACTGTACTAGCCTACTTATAGCTAAACTTAATGTCCTTCTACAGTTGCAGTCTCTACATTCCATAATTATATCACTTCTATTAACACCACACAACCCCCCAAAATTGCCCATATATCTTGTATGAAAACATAATACACATTTACCTTGAACATTGACATTTTTACATTACTAAACAATTCTCATTTAAATAATTTTTATAGAAAATTATAAACATTACAATCTGAAATCTTCATCAACTCCTTTATATATCATCATTTAATTATTTATCCCTTATTGCAATTAGATTCCTCAAAATTTTCAAATTTATTATTAACCTATTTATTTTAACGATCATGTTATTCCACAAACTAAACAATTTAACCTTTATTTATTTACTAATTGTTATGAAATTGAAATCTCATAAAATAATTTAACTTCATTATCACAACTCAATTGTATAACATTTTAAATCCAACAAAAAATATTTAATCATCTCAAATTATTTCCTTCAATCAATTATTAAAAACACAACATATTCTAATTACCTTACTTCAACACAATCATAATTCATTTCTCATCATCTTCAAATAATTACTCTCCTCAGTTATTTAATCTGTCAAAATACTATTATTATTAAATAAATTTTACTACCTTCACACATTGTTTACCCTACATACTTGTTACCATACAAACGCAATTAATTTCACTAGATTATTTACAAATTCTTCGTCATTAATTATTCAATTTTACCACACTTCATCTCCAAATTCAGCAAGGTCATAACCATACATTAAAATATTTAAAATGTCCATTCATTGAGTTTATATTCAACCTCCATCGTCAAAAATTAGTCTTGTTTTCACATAACATTTTCCAATTTTATTTATGCACATCATATGGCTATCCTTTATGTAATAACCATAAAAATTTATTTTATCCATTTTACCACAATAATAATATATAGCGTTACCTCCCATTATTATTATTTTGTCATAAACCAAGTCAACATTATTGTTTTTTGGCAAGTCTCCATCAGTATTTATTAGTACAATCATATCATTTAAATTTTTATCACAATAGACGTCAGCTGTTACTAATACGCTGACCCTCTCTACAGGTAAGTATATGTTATTATCATCAATATAATCATCAATCTTTATTTCACAAGGTGAGTCAATTTGTTCCTCTCTTTCAATACATAAACTCTGCCCTAATATTTCATAATCTCTATTCACCTTAAATATTTCTACCACACTCTCTCTCTCTCTCTTCATACCTTTCCCAGCCCCTTTTTACTCTCTCATTCCATACAGAGGGCAATACAACATTATTACAACACATCCTGGCCTTACCAGGGAAACCATAATACATAAAGGGACTATCATTTGTAGACCTTTTGTCTCCCAAATAAACTAATAAGGAACCTTTGTCCTCATACAACACTTGTGAAGCATTTACTTTACATATACTACAAGAAAAATTTGCCCTCTGTTCATACTCTACAGTTAAACTATCTCTCCATTCTTTCTCCAACTCATCAATACTTATTACTGCTTCATTACTAACATCAACTGACTTTCTACTCTCAATGTTACTACTATTGTCTACTGTATATTTTTTGCTACCCCATTTTCAATTATATCATCATTTTTAATTTCATTGTTATCACTAGTTAACACATCATTATAATTATCGGTACTCACCTTGTTCTCGGTTACTTCATTAATTACATTCCCACTACACTTACCGGTATTTCTTGTAACATTATCATCATCTTTTATTCGTTTTATAGCTATCTGGAAACGTTCATCAATACGTTTACATAATTCATTACTCATAGAATCAAACTTTACACTTATACTCTGCTCCAATTTAATATTTTGTTCTTTAAGTTCTTTAAAATTAATATCATTTTTAATATTTTGTTGTTCACATTTTATTCTCTGTTCTTTAATATCATTACTTAATTGGTCAAATTTTGTATCGAACTTTTCGTCATTAGAATTAAAACGACTTGCAAACTTACTATCCATCTTTCGTAAAAAACTCATTATATCCATTTCATCGGATTGTTTATTTTTATTTGTTAAAACTGGAGTTAATTGAATCCCAGAATCAACAGCTGATTCACTTAGTTGCATTTGGGCAGCAATTGGGGTAGAATGAATTATTACGTTACTGCTAATAGCTGTTTCTATAACAACGCTTGGACCAGCTGCCCTAATTTCACTTTCATTCAATGACTGTGGTTCAAGGTCACTTTCACTCATATCTACGTCTGTTACATTGCTTTATTCTGTGTGCTCAGATATTTTTTAAACTGGTTTATAATTTACGTTCTAAATACAATTAATTCGAAATATTATGCTATAGCATACATAAAATAACTCTTATATCACAACTACGTGACTTTTACGTAAATTAATTTTCTTTCATAACCGTATTTCACTTTCTTCACTGTCAAAATAGGCCGGAGTAATACAACTTTTTATTGTATTACATCCTGCAGTCACGGCACCATTGTAACTATATTATTTATTTATTATATTAAGTTAAGTTTGAAACTTCCACCTACCTTTTAATTCTTATGTGATCTGGCCGGATCTCTAGTGTGGAACTTAACCCATTTCGTACGATGAACTTATCAGTGCAGCAAATGAAATAAGGCATTTGAAATGAATTTTCGCACTTTTATTAAATAAAACAAAGTAATGAATTTATTTTTATAATTTCAATCATAACTCCAACAATTAAACTGTATTCGATATTGAGGTGAAGCCCCTTTTTTCCAGCAACAATTTTAACATTTTCAACATATTACTTATATCTACATTATACTATTAATTAATTAATTCAAGGCGACCCAGCTTGCTATTCTCTCACATTCATTCTGTTTTACCACCCCATTTTAATTATTTAGTGCCCCAAAAATGAAATTATTTATTTAGTATCATGGCCAGCCGAGTACTTAACCCTTGGCGTCTATGATGATCCCGCGCCGCACCGATTATATGTCCGAAAGTTTAACACATGTGCACTTCTTTTCCTTCACTCCACTTCGAGCTGATAGGTTGCTTTAACTTACGTTTTTTTTACACTTTGTGGACATTTTATAAGATTTTGTAGTTCACGAACTTGTTTATGAAACCCTGGCCGGGGGGAGTTCTTTCGTCGACTGTGTTTATGGTTTTCACATTTTTATAAAGTTTTGCCCGACCGGGAGCACGCGCCAATACTCGCATCCGTTACACTTAGTTCTTTTTCGCTGACTGACAAAACGACGACTAACTAAATCCCCACTTTGTCTGACTGCTTCCGGTAACATACACGGCCCCTTAGATTACAAAGTTTTTCGTTACCGTTTAGGTAGCATGGTTTGGCATTGTGCACTGGTGTTGACGATGCCGACTGGCGAAAATATTGAGGCTGTGGAAGGCGTGGCCTCTAAGAGTATCCGGCAGCAACGGACCGCATGGAACAAAAGTCTTCGTCTCTCGCCATTTTTCGTGGCGTCCTTTTGGAGTCTGATGTGCGTCGTCTATGCGCGCATGTTCATGTCGCGCGTCTTTGTACGTGCCTCAATGCTTAATTACCGTGTGTTTAGACTCGGCATCGCATTCCATTGCCACCTCGCCGTTCACAATTTCACTTCATTGTTCCTTTGACGACAATTTTATTTCACATTGGGACTGACCGTGCAGATGGAAAATAATTTTATAACTTTAATAAAATGAAAACCCTTCCGTTTAGCCCCGTTACAATACCCCCAATGAGAAATCTTCTGCCGAAACAGAAGAAATCTCATTGCTAAACCCCTAAGAGGATCGGTGAGGATATGGTGCCAACAACCCCCCTTAGTTCTTACACATCATGGGTAAACTACCCCCCTAGCTCGGCGACTATGGCTGCACCTGAACGATATTACTGGACTTCTCTATTTGAGATCCCAACACCATAAAATCGAACAGACACGCACCACAGCACACCTAACCTTCCAACATGCCACCCCAAACTCCAAATCCCTGGCCTTATTCCATTCCAGATCCTCAACCGATGTGTTCCCCCTTATCATGCACACTGGGTCGCCTTCAGCAATACTGGGCGCATACATATACTTTTTAATGCATCCTAACAAAAAAATTCATTTTTAGATTCAAAAAGTTCATTTAAATTGAATTCAAATTGTTATATATCCATTACTTTCTGAAAGAATAAAATTAAAAATCTTTTGCATGAATCCATCAACTCTATTAATTCTCTTCAATATTAATAACAATCCTAAAGAAAACAAATTGAATTCCTTATTAAACATGAATTTACTTACTCTAACATTTGTTTACACATATATTCTAAACAATATAATTCAATAAAACACTGGTAATACACATAAACAATAATACACTTGAAATCCAAACATCACCTATATGGCCGGCACAAAAATCAAATTTTTTTTTTTAACAAAATTTAAATTTATCAAAATATACTTTTTCCCAATATTCAGAAAAATTAAAATTTTTTAATTCAATTAAATGACAAAATTGCATCAACCAATTGCCAGAAACTGGTCTTGTCTATAACATCAACCATCAGCTGATCTCTCTGGGTCAAGTCAACGACCTTGACATACATATGTTACATAGAGCTACATCATGAAATACATGAAACATCTTTAAAAATTTTTTTTCTCTTCAAACATAGTGCAACATAATAAAATAAGACATTAAAAATTAACATGGTTACTATTATTTTACAATAAACAATAAAATTCACAATTAAAATGACCCAAATTTACACATTTTATGGCTTTATATTATTCTCAAATTCTATTAGAAACTGTCACTTGTTTCAATTAATCTTATACAATTTTACTATGACTTTCTTTCTTTCATTTTCCTTCTCAATAAGTTTGGGTGACTTAATTATTCATAATAACTTGATTTACAACTTGGCATTTATATATACTCTTAATCCCCTTCTGACTCTAATACTCACTTAACAGCTTTTAACTCATATGACACCCCTCTATCAAAAACATCTATCAACCATTCTCTGCCCCTAACTTACTACTCTAACTCATATCGCATCATTCTACCTTTATATAAAAAGATACTCTCTACCCCTTTGTACTCAGGATGTGTGTTCCTCTCCCATTGCTCACTCCCTTATGTTGGTTCCTGGACTCCCCCTAGGTAACCCTTTCCGGCGCTAATCGGTCCCTTCCCGCCACAACACTTTTCGTTGAGGACTCCTTATCACACCACCCACCTTACAAAATTACCCATCAACTATTTACTCTCCCTATACATCACTTTCAGCTACAAAATATCTCCACTTATTTATTAACTCAATATATCGCTCATTACTCTACATATTTTCCCCATTTCTACTGTGTCACTATTACATCTCCAATTCTACATTACTTTTATTCACAACAATCTTACTTTATTCAACTCCACTTTTAAACTTAACTTGGACTGATTTAAATGTCCTAACGCCATAATAATCACCCAAATTCTATCTTTCACAGACCATTTAATATTCTTAACTATCTCAAATTACTCTCATTATTGATTTAAAACATCACAAGTTTAGTACTGAAACATTTAGTTATTGAAAACACAGCAAATTATTTATAAATGACATACCACATATATGACTCCAGCCATCAGCTGATGTTCTAGGTCAGTTGACTGACCTTGCTCTAACTACACTTTCAACCATTACACCTTATAAAATACATTGTATGTTTACAATCCTCATATTCTAACATACTAAAATAATAACAAACTAAGACGTAATAAACACAACATAACAAACATCTACTACACCCCTCTTTCAAATCAAAATAAAATTATTTAGTCAGCTCAGTAGCGAGTCGCCATTATTAAGTTACAACAAAATTTTTTAATTCATTACTCCCCTAAGTAACCTCCCTTCCACACACACTATTGTACCCACCACTGGACTGTGGCGCCCAGTTACATTATACTTCACACAAGGACGGCATTGGTGGAGGAATTTTGTCATCTCCTTGTCCTTGCTTCCGCGTTACATTTTAAAATAGCTAGATATCATCATATCCTTAAGTTCTATATTAATAAGCCCTTAATGCGGGTCTATCACCTGGTTTACTTTTCCCACGTGAACAGAGTGATAGCCGCTGTTCCATAGTTCCGGGGATTTCCCCTAAGTCACCCCCTTTTAATTTCAAATCTATACCAATTTCAAGCACAGCTATGGTCAGGTTTACAATTTTTTGGCCATAGCTGGCCGCCATCCAAAACCACGATTAGTGCTGGTAAGGCAGTAATCGCCCGAAAAGGCGGGGAAATCATCTTTCATTTCAAACATGTTTGACTTCGTTTTATAATACACTGCACGGCAACAAATCAACATAAAATATAAAATTATATAAAAGTTGTGCAGTGTATTTTACGCCAGTTTGGCCTCCGATGGAGGTAACACTCTCTGTTACTCCCCAACACTTACTGCTACCTACAGTGGCACATGCCACCACTGTACTAGCCTACTTATAGCTAAACTTAATGTCCTTCTACAGTTGCAGTCTCTACATTCCATAATTATATCACTTCTATTAACACCACACAACCCCCCAAAATTGCCCATATATCTTGTATGAAAACATAATACACATTTACCTTGAACATTGACATTTTTACATTACTAAACAATTCTCATTTAAATAATTTTTATAGAAAATTATAAACATTACAATCTGAAATCTTCATCAACTCCTTTATATATCATCATTTAATTATTTATCCCTTATTGCAATTAGATTCCTCAAAATTTTCAAATTTATTATTAACCTATTTATTTTAACGATCATGTTATTCCACAAACTAAACAATTTAACCTTTATTTATTTACTAATTGTTATGAAATTGAAATCTCATAAAATAATTTAACTTCATTATCACAACTCAATTGTATAACATTTTAAATCCAACAAAAAATATTTAATCATCTCAAATTATTTCCTTCAATCAATTATTAAAAACACAACATATTCTAATTACCTTACTTCAACACAATCATAATTCATTTCTCATCATCTTCAAATAATTACTCTCCTCAGTTATTTAATCTGTCAAAATACTATTATTATTAAATAAATTTTACTACCTTCACACATTGTTTACCCTACATACTTGTTACCATACAAACGCAATTAATTTCACTAGATTATTTACAAATTCTTCGTCATTAATTATTCAATTTTACCACACTTCATCTCCAAATTCAGCAAGGTCATAACCATACATTAAAATATTTAAAATGTCCATTCATTGAGTTTATATTCAACCTCCATCGTCAAAAATTAGTCTTGTTTTCACATAACATTTTCCAATTTTATTTATGCACATCATATGGCTATCCTTTATGTAATAACCATAAAAATTTATTTTATCCATTTTACCACAATAATAATATATAGCGTTACCTCCCATTATTATTATTTTGTCATAAACCAAGTCAACATTATTGTTTTTTGGCAAGTCTCCATCAGTATTTATTAGTACAATCATATCATTTAAATTTTTATCACAATAGACGTCAGCTGTTACTAATACGCTGACCCTCTCTACAGGTAAGTATATGTTATTATCATCAATATAATCATCAATCTTTATTTCACAAGGTGAGTCAATTTGTTCCTCTCTTTCAATACATAAACTCTGCCCTAATATTTCATAATCTCTATTCACCTTAAATATTTCTACCACACACTCTCTCTCTCTCTTCATACCTTTCCCAGCCCCTTTTTACTCTCTCATTCCATACAGAGGGCAATACAACATTATTACAACACATCCTGGCCTTACCAGGGAAACCATAATACATAAAGGGACTATCATTTGTAGACCTTTTGTCTCCCAAATAAACTAATAAGGAACCTTTGTCCTCATACAACACTTGTGAAGCATTTACTTTACATATACTACAAGAAAAATTTGCCCTCTGTTCATACTCTACAGTTAAACTATCTCTCCATTCTTTCTCCAACTCATCAATACTTATTACTGCTTCATTACTAACATCAACTGACTTTCTACTCTCAATGTTACTACTATTGTCTACTGTATATTTTTTGCTACCCCATTTTCAATTATATCATCATTTTTAATTTCATTGTTATCACTAGTTAACACATCATTATAATTATCGGTACTCACCTTGTTCTCGGTTACTTCATTAATTACATTCCCACTACACTTACCGGTATTTCTTGTAACATTATCATCATCTTTTATTCGTTTTATAGCTATCTGGAAACGTTCATCAATACGTTTACATAATTCATTACTCATAGAATCAAACTTTACACTTATACTCTGCTCCAATTTAATATTTTGTTCTTTAAGTTCTTTAAAATTAATATCATTTTTAATATTTTGTTGTTCACATTTTATTCTCTGTTCTTTAATATCATTACTTAATTGGTCAAATTTTGTATCGAACTTTTCGTCATTAGAATTAAAACGACTTGCAAACTTACTATCCATCTTTCGTAAAAAACTCATTATATCCATTTCATCGGATTGTTTATTTTTATTTGTTAAAACTGGAGTTAATTGAATCCCAGAATCAACAGCTGATTCACTTAGTTGCATTTGGGCAGCAATTGGGGTAGAATGAATTATTACGTTACTGCTAATAGCTGTTTCTATAACAACGCTTGGACCAGCTGCCCTAATTTCACTTTCATTCAATGACTGTGGTTCAAGGTCACTTTCACTCATATCTACGTCTGTTACATTGCTTTATTCTGTGTGCTCAGATATTTTTTAAACTGGTTTATAATTTACGTTCTAAATACAATTAATTCGAAATATTATGCTATAGCATACATAAAATAACTCTTATATCGCAACTACGTGACTTTTACGTAAACTAATTTTCTTTCATAACCGTATTTCACTTTCTTCACTGTCAAAATAGGCCGGAGTAATACAACTTTTTATTATATTACATCCTGCAGTCACGGCACCATTGTAACTATATTATTTATTTATTATATTAAGTTAAGTTTGAAACTTCCACCTACCTTTTAATTCTTATGTGATCTGGCCGGATCTCTAGTGTGGAACTTAACCCATTTCGTACGATGAACTTATCAGTGCAGCAAATGAAGTAAGGTATTTGAAATGAATTTTCGCACTTTTATTAAATAAAACAAAGTAATGAATTTATTTTTATAATTCCAATCATAACTCCAACAATTAAACTGTATTCGATATTGAGGTGAAGCCCCTTTTTTCCAGCAACAATTTTAACATTTTCAACATATTACTCATATCTACATTATACTATTAATTAATTAATTCAAGGCGACCCATCTTGCTATTCTCTCACGTTCATTCTGTTTTACCACCCCATTTTAATTATTTAGTGCCCCAAAACTGAAATTATTTATTTAGTATCATGACCAGTCGAGTACTTAACCCTTGGCGTCTATGATGATCCCGCGCCGCACCGATTATATGTCCGAAAGTTTAACACATGTGCACTTCTTTTCCTTCACTCCACTTCGAGCTGATAGGTTGCTTTAACTTACGTTTTTTTTACACTTTGTGGACATTTTATAAGATTTTGTAGTTCACGAACTTGTTTATGAAACCCCAGCCGGGGGGAGTTCTTTCGTCGACTGTGTTTATGGTTTTCACATTTTTATAAAATTTTGCCCGACCAGGAGCATGCGCCAATACTCGCATCCGTTACACTTAGTTCTTTTTCGCTGACTGACAAAACGACGACTAACTAAATCCCCACTTTGTCTGACTGCTTCCGGTAACATACACGGCCCCTTAGATTACAAAGTTTTTCGTTACCGTTTAGGTAGCATGGTTTGGCATTGTGCACTGGTGTTGACGATGCTGACTGGCGAAAATATTGAGGCTGTGGAAGGCGTGGCCTCTAAGAGTATCCGGCAGCAACGGACCGCATGGAACAAAAGTCTTCGTCTCTCGCCATTTTTCGTGGCGTCCTTTTGGAGTCTGATGTGCGTCGTATATGCGCGCATGTTCATGTCGCGCGTCTTTGTACGTGCCTCAATGCTTAATTACCGTGTGTTTAGACTCGGCATCGCATTCCATTGCCACCTCGCCGTTCACAATTTCACTTCATTGTTCCTTTGACGACAATTTTATTTCACATTGGGACTGACCGTGCAGATGGAAAATAATTTTATAACTTTAATAAAATGAAAACCCTTCCCTTTAGCCCCGTTACAATACTCCCCAATGAGAAATCTTCTGCCGAAACAGAAGAAATCTCATTGCTAAACCCCTAAGAGTATCCGTGAGGATATGGTGCCAACAACCCCCCTTAGTTCTTACACATCATGGGTAAACTACCCCCCTAGCTCGGCGACTATGGCTGCACCTGAACGATATTACTGGACTTCTCTATTTGAGATCCCAACACCATAAAATCGAACAGACACGCACCACAGCACACCTAACCTTCCAACATGCCACCCCAAACTCCAAATCCCTGGCCTTATTCCATTCCAGGTCCTCAACCGATGTGTTCCCCCTTATCATGCACACTGGGTCGCCTTCAGCAATACTGGGCGCATACATATACTTTTTAATGCATCCTAACAAAAAAATTCATTTTTAGATTCAAAAAGTTCATTTAAATTGAATTCAAATTGTTATATATCCATTACTTTCTGAAAGAATAAAATTAAAAATCTTTTGCATGAATCCATCAACTCTATTAATTCTCTTCAATATTAATAACAATCCTAAAGAAAACAAATTGAATTCCTTATTAACCATGAATTTACTTACTCTAACATTTGTTTACACATATATTCTAAACAATATAATTCAATAAAACACTGGTAATACACATAAACAATAATACACTTGAAATCCAAACATCACCTATATGGCCGGCACAAAAATCAAATTTTTTTTTTTTTACGAAATTTAAATTTATCAAAATATACTTTTTCCCAATATTCAGAAAAATTAAAATCTTTTAATTCAATTAAATGACAAAATTGCATCAACCAATTGCCAGAAACTGGTCTTGTCTATAACATCAACCATCAGCTGATCTCTCTGGGTCAAGTCAACGACCTTGACATACATATGTTACATAGAGCTACATCATGAAATACATGAAACATCTTTAAAAATTTTTTTTCTCTTCAAACATAGTGCAACATAATAAAATAAGACATTAAAAATTAACATGATTACTATTATTTTACAATAAACAATAAAATTCACAATTAAAATGACCCAAATTTACACATTTTATGGCTTTATATTATTCTCAAATTCTGTTAGAAACTGTCACTTGTTTCAATTAATCTTATACAATTTTACTATGACTTTCTTTCTTTCATTTTCCTTCTCAATAAGTTTGGGTGACTTAATTATTCATAATAACTTGATTTACAACTTGGCATTTATATATACTCTTAATCCCCTTCTGACTCTAATACTCACTTAACAGCTTTTAACTCATATGACACCCCTCTATCAAAAACATCTATCAACCATTCTCTGCCCCTAACTTACTACTCTAACTCATATCGCATCATTCTACCTTTATATAAAAAGATACTCTCTACCCCTTTGTACTCAGGATGTGTGTTCCTCTCCCATTGCTCACTCCCTTATGTTGGTTCCTGGACTCCCCCTAGGTAACCCTTTCCGGCACTAATCGGTCCCTTCCCGCCACAACACTTTTCGTTGAGGACTCCTTATCACACCACCCACCTTACAAAATTACCCATCAACTATTTACTCTCCCTATACATCACTTTCATCTACAAAATATCTCCACTTATTTATTAACTCAATATATCGCTCATTACTCTACATATTTTCCCCATTTCTACTGTGTCACTATTACATCTCCAATTCTACATTACTTTTATTCACAACAATCTTACTTTATTCAACTCCACTTTTAAACTTAACTTGGACTGATTTAAATGTCCTAACGCCATAATAATCACCCAAATTCTATCTTTCACAGACCATTTAATATTCTTAACTATCTCAAATTACTCTCATTATTGATTTAAAACATCACAAGTTTAGTACTGAAACATTTAGTTATTGAAAACTCTGCAAATTATTTATAAATGACATACCACATATATGACTCCAGCCATCAGCTGATGTTCTAGGTCAGTTGACTGACCTTGCTCTAACTACACTTTCAACCATTACACCTTATAAAATACATTGTATGTTTACAATCCTCATATTCTAACATACTAAAATAATAACACACTAAGACGTAATAAACACAACATAACAAACATCTACTACACCCCTCTTTCAAATCAAAATAAAATTATTTAGTCAGCTCAGTAGCGAGTCGCCATTATTAAGTTACAACAAAATTTTTTAATTCGTTACTCCCCTAAGTAACCTCCCTTCCACACACACTATTGTACCCCCCACTGGACTGTGGCGCCCAGTTACATTATACTTCACACAAGGACGGCATTGGTGGAGGAATTTTGTCATCTCCTTGTCCTTGCTTCCGCATTACATTTTAAAATAGCTAGATATCATCATATCCTTAAGTTCTATATTAATAAGCCCTTAATGCGGGTCTATCACCTGGTTTACTGTTCCCACGCGAACAGAGTGATAGCCGCTGTTCCATAGTTCCGGGGATTTCCCCTAAGTCACCCCCTTTAATTTCAAATCTATACCAATTTCAAGCACAGCTATGGTCAGGTTTACAATTTTTTGGCCATAGCTGGCTGCCATCCAAAACCACGATTAGTGCTGGTAAGGCAGTAATCGCCCGAAAAGGCGGGGAAATCATCTTTCATTTCAAACATGTTTGACTTCGTTTTATAATACACTGCACGGCAACAAATCAACATAAAATATAAAATTATATAAAAGTTGTGCAGTGTATTTTACGCCAGTTTGGCCTCCGATGGAGGTAACACTCTCTGTTACTCCCCAACACTTACTGCTACCTACAGTGGCACATGCCACCACTGTACTAGCCTACTTATAGCTAAACTTAATGTCCTTCTACAGTTGCAGTCTCTACATTCCATAATTATATCACTTCTATTAACACCACACAACCCCCCAAAATTGCCCATATATCTTGTATGAAAACATAATACACATTTACCTTGAACATTGACATTTTTACATTACTAAACAATTCTCATTTAAATAATTTTTATAGAAAATTATAAACATTACAATCTGAAATCTTCATCAACTCCTTTATATATCATCATTTAATTATTTATCCCTTATTGCAATTAGATTCCTCAAAATTTTCAAATTTATTATTAACCTATTTATTTTAACGATCATGTTATTCCACAAACTAAACAATTTAACCTTTATTTATTTATTAATTGTTATGAAATTGAAATCTCATAAAATAATTTAACTTCATTATCACAACTCAATTGTATAACATTTTAAATCCAACAAAAAATATTTAATCATCTCAAATTATTTCCTTCAATCAATTATTAAAAACACAACATATTCTAATTACCTTACTTCAACACAATCATAATTCATTTCTCATCATCTTCAAATAATTACTCTCCTCAGTTATTTAATCTGTCAAAATACTATTATTATTAAATAAATTTTACTACCTTCACACATTGTTTACCCTACATACTTGTTACCATACAAACGCAATTAATTTCACTAGATTATTTACAAATTCTTCGTCATTAATTATTCAATTTTACCACACTTCATCTCCAAATTCAGCAAGGTCATAACCATACATTAAAATATTTAAAATGTCCATTCATTGAGTTTATATTCAACCTCCATCGTCAAAAATTAGTCTTGTTTTCACATAACATTTTCCAATTTTATTTATGCACATCATATGGCTATCCTTCATGTAATAACCATAAAAATTTATTTTATCCATTTTACCACAATAATAATATATAGCGTTACCTCCCATTATTATTATTTTGTCATAAACCAAGTCAACATTATTGTTTTTTGGCAAGTCTCCATCAGTATTTATTAGTACAATCATATCATTTAAATTTTTATCACAATAGACGTCAGCTGTTACTAATACGCTGACCCTCTCTACAGGTAAGTATATGTTATTATCATCAATATAATCATCAATCTTTATTTCACAAGGTGAGTCAATTTGTTCCTCTCTTTCAATACATAAACTCTGCCCTAATATTTCATAATCTCTATTCACCTTAAATATTTCTACCACACTCTCTCTCTCTCTCTCTTCATACCTTTCCCAGCCCCTTTTTACTCTCTCATTCCATACAGAGGGCAATACAACATTATTACAACACATCCTGGCCTTACCAGGGAAACCATAATACATAAAGGGACTATCATTTGTAGACCTTTTGTCTCCCAAATAAACTAATAAGGAACCTTTGTCCTCATACAACACTTGTGAAGCATTTACTTCACATATACTACAAGAAAAATTTGCCCTCTGTTCATACTCTACAGTTAAACTATCTCTCCATTCTTTCTCCAACTCATCAATACTTATTACTGCTTCATTACTAACATCAACTGACTTTCTACTCTCAATGTTACTACTATTGTCTACTGTATATTTTTTGCTACCCCATTTTCAATTATATCATCATTTTTAATTTCATTGTTATCACTAGTTAACACATCATTATAATTATCGGTACTCACCTTGTTCTCGGTTACTTCATTAATTACATTCCCACCACACTTACCGGTATTTCTTGTAACATTATCATCATCTTTTATTCGTTTTATAGCTATCTGGAAACGTTCATCAATACGTTTACATAATTCATTACTCATAGAATCAAACTTTACACTTATACTCTGCTCCAATTTAATATTTTGTTCTTTAAGTTCTTTAAAATTAATATCATTTTTAATATTTTGTTGTTCACATTTTATTCTCTGTTCTTTAATATCATTACTTAATTGGTCAAATTTTGTATCGAACTTTTCGTCATTAGAATTAAAACGACTTGCAAACTTACTATCCATCTTTCGTAAAAAACTCATTATATCCATTTCATCGGATTGTTTATTTTTATTTGTTAAAACTGGAGTTAATTGAATCCCAGAATCAACAGCTGATTCACTTAGTTGCATTTGGGCAGCAATTGGGGTAGAATGAATTATTACGTTACTGCTAATAGCTGTTTCTATAACAACGCTTGGACCAGCTGCCCTAATTTCACTTTCATTCAATGACTGTGGTTCAAGGTCACTTTCACTCATATCTACGTCTGTTACATTGCTTTATTCTGTGTGCTCAGATATTTTTTAAACTGGTTTATAATTTACGTTCTAAATACAATTAATTCGAAATATTATGCTATAGCATACATAAAATAACTCTTATATCACAACTACGTGACTTTTACGTAAACTAATTTTCTTTCATAACCGTATTTCACTTTCTTCACTGTCAAAATAGGCCGGAGTAATACAACTTTTTATTATATTACATCCTGCAGTCACGGCACCATTGTAACTATATTATTTATTTATTATATTAAGTTAAGTTTGAAACTTCCACCTACCTTTTAATTCTTATGTGATCTGGCCGGATCTCTAGTGTGGAACTTAACCCATTTCGTACGATGAACTTATCAGTGCAGCAAATGAAGTAAGGTATTTGAAATGAATTTTCGCACTTTTATTAAATAAAACAAAGTAATGAATTTATTTTTATAATTCCAATCATAACTCCAACAATTAAACTGTATTCGATATTGAGGTGAAGCCCCTTTTTTCCAGCAACAATTTTAACATTTTCAACATATTACTCATATCTACATTATACTATTAATTAATTAATTCAAGGCGACCCATCTTGCTATTCTCTCACGTTCATTCTGTTTTACCACCCCATTTTAATTATTTAGTGCCCCAAAACTGAAATTATTTATTTAGTATCATGACCAGTCGAGTACTTAACCCTTGGCGTCTATGATGATCCCGCGCCGCACCGATTATATGTCCGAAAGTTTAACACATGTGCACTTCTTTTCCTTCACTCCACTTCGAGCTGATAGGGTGCTTTAACTTACGTTTTTTTTACACTTTGTGGACATTTTATAAGATTTTGTAGTTCACGAACTTGTTTATGAAACCCCAGCCGGGGGGAGTTCTTTCGTCGACTGTGTTTATGGTTTTCACATTTTTATAAAATTTTGCCCGACCGGGAGCATGCGCCAATACTCGCATCTGTTACACTTAGTTATTTTTCGCTGACTGACAAAACGACGACTAACTAAATCCCCACTTTGTCTGACTGCTTCCGGTAACATACACGGCCCCTTAGATTACAAAGTTTTTCGTTACCGTTTAGGTAGCATGGTTTGGCATTGTGCACTGGTGTTGACGATGCTGACTGGCGAAAATATTGAGGCTGTGGAAGGCGTGGCCTCTAAGAGTATCCGGCAGCAACGGACCGCATGGAACAAAAGTCTTCGTCTCTCGCCATTTTTCGTGGCGTCCTTTTGGAGTCTGATGTGCGTCGTATATGCGCGCATGTTCATGTCGCGCGTCTTTGTACGTGCCTCAATGCTTAATTACCGTGTGTTTAGACTCGGCATCGCATTCCATTGCCACCTCGCCGTTCACAATTTCACTTCATTGTTCCTTTGACGACAATTTTATTTCACATTGGGACTGACCGTGCAGATGGAAAATAATTTTATAACTTTAATAAAATGAAAACCCTTCCCTTTAGCCCCGTTACAATACTCCCCAATGAGAAATCTTCTGCCGAAACAGAAGAAATCTCATTGCTAAACCCCTAAGAGGATCCGTGAGGATATGGTGCCAACAACCCCCCTTAGTTCTTACACATCATGGGTAAACTACCCCCCTAGCTCGGCGACTATGGCTGCACCTGAACGATATTACTGGACTTCTCTATTTGAGATCCCAACACCATAAAATCGAACAGACACGCACCACAGCACACCTAACCTTCCAACATGCCACCCCAAAACTCCAAATCCCTGGCCTTATTCCATTCCAGGTCCTCAACCGATGTGTTCCCCCTTATCATGCACACTGGGTCGCCTTCAGCAATACTGGGCGCATACATATACTTTTTAATGCATCCTAACAAAAAAATTCATTTTTAGATTCAAAAAGTTCATTTAAATTGAATTCAAATTGTTATATATCCATTACTTTCTGAAAGAATAAAATTAAAAATCTTTTGCATGAATCCATCAACTCTATTAATTCTCTTCAATATTAATAACAATCCTAAAGAAAACAAATTGAATTCCTTATTAACCATGAATTTACTTACTCTAACATTTGTTTACACATATATTCTAAACAATATAATTCAATAAAACACTGGTAATACACATAAACAATAATACACTTGAAATCCAAACATCACCTATATGGCCGGCACAAAAATCAAATTTTTTTTTTTTACGAAATTTAAATTTATCAAAATATACTTTTTCCCAATATTCAGAAAAATTAAAATCTTTTAATTCAATTAAATGACAAAATTGCATCAACCAATTGCCAGAAACTGGTCTTGTCTATAACATCAACCATCAGCTGATCTCTCTGGGTCAAGTCAACGACCTTGACATACATATGTTACATAGAGCTACATCATGAAATACATGAAACATCTTTAAAAATTTTTTTTCTCTTCAAACATAGTGCAACATAATAAAATAAGACATTAAAAATTAACATGATTACTATTATTTTACAATAAACAATAAAATTCACAATTAAAATGACCCAAATTTACACATTTTATGGCTTTATATTATTCTCAAATTCTATTAGAAACTGTCACTTGTTTCAATTAATCTTATACAATTTTACTATGACTTTCTTTCTTTCATTTTCCTTCTCAATAAGTTTGGGTGACTTAATTATTCATAATAACTTGATTTACAACTTGGCATTTATATATACTCTTAATCCCCTTCTGACTCTAATACTCACTTAACAGCTTTTAACTCATATGACACCCCTCTATCAAAAACATCTATCAACCATTCTCTGCCCCTAACTTACTACTCTAACTCATATCGCATCATTCTACCTTTATATAAAAAGATACTCTCTACCCCTTTGTACTCAGGATGTGTGTTCCTCTCCCATTGCTCACTCCCTTATGTTGGTTCCTGGACTCCCCCTAGGTAACCCTTTCCGGCACTAATCGGTCCCTTCCCGCCACAACACTTTTCGTTGAGGACTCCTTATCACACCACCCACCTTACAAAATTACCCATCAACTATTTACTCTCCCTATACATCACTTTCATCTACAAAATATCTCCACTTATTTATTAACTCAATATATCGCTCATTACTCTACATATTTTCCCCATTTCTACTGTGTCACTATTACATCTCCAATTCTACATTACTTTTATTCACAACAATCTTACTTTATTCAACTCCACTTTTAAACTTAACTTGGACTGATTTAAATGTCCTAACGCCATAATAATCACCCAAATTCTATCTTTCACAGACCATTTAATATTCTTAACTATCTCAAATTACTCTCATTATTGATTTAAAACATCACAAGTTTAGTACTGAAACATTTAGTTATTGAAAACTCTGCAAATTATTTATAAATGACATACCACATATATGACTCCAGCCATCAGCTGATGTTCTAGGTCAGTTGACTGACCTTGCTCTAACTACACTTTCAACCATTACACCTTATAAAATACATTGTATGTTTACAATCCTCATATTCTAACATACTAAAATAATAACACACTAAGACGTAATAAACACAACATAACAAACATCTACTACACCCCTCTTTCAAATCAAAATAAAATTATTTAGTCAGCTCAGTAGCGAGTCGCCATTATTAAGTTACAACAAAATTTTTTAATTCGTTACTCCCCTAAGTAACCTCCCTTCCACACACACTATTGTACCCCCCACTGGACTGTGGCGCCCAGTTACATTATACTTCACACAAGGACGGCATTGGTGGAGGAATTTTGTCATCTCCTTGTCCTTGCTTCCGCGTTACATTTTAAAATAGCTAGATATCATCATATCCTTAAGTTCTATATTAATAAGCCCTTAATGCGGGTCTATCACCTGGTTTACTGTTCCCACGCGAACAGAGTGATAGCCGCTGTTCCATAGTTCCGGGGATTTCCCCTAAGTCACCCCCTTTAATTTCAAATCTATACCAATTTCAAGCACAGCTATGGTCAGGTTTACAATTTTTTGGCCATAGCTGGCCGCCATCCAAAACCACGATTAGTGCTGGTAAGGCAGTAATCGCCCGAAAAGGCGGGGAAATCATCTTTCATTTCAAACATGTTTGACTTCGTTTTATAATACACTGCACGGCAACAAATCAACATAAAATATAAAATTATATAAAAGTTGTGCAGTGTATTTTACGCCAGTTTGGCCTCCGATGGAGGTAACACTCTCTGTTACTCCCCAACACTTACTGCTACCTACAGTGGCACATGCCACCACTGTACTAGCCTACTTATAGCTAAACTTAATGTCCTTCTACAGTTGCAGTCTCTACATTCCATAATTATATCACTTCTATTAACACCACACAACCCCCCAAAATTGCCCATATATCTTGTATGAAAACATAATACACATTTACCTTGAACATTGACATTTTTACATTACTAAACAATTCTCATTTAAATAATTTTTATAGAAAATTATAAACATTACAATCTGAAATCTTCATCAACTCCTTTATATATCATCATTTAATTATTTATCCCTTATTGCAATTAGATTCCTCAAAATTTTCAAATTTATTATTAACCTATTTATTTTAACGATCATGTTATTCCACAAACTAAACAATTTAACCTTTATTTATTTATTAATTGTTATGAAATTGAAATCTCATAAAATAATTTAACTTCATTATCACAACTCAATTGTATAACATTTTAAATCCAACAAAAAATATTTAATCATCTCAAATTATTTCCTTCAATCAATTATTAAAAACACAACATATTCTAATTACCTTACTTCAACACAATCATAATTCATTTCTCATCATCTTCAAATAATTACTCTCCTCAGTTATTTAATCTGTCAAAATACTATTATTATTAAATAAATTTTACTACCTTCACACATTGTTTACCCTACATACTTGTTACCATACAAACGCAATTAATTTCACTAGATTATTTACAAATTCTTCGTCATTAATTATTCAATTTTACCACACTTCATCTCCAAATTCAGCAAGGTCATAACCATACATTAAAATATTTAAAATGTCCATTCATTGAGTTTATATTCAACCTCCATCGTCAAAAATTAGTCTTGTTTTCACATAACATTTTCCAATTTTATTTATGCACATCATATGGCTATCCTTTATGTAATAACCATAAAAATTTATTTTATCCATTTTACCACAATAATAATATATAGCGTTACCTCCCATTATTATTATTTTGTCATAAACCAAGTCAACATTATTGTTTTTTGGCAAGTCTCCATCAGTATTTATTAGTACAATCATATCATTTAAATTTTTATCACAATAGACGTCAGCTGTTACTAATACGCTGACCCTCTCTACAGGTAAGTATATGTTATTATCATCAATATAATCATCAATCTTTATTTCACAAGGTGAGTCAATTTGTTCCTCTCTTTCAATACATAAACTCTGCCCTAATATTTCATAATCTCTATTCACCTTAAATATTTCTACCACACTCTCTCTCTCTCTCTTCATACCTTTCCCAGCCCCTTTTTACTCTCTCATTCCATACAGAGGGCAATACAACATTATTACAACACATCCTGGCCTTACCAGGGAAACCATAATACATAAAGGGACTATCATTTGTAGACCTTTTGTCTCCCAAATAAACTAATAAGGAACCTTTGTCCTCATACAACACTTGTGAAGCATTTACTTTACATATACTACAAGAAAAATTTGCCCTCTGTTCATACTCTACAGTTAAACTATCTCTCCATTCTTTCTCCAACTCATCAATACTTATTACTGCTTCATTACTAACATCAACTGACTTTCTACTCTCAATGTTACTACTATTGTCTACTGTATATTTTTTGCTACCCCATTTTCAATTATATCATCATTTTTAATTTCATTGTTATCACTAGTTAACACATCATTATAATTATCGGTACTCACCTTGTTCTCGGTTACTTCATTAATTACATTCCCACCACACTTACCGGTATTTCTTGTAACATTATCATCATCTTTTATTCGTTTTATAGCTATCTGGAAACGTTCATCAATACGTTTACATAATTCATTACTCATAGAATCAAACTTTACACTTATACTCTGCTCCAATTTAATATTTTGTTCTTTAAGTTCTTTAAAATTAATATCATTTTTAATATTTTGTTGTTCACATTTTATTCTCTGTTCTTTAATATCATTACTTAATTGGTCAAATTTTGTATCGAACTTTTCGTCATTAGAATTAAAACGACTTGCAAACTTACTATCCATCTTTCGTAAAAAACTCATTATATCCATTTCATCGGATTGTTTATTTTTATTTGTTAAAACTGGAGTTAATTGAATCCCAGAATCAACAGCTGATTCACTTAGTTGCATTTGGGCAGCAATTGGGGTAGAATGAATTATTACGTTACTGCTAATAGCTGTTTCTATAACAACGCTTGGACCAGCTGCCCTAATTTCACTTTCATTCAATGACTGTGGTTCAAGGTCACTTTCACTCATATCTACGTCTGTTACATTGCTTTATTCTGTGTGCTCAGATATTTTTTAAACTGGTTTATAATTTACGTTCTAAATACAATTAATTCGAAATATTATGCTATAGCATACATAAAATAACTCTTATATCACAACTACGTGACTTTTACGTAAACTAATTTTCTTTCATAACCGTATTTCACTTTCTTCACTGTCAAAATAGGCCGGAGTAATACAACTTTTTATTATATTACATCCTGCAGTCACGGCACCATTGTAACTATATTATTTATTTATTATATTAAGTTAAGTTTGAAACTTCCACCTACCTTTTAATTCTTATGTGATCTGGCCGGATCTCTAGTGTGGAACTTAACCCATTTCGTACGATGAACTTATCAGTGCAGCAAATGAAGTAAGGTATTTGAAATGAATTTTCGCACTTTTATTAAATAAAACAAAGTAATGAATTTATTTTTATAATTCCAATCATAACTCCAACAATTAAACTGTATTCGATATTGAGGTGAAGCCCCTTTTTTCCAGCAACAATTTTAACATTTTCAACATATTACTCATATCTACATTATACTATTAATTAATTAATTCAAGGCGACCCATCTTGCTATTCTCTCACGTTCATTCTGTTTTACCACCCCATTTTAATTATTTAGTGCCCCAAAACTGAAATTATTTATTTAGTATCATGACCAGTCGAGTACTTAACCCTTGGCGTCTATGATGATCCCGCGCCGCACCGATTATATGTCCGAAAGTTTAACACATGTGCACTTCTTTTCCTTCACTCCACTTCGAGCTGATAGGGTGCTTTAACTTACGTTTTTTTTACACTTTGTGGACATTTTATAAGATTTTGTAGTTCACGAACTTGTTTATGAAACCCCAGCCGGGGGGAGTTCTTTCGTCGACTGTGTTTATGGTTTTCACATTTTTATAAAATTTTGCCCGACCGGGAGCATGCGCCAATACTCGCATCCGTTACACTTAGTTATTTTTCGCTGACTGACAAAACGACGACTAACTAAATCCCCACTTTGTCTGACTGCTTCCGGTAACATACACGGCCCCTTAGATTACAAAGTTTTTCGTTACCGTTTAGGTAGCATGGTTTGGCATTGTGCACTGGTGTTGACGATGCAGACTGGCGAAAATATTGAGGCTGTGGAAGGCGTGGCCTCTAAGAGTATCCGGCAGCAACGGACCGCATGGAACAAAAGTCTTCGTCTCTCGCCATTTTTCGTGGCGTCCTTTTGGAGTCTGATGTGCGTCGTATATGCGCGCATGTTCATGTCGCGCGTCTTTGTACGTGCCTCAATGCTTAATTACCGTGTGTTTAGACTCGGCATCGCATTCCATTGCCACCTCGCCGTTCACAATTTCACTTCATTGTTCCTTTGACGACAATTTTATTTCACATTGGGACTGACCGTGCAGATGGAAAATAATTTTATAACTTTAATAAAATGAAAACCCTTCCCTTTAGCCCCGTTACAATACTCCCCAATGAGAAATCTTCTGCCGAAACAGAAGAAATCTCATTGCTAAACCCCTAAGAGGATCCGTGAGGATATGGTGCCAACAACCCCCCTTAGTTCTTACACATCATGGGTAAACTACCCCCCTAGCTCGGCGACTATGGCTGCACCTGAACGATATTACTGGACTTCTCTATTTGAGATCCCAACACCATAAAATCGAACAGACACGCACCACAGCACACCTAACCTTCCAACATGCCACCCCAAAACTCCAAATCCCTGGCCTTATTCCATTCCAGGTCCTCAACCGATGTGTTCCCCCTTATCATGCACACTGGGTCGCCTTCAGCAATACTGGGCGCATACATATACTTTTTAATGCAGCCTAACAAAAAAATTCATTTTTAGATTCAAAAAGTTCATTTAAATTGAATTCAAATTGTTATATATCCATTACTTTCTGAAAGAATAAAATTAAAAATCTTTTGCATGAATCCATCAACTCTATTAATTCTCTTCAATATTAATAACAATCCTAAAGAAAACAAATTGAATTCCTTATTAACCATGAATTTACTTACTCTAACATTTGTTTACACATATATTCTAAACAATATAATTCAATAAAACACTGGTAATACACATAAACAATAATACACTTGAAATCCAAACATCACCTATATGGCCGGCACAAAAATCAAATTTTTTTTTTTTTACGAAATTTAAATTTATCAAAATATACTTTTTCCCAATATTCAGAAAAATTAAAATCTTTTAATTCAATTAAATGACAAAATTGCATCAACCAATTGCCAGAAACTGGTCTTGTCTATAACATCAACCATCAGCTGATCTCTCTGGGTCAAGTCAACGACCTTGACATACATATGTTACATAGAGCTACATCATGAAATACATGAAACATCTTTAAAAATTTTTTTTCTCTTCAAACATAGTGCAACATAATAAAATAAGACATTAAAAATTAACATGATTACTATTATTTTACAATAAACAATAAAATTCACAATTAAAATGACCCAAATTTACACATTTTATGGCTTTATATTATTCTCAAATTCTATTAGAAACTGTCACTTGTTTCAATTAATCTTATACAATTTTACTATGACTTTCTTTCTTTCATTTTCCTTCTCAATAAGTTTGGGTGACTTAATTATTCATAATAACTTGATTTACAACTTGGCATTTATATATACTCTTAATCCCCTTCTGACTCTAATACTCACTTAACAGCTTTTAACTCATATGACACCCCTCTATCAAAAACATCTATCAACCATTCTCTGCCCCTAACTTACTACTCTAACTCATATCGCATCATTCTACCTTTATATAAAAAGATACTCTCTACCCCTTTGTACTCAGGATGTGTGTTCCTCTCCCATTGCTCACTCCCTTATGTTGGTTCCTGGACTCCCCCTAGGTAACCCTTTCCGGCACTAATCGGTCCCTTCCCGCCACAACACTTTTCGTTGAGGACTCCTTATCACACCACCCACCTTACAAAATTACCCATCAACTATTTACTCTCCCTATACATCACTTTCATCTACAAAATATCTCCACTTATTTATTAACTCAATATATCGCTCATTACTCTACATATTTTCCCCATTTCTACTGTGTCACTATTACATCTCCAATTCTACATTACTTTTATTCACAACAATCTTACTTTATTCAACTCCACTTTTAAACTTAACTTGGACTGATTTAAATGTCCTAACGCCATAATAATCACCCAAATTCTATCTTTCACAGACAATTTAATATTCTTAACTATCTCAAATTACTCTCATTATTAATTTAAAACATCACAAGTTTAGTACTGAAACATTTAGTTATTGAAAACTCTGCAAATTATTTATAAATGACATACCACATATATGACTCCAGCCATCAGCTGATGTTCTAGGTCAGTTGACTGACCTTGCTCTAACTACACTTTCAACCATTACACCTTATAAAATACATTGTATGTTTACAATCCTCATATTCTAACATACTAAAATAATAACACACTAAGACGTAATAAACACAACATAACAAACATCTACTACACCCCTCTTTCAAATCAAAATAAAATTATTTAGTCAGCTCAGTAGCGAGTCGCCATTATTAAGTTACAACAAAATTTTTTAATTCGTTACTCCCCTAAGTAACCTCCCTTCCACACACACTATTGTACCCCCCACTGGACTGTGGCGCCCAGTTACATTATACTTCACACAAGGACGGCATTGGTGGAGGAATTTTGTCATCTCCTTGTCCTTGCTTCCGCGTTACATTTTAAAATAGCTAGATATCATCATATCCTTAAGTTCTATATTAATAAGCCCTTAATGCGGGTCTATCACCTGGTTTACTGTTCCCACGCGAACAGAGTGATAGCCGCTGTTCCATAGTTCCGGGGATTTCCCCTAAGTCACCCCCTTTAATTTCAAATCTATACCAATTTCAAGCACAGCTATGGTCAGGTTTACAATTTTTTGGCCATAGCTGGCCGCCATCCAAAACCACGATTAGTGCTGGTAAGGCAGTAATCGCCCGAAAAGGCGGGGAAATCATCTTTCATTTCAAACATGTTTGACTTCGTTTTATAATACACTGCACGGCAACAAATCAACATAAAATATAAAATTATATAAAAGTTGTGCAGTGTATTTTACGCCAGTTTGGCCTCCGATGGAGGTAACACTCTCTGTTACTCCCCAACACTTACTGCTACCTACAGTGGCACATGCCACCACTGTACTAGCCTACTTATAGCTAAACTTAATGTCCTTCTACAGTTGCAGTCTCTACATTCCATAATTATATCACTTCTATTAACACCACACAACCCCCCAAAATTGCCCATATATCTTGTATGAAAACATAATACACATTTACCTTGAACATTGACATTTTTACATTACTAAACAATTCTCATTTAAATAATTTTTATAGAAAATTATAAACATTACAATCTGAAATCTTCATCAACTCCTTTATATATCATCATTTAATTATTTATCCCTTATTGCAATTAGATTCCTCAAAATTTTCAAATTTATTATTAACCTATTTATTTTAACGATCATGTTATTCCACAAACTAAACAATTTAACCTTTATTTATTTACTAATTGTTATGAAATTGAAATCTCATAAAATAATTTAACTTCATTATCACAACTCAATTGTATAACATTTTAAATCCAACAAAAAATATTTAATCATCTCAAATTATTTCCTTCAATCAATTATTAAAAACACAACATATTCTAATTACCTTACTTCAACACAATCATAATTCATTTCTCATCATCTTCAAATAATTACTCTCCTCAGTTATTTAATCTGTCAAAATACTATTATTATTAAATAAATTTTACTACCTTCACACATTGTTTACCCTACATACTTGTTACCATACAAACGCAATTAATTTCACTAGATTATTTACAAATTCTTCGTCATTAATTATTCAATTTTACCACACTTCATCTCCAAATTCAGCAAGGTCATAACCATACATTAAAATATTTAAAATGTCCATTCATTGAGTTTATATTCAACCTCCATCGTCAAAAATTAGTCTTGTTTTCACATAACATTTTCCAATTTTATTTATGCACATCATATGGCTATCCTTTATGTAATAACCATAAAAATTTATTTTATCCATTTTACCACAATAATAATATATAGCGTTACCTCCCATTATTATTATTTTGTCATAAACCAAGTCAACATTATTGTTTTTTGGCAAGTCTCCATCAGTATTTATTAGTACAATCATATCATTTAAATTTTTATCACAATAGACGTCAGCTGTTACTAATACGCTGACCCTCTCTACAGGTAAGTATATGTTATTATCATCAATATAATCATCAATCTTTATTTCACAAGGTGAGTCAATTTGTTCCTCTCTTTCAATACATAAACTCTGCCCTAATATTTCATAATCTCTATTCACCTTAAATATTTCTACCACACTCTCTCTCTCTCTCTTCATACCTTTCCCAGCCCCTTTTTACTCTCTCATTCCATACAGAGGGCAATACAACATTATTACAACACATCCTGGCCTTACCAGGGAAACCATAATACATAAAGGGACTATCATTTGTAGACCTTTTGTCTCCCAAATAAACTAATAAGGAACCTTTGTCCTCATACAACACTTGTGAAGCATTTACTTTACATATACTACAAGAAAAATTTGCCCTCTGTTCATACTCTACAGTTAAACTATCTCTCCATTCTTTCTCCAACTCATCAATACTTATTACTGCTTCATTACTAACATCAACTGACTTTCTACTCTCAATGTTACTACTATTGTCTACTGTATATTTTTTGCTACCCCATTTTCAATTATATCATCATTTTTAATTTCATTGTTATCACTAGTTAACACATCATTATAATTATCGGTACTCACCTTGTTCTCGGTTACTTCATTAATTACATTCCCACCACACTTACCGGTATTTCTTGTAACATTATCATCATCTTTTATTCGTTTTATAGCTATCTGGAAACGTTCATCAATACGTTTACATAATTCATTACTCATAGAATCAAACTTTACACTTATACTCTGCTCCAATTTAATATTTTGTTCTTTAAGTTCTTTAAAATTAATATCATTTTTAATATTTTGTTGTTCACATTTTATTCTCTGTTCTTTAATATCATTACTTAATTGGTCAAATTTTGTATCGAACTTTTCGTCATTAGAATTAAAACGACTTGCAAACTTACTATCCATCTTTCGTAAAAAACTCATTATATCCATTTCATCGGATTGTTTATTTTTATTTGTTAAAACTGGAGTTAATTGAATCCCAGAATCAACAGCTGATTCACTTAGTTGCATTTGGGCAGCAATTGGGGTAGAATGAATTATTACGTTACTGCTAATAGCTGTTTCTATAACAACGCTTGGACCAGCTGCCCTAATTTCACTTTCATTCAATGACTGTGGTTCAAGGTCACTTTCACTCATATCTACGTCTGTTACATTGCTTTATTCTGTGTGCTCAGATATTTTTTAAACTGGTTTATAATTTACGTTCTAAATACAATTAATTCGAAATATTATGCTATAGCATACATAAAATAACTCTTATATCACAACTACGTGACTTTTACGTAAACTAATTTTCTTTCATAACCGTATTTCACTTTCTTCACTGTCAAAATAGGCCGGAGTAATACAACTTTTTATTATATTACATCCTGCAGTCACGGCACCATTGTAACTATATTATTTATTTATTATATTAAGTTAAGTTTGAAACTTCCACCTACCTTTTAATTCTTATGTGATCTGGCCGGATCTCTAGTGTGGAACTTAACCCATTTCGTACGATGAACTTATCAGTGCAGCAAATGAAGTAAGGTATTTGAAATGAATTTTCGCACTTTTATTAAATAAAACAAAGTAATGAATTTATTTTTATAATTCCAATCATAACTCCAGCAATTAAACTGTATTCGATATTGAGGTGAAGCCCCTTTTTTCCAGCAACAATTTTAACATTTTCAACATATTACTCATATCTACATTATACTATTAATTAATTAATTCAAGGCGACCCATCTTGCTATTCTCTCACGTTCATTCTGTTTTACCACCCCATTTTAATTATTTAGTGCCCCAAAACTGAAATTATTTATTTAGTATCATGACCAGTCGAGTACTTAACCCTTGGCGTCTATGATGATCCCGCGCCGCACCGATTATATGTCCGAAAGTTTAACACATGTGCACTTCTTTTCCTTCACTCCACTTCGAGCTGATAGGGTGCTTTAACTTACGTTTTTTTTACACTTTGTGGACATTTTATAAGATTTTGTAGTTCACGAACTTGTTTATGAAACCCCAGCCGGGGGGAGTTCTTTCGTCGACTGTGTTTATGGTTTTCACATTTTTATAAAATTTTGCCCGACCGGGAGCATGCGCCAATACTCGCATCCGTTACACTTAGTTATTTTTCGCTGACTGACAAAACGACGACTAACTAAATCCCCACTTTGTCTGACTGCTTCCGGTAACATACACGGCCCCTTAGATTACAAAGTTTTTCGTTACCGTTTAGGTAGCATGGTTTGGCATTGTGCACTGGTGTTGACGATGCAGACTGGCGAAAATATTGAGGCTGTGGAAGGCGTGGCCTCTAAGAGTATCCGGCAGCAACGGACCGCATGGAACAAAAGTCTTCGTCTCTCGCCATTTTTCGTGGCGTCCTTTTGGAGTCTGATGTGCGTCGTATATGCGCGCATGTTCATGTCGCGCGTCTTTGTACGTGCCTCAATGCTTAATTACCGTGTGTTTAGACTCGGCATCGCATTCCATTGCCACCTCGCCGTTCACAATTTCACTTCATTGTTCCTTTGACGACAATTTTATTTCACATTGGGACTGACCGTGCAGATGGAAAATAATTTTATAACTTTAATAAAATGAAAACCCTTCCCTTTAGCCCCGTTACAATACTCCCCAATGAGAAATCTTCTGCCGAAACAGAAGAAATCTCATTGCTAAACCCCTAAGAGGATCCGTGAGGATATGGTGCCAACAACCCCCCTTAGTTCTTACACATCATGGGTAAACTACCCCCCTAGCTCGGCGACTATGGCTGCACCTGAACGATATTACTGGACTTCTCTATTTGAGATCCCAACACCATAAAATCGAACAGACACGCACCACAGCACACCTAACCTTCCAACATGCCACCCCAAACTCCAAATCCCTGGCCTTATTCCATTCCAGGTCCTCAACCGATGTGTTCCCCCTTATCATGCACACTGGGTCGCCTTCAGCAATACTGGGCGCATACATATACTTTTTAATGCATCCTAACAAAAAAATTCATTTTTAGATTCAAAAAGTTCATTTAAATTGAATTCAAATTGTTATATATCCATTACTTTCTGAAAGAATAAAATTAAAAATCTTTTGCATGAATCCATCAACTCTATTAATTCTCTTCAATATTAATAACAATCCTAAAGAAAACAAATTGAATTCCTTATTAACCATGAATTTACTTACTCTAACATTTGTTTACACATATATTCTAAACAATATAATTCAATAAAACACTGGTAATACACATAAACCATAATACACTTGAAATCCAAACATCACCTATATGGCCGGCACAAAAATCAAATTTTTTTTTTTTTACGAAATTTAAATTTATCAAAATATACTTTTTCCCAATATTCAGAAAAATTAAAATCTTTTAATTCAATTAAATGACAAAATTGCATCAACCAATTGCCAGAAGCTGGTCTTGTCTATAACATCAACCATCAGCTGATCTCTCTGGGTCAAGTCAACGACCTTGACATACATATGTTACATAGAGCTACATCATGAAATACATGAAACATCTTTAAAAATTTTTTTTCTCTTCAAACATAGTGCAACATAATAAAATAAGACATTAAAAATTAACATGATTACTATTATTTTACAATAAACAATAAAATTCACAATTAAAATGACCCAAATTTACACATTTTATGGCTTTATATTATTCTCAAATTCTATTAGAAACTGTCACTTGTTTCAATTAATCTTATACAATTTTACTATGACTTTCTTTCTTTCATTTTCCTTCTCAATAAGTTTGGGTGACTTAATTATTCATAATAACTTGATTTACAACTTGGCATTTATATATACTCTTAATCCCCTTCTGACTCTAATACTCACTTAACAGCTTTTAACTCATATGACACCCCTCTATCAAAAACATCTATCAACCATTCTCTGCCCCTAACTTACTACTCTAACTCATATCGCATCATTCTACCTTTATATAAAAAGATACTCTCTACCCCTTTGTACTCAGGATGTGTGTTCCTCTCCCATTGCTCACTCCCTTATGTTGGTTCCTGGACTCCCCCTAGGTAACCCTTTCCGGCACTAATCGGTCCCTTCCCGCCACAACACTTTTCGTTGAGGACTCCTTATCACACCACCCACCTTACAAAATTACCCATCAACTATTTACTCTCCCTATACATCACTTTCATCTACAAAATATCTCCACTTATTTATTAACTCAATATATCGCTCATTACTCTACATATTTTCCCCATTTCTACTGTGTCACTATTACATCTCCAATTCTACATTACTTTTATTCACAACAATCTTACTTTATTCAACTCCACTTTTAAACTTAACTTGGACTGATTTAAATGTCCTAACGCCATAATAATCACCCAAATTCTATCTTTCACAGACCATTTAATATTCTTAACTATCTCAAATTACTCTCATTATTAATTTAAAACATCACAAGTTTAGTACTGAAACATTTAGTTATTGAAAACTCTGCAAATTATTTATAAATGACATACCACATATATGACTCCAGCCATCAGCTGATGTTCTAGGTCAGTTGACTGACCTTGCTCTAACTACACTTTCAACCATTACACCTTATAAAATACATTGTATGTTTACAATCCTCATATTCTAACATACTAAAATAATAACACACTAAGACGTAATAAACACAACATAACAAACATCTACTACACCCCTCTTTCAAATCAAAATAAAATTATTTAGTCAGCTCAGTAGCGAGTCGCCATTATTAAGTTACAACAAAATTTTTTAATTCGTTACTCCCCTAAGTAACCTCCCTTCCACACACACTATTGTACCCCCCACTGGACTGTGGCGCCCAGTTACATTATACTTCACACAAGGACGGCATTGGTGGAGGAATTTTGTCATCTCCTTGTCCTTGCTTCCGCGTTACATTTTAAAATAGCTAGATATCATCATATCCTTAAGTTCTATATTAATAAGCCCTTAATGCGGGTCTATCACCTGGTTTACTGTTCCCACGCGAACAGAGTGATAGCCGCTGTTCCATAGTTCCGGGGATTTCCCCTAAGTCACCCCCTTTAATTTCAAATCTATACCAATTTCAAGCACAGCTATGGTCAGGTTTACAATTTTTTGGCCATAGCTGGCCGCCATCCAAAACCACGATTAGTGCTGGTAAGGCAGTAATCGCCCGAAAAGGCGGGGAAATCATCTTTCATTTCAAACATGTTTGACTTCGTTTTATAATACACTGCACGGCAACAAATCAACATAAAATATAAAATTATATAAAAGTTGTGCAGTGTATTTTACGCCAGTTTGGCCTCCGATGGAGGTAACACTCTCTGTTACTCCCCAACACTTACTGCTACCTACAGTGGCACATGCCACCACTGTACTAGCCTACTTATAGCTAAACTTAATGTCCTTCTACAGTTGCAGTCTCTACATTCCATAATTATATCACTTCTATTAACACCACACAACCCCCCAAAATTGCCCATATATCTTGTATGAAAACATAATACACATTTACCTTGAACATTGACATTTTTACATTACTAAACAATTCTCATTTAAATAATTTTTATAGAAAATTATAAACATTACAATCTGAAATCTTCATCAACTCCTTTATATATCATCATTTAATTATTTATCCCTTATTGCAATTAGATTCCTCAAAATTTTCAAATTTATTATTAACCTATTTATTTTAACGATCATGTTATTCCACAAACTAAACAATTTAACCTTTATTTATTTATTAATTGTTATGAAATTGAAATCTCATAAAATAATTTAACTTCATTATCACAACTCAATTGTATAACATTTTAAATCCAACAAAAAATATTTAATCATCTCAAATTATTTCCTTCAATCAATTATTAAAAACACAACATATTCTAATTACCTTACTTCAACACAATCATAATTCATTTCTCATCATCTTCAAATAATTACTCTCCTCAGTTATTTAATCTGTCAAAATACTATTATTATTAAATAAATTTTACTACCTTCACACATTGTTTACCCTACATACTTGTTACCATACAAACGCAATTAATTTCACTAGATTATTTACAAATTCTTCGTCATTAATTATTCAATTTTACCACACTTCATCTCCAAATTCAGCAAGGTCATAACCATACATTAAAATATTTAAAATGTCCATTCATTGAGTTTATATTCAACCTCCATCGTCAAAAATTAGTCTTGTTTTCACATAACATTTTCCAATTTTATTTATGCACATCATATGGCTATCCTTTATGTAATAACCATAAAAATTTATTTTATCCATTTTACCACAATAATAATATATAGCGTTACCTCCCATTATTATTATTTTGTCATAAACCAAGTCAACATTATTGTTTTTTGGCAAGTCTCCATCAGTATTTATTAGTACAATCATATCATTTAAATTTTTATCACAATAGACGTCAGCTGTTACTAATACGCTGACCCTCTCTACAGGTAAGTATATGTTATTATCATCAATATAATCATCAATCTTTATTTCACAAGGTGAGTCAATTTGTTCCTCTCTTTCAATACATAAACTCTGCCCTAATATTTCATAATCTCTATTCACCTTAAATATTTCTACCACACACTCTCTCTCTCTCTTCATACCTTTCCCAGCCCCTTTTTACTCTCTCATTCCATACAGAGGGCAATACAACATTATTACAACACATCCTGGCCTTACCAGGGAAACCATAATACATAAAGGGACTATCATTTGTAGACCTTTTGTCTCCCAAATAAACTAATAAGGAACCTTTGTCCTCATACAACACTTGTGAAGCATTTACTTCACATATACTACAAGAAAAATTTGCCCTCTGTTCATACTCTACAGTTAAACTATCTCTCCATTCTTTCTCCAACTCATCAATACTTATTACTGCTTCATTACTAACATCTACTGACTTTCTACTCTCAATGTTACTACTATTGTCTACTGTATATTTTTTGCTACCCCATTTTCAATTATATCATCATTTTTAATTTCATTGTTATCACTAGTTAACACATCATTATAATTATCGGTACTCACCTTGTTCTCGGTTACTTCATTAATTACATTCCCACCACACTTACCGGTATTTCTTGTAACATTATCATCATCTTTTATTCGTTTTATAGCTATCTGGAAACGTTCATCAATACGTTTACATAATTCATTACTCATAGAATCAAACTTTACACTTATACTCTGCTCCAATTTAATATTTTGTTCTTTAAGTTCTTTAAAATTAATATCATTTTTAATATTTTGTTGTTCACATTTTATTCTCTGTTCTTTAATATCATTACTTAATTGGTCAAATTTTGTATCGAACTTTTCGTCATTAGAATTAAAACGACTTGCAAACTTACTATCCATCTTTCGTAAAAAACTCATTATATCCATTTCATCGGATTGTTTATTTTTATTTGTTAAAACTGGAGTTAATTGAATCCCAGAATCAACAGCTGATTCACTTAGTTGCATTTGGGCAGCAATTGGGGTAGAATGAATTATTACGTTACTGCTAATAGCTGTTTCTATAACAACGCTTGGACCAGCTGCCCTAATTTCACTTTCATTCAATGACTGTGGTTCAAGGTCACTTTCACTCATATCTACGTCTGTTACATTGCTTTATTCTGTGTGCTCAGATATTTTTTAAACTGGTTTATAATTTACGTTCTAAATACAATTAATTCGAAATATTATGCTATAGCATACATAAAATAACTCTTATATCACAACTACGTGACTTTTACGTAAACTAATTTTCTTTCATAACCGTATTTCACTTTCTTCACTGTCAAAATAGGCCGGAGTAATACAACTTTTTATTATATTACATCCTGCAGTCACGGCACCATTGTAACTATATTATTTATTTATTATATTAAGTTAAGTTTGAAACTTCCACCTACCTTTTAATTCTTATGTGATCTGGCCGGATCTCTAGTGTGGAACTTAACCCATTTCGTACGATGAACTTATCAGTGCAGCAAATGAAATAAGGTATTTGAAATGAATTTTCGCACTTTTATTAAATAAAACAAAGTAATGAATTTATTTTTATAATTCCAATCATAACTCCAACAATTAAACTGTATTCGATATTGAGGTGAAGCCCCTTTTTTCCAGCAACAATTTTAACATTTTCAACATATTACTCATATCTACATTATACTATTAATTAATTCATTCAAGGCGACCCATCTTGCTATTCTCTCACGTTCATTCTGTTTTACCACCCCATTTTAATTATTTAGTGCCCCAAAACTGAAATTATTTATTTAGTATCATGACCAGTCGAGTACTTAACCCTTGGCGTCTATGATGATCCCGCGCCGCACCGATTATATGTCCGAAAGTTTAACACATGTGCACTTCTTTTCCTTCACTCCACTTCGAGCTGATAGGTTGCTTTAACTTACGTTTTTTTTACACTTTGTGGACATTTTATAAGATTTTGTAGTTCACGAACTTGTTTATGAAACCCCAGCCGGGGGGAGTTCTTTCGTCGACTGTGTTTATGGTTTTCACATTTTTATAAAGTTTTGCCCGACCGGGAGCATGCGCCAATACTCGTATCCGTTACACTTAGTTCTTTTTCGCTGACTGACAAAACGACGACTAACTAAATCCCCACTTTGTCTGACTGCTTCCGGTAACATACACGGCCCCTTAGATTACAAAGTTTTTCGTTACCGTTTAGGTAGCATGGTTTGGCATTGTGCACTGGTGTTGACGATGCTGACTGGCGAAAATATTGAGGCTGTGGAAGGCGTGGCCTCTAAGAGTATCCGGCAGCAACGGACCGCATGGAACAAAAGTCTTCGTCTCTCGCCATTTTTCGTGGCGTCCTTTTGGAGTCTGATGTGCGTCGTATATGCGCGCATGTTCATGTCGCGCGTCTTTGTACGTGCCTCAATGCTTAATTACCGTGTGTTTAGACTCGGCATCGCATTCCATTGCCACCTCGCCGTTCACAATTTCACTTCATTGTTCCTTTGACGACAATTTTATTTCACATTGGGACTGACCGTGCAGATGGAAAATAATTTTGTAACTTTAATAAAATGAATACCCTTCCCTTTAGCCCCGTTACAATACTCCCCAATGAGAAATCTTCTGCCGAAACAGAAGAAATCTCATTGCTAAACCCCTAAGAGGATCCGTGAGGATATGGTGCCAACAACCCCCCTTAGTTCTTACACATCATGGGTAAACTACCCCCCTAGCTCGGCGACTATGGCTGCACCTGAACGATATTACTGGACTTCTCTATTTGAGATCCCAACACCATAAAATCGAACAGACACGCACCACAGCACACCTAACCTTCCAACATGCCACCCCAAACTCCAAATCCCTGGCCTTATTCCATTCCAGATCCTCAACCGATGTGTTCCCCCTTATCATGCACACTGGGTCACCTTCAGCAATACTGGGCGCATACGTATACTTTTTAATGCATCCTAACAAAAAAATTCATTTTTAGATTCAAAAAGTTCATTTAAATTGAATTCAAATTGTTATATATCCATTACTTTCTGAAAGAATAAAATTAAAAATCTTTTGCATGAATCCATCAACTCTATTAATTCTCTTCAATATTAATAACAATCCTAAAGAAAACAAATTGAATTCCTTATTAACCATGAATTTACTTACTCTAACATTTGTTTACACATATATTCTAAACAATATAATTCAATAAAACACTGGTAATACACATAAACAATAATACACTTGAAATCCAAACATCACCTATATGGCCGGCACAAAAATCAAATTTTTTTTTTTTTTACGAAATTTAAATTTATCAAAATATACTTTTTCCCAATATTCAGAAAAATTAAAATCTTTTAATTCAATTAAATGACAAAATTGCATCAACCAATTGCCAGAAACTGGTCTTGTCTATAACATCAACCATCAGCTGATCTCTCTGGGTCAAGTCAACGACCTTGACATACATATGTTACATAGAGCTACATCATGAAATACATGAAACATCTTTAAAAATTTTTTTTCTCTTCAAACATAGTGCAACATAATAAAATAAGACATTAAAAATTAACATGGTTACTATTATTTTACAATAAACAATAAAATTCACAATTAAAATGACCCAAATTTACACATTTTATGGCTTTATATTATTCTCAAATTCTATTAGAAACTGTCACTTGTTTCAATTAATCTTATACAATTTTACTATGACTTTCTTTCTTTCATTTTCCTTCTCAATAAGTTTGGGTGACTTAATTATTCATAATAACTTGATTTACAACTTGGCATTTATATATACTCTTAATCCCCTTCTGACTCTAATACTCACTTAACAGCTTTTAACTCATATGACACCCCTCTATCAAAAACATCTATCAACCATTCTCTGCCCCTAACTTACTACTCTAACTCATATCGCATCATTCTACCTTTATATAAAAAGATACTCTCTACCCCTTTGTACTCAGGATGTGTGTTCCTCTCCCATTGCTCACTCCCTTATGTTGGTTCCTGGACTCCCCCTAGGTAACCCTTTCCGGCACTAATCGGTCCCTTCCCGCCACAACACTTTTCGTTGAGGACTCCTTATCACACCACCCACCTTACAAAATTACCCATCAACTATTTACTCTCCCTATACATCACTTTCATCTACAAAATATCTCCACTTATTTATTAACTCAATATATCGCTCATTACTCTACATATTTTCCCCATTTCTACTGTGTCACTATTACATCTCCAATTCTACATTACTTTTATTCACAACAATCTTACTTTATTCAACTCCACTTTTAAACTTAACTTGGACTGATTTAAATGTCCTAACGCCATAATATTCACCCAAATTCTATCTTTCACAGACCATTTAATATTCTTAACTATCTCAAATTACTCTCATTATTGATTTAAAACATCACAAGTTTAGTACTGAAACATTTAGTTATTGAAAACTCTGCAAATTATTTATAAATGACATACCACATATATGACTCCAGCCATCAGCTGATGTTCTAGGTCAGTTGACTGACCTTGCTCTAACTACACTTTCAACCATTACACCTTATAAAATACATTGTATGTTTACAATCCTCATATTCTAACATACTAAAATAATAACACACTAAGACGTAATAAACACAACATAACAAACATCTACTACACCCCTCTTTCAAATCAAAATAAAATTATTTAGTCAGCTCAGTAGCGAGTCGCCATTATTAAGTTACAACAAAATTTTTTAATTCGTTACTCCCCTAAGTAACCTCCCTTCCACACACACTATTGTACCCCCCACTGGACTGTGGCGCCCAGTTACATTATACTTCACACAAGGACGGCATTGGTGGAGGAATTTTGTCATCTCCTTGTCCTTGCTTCCGCGTTACATTTTAAAATAGCTAGATATCATCATATCCTTAAGTTCTATATTAATAAGCCCTTAATGCGGGTCTATCACCTGGTTTACTGTTCCCACGCGAACAGAGTGATAGCCGCTGTTCCATAGTTCCGGGGATTTCCCCTAAGTCACCCCCTTTAATTTCAAATCTATACCAATTTCAAGCACAGCTATGGTCAGGTTTACAATTTTTTGGCCATAGCTGGCCGCCATCCAAAACCACGATTAGTGCTGGTAAGGCAGTAATCGCCCGAAAAGGCGGGGAAATCATCTTTCATTTCAAACATGTTTGACTTCGTTTTATAATACACTGCACGGCAACAAATCAACATAAAATATAAAATTATATAAAAGTTGTGCAGTGTATTTTACGCCAGTTTGGCCTCCGATGGAGGTAACACTCTCTGTTACTCCCCAACACTTACTGCTACCTACAGTGGCACATGCCACCACTGTACTAGCCTACTTATAGCTAAACTTAATGTCCTTCTACAGTTGCAGTCTCTACATTCCATAATTATATCACTTCTATTAACACCACACAACCCCCCAAAATTGCCCATATATCTTGTATGAAAACATAATACACATTTACCTTGAACATTGACATTTTTACATTACTAAACAATTCTCATTTAAATAATTTTTATAGAAAATTATAAACATTACAATCTGAAATCTTCATCAACTCCTTTATATATCATCATTTAATTATTTATCCCTTATTGCAATTAGATTCCTCAAAATTTTCAAATTTATTATTAACCTATTTATTTTAACGATCATGTTATTCCACAAACTAAACAATTTAACCTTTATTTATTTATTAATTGTTATGAAATTGAAATCTCATAAAATAATTTAACTTCATTATCACAACTCAATTGTATAACATTTTAAATCCAACAAAAAATATTTAATCATCTCAAATTATTTCCTTCAATCAATTATTAAAAACACAACATATTCTAATTACCTTACTTCAACACAATCATAATTCATTTCTCATCATCTTCAAATAATTACTCTCCTCAGTTATTTAATCTGTCAAAATACTATTATTATTAAATAAATTTTACTACCTTCACACATTGTTTACCCTACATACTTGTTACCATACAAACGCAATTAATTTCACTAGATTATTTACAAATTCTTCGTCATTAATTATTCAATTTTACCACACTTCATCTCCAAATTCAGCAAGGTCATAACCATACATTAAAATATTTAAAATGTCCATTCATTGAGTTTATATTCAACCTCCATCGTCAAAAATTAGTCTTGTTTTCACATAACATTTTCCAATTTTATTTATGCACATCATATGGCTATCCTTTATGTAATAACCATAAAAATTTATTTTATCCATTTTACCACAATAATAATATATAGCGTTACCTCCCATTATTATTATTTTGTCATAAACCAAGTCAACATTATTGTTTTTTGGCAAGTCTCCATCAGTATTTATTAGTACAATCATATCATTTAAATTTTTATCACAATAGACGTCAGCTGTTACTAATACGCTGACCCTCTCTACAGGTAAGTATATGTTATTATCATCAATATAATCATCAATCTTTATTTCACAAGGTGAGTCAATTTGTTCCTCTCTTTCAATACATAAACTCTGCCCTAATATTTCATAATCTCTATTCACCTTAAATATTTCTACCACACACTCTCTCTCTCTCTTCATACCTTTCCCAGCCCCTTTTTACTCTCTCATTCCATACAGAGGGCAATACAACATTATTACAACACATCCTGGCCTTACCAGGGAAACCATAATACATAAAGGGACTATCATTTGTAGACCTTTTGTCTCCCAAATAAACTAATAAGGAACCTTTGTCCTCATACAACACTTGTGAAGCATTTACTTCACATATACTACAAGAAAAATTTGCCCTCTGTTCATACTCTACAGTTAAACTATCTCTCCATTCTTTCTCCAACTCATCAATACTTATTACTGCTTCATTACTAACATCAACTGACTTTCTACTCTCAATGTTACTACTATTGTCTACTGTATATTTTTTGCTACCCCATTTTCAATTATATCATCATTTTTAATTTCATTGTTATCACTAGTTAACACATCATTATAATTATCGGTACTCACCTTGTTCTCGGTTACTTCATTAATTACATTCCCACTACACTTACCGGTATTTCTTGTAACATTATCATCATCTTTTATTCGTTTTATAGCTATCTGGAAACGTTCATCAATACGTTTACATAATTCATTACTCATAGAATCAAACTTTACACTTATACTCTGCTCCAATTTAATATTTTGTTCTTTAAGTTCTTTAAAATTAATATCATTTTTAATATTTTGTTGTTCACATTTTATTCTCTGTTCTTTAATATCATTACTTAATTGGTCAAATTTTGTATCGAACTTTTCGTCATTAGAATTAAAACGACTTGCAAACTTACTATCCATCTTTCGTAAAAAACTCATTATATCCATTTCATCGGATTGTTTATTTTTATTTGTTAAAACTGGAGTTAATTGAATCCCAGAATCAACAGCTGATTCACTTAGTTGCATTTGGGCAGCAATTGGGGTAGAATGAATTATTACGTTACTGCTAATAGCTGTTTCTATAACAACGCTTGGACCAGCTGCCCTAATTTCACTTTCATTCAATGACTGTGGTTCAAGGTCACTTTCACTCATATCTACGTCTGTTACATTGCTTTATTCTGTGTGCTCAGATATTTTTTAAACTGGTTTATAATTTACGTTCTAAATACAATTAATTCGAAATATTATGCTATAGCATACATAAAATAACTCTTATATCACAACTACGTGACTTTTACGTAAATTAATTTTCTTTCATAACCGTATTTCACTTTCTTCACTGTCAAAATAGGCCGGAGTAATACAACTTTTTATTATATTACATCCTGCAGTCACGGCACCATTGTAACTATATTATTTATTTATTATATTAAGTTAAGTTTGAAACTTCCACCTACCTTTTAATTCTTATGTGATCTGGCCGGATCTCTAGTGTGGAACTTAACCCATTTCGTACGATGAACTTATCAGTGCAGCAAATGAAATAAGGTATTTGAAATGAATTTTCGCACTTTTATTAAATAAAACAAAGTAATGAATTTATTTTTATAATTCCAATCATAACTCCAACAATTAAACTGTATTCGATATTGAGGTGAAGCCCCTTTTTTCCAGCAACAATTTTAACATTTTCAACATATTACTCATATCTACATTATACTATTAATTAATTCATTCAAGGCGACCCATCTTGCTATTCTCTCACGTTCATTCTGTTTTACCACCCCATTTTAATTATTTAGTGCCCCAAAACTGAAATTATTTATTTAGTATCATGACCAGTCGAGTATTTAACCCTTGGCGTCTATGATGATCCCGCGCCGCACCGATTATATGTCCGAAAGTTTAACACATGTGCACTTCTTTTCCTTCACTCCACTTCGAGCTGATAGGTTGCTTTAACTTACGTTTTTTTTACACTTTGTGGACATTTTATAAGATTTTGTAGTTCACGAACTTGTTTATGAAACCCCAGCCGGGGGGAGTTCTTTCGTCGACTGTGTTTATGGTTTTCACATTTTTATAAAATTTTGCCCGACCGGGAGCATGCGCCAATACTCGCATCCGTTACACTTAGTTCTTTTTCGCTGACTGACAAAACGACGACTAACTAAATCCCCACTTTGTCTGACTGCTTCCGGTAACATACACGGCCCCTTAGATTACAAAGTTTTTCGTTACCGTTTAGGTAGCATGGTTTGGCATTGTGCACTGGTGTTGACGATGCTGACTGGCGAAAATATTGAGGCTGTGGAAGGCGTGGCCTCTAAGAGTATCCGGCAGCAACGGACCGCATGGAACAAAAGTCTTTGTCTCTCGCTATTTTTCGTGGCGTCCTTTTGGAGTCTGATGTGCGTCGTATATGCGCGCATGTTCATGTCGCGCGTCTTTGTACGTGCCTCAATGCTTAATTACCGTGTGTTTAGACTCGGCATCGCATTCCATTGCCACCTCGCCGTTCACAATTTCACTTCATTGTTCCTTTGACGACAATTTTATTTCACATTGGGACTGACCGTGCAGATGGAAAATAATTTTATAACTTTAATAAAATGAAAACCCTTCCCTTTAGCCCCGTTACAATACTCCCCAATGAGAAATCTTCTGCCGAAACAGAAGAAATCTCATTGCTAAACCCCTAAGAGGATCCGTGAGGATATGGTGCCAACAACCCCCCTTAGTTCTTACACATCATGGGTAAACTACCCCCCTAGCTCGGCGACTATGGCTGCACCTGAACGATATTACTGGACTTCTCTATTTGAGATCCCAACACCATAAAATCGAACAGACACGCACCACAGCACACCTAACCTTCCAACATGCCACCCCAAACTCCAAATCCCTGGCCTTATTCCATTCCAGATCCTCAACCGATGTGTTCCCCCTTATCATGCACACTGGGTCGCCTTCAGCAATACTGGGCGCATACATATACTTTTTAATGCATCCTAACAAAAAAATTCATTTTTAGATTCAAAAAGTTCATTTAAATTGAATTCAAATTGTTATATATCCATTACTTTCTGAAAGAATAAAATTAAAAATCTTTTGCATGAACCCATCAACTCTATTAATTCTCTTCAATATTAATAACAATCCTAAAGAAAACAAATTGAATTCCTTATTAACCATGAATTTACTTACTCTAACATTTGTTTACACATATATTCTAAACAATATAATTCAATAAAACACTGGTAATACACATAAACAATAATACACTTGAAATCCAAACATCACCTATATGGCCGGCACAAAAATCAAATTTTTTTTTTTTTTACGAAATTTAAATTTATCAAAATATACTTTTTCCCAATATTCAGAAAAATTAAAATCTTTTAATTCAATTAAATGACAAAATTGCATCAACCAATTGCCAGAAACTGGTCTTGTCTATAACATCAACCATCAGCTGATCTCTCTGGGTCAAGTCAACGACCTTGACATACATATGTTACATAGAGCTACATCATGAAATACATGAAACATCTTTAAACATTTTTTTTCTCTTCAAACATAGTGCAACATAATAAAATAAGACATTAAAAATTAACATGGTTACTATTATTTTACAATAAACAATAAAATTCACAATTAAAATGACCCAAATTTACACATTTTATGGCTTTATATTATTCTCAAATTCTATTAGAAACTGTCACTTGTTTCAATTAATCTTATACAATTTTACTATGACTTTCTTTCTTTCATTTTCCTTCTCAATAAGTTTGGGTGACTTAATTATTCATAATAACTTGATTTACAACTTGGCATTTATATATACTCTTAATCCCCTTCTGACTCTAATACTCACTTAACAGCTTTTAACTCATATGACACCCCTCTATCAAAAACATCTATCAACCATTCTCTGCCCCTAACTTACTACTCTAACTCATATCGCATCATTCTACCTTTATATAAAAAGATACTCTCTACCCCTTTGTACTCAGGATGTGTGTTCCTCTCCCATTGCTCACTCCCTTATGTTGGTTCCTGGACTCCCCCTAGGTAACCCTTTCCGGCACTAATCGGTCCCTTCCCGCCACAACACTTTTCGTTGAGGACTCCTTATCACACCACCCACCTTACAAAATTACCCATCAACTATTTACTCTCCCTATACATCACTTTCATCTACAAAATATCTCCACTTATTTATTAACTCAATATATCGCTCATTACTCTACATATTTTCCCCATTTCTACTGTGTCACTATTACATCTCCAATTCTACATTACTTTTATTCACAACAATCTTACTTTATTCAACTCCACTTTTAAACTTAACTTGGACTGATTTAAATGTCCTAACGCCATAATAATCACCCAAATTCTATCTTTCACAGACCATTTAATATTCTTAACTATCTCAAATTACTCTCATTATTGATTTAAAACATCACAAGTTTAGTACTGAAACATTTAGTTATTGAAAACTCTGCAAATTATTTATAAATGACATACCACATATATGACTCCAGCCATCAGCTGATGTTCTAGGTCAGTTGACTGACCTTGCTCTAACTACACTTTCAACCATTACACCTTATAAAATACATTGTATGTTTACAATCCTCATATTCTAACATACTAAAATAATAACACACTAAGACGTAATAAACACAACATAACAAACATCTACTACACCCCTCTTTCAAATCAAAATAAAATTATTTAGTCAGCTCAGTAGCGAGTCGCCATTATTAAGTTACAACAAAATTTTTTAATTCGTTACTCCCCTAAGTAACCTCCCTTCCACACACACTATTGTACCCCCCACTGGACTGTGGCGCCCAGTTACATTATACTTCACACAAGGACGGCATTGGTGGAGGAATTTTGTCATCTCCTTGTCCTTGCTTCCGCGTTACATTTTAAAATAGCTAGATATCATCATATCCTTAAGTTCTATATTAATAAGCCCTTAATGCGGGTCTATCACCTGGTTTACTGTTCCCACGCGAACAGAGTGATAGCCGCTGTTCCATAGTTCCGGGGATTTCCCCTAAGTCACCCCCTTTAATTTCAAATCTATACCAATTTCAAGCACAGCTATGGTCAGGTTTACAATTTTTTGGCCATAGCTGGCCGCCATCCAAAACCACGATTAGTGCTGGTAAGGCAGTAATCGCCCGAAAAGGCGGGGAAATCATCTTTCATTTCAAACATGTTTGACTTCGTTTTATAATACACTGCACGGCAACAAATCAACATAAAATATAAAATTATATAAAAGTTGTGCAGTGTATTTTACGCCAGTTTGGCCTCCGATGGAGGTAACACTCTCTGTTACTCCCCAACACTTACTGCTACCTACAGTGGCACATGCCACCACTGTACTAGCCTACTTATAGCTAAACTTAATGTCCTTCTACAGTTGCAGTCTCTACATTCCATAATTATATCACTTCTATTAACACCACACAACCCCCCAAAATTGCCCATATATCTTGTATGAAAACATAATACACATTTACCTTGAACATTGACATTTTTACATTACTAAACAATTCTCATTTAAATAATTTTTATAGAAAATTATAAACATTACAATCTGAAATCTTCATCAACTCCTTTATATATCATCATTTAATTATTTATCCCTTATTGCAATTAGATTCCTCAAAATTTTCAAATTTATTATTAACCTATTTATTTTAACGATCATGTTATTCCACAAACTAAACAATTTAACCTTTATTTATTTATTAATTGTTATGAAATTGAAATCTCATAAAATAATTTAACTTCATTATCACAACTCAATTGTATAACATTTTAAATCCAACAAAAAATATTTAATCATCTCAAATTATTTCCTTCAATCAATTATTAAAAACACAACATATTCTAATTACCTTACTTCAACACAATCATAATTCATTTCTCATCATCTTCAAATAATTACTCTCCTCAGTTATTTAATCTGTCAAAATACTATTATTATTAAATAAATTTTACTACCTTCACACATTGTTTACCCTACATACTTGTTACCATACAAACGCAATTAATTTCACTAGATTATTTACAAATTCTTCGTCATTAATTATTCAATTTTACCACACTTCATCTCCAAATTCAGCAAGGTCATAACCATACATTAAAATATTTAAAATGTCCATTCATTGAGTTTATATTCAACCTCCATCGTCAAAAATTAGTCTTGTTTTCACATAACATTTTCCAATTTTATTTATGCACATCATATGGCTATCCTTTATGTAATAACCATAAAAATTTATTTTATCCATTTTACCACAATAATAATATATAGCGTTACCTCCCATTATTATTATTTTGTCATAAACCAAGTCAACATTATTGTTTTTTGGCAAGTCTCCATCAGTATTTATTAGTACAATCATATCATTTAAATTTTTATCACAATAGACGTCAGCTGTTACTAATACGCTGACCCTCTCTACAGGTAAGTATATGTTATTATCATCAATATAATCATCAATCTTTATTTCACAAGGTGAGTCAATTTGTTCCTCTCTTTCAATACATAAACTCTGCCCTAATATTTCATAATCTCTATTCACCTTAAATATTTCTACCACACTCTCTCTCTCTCTCTCTCTTCATACCTTTCCCAGCCCCTTTTTACTCTCTCATTCCATACAGAGGGCAATACAACATTATTACAACACATCCTGGCCTTACCAGGGAAACCATAATACATAAAGGGACTATCATTTGTAGACCTTTTGTCTCCCAAATAAACTAATAAGGAACCTTTGTCCTCATACAACACTTGTGAAGCATTTACTTCACATATACTACAAGAAAAATTTGCCCTCTGTTCATACTCTACAGTTAAACTATCTCTCCATTCTTTCTCCAACTCATCAATACTTATTACTGCTTCATTACTAACATCAACTGACTTTCTACTCTCAATGTTACTACTATTGCAAACTTACTATCCATCTTTCGTAAAAACTCATTATATCCATTTCATCGGATTGTTTATTTTTATTTGTTAAAACTGGAGTTAATTGAATCTCAGAATCAACAGCTGATTCACTTAGTTGCATTTGGGCAGCAATTGGGGTAGAATGAATTATTACATTACTGCTAATAGCTGTTTCTATAACAGCGCTTGGACCAGCTGCCCGCATTTCACTTTCATTCAATGACTGTGTTTCAAGGTCACTTTCACTCATACCTACGTTGTAACATGACCAGGTGTTACATAACCTAGACATATGCCCTTAGATTTAATAAATACATGACGGTAATGTAAGTAGATAATATAATGATAAGAGTAGCAAGGAAGAGAGGAGCCATGGAAGAAGAAATAAGAAGAAGTGCCACAAGAAGCAGTAAACCTAAACACTGCTTGACACTACAACCCATACTATAACTGACACAAACTAATGGACAAATTAAATTCACTTTGAGCTGTCAAGCGAGTCAGTGAATAACTTAAATGGAATTTGACATGTTAATAAAAACAATTAAATAAGAATCCGAATAATGTGATACCAGCATCAGCATTTGGCTGAGAATAAATCAACTATGACTAGTAACTATTAATGCCAAGGACTAAGATTAGCTATGACCACAATATAAGATTGAAGCTGTATTACAGTCTCAAATGTGCTTATGATAAGTAAAAATATTTGTAAGAGGGAACCTTATATAAGTAAGCTACCTCATCAAGGTACCGAAATGTAAACTAATAAACATTATTAAGACATAAATCCGATGCAAACGGTATGCCCCAGCAATGCCTAAAACAAACAATCATGAATAAGGTGATTAGTAGAAAGTACTATGAGTGTAAATCACGTACACTGAACAATCTTTATACCCAAACATAGCGATAAGCATTGTTAATATGTTAGACAAGTAATAGTTCAATTATTAATTAATAGCATAGAGCAAAATAATGTGAAACAAAATGTCATAGGGAGTAAGTATAGTTCATAGCAATGTATAATTTAAGGTTTAATCATAATATTCACTAAATAAGTATAAAGGCGGATATATTAGGGTTCCAACATAAACGTTTAAGTGAAAAATGCGATGTGGAACACAAACAATGTATTAATAAGAGAAAGTCATCGCCGGCTCTGTTAGCAGACGACAGCGCGAAGCCATATACCTGAACATTGTTTATTAAAAAATGTCAGTGAAAGTGTAAATAAACCAGTGTCAAACTATATCAAATTGAAGAGGAAAAAATATCCTTTAATTTGATAGCAATACGACCCCGATCGCAACTATAATAAGTGCGTGACATGCGTTAGCATTATTTGTAAATAAAAGTAAAAAATCTGTTTATCAACACTAACAACAACGACGGCTGTCAATCATTCTGGCCAAAAGTCGGTTAAAAACCGTTAGTGACAGTTGGAAAGACAATACGTCACTTTCGTAACGCCTGGCTAAGCCAATCAGAAAATAGCTTACTAAATAAAACAATTGCCTAGGACCTATCAAAACAGAGGGTATATAAAAAACGCGGCTAATTACCGTTAGACACTTTTAACGATCATCCAGAGCGGAAGGTACGCTCGTCTCATCAAAATTTTGTTAACTGATGGCTTCATTGTAATAGTGCGTCAATTGAATTATTTCGGCAACAACAAAAAGTAACTACAAGATACTCTATATAAAATCAGTGCATCGAAGTGAAGTATTATTTTATTTAGTGCGGGAACATATCGAACAGGAGAAAATAATTAAATAGTATCAAATAAGGTCCTTTTTAGTCAGAAGCGGACCAATATTCTCTGTTCAAGTGCGTGTGTAGTGAATAACAATGGTCATTACAATCCGACCATTGAAGTGTTTAATTGAATTTTAATCGAAAGATTAAAACACAGAGGTAACTGCGTGACAATTTATTCCATTACACTGAGTGCACTAACCTATATGTTTTGTAAACAAAATCTGTACTGACGCATAACACGAAAACATTTCCTGTATCACACCATGTCTGAATTTATTTAATGGATTTGTCAATCCTGTATAAGAATGATGTAGTCTTAAGTGATCTCACTATATAACTTTGTGAATAATTAAGCAAGCGTGACGAACGCCTAACCTATAAAATAGGTTCGATTTTATATTAGTAAACTAAAAGGCATTACGGTACTAGTCGATATTGTATTATAAAATAATTAGCTATTGTGTAGGCATGAGCATTCTTTCTTGTGTTTCAAAGAACTTACGCCCGAGATATAAATGATATTAATGTTTAAAGTAAAGTTTATCTGGACTTAACCAGAATTATTGTTTATGTTCTGAGCCAGTCATATAGGGTATGTAACAAAATATTTGCAAGTGTATATCAATGTATTCTCTTAACTATGTTTGTTTGAATTCATTATCAAGGGTACAAATAAAACCCAGTTATTAGCAGCATAACTTGACTTGATTTATTTCTAAAAAATAGATAAATAATTCATTCAGAGTAATCAAAACAACTTTTAGTAGCAATCATATATTGTTGAATTGAATTGCCATAAGGGCAATAAACACAATTTCAGTTTTTTTAAAATTATTATTTGATTCTATTAATGGGTTTTCCACGGGATTTTCCTGAAATAAACCTGTGTGGCGCCCATTATTAAACAAGGTAACCTAACCTTGTAGATAAAGTAAGCTGGTTTTGTAAACCGTCTTGGCAGCTTATTGATTTATTGAAATAGTAAACTTCTGAACTTCCAGAATCACGAACAGGTATGTGGAAGTGTATTTTATTAATTTTATTGTCCAGACGTTACTAGACTTTACGTACTTAGACAACTGCCCACCAGGAGGAGGAGTTTCGCTGCTAGTAACAACACGACGGTCACCGTCATCAAGCGACCAGCTAGTATACTTTATTTTTAAATTTCAGCAACGTTATTGTTCAAATAATATTAAGGCAATTATTTTATTTTTTATCGAAAGGAGTTCTTTTCAGACACTTATAATTTTTGCGATTGTAAACACACTTTTAATAACTTCAAATACTACATTTTAATTATTTTAGAAAATTAGTAACTTTCATTTTTCAACTACTACAACATTCAAATATTTTACAACTTAGTGTTAATAAATTTATAAACATAAATATAAATAATAATAATAAAGAAGAATAATAGTAGAGGTTGGTTACAAATTGGCGCCCAGCAACGTGAGGCTGAAAAAATATTGGATAAAAATATTTTTTATATTGATAATCAGCCCGGCAGACACAAAAGAACAACCATGCCTCTCACAACAGCGCAGTATATGGAATTCATGGAAATCATGATGGAATTAAAGGAAGACAGTAAGAAATCCCATAAAAAAATGGATGACAACAATAAAAAGCTCGAGTCAATGATTAAGGATAACCGGAAATGGAGGGAAGAAATGAAAAATGATAATGAACTTGCAGAAAAGCAAAGAGACATAAATACATTATTATCTGAAAATGAGCTTGACAGAAACGAGGAGGATATTCAATATAAGGAGATCAATGCCGAAGGTATAAAAGAGACTCAGGTAATTAAAGAAGCGGAATAGTTAGTAGCCGAGAATGAAGACTTAGAACAAAATAATCTGCCAATGTGTGATGATCAAGTGGAGACACAAGAATTACACAGAAATAAAAACACCGAACAAGTGAATTCGCAAATTAAAATTCATGAAGGAAGGAACAAAATTATTAAGAAAAAGGAAGAAAGAAGAATAATACGCCCAAAGAAGACTAGAGTAACAAAAGAATTAATTGAAATGACTCGAAGTGGTCTAGTTAATATGATTTATTTCCCAGTCATCAACCGTAAAGAAGGGACCTATAGGAAGGAGTACCGAAGGAGCTTCATGAAGATGGACGAAGAGAAGAAATGTGCTACAACAAAGAAGACTATAACCAATAAAATACTTAAAGCAAATATTTCCAAAGGGAGAATAAGGCATTCCAAGAAAAGGAAAGGGTATCAAGAACAACTGGACCGGATCATTGAAGGGTATGCCCAAAAAATAAAGGAATTACGGAAGAAGAGGGACCAGTCAATGGAAAAATCCAACCAGAGAACTAACGACGATCAACCAGAGTTAGAAGAGGTACTAGACGTCAATAATAACAAAGACCCGGAGTACACGGGACACATGGATATCGAAGATGAGGAGAAGAAGAAGGCGAGAAAACGGGGAGCCAATGACTATCTGGTAGCCGCAAAGTGGAAGAACCGCATGATAGGGATAGGGTGCCAAATACCACAAACATGTTGTACTAGAGACAGCTAGGAAAAAGGGTACCTGTGAAACGTAATTGTCCCAAACAATGAACCCAATAGAATGGAAAGGCCCAATATAACCCCAAATATATAGACAATAAATGTGATTATTATTAAAAACAGATAAATTATAGTGGTATACAACAATTACGACCGGAATATTTAGTGTATAAGAAATTTTAAAAGTATCTACCATAAACGGATTCATTTAGAGATCAGGAGGATCATGTATTATGCCCAAGGTATTGAAAGTGGCTAGTTGCCTATAGCAAACCTATTTACCATATTGTGTTATAAAAAGTGTGTAGTATTAGTATATAGGCCAAACTATTTGTTACCTATTAAATAAGAGCCAGATTTATCATACTAAATGGTAGAAAAATGTGTATTGTAAACCAAATAATTTAATGAGAAGAAAGATATCTATTATATCATATAGAACCGAAAGTAGCATATAACAAAAATATACCTAAGATAGTGACATAAAATTACTCTAATACTCCTATGTTAGATTAATTTAGAGAGGAAATACTACTATTTTATAACTAAAATTACTATGCTATATTTAAAGAGAAGAAAAAAAAAGTATTAACTACTAATGTGTTATAATTGTACGGTTACTACTGTATCTAAATGTCAAATATTAAGTACCCCTCACAAAACTAAGAAATATTATATAAAATCATCCAGAATAAGTGTAAATTATCAGACACTTGAAGGAGTAGAGAGGCAGAATACCAAAGAGAGTTAATTATAAAGATGGCTATTATTATTGTGGAATGAAGAGAAAGAAAATGTTCTTGAATTACCAAATATTGTATGTAACAAGATATGTCAGAGAACATCTAACAAAAACATTTAATATATGAATACTGTAAACCCTGATAATTCAGGATAAGTGTAAATTATTGACGAGAGAAAAACTTGTAAACTATTGTAAGAATGAAATATTGTAAACTCTATATGTAAGAAACAACTGCATAATTATATAATGATCAATGTAAGTGTGTAATTTTAAGAATACTCAGGTAAACCAAAACAAATTGGCAACTAGTATAAAAAGGTAACAATACGGCTAATAAAGAGCATGGCCGAGAATGTCAAGTCTGAAAAGGAATGATTACCTGTGAAAAGGAAGTATGTTAGAAAGTATAAAAGAATGAAATGTGATACAAATGAAACCTCTAATACCTTGAATGTTATATTATTGAAAAATGAATGATATGTTATATTTTATGTGTTGTGATAGTGCAACTATTGCTATGTGCAATTTTTATTTTGCCTCAGACAGAGATGAGGATGCCTCTGATTCTGAGTACGTGTAGCTGAGGAACGGCGGAGAATGGATGCCAAACAGAGCCCCTCTGATTCCGAACCCACTACAAATGTTTGGGAATTATATAGTAATATATCAAGGACTATTATTAAAGAATCTGTGAGGTAAAAAGTGAAAGAACCATTGAGATTATCACAAAAATAAAGATATGTAATGAGAAAGAAAAATGTATTATTGTAAGACAGGAAATTGTTAATTTAAGAAATGAAACCTATTGTAATCAAATAACTTAAAATGTGAGAAACTTGAAAAAATACTAGTAAGCTAAGAGTTATATCACTAGCCAAGAACTCAAACTAGTGTAACACACTAATAGTATGTTAAAGGTCAATGTAAAGAGTACAAGACAAAAGCAGTAGTAATATACTAAAAACTGAAATGAAATGATAATTTTATCAAAAAATCAAATTTTCTCTCAAATTATCAATTTTGAGAGGGGAGTATATGTAACATGACCAGGTGTTACATAACCTAGACATATGCCCTTAGATTTAATAAATACATGACGGTAATGTAAGTAGATAATATAATGATAAGAGTAGCAAAGAAGGGAGGAGCCATGGAAGAAGAAAGAAGAAGAAGTGCCACAAGAAGCAGTAAACCTAAACACTGCTTGACACTACAACCCATACTATAACTGACACAAACTAATGGACAAATTAAATTCACTTTGAGCTGTCAAGCGAGTCAGTGAATAACTTAAATGGAATTTGACATGTTAATAAAAACAATTAAATAAGAATCCGAATAATGTGATACCAGCATCAGCATTTGGCTGAGAATAAATCAACTATGACTAGTAACTATTAATGCCAAGGACTAAGATTAGCTATGACCACAATATAAGATTGAAGCTGTATTACAGTCTCAAATGTGCTTATGATAAGTAAAAATATTTGTAAGAGGGAACCTTATATAAGTAAGCTACCTCATCAAGGTACCGAAATGTAAACTAATAAACATTATTAAGGCATAAATCTGATGCAAACGGTATGCCTCAGCAATGCCTAAAACAAACAATCATCAATAAGGTGATTAGTAGAAAGTACTATGAGTGTAAATCACGTACACTGAACAATCTTTATACCCAAACATAGCGATAAGCATTGTTAATATGTTAGGCAAGTAATAGTTCAATTATTAATTAATAGCATGGAGCAAAATAATGTGAAACAAAATGTCATAGGGAGTAAGTATAGTTCATAGCAATGTATAAGTTAAGGTTTAATCATAATATTCACTAAATAAGTATAAAGGCGGATATATTAGGGTTCCAACATAAACGTTTAAGTGAAAAATACGATGTGGAACACAAACATGGTATTGATAAGAGAAAGTCATCGCCGGCTTTGTTAGCAGACGACAGCGCGAAGCCATATACCTGAACATTGTTTATTAAAAAATGTCAGTGAAAGTGTAAATAAACCAGTGTCAAACTATATCAAATTGAAGAGGAAAAAATATCCTTTAATTTGATAGCGATACGACCCCGATCGCAACTATAATAAGTGCGTGACATGCGTTAGCATTATTTGTAAATAAAAGTAAAAAATCTGTTTATCAACACTAACAACAACGACGGCTGTCAATCATTCTGGCCGAAAGTCGGTTAAAAACCGTTAGTGACAGTTGGAAAGACAATACGTCACTTTCGTAACGCCTGGCTAAGCCAATCAGAAAATAGCTTACTAAATAAAACAATTGCCTAGGCCCTATCAAAACAGAGGGTATATAAAGAAACGCGGGTAATTACCGTTAGACACTTTTAACGATCATCCAGAGCGGAAGGTACGCTCGTCTCATCAAAATTTTGTTAACTGATGGCTTCATTGTAATAGTGCGTCAATTGAATTATTTCGGCAACAACAAAAGTAACTACAAGATACTCTACATAAAATCAGTGCATCGAAGTGAAGTATTATTTTATTTAGTGCGGAAACATATCGAACAGGAGAAAATAATTAAATAGTATCAAATAAGGTCCTTTTTAGTCAGAAGCGGACCAATATTCTCTGTTCAAGTGCGTGTGTAGTGAATAACAAAGGTCATTACAATCCGACCATTGAAGTGTTTAATTGAATTTTAATCGAAAGATTAAAACACAGAGGTAACTGCGTGACAATTTATTCCATTACACTGAGTGCACTAACCTATATGTTTTGTAAACAAAATCTGTACTGACGCATAACACGAAAACATTTTCTGTATCACACCATGTCTGAATTTATTTAATGGATTTGTCAATCCTGTATAAGAATGATGTTAGTCTTAAGTGATCTCACTATATAACTTTGTGAATAATTAAGCAAGCGTGACGAACGCCTAACCTATAAAATAGGTTCGATTTTATATTAGTAAACTAAAAGGCATTACGGTACTAGTCGATATTGTATTATAAAATAATTAGCTATTGTGTAGGCATGAGCATTCTTTCTTGTGTTTCAAAGAACTTACGCCCGAGATATAAATGATATTAATGTTTAAAGTAAAGTTTATCTGGACTTCACCAGAATTATTGTTTATGCTCTGAGCCAGTCATATAGGGTATGTAACAAAATATTTGCAATTGTATATCAATGTATTCTCTTAACTATGTTTGTTTGAATTCATTATCAAGGGTACAAATAAAACCCAGTTATTAGCAGCATAACTTGACTTGATTTATTTCTAAAAAATAGATAAATAATTCATTCAGAGTAATCAAAACAACTTTTAGTAGCAATCATATATTGTTGAATTGAATTGCCATAAGGGCAATAAACACAATTTCAGTTTTTTTTAAATTATTATTTGATTCTATTAATGGGTTTTCCACGGGATTTTCCTGAAATAAACCTGTGTGGCGCCCATTATTAAACAAGGTAACCTAACCTTGTAGATAAAGTAAGCTGGTTTTGTAAACCGTCTTGGCAGCTTATTGATTTATTGAAATAGTAAACTTCTGAACTTCCAGAATCACGAACAGGTACGTGGAAGTGTATTTTATTAATTTTATTGTCCAGACGTTACTAGACTTTACGTACTTAGACAACTGCCCACCAGGAGGAGGAGTTTCGCTGCTAGTAACAACACGACGGTCACCGTCATCAAGCGACCAGCTAGTATACTTTATTTTTAAATTTCAGCAACGTTATTGTTCAAATAATATTAAGGCAATTATTTTATTTTTTATCGAAAGGAGTTCTTTTCAGACACTTATAATTTTTGCGATTGTAAACACACTTTTAATAACTTCAAATACTACATTTTAATTATTTTAGAAAATTAGTAACTTTCAATTTTCAACTACTACAACATTCAAATATTTTACAACTTAGTTTTAATAAATTTATAAACATAAATATAAATAATAATAATAAAGAAGAATAATAGTAGAGGTTGGTTACAAATTGGCGCCCAGCAACGTGAGGCTGAAAAAATATTGGATAAAAATATTTTTTATATTGATAATCAGCCCGGCAGACACAAAAGAACAACCATGCCTCTCACGACAGCGCAGTATATGGAATTCATGGAAATCATGATGGAATTAAAGGAAGACAGTAAGAAATCCCATAAAAAAATGGATGACAACAATAAAAAGCTCGAGTCAATGATTAAGGATAACCGGAAATGGAGGGAAGAAATGAAAAATGATAATGAACTTGCAGAAAAGCAAAGAGACATAAATACATTATTATCTGAAAATGAGCTTGACAGAAACGAGGAGGATATTCAATATAAGGAGATCAATGCCGAAGGTATAAAAGAGACTCAGGTAATTAAAGAAGCGGAATAGTTAGTAGCCGAGAATGAAGACTTAGAACAAAATAATCTGCCAATGTGTGATGATCAAGTGGAGACACAAGAATTACCCAGAAATAAAAACACCGAACAAGTGAATTCGCAAATTAAAATTCATGAAGGAAGGAACAAAATTATTAAGAAAAAGGAAGAAAGAAGAATAATACGCCCAAAGAAGACTAGAGTAACAAAAGAATTAATTGAAATGACTCGAAGTGGTCTAGTTAATATGATTTATTTCCCAGTCATCAACCGTAAAGAAGGGACCTATAGGAAGGAGTACCGAAGGAGCTTCATGAAGATGGACGAAGAGAAGAAATGTGCTACAACAAAGAAGACTATAACCAATAAAATACTTAAAGCAAATATTTCCAAAGGGAGAATAAGGCATTCCAAGAAAAGGAAAGGGTATCAAGAACAACTGGACCGGATCATTGAAGGGTATGCCCAAAAAATAAAGGAATTACGGAAGAAGAGGGACCAATCAATGGAAAAATCCAACAAGAGAACTAACGACGATCAACCAGAGTTAGAAGAGGTACTAGACGTCAATAATAACAAAGACCCGGAGTACACGGGACACATGGATATCGAAGATGAGGAGAAGAAGAAGGCGAGAAAACGGGGAGCCAATGACTATCTGGTAGCCGCAAAGTGGAAGAACCGCATGATAGGGATAGGGTGCCAAATACCACAAACATGTTGTACTAGAGACAGCTAGGAAAAAGGGTACCTGTGAAACGTAATTGTCCCAAACAATGAACCCAATAGAATGGAAAGGCCCAATATAACCCCAAATATATAGACAATAAATGTGATTATTATTAAAAACGGATAAATTATAGTGGTATACAACAATTACGACCGGAATATTTAGTGTATAAGAAATTTTAAAAGTATCTACCATAAACGGATTCATTTAGAGATCAGGAGGATCATGTATTATGCCCAAGGTATTGAAAGTGGCTAGTTGCCTATAGCAAACCTATTTACCATATTGTGTTATAAAAAGTGTGTAGTATTAGTATATAGGCCAAACTATTTGTTACCTATTAAATAAGAGCCAGATTTATCATACTAAATGGTAGAAAAATGTGTATTGTAAACCAAATAATTTAATGAGAAGAAAGATATCTATTATATCATATAGAACCGAAAGTAGCATATAACAAAAATATACCTAAGATAGTGACATAAAATTACTCTAATACTCCTATGTTAGATTAATTTAGAGAGGAAATACTACTATTTTATAACTAAAATTACTATGCTATATTTAAAGAGAAGAAAAAAAAAGTATTAACTACTAATGTGTTATAATTGTACGGTTACAACTGTATCTAAATGTCAAATATTAAGTACCCCTCACAAAACTAAGAAATATTATATAAAATCATCCAGAATAAGTGTAAATTATCAGACACTTGAAGGAGTAGAGAGGCAGAATACCAAAGAGAGTTAATTATAAAGATGGCTATTATTATTGTGGAATGAAGAGAAAGAAAATGTTCTTGAATTACCAAATATTGTATGTAACAAGATATGTCAGAGAACATCTAACAAAAACATTTAATATATGAATACTGTAAACCCTGATAATTCAGGATAAGTGTAAATTATTGACGAGAGAAAAACTTGTAAACTATTGTAAGAATGAAATATTGTAAACTCTATATGTAAGAAACAACTGCATAATTATATAATGATCAATGTAAGTGTGTAATTTTAAGAATACTCAGGTAAACCAAAACAAATTGTCAACTAGTATAAAAAGGTAACAATACGGCTAATAAAGAGCATGGCCGAGAATGTCAAGTCTGAAAAGGAATGATTACCTGTGAAAAGGAAGTATGTTAGAAAGTATAAAAGAATGAAATGTGATACAAATGAAACCTCTAATACCTTGAATGTTATATTATTGAAAAATGAATGATATGTTATATTTTATGTGTTGTGATAGTGCAACTATTGCTATGTGCAATTTTTATTTTGTCTTAGACAGAGATGAGGATGCCTCTGATTCTGAGTACGTGTAGCTGAGGAACGGCGGAGAATGGATGCCAAATAGAGCCCCTCTGATTCCGAACCCACTACAAATGTTTGGGAATTATATAGTAATATATCAAGGACTATTATTAAAGAATCTGTGAGGTAAAAAGTGAAAGAACCATTGAGATTATCACAAAAATAAAGATATGTAATGAGAAAGAAAAATGTATTATTGTAAGACAGGAAATTGTTAATTTAAGAAATGAAACCTATTGTAATCAAATAACTTAAAATGTGAGAAACTTGAAAAAATACTAGTAAGCTAAGAGTTATATCACTAGCCAAGAACTCAAACTAGTGTAACACACTAATAGTATGTTAAAGGTCAATGTAAAGAGTACAAGACAAAAGCAGTAGTAATATACTAAAAACTGAAATGAAATGATAATTTTATCAAAAAATCAAATTTTCTCTCAAATTATCAATTTTGAGAGGGGAGTATATGTAACATGACCAGGTGTTACATAACCTAGACATATGCCCTTAGATTTAATAAATACATGACGGTAATGTAAGTAGATAATATAATGATAAGAGTAGCAAAGAAGGGAGGAGCCATGGAAGAAGAAAGAAGAAGAAGTGCCACAAGAAGCAGTAAACCTAAACACTGCTTGACACTACAACCCATACTATAACTGACACAAACTAATGGACAAATTAAATTCACTTTGAGCTGTCAAGCGAGTCAGTGAATAACTTAAATGGAATTTGACATGTTAATAAAAACAATTAAATAAGAATCCGAATAATGTGATACCAGCATCAGCATTTGGCTGAGAATAAATCAACTATGACTAGTAACTATTAATGCCAAGGACTAAGATTAGCTATGACCACAATATAAGATTGAAGCTGTATTACAGTCTCAAATGTGCTTATGATAAGTAAAAATATTTGTAAGAGGGAACCTTATATAAGTAAGCTACCTCATCAAGGTACCGAAATGTAAACTAATAAACATTATTAAGGCATAAATCCGATGCAAACGGTATGCCTCAGCAATGCCTAAAACAAACAATCATCAATAAGGTGATTAGTAGAAAGTACTATGAGTGTAAATCACGTACACTGAACAATCTTTATACCCAAACATAGCGATAAGCATTGTTAATATGTTAGACAAGTAATAGTTCAATTATTAATTAATAGCATGGAGCAAAATAATGTGAAACAAAATGTCATAGGGAGTAAGTATAGTTCATAGCAATGTATAAGTTAAGGTTTAATCATAATATTCACTAAATAAGTATAAAGGCGGATATATTAGGGCTCCAACATAAACGTTTAAGTGAAAAATGCGATGTGGAACACAAACAATGTATTGATAAGAGAAAGTCATCGCCGGCTTTGTTAGCAGACGACAGCGCGAAGCCATATACCTGAACATTGTTTATTAAAAAATGTCAGTGAAAGTGTAAATAAACCAGTGTCAAACTATATCAAATTGAAGAGGAAAAAATATCCTTTAATTTTTGATAGCGATACGACCCCGATCGCAACTATAATAAGTGCGTGACATGCGTTAGCATTATTTGTAAATAAAAGTAAAAAATCTGTTTATCAACACTAACAACAACGACGGCTGTCAATCATTCTGGCCAAAAGTCGGTTAAAAACCGTTAGTGACAGTTGGAAAGACAATACGTCACTTTCGTAACGCCTGGCTAAGCCAATCAGAAAATAGCTTACTAAATAAAACAATTGCCTAGGCCCTATCAAAACAGAGGGTATATAAAGAAACGCGGGTAATTACCGTTAGACACTTTTAACGATCATCCAGAGCGGAAGGTACGCTCGTCTCATCAAAATTTTGTTAACTGATGGCTTCATTGTAATAGTGCGTCAATTGAATTATTTCGGTAACAACAAAAAGTAACTACAAGATACTCTACATAAAATCAGTGCATCGAAGTGAAGTATTATTTTATTTAGTGCGGGAACATATCGAACAGGAGAAAATAATTAAATAGTATCAAATAAGGTCCTTTTTAGTCAGAAGCGGACCAATATTCTCTGTTCAAGTGCGTGTGTAGTGAATAACAATTGTCATTACAATCCGACCATTGAAGTGTTTAATTGAATTTTAATCGAAAGATTAAAACACAGAGGTAACTGCGTGACAATTTATTCCATTACACTGAGTGCACTAACCTATATGTTTTGTAAACAAAATCTGTACTGACGCATAACACGAAAACATTTCCTGTATCACACCATGTCTGAATTTATTTAATGGATTTGTCAATCCTGTATAAGAATGATGTTAGTCTTAAGTGATCTCACTATATAACTTTGTGAATAATTAAGCAAGCGTGACGAACGCCTAACCTATAAAATAGGTTCGATTTTATATTAGTAAACTAAAAGGCATTACGGTACTAGTCGATATTGTATTATAAAATAATTAGCTATTGTGTAGGCATGAGCATTCTTTCTTGTGTTTCAAAGAACTTACGCCCGAGATATAAATGATATTAATGTTTAAAGTAAAGTTTATCTGGACTTAACCAGAATTATTGTTTATGCTCTGAGCCAGTCATATAGGGTATGTAACAAAATATTTGCAATTGTATATCAATGTATTCTCTTAACTATGTTTGTTTGAATTCATTATCAAGGGTACAAATAAAACCCAGTTATTAGCAGCATAACTTGACTTGATTTATTTCTAAAAAATAGATAAATAATTCATTCAGAGTAATCAAAACAACTTTTAGTAGCAATCATATATTGTTGAATTGAATTGCCATAAGGGCAATAAACACAATTTCAGTTTTTTTAAAATTATTATTTGATTCTATTAATGGGTTTTCCACGGGATTTTCCTGAAATAAACCTGTGTGGCGCCCATTATTAAACAAGGTAACCTAACCTTGTAGATAAAGTAAGCTGGTTTTGTAAACCGTCTTGGCAGCTTATTGATTTATTGAAATAGTAAACTTCTGAACTTCCAGAATCACGAACAGGTACGTGGAAGTGTATTTTATTAATTTTATTGTCCAGACGTTACTAGACTTTACGTACTTAGACAACTGCCCACCAGGAGGAGGAGTTTCGCTGCTAGTAACAACACGACGGTCACCGTCATCAAGCGACCAGCTAGTATACTTTATTTTTAAATTTCAGCAACGTTATTGTTCAAATAATATTAAGGCAATTATTTTATTTTTTATCGAAAGGAGTTCTTTTCAGACACTTATAATTTTTGCGATTGTAAACACACTTTTAATAACTTCAAATACTACATTTTAATTATTTTAGAAAATTAGTAACTTTCAATTTTCAACTACTACAACATTCAAATATTTTACAACTTAGTTTTAATAAATTTATAAACATAAATATAAATAATAATAATAAAGAAGAATAATAGTAGAGGTTGGTTACAAATTGGCGCCCAGCAACGTGAGGCTGAAAAAATATTGGATAAAAATATTTTTTATATTGATAATCAGCCCGGCAGACACAAAAGAACAACCATGCCTCTCACGACAGCGCAGTATATGGAATTCATGGAAATCATGATGGAATTAAAGGAAGACAGTAAGAAATCCCATAAAAAAATGGATGACAACAATAAAAAGCTCGAGTCAATGATTAAGGATAACCGGAAATGGAGGGAAGAAATGAAAAATGATAATGAACTTGCAGAAAAGCAAAGAGACATAAATACATTATTATCTGAAAATGAGCTTGACAGAAACGAGGAGGATATTCAATATAAGGAGATCAATGCCGAAGGTATAAAAGAGACTCAGGTAATTAAAGAAGCGGAATAGTTAGTAGCCGAGAATGAAGACTTAGAACAAAATAATCTGCCAATGTGTGATGATCAAGTGGAGACACAAGAATTACCCAGAAATAAAAACACCGAACAAGTGAATTCGCAAATTAAAATTCATGAAGGAAGGAACAAAATTATTAAGAAAAAGGAAGAAAGAAGAATAATACGCCCAAAGAAGACTAGAGTAACAAAAGAATTAATTGAAATGACTCGAAGTGGTCTAGTTAATATGATTTATTTCCCAGTCATCAACCGTAAAGAAGGGACCTATAGGAAGGAGTACCGAAGGAGCTTCATGAAGATGGACGAAGAGAAGAAATGTGCTACAACAAAGAAGACTATAACCAATAAAATACTTAAAGCAAATATTTCCAAAGGGAGAATAAGGCATTCCAAGAAAAGGAAAGGGTATCAAGAACAACTGGACCGGATCATTGAAGGGTATGCCCAAAAAATAAAGGAATTACGGAAGAAGAGGGACCAATCAATGGAAAAATCCAACCAGAGAACTAACGACGATCAACCAGAGTTAGAAGAGGTACTAGACGTCAATAATAACAAAGACCCGGAGTACACGGGACACATGGATATCGAAGATGAGGAGAAGAAGAAGGCGAGAAAACGGGGAGCCAATGACTATCTGGTAGCCGCAAAGTGGAAGAACCGCATGATAGGGATAGGGTGCCAAATACCACAAACATGTTGTACTAGAGACAGCTAGGAAAAAGGGTACCTGTGAAACGTAATTGTCCCAAACAATGAACCCAATAGAATGGAAAGGCCCAATATAACCCCAAATATATAGACAATAAATGTGATTATTATTAAAAACGGATAAATTATAGTGGTATACAACAATTACGACCGGAATATTTAGTGTATAAGAAATTTTAAAAGTATCTACCATAAACGGATTCATTTAGAGATCAGGAGGATCATGTATTATGCCCAAGGTATTGAAAGTGGCTAGTTGCCTATAGCAAACCTATTTACCATATTGTGTTATAAAAAGTGTGTAGTATTAGTATATAGGCCAAACTATTTGTTACCTATTAAATAAGAGCCAGATTTATCATACTAAATGGTAGAAAAATGTGTATTGTAAACCAAATAATTTAATGAGAAGAAAGATATCTATTATATCATATAGAACCGAAAGTAGCATATAACAAAAATATACCTAAGATAGTGACATAAAATTACTCTAATACTCCTATGTTAGATTAATTTAGAGAGGAAATACTACTATTTTATAACTAAAATTACTATGCTATATTTAAAGAGAAGAAAAAAAAAGTATTAACTACTAATGTGTTATAATTGTACGGTTACAACTGTATCTAAATGTCAAATATTAAGTACCCCTCACAAAACTAAGAAATATTATATAAAATCATCCAGAATAAGTGTAAATTATCAGACACTTGAAGGAGTAGAGAGGCAGAATACCAAAGAGAGTTAATTATAAAGATGGCTATTATTATTGTGGAATGAAGAGAAAGAAAATGTTCTTGAATTACCAAATATTGTATGTAACAAGATATGTCAGAGAACATCTAACAAAAACATTTAATATATGAATACTGTAAACCCTGATAATTCAGGATAAGTGTAAATTATTGACGAGAGAAAAACTTGTAAACTATTGTAAGAATGAAATATTGTAAACTCTATATGTAAGAAACAACTGCATAATTATATAATGATCAATGTAAGTGTGTAATTTTAAGAATACTCAGGTAAACCAAAACAAATTGTCAACTAGTATAAAAAGGTAACAATACGGCTAATAAAGAGCATGGCCGAGAATGTCAAGTCTGAAAAGGAATGATTACCTGTGAAAAGGAAGTATGTTAGAAAGTATAAAAGAATGAAATGTGATACAAATGAAACCTCTAATACCTTGAATGTTATATTATTGAAAAATGAATGATATGTTATATTTTATGTGTTGTGATAGTGCAACTATTGCTATGTGCAATTTTTATTTTGTCTTAGACAGAGATGAGGATGCCTCTGATTCTGAGTACGTGTAGCTGAGGAACGGCGGAGAATGGATGCCAAATAGAGCCCCTCTGATTCCGAACCCACTACAAATGTTTGGGAATTATATAGTAATATATCAAGGACTATTATTAAAGAATCTGTGAGGTAAAAAGTGAAAGAACCATTGAGATTATCACAAAAATAAAGATATGTAATGAGAAAGAAAAATGTATTATTGTAAGACAGGAAATTGTTAATTTAAGAAATGAAACCTATTGTAATCAAATAACTTAAAATGTGAGAAACTTGAAAAAATACTAGTAAGCTAAGAGTTATATCACTAGCCAAGAACTCAAACTAGTGTAACACACTAATAGTATGTTAAAGGTCAATGTAAAGAGTACAAGACAAAAGCAGTAGTAATATACTAAAAACTGAAATGAAATGATAATTTTATCAAAAAATCAAATTTTCTCTCAAATTATCAATTTTGAGAGGGGAGTATATGTAACATGACCAGGTGTTACATAACCTAGACATATGCCCTTAGATTTAATAAATACATGACGGTAATGTAAGTAGATAATATAATGATAAGAGTAGCAAAGAAGGGAGGAGCCATGGAAGAAGAAAGAAGAAGAAGTGCCACAAGAAGCAGTAAACCTAAACACTGCTTGACACTACAACCCATACTATAACTGACACAAACTAATGGACAAATTAAATTCACTTTGAGCTGTCAAGTGAGTCAGTGAATAACTTAAATGGAATTTGACATGTTAATAAAAACAATTAAATAAGAATCCGAATAATGTGATACCAGCATCAGCATTTGGCTGAGAATAAATCAACTATGACTAGTAACTATTAATGCCAAGGACTAAGATTAGCTATGACCACAATATAAGATTGAAGCTGTATTACAGTCTCAAATGTGCTTATGATAAGTAAAAATATTTGTAAGAGGGAACCTTATATAAGTAAGCTACCTCATCAAGGTACCGAAATGTAAACTAATAAACATTATTAAGGCATAAATCCGATGCAAACGGTATGCCTCAGCAATGCCTAAAACAAACAATCATCAATAAGGTGATTAGTAGAAAGTACTATGAGTGTAAATCACGTACACTGAACAATCTTTATACCCAAACATAGCGATAAGCATTGTTAATATGTTAGACAAGTAATAGTTCAATTATTAATTAATAGCATGGAGCAAAATAATGTGAAACAAAATGTCATAGGGAGTAAGTATAGTTCATAGCAATGTATAAGTTAAGGTTTAATCATAATATTCACTAAATAAGTATAAAGGCGGATATATTAGGGCTCCAACATAAACGTTTAAGTGAAAAATGCGATGTGGAACACAAACAATGTATTGATAAGAGAAAGTCATCGCCGGCTTTGTTAGCAGACGACAGCGCGAAGCCATATACCTGAACATTGTTTATTAAAAAATGTCAGTGAAAGTGTAAATAAACCAGTGTCAAACTATATCAAATTGAAGAGGAAAAAATATCCTTTAATTTTTGATAGCGATACGACCCCGATCGCAACTATAATAAGTGCGTGACATGCGTTAGCATTATTTGTAAATAAAAGTAAAAAATCTGTTTATCAACACTAACAACAACGACGGCTGTCAATCATTCTGGCCAAAAGTCGGTTAAAAACCGTTAGTGACAGTTGGAAAGACAATACGTCACTTTCGTAACGCCTGGCTAAGCCAATCAGAAAATAGCTTACTAAATAAAACAATTGCCTAGGCCCTATCAAAACAGAGGGTATATAAAGAAACGCGGGTAATTACCGTTAGACACTTTTAACGATCATCCAGAGCGGAAGGTACGCTCGTCTCATCAAAATTTTGTTAACTGATGGCTTCATTGTAATAGTGCGTCAATTGAATTATTTCGGTAACAACAAAAAGTAACTACAAGATACTCTACATAAAATCAGTGCATCGAAGTGAAGTATTATTTTATTTAGTGCGGGAACATATCGAACAGGAGAAAATAATTAAATAGTATCAAATAAGGTCCTTTTTAGTCAGAAGCGGACCAATATTCTCTGTTCAAGTGCGTGTGTAGTGAATAACAATTGTCATTACAATCCGACCATTGAAGTGTTTAATTGAATTTTAATCGAAAGATTAAAACACAGAGGTAACTGCGTGACAATTTATTCCATTACACTGAGTGCACTAACCTATATGTTTTGTAAACAAAATCTGTACTGACGCATAACACGAAAACATTTCCTGTATCACACCATGTCTGAATTTATTTAATGGATTTGTCAATCCTGTATAAGAATGATGTTAGTCTTAAGTGATCTCACTATATAACTTTGTGAATAATTAAGCAAGCGTGACGAACGCCTAACCTATAAAATAGGTTCGATTTTATATTAGTAAACTAAAAGGCATTACGGTACTAGTCGATATTGTATTATAAAATAATTAGCTATTGTGTAGGCATGAGCATTCTTTCTTGTGTTTCAAAGAACTTACGCCCGAGATATAAATGATATTAATGTTTAAAGTAAAGTTTATCTGGACTTAACCAGAATTATTGTTTATGCTCTGAGCCAGTCATATAGGGTATGTAACAAAATATTTGCAATTGTATATCAATGTATTCTCTTAACTATGTTTGTTTGAATTCATTATCAAGGGTACAAATAAAACCCAGTTATTAGCAGCATAACTTGACTTGATTTATTTCTAAAAAATAGATAAATAATTCATTCAGAGTAATCAAAACAACTTTTAGTAGCAATCATATATTGTTGAATTGAATTGCCATAAGGGCAATAAACACAATTTCAGTTTTTTTAAAATTATTATTTGATTCTATTAATGGGTTTTCCACGGGATTTTCCTGAAATAAACCTGTGTGGCGCCCATTATTAAACAAGGTAACCTAACCTTGTAGATAAAGTAAGCTGGTTTTGTAAACCGTCTTGGCAGCTTATTGATTTATTGAAATAGTAAACTTCTGAACTTCCAGAATCACGAACAGGTACGTGGAAGTGTATTTTATTAATTTTATTGTCCAGACGTTACTAGACTTTACGTACTTAGACAACTGCCCACCAGGAGGAGGAGTTTCGCTGCTAGTAACAACACGACGGTCACCGTCATCAAGCGACCAGCTAGTATACTTTATTTTTAAATTTCAGCAACGTTATTGTTCAAATAATATTAAGGCAATTATTTTATTTTTTATCGAAAGGAGTTCTTTTCAGACACTTATAATTTTTGCGATTGTAAACACACTTTTAATAACTTCAAATACTACATTTTAATTATTTTAGAAAATTAGTAACTTTCAATTTTCAACTACTACAACATTCAAATATTTTACAACTTAGTTTTAATAAATTTATAAACATAAATATAAATAATAATAATAAAGAAGAATAATAGTAGAGGTTGGTTACAAATTGGCGCCCAGCAACGTGAGGCTGAAAAAATATTGGATAAAAATATTTTTTATATTGATAATCAGCCCGGCAGACACAAAAGAACAACCATGCCTCTCACGACAGCGCAGTATATGGAATTCATGGAAATCATGATGGAATTAAAGGAAGACAGTAAGAAATCCCATAAAAAAATGGATGACAACAATAAAAAGCTCGAGTCAATGATTAAGGATAACCGGAAATGGAGGGAAGAAATGAAAAATGATAATGAACTTGCAGAAAAGCAAAGAGACATAAATACATTATTATCTGAAAATGAGCTTGACAGAAACGAGGAGGATATTCAATATAAGGAGATCAATGCCGAAGGTATAAAAGAGACTCAGGTAATTAAAGAAGCGGAATAGTTAGTAGCCGAGAATGAAGACTTAGAACAAAATAATCTGCCAATGTGTGATGATCAAGTGGAGACACAAGAATTACCCAGAAATAAAAACACCGAACAAGTGAATTCGCAAATTAAAATTCATGAAGGAAGGAACAAAATTATTAAGAAAAAGGAAGAAAGAAGAATAATACGCCCAAAGAAGACTAGAGTAACAAAAGAATTAATTGAAATGACTCGAAGTGGTCTAGTTAATATGATTTATTTCCCAGTCATCAACCGTAAAGAAGGGACCTATAGGAAGGAGTACCGAAGGAGCTTCATGAAGATGGACGAAGAGAAGAAATGTGCTACAACAAAGAAGACTATAACCAATAAAATACTTAAAGCAAATATTTCCAAAGGGAGAATAAGGCATTCCAAGAAAAGGAAAGGGTATCAAGAACAACTGGACCGGATCATTGAAGGGTATGCCCAAAAAATAAAGGAATTACGGAAGAAGAGGGACCAATCAATGGAAAAATCCAACCAGAGAACTAACGACGATCAACCAGAGTTAGAAGAGGTACTAGACGTCAATAATAACAAAGACCCGGAGTACACGGGACACATGGATATCGAAGATGAGGAGAAGAAGAAGGCGAGAAAACGGGGAGCCAATGACTATCTGGTAGCCGCAAAGTGGAAGAACCGCATGATAGGGATAGGGTGCCAAATACCACAAACATGTTGTACTAGAGACAGCTAGGAAAAAGGGTACCTGTGAAACGTAATTGTCCCAAACAATGAACCCAATAGAATGGAAAGGCCCAATATAACCCCAAATATATAGACAATAAATGTGATTATTATTAAAAACGGATAAATTATAGTGGTATACAACAATTACGACCGGAATATTTAGTGTATAAGAAATTTTAAAAGTATCTACCATAAACGGATTCATTTAGAGATCAGGAGGATCATGTATTATGCCCAAGGTATTGAAAGTGGTTAGTTGCCTATAGCAAACCTATTTACCATATTGTGTTATAAAAAGTGTGTAGTATTAGTATATAGGCCAAACTATTTGTTACCTATTAAATAAGAGCCAGATTTATCATACTAAATGGTAGAAAAATGTGTATTGTAAACCAAATAATTTAATGAGAAGAAAGATATCTATTATATCATATAGAACCGAAAGTAGCATATAACAAAAATATACCTAAGATAGTGACATAAAATTACTCTAATACTCCTATGTTAGATTAATTTAGAGAGGAAATACTACTATTTTATAACTAAAATTACTATGCTATTTTTAAAGAGAAGAAAAAAAAAAGTATTAACTACTAATGTGTTATAATTGTACGGTTACAACTGTATCTAAATGTCAAATATTAAGTACCCCTCACAAAACTAAGAAATATTATATAAAATCATCCAGAATAAGTGTAAATTATCAGACACTTGAAGGAGTAGAGAGGCAGAATACCAAAGAGAGTTAATTATAAAGATGGCTATTATTATTGTGGAATGAAGAGAAAGAAAATGTTCTTGAATTACCAAATATTGTATGTAACAAGATATGTCAGAGAACATCTAACAAAAACATTTAATATATGAATACTGTAAACCCTGATAATTCAGGATAAGTGTAAATTATTGACGAGAGAAAAACTTGTAAACTATTGTAAGAATGAAATATTGTAAACTCTATATGTAAGAAACAACTGCATAATTATATAATGATCAATGTAAGTGTGTAATTTTAAGAATACTCAGGTAAACCAAAACAAATTGTCAACTAGTATAAAAAGGTAACAATACGGCTAATAAAGAGCATGGCCGAGAATGTCAAGTCTGAAAAGGAATGATTACCTGTGAAAAGGAAGTATGTTAGAAAGTATAAAAGAATGAAATGTGATACAAATGAAACCTCTAATACCTTGAATGTTATATTATTGAAAAATGAATGATATGTTATATTTTATGTGTTGTGATAGTGCAACTATTGCTATGTGCAATTTTTATTTTGTCTCAGACAGAGATGAGGATGCCTCTGATTCTGAGTACGTGTAGCTGAGGAACGGCGGAGAATGGATGCCAAATAGAGCCCCTCTGATTCCGAACCCACTACAAATGTTTGGGAATTATATAGTAATATATCAAGGACTATTATTAAAGAATCTGTGAGGTAAAAAGTGAAAGAACCATTGAGATTATCACAAAAATAAAGATATGTAATGAGAAAGAAAAATGTATTATTGTAAGACAGGAAATTGTTAATTTAAGAAATGAAACCTATTGTAATCAAATAACTTAAAATGTGAGAAACTTGAAAAAATACTAGTAAGCTAAGAGTTATATCACTAGCCAAGAACTCAAACTAGTGTAACACACTAATAGTATGTTAAAGGTCAATGTAAAGAGTACAAGACAAAAGCAGTAGTAATATACTAAAAACTGAAATGAAATGATAATTTTATCAAAAAATCAAATTTTCTCTCAAATTATCAATTTTGAGAGGGGAGTATATGTAACATGACCAGGTGTTACATAACCTAGACATATGCCCTTAGATTTAATAAATACATGACGGTAATGTAAGTAGATAATATAATGATAAGAGTAGCAAAGAAGGGAGGAGCCATGGAAGAAGAAAGAAGAAGAAGTGCCACAAGAAGCAGTAAACCTAAACACTGCTTGACACTACAACCCATACTATAACTGACACAAACTAATGGACAAATTAAATTCACTTTGAGCTGTCAAGCGAGTCAGTGAATAACTTAAATGGAATTTGACATGTTAATAAAAACAATTAAATAAGAATCCGAATAATGTGATACCAGCATCAGCATTTGGCTGAGAATAAATCAACTATGACTAGTAACTATTAATGCCAAGGACTAAGATTAGCTATGACCACAATATAAGATTGAAGCTGTATTACAGTCTCAAATGTGCTTATGATAAGTAAAAATATTTGTAAGAGGGAACCTTATATAAGTAAGCTACCTCATCAAGGTACCGAAATGTAAACTAATAAACATTATTAAGGCATAAATCCGATGCAAACGGTATGCCTCAGCAATGCCTAAAACAAACAATCATCAATAAGGTGATTAGTAGAAAGTACTATGAGTGTAAATCACGTACACTGAACAATCTTTATACCCAAACATAGCGATAAGCATTGTTAATATGTTAGACAAGTAATAGTTCAATTATTAATTAATAGCATGGAGCAAAATAATGTGAAACAAAATGTCATAGGGAGTAAGTATAGTTCATAGCAATGTATAAGTTAAGGTTTAATCATAATATTCACTAAATAAGTATAAAGGCGGATATATTAGGGTTCCAACATAAACGTTTAAGTGAAAAATGCGATGTGGAACACAAACAATGTATTGATAAGAGAAAGTCATCGCCGGCTTTGTTAGCAGACGACAGCGCGAAGCCATATACCTGAACATTGTTTATTAAAAAATGTCAGTGAAAGTGTAAATAAACCAGTGTCAAACTATATCAAATTGAAGAGGAAAAAATATCCTTTAATTTTTGATAGCGATACGACCCCGATCGCAACTATAATAAGTGCGTGACATGCGTTAGCATTATTTGTAAATAAAAGTAAAAAATCTGTTTATCAACACTAACAACAACGACGGCTGTCAATCATTCTGGCCAAAAGTCGGTTAAAAACCGTTAGTGACAGTTGGAACGACAATACGTCACTTTCGTAACGCCTGGCTAAGCCAATCAGAAAATAGCTTACTAAATAAAACAATTGCCTAGGCCCTATCAAAACAGAGGGTATATAAAGAAACGCGGGTAATTACCGTTAGACACTTTTAACGATCATCCAGAGCGGAAGGTACGCTCGTCTCATCAAAATTTTGTTAACTGATGGCTTCATTGTAATAGTGCGTCAATTGAATTATTTCGGCAACAACAAAAAGTAACTACAAGATACTCTACATAAAATCAGTGCATCGAAGTGAAGTATTATTTTATTTAGTGCGGGAACATATCGAACAGGAGAAAATAATTAAATAGTATCAAATAAGGTCCTTTTTAGTCAGAAGCGGACCAATATTCTCTGTTCAAGTGCGTGTGTAGTGAATAACAATTGTCATTACAATCCGACCATTGAAGTGTTTAATTGAATTTTAATCGAAAGATTAAAACACAGAGGTAACTGCGTGACAATTTATTCCATTACACTGAGTGCACTAACCTATATGTTTTGTAAACAAAATCTGTACTGACGCATAACACGAAAACATTTCCTGTATCACACCATGTCTGAATTTATTTAATGGATTTGTCAATCCTGTATAAGAATGATGTTAGTCTTAAGTGATCTCACTATATAACTTTGTGAATAATTAAGCAAGCGTGACGAACGCCTAACCTATAAAATAGGTTCGATTTTATATTAGTAAACTAAAAGGCATTACTAGACGATATTGTATTATAAAATAATTAGCTATTGTGTAGGCATGAGCATTCTTTCTTGTGTTTCAAAGAACTTACGCCCGAGATATAAATGATATTAATGTTTAAAGTAAAGTTTATCTGGACTTCACCAGAATTATTGTTTATGCTCTGAGTCAGTCATATAGGGTATGTAACAAAATATTTGCAATTGTATATCAATGTATTCTCTTAACTATGTTTGTTTGAATTCATTATCAAGGGTACAAATAAAACCCAGTTATTAGCAGCATAACTTGACTTGATTTATTTCTAAAAAATAGATAAATAATTCATTCAGAGTAATCAAAACAACTTTTAGTAGCAATCATATATTGTTGAATTGAATTGCCATAAGGGCAATAAACACAATTTCAGTTTTTTTAAAATTATTATTTGATTCTATTAATGGGTTTTCCATGGGATTTTCCTGAAATAAACCTGTGTGGCGCCCATTATTAAACAAGGTAACCTAACCTTGTAGATAAAGTAAGCTGGTTTTGTAAACCGTCTTGGCAGCTTATTGATTTATTGAAATAGTAAACTTCTGAACTTCCAGAATCACGAACAGGTACGTGGAAGTGTATTTTATTAATTTTATTGTCCAGACATTACTAGACTTTACGTACTTAGACAACTGCCCACCAGGAGGAGGAGTTTCGCTGCTAGTAACAACACGACGGTCACCGTCATCAAGCGACCAGCTAGTATACTTTATTTTTAAATTTCAGCAACGTTATTGTTCAAATAATATTAAGGCAATTATTTTATTTTTTATCGAAAGGAGTTCTTTTCAGACACTTATAATTTTTGCGATTGTAAACACACTTTTAATAACTTCAAATACTACATTTTAATTATTTTAGAAAATTAGTAACTTTCAATTTTCAACTACTACAACATTCAAATATTTTACAACTTAGTTTTAATAAATTTATAAACATAAATATAAATAATAATAATAAAGAAGAATAATAGTAGAGGTTGGTTACAAATTGGCGCCCAGCAACGTGAGGCTGAAAAAATATTGGATAAAAATATTTTTTATATTGATAATCAGCCCGGCAGACACAAAAGAACAACCATGCCTCTCACGACAGCGCAGTATATGGAATTCATGGAAATCATGATGGAATTAAAGGAAGACAGTAAGAAATCCCATAAAAAAATGGATGACAACAATAAAAAGCTCGAGTCAATGATTAAGGATAACCGGAAATGGAGGGAAGAAATGAAAAATGATAATGAACTTGCAGAAAAGCAAAGAGACATAAATACATTATTATCTGAAAATGAGCTTGACAGAAACGAGGAGGATATTCAATATAAGGAGATCAATGCCGAAGGTATAAAAGAGACTCAGGTAATTAAAGAAGCGGAATAGTTAGTAGCCGAGAATGAAGACTTAGAACAAAATAATCTGCCAATGTGTGATGATCAAGTGGAGACACAAGAATTACCCAGAAATAAAAACACCGAACAAGTGAATTCGCAAATTAAAATTCATGAAGGAAGGAACAAAATTATTAAGAAAAAGGAAGAAAGAAGAATAATACGCCCAAAGAAGACTAGAGTAACAAAAGAATTAATCGAAATGACTCGAAGTGGTCTAGTTAATATGATTTATTTCCCAGTCATCAACCGTAAAGAAGGGACCTATAGGAAGGAGTACCGAAGGAGCTTCATGAAGATGGACGAAGAGAAGAAATGTGCTACAACAAAGAAGACTATAACCAATAAAATACTTAAAGCAAATATTTCCAAAGGGAGAATAAGGCATTCCAAGAAAAGGAAAGGGTATCAAGAACAACTGGACCGGATCATTGAAGGGTATGCCCAAAAAATAAAGTAATTACGGAAGAAGAGGGACCAATCAATGGAAAAATCCAACCAGAGAACTAACGACGATCAACCAGAGTTAGAAGAGGTACTAGACGTCAATAATAACAAAGACCCGGAGTACACGGGACACATGGATATCGAAGATGAGGAGAAGAAGAAGGCGAGAAAACGGGGAGCCAATGACTATCTGGTAGCCGCAAAGTGGAAGAACCGCATGATAGGGATAGGGTGCCAAATACCACAAACATGTTGTACTAGAGACAGCTAGGAAAAAGGGTACCTGTGAAACGTAATTGTCCCAAACAATGAACCCAATAGAATGGAAAGGCCCAATATAACCCCAAATATATAGACAATAAATGTGATTATTATTAAAAACGGATAAATTATAGTGGTATACAACAATTACCACCGGAATATTTAGTGTATAAGAAATTTTAAAAGTATCTACCATAAACGGATTCAATTAGAGATCAGGAGGATCATGTATTATGCCCAAGGTATTGAAAGTGGCTAGTTGCCTATAGCAAACCTATTTACCATATTGTGTTATAAAAAGTGTGTAGTATTAGTATATAGGCCAAACTATTTGTTACCTATTAAATAAGAGCCAGATTTATCATACTAAATGGTAGAAAAATGTGTATTGTAAACCAAATAATTTAATGAGAAGAAAGATATCTATTATATCATATAGAACCAAAAGTAGCATATAACAAAAATATACCTAAGATAGTGACATAAAATTACTCTAATACTCCTATGTTAGATTAATTTAGAGAGGAAGTACTACTATTTTATAACTAAAATTACTATGCTATATTTAAAGAGAAGAAAAAAAAAGTATTAACTACTAATGTATTATAATTGTACGGTTACAACTGTATCTAAATGTCAAATATTAAGTACCCCTCACAAAACTAAGAAATATTATATAAAATCATCCAGAATAAGTGTAAATTATCAGACACTTGAAGGAGTAGAGAGGCAGAATACCAAAGAGAGTTAATTATAAAGATGGCTATTATTATTGTGGAATGAAGAGAAAGAAAATGTTCTTGAATTACCAAATATTGTATGTAACAAGATATGTCAGAGAACATCTAACAAAAACATTTAATATAAGAATACTCTAAACCCTGATAATTCAGGATAAGTGTAAATTATTGACGAGAGAAAAACTTGTAAACTATTGTAAGAATGAAATATTGTAAACTCTATATGTAAGAAACAACTGCATAATTATATAATGATCAATGTAAGTGTGTAATTTTAAGAATACTCAGGTAAACCAAAACAAATTGTCAACTAGTATAAAAAGGTAACAATACGGCTAATAAAGAGCATGGCCGAGAATGTCAAGTCTGAAAAGGAATGATTACCTGTGAAAAGGAAGTATGTTAGAAAGTATAAAAGAATGAAATGTGATACAAATGAAACCTCTAATACCTTGAATGTTATATTATTGAAAAATGAATGATATGTTATATTTTATGTGTTGTGATAGTGCAACTATTGCTATGTGCAATTTTTATTTTGTCTCAGACAGAGATGAGGATGCCTCTGATTCTGAGTATGTGTAGCTGAGGAACGGCGGAGAATGGATGCCAAATAGAGCCCCTCTGATTCCGAACCCACTACAAATGTTTGGGAATTATATAGTAATATATCAAGGACTATTATTAAAGAATCTGTGAGGTAAAAAGTGAAAGAACCATTGAGATTATCACAAAAATAAAGATATGTAATGAGAAAGAAAAATGTATTATTGTAAGACAGGAAATTGTTAATTTAAGAAGTGAAACCTATTGTAATTAAATAACTTAAAATGTGAGAAACTTGAAAAAATACTAGTAAGCTAAGAGTTATATCACTAGCCAAGAACTCAAACTAGTGTAACACACTAATAGTATGTTAAAGGTCAATGTAAAGAGTACAAGACAAAAGCAGTAGTAATATACTAAAAACTGAAATGAAATGATAATTTTATCAAAAAATCAAATTTTCTCTCAAATTATCAATTTTGAGAGGGAAGTATATGTAACATGACCAGGTGTTACATAACCTAGACATATGCCCTTAGATTTAATAAATACATGACGGTAATGTAAGTAGATAATATAATGATAAGAGTAGCAAAGAAGGGAGGAGCCATGGAAGAAGAAAGAAGAAGAAGTGCCACAAGAAGCAGTAAACCTAAACACTGCTTGACACTCCAACCCATACTATAACTGACACAAACTAATGGACAAATTAAATTCACTTTGAGCTGTCAAGCGAGTCAGTGAATAACTTAAATGGAATTTGACATGTTAATAAAAACAATTAAATAAGAATCCGAATAATGTGATACCAGCATCAGCATTTGGCTGAGAATAAATCAACTATGACTAGTAACTATTAATGCCAAGGACTAAGATTAGCTATGACCACAATATAAGATTGAAGCTGTATTACAGTCTCAAATGTGCTTATGATAAGTAAAAATATTTGTAAGAGGGAACCTTATATAAGTAAGCTACCTCATCAAGGTACCGAAATGTAAACTAATAAACATTATTAAGGCATAAATCCGATGCAAACGGTATGCCTCAGCAATGCCTAAAACAAACAATCATCAATAAGGTGATTAGTAGAAAGTACTATGAGTGTAAATCACGTACACTGAACAATCTTTATACCCAAACATAGCGATAAGCATTGTTAATATGTTAGACAAGTAATAGTTCAATTATTAATTAATAGCATGGAGCAAAATAATGTGAAACAAAATGTCATAGGGAGTAAGTATAGTTCATAGCAATGTATAAGTTAAGGTTTAATCATAATATTCACTAAACAAGTATAAAGGCGGATATATTAGGGTTCCAACATAAACGTTTAAGTGAAAAATGCGATGTGGAACACAAACAATGTATTGATAAGAGAAAGTCATCGCCGGCTTTGTTAGCAGACGACAGCGCGAAGCCATATACCTGAACATTGTTTATTAAAAAATGTCAGTGAAAGTGTAAATAAACCAGTGTCAAACTATATCAAATTGAAGAGGAAAAAATATCCTTTAATTTTTGATAGCGATACGACCCCGATCGCAACTATAATAAGTGCGTGACATGCGTTAGCATTATTTGTAAATAAAAGTAAAAAATCTGTTTATCAACACTAACAACAACGACGGCTGTCAATCATTCTGGCCAAAAGTCGGTTAAAAACCGTTAGTGACAGTTGGAAAGACAATACGTCACTTTCGTAACGCCTGGCTAAGCCAATCAGAAAATAGCTTACTAAATAAAACAATTGCCTAGGCCCTATCAAAACAGAGGGTATATAAAGAAACGCGGGTAATTACCGTTAGACACTTTTAACGATCATCCAGAGCGGAAGGTACGCTCGTCTCATCAAAATTTTGTTAACTGATGGCTTCATTGTAATAGTGCGTCAATTGAATTATTTCGGCAACAACAAAAAGTAACTACAAGATACTCTACATAAAATCAGTGCATCGAAGTGAAGTATTATTTTATTTAGTGCGGGAACATATCGAACAGGAGAAAATAATTAAATAGTATCAAATAAGGTCCTTTTTAGTCAGAAGCGGACCAATATTCTCTGTTCAAGTGCGTGTGTAGTGAATAACAATTGTCATTACAATCCGACCATTGAAGTGTTTAATTGAATTTTAATCGAAAGATTAAAACACAGAGGTAACTGCGTGACAATTTATTCCATTACACTGAGTGCACTAACCTATATGTTTTGTAAACAAAATCTGTACTGACGCATAACACGAAAACATTTCCTGTATCACACCATGTCTGAATTTATTTAATGGATTTGTCAATCCTGTATAAGAATGATGTTAGTCTTAAGTGATCTCACTATATAACTTTGTGAATAATTAAGCAAGCGTGACGAACGCCTAACCTATAAAATAGGTTCGATTTTATATTAGTAAACTAAAAGGCATTACTAGTCGATATTGTATTATAAAATAATTAGCTATTGTGTAGGCATGAGCATTCTTTCTTGTGTTTCAAAGAACTTACGCCCGAGATATAAATGATATTAATGTTTAAAGTAAAGTTTATCTGGACTTCACCAGAATTATTGTTTATGCTCTGAGTCAGTCATATAGGGTATGTAACAAAATATTTGCAATTGTATATCAATGTATTCTCTTAACTATGTTTGTTTGAATTCATTATCAAGGGTACAAATAAAACCCAGTTATTAGCAGCATAACTTGACTTGATTTATTTCTAAAAAATAGATAAATAATTCATTCAGAGTAATCAAAACAACTTTTAGTAGCAATCATATATTGTTGAATTGAATTGCCATAAGGGCAATAAACACAATTTCAGTTTTTTTAAAATTATTATTTGATTCTATTAATGGGTTTTCCACGGGATTTTCCTGAAATAAACCTGTGTGGCGCCCATTATTAAACAAGGTAACCTAACCTTGTAGATAAAGTAAGCTGGTTTTGTAAACCGTCTTGGCAGCTTATTGATTTATTGAAATAGTAAACTTCTGAACTTCCAGAATCACGAACAGGTACGTGGAAGTGTATTTTATTAATTTTATTGTCCAGACATTACTAGACTTTACGTACTTAGACAACTGCCCACCAGGAGGAGGAGTTTCGCTGCTAGTAACAACACGACGGTCACCGTCATCAAGCGACCAGCTAGTATACTTTATTTTTAAATTTCAGCAACGTTATTGTTCAAATAATATTAAGGCAATTATTTTATTTTTTATCGAAAGGAGTTCTTTTCAGACACTTATAATTTTTGCGATTGTAAACACACTTTTAATAACTTCAAATACTACATTTTAATTATTTTAGAAAATTAGTAACTTTCAATTTTCAACTACTACAACATTCAAATATTTTACAACTTAGTTTTAATAAATTTATAAACATAAATATAAATAATAATAATAAAGAAGAATAATAGTAGAGGTTGGTTACAAATTGGCGCCCAGCAACGTGAGGCTGAAAAAATATTGGATAAAAATATTTTTTATATTGATAATCAGCCCGGCAGACACAAAAGAACAACCATGCCTCTCACGACAGCGCAGTATATGGAATTCATGGAAATCATGATTGAATTAAAGGAAGACAGTAAGAAATCCCATAAAAAAATGGATGACAACAATAAAAAGCTCGAGTCAATGATTAAGGATAACCGGAAATGGAGGGAAGAAATGAAAAATGATAATGAACTTGCAGAAAAGCAAAGAGACATAAATACATTATTATCTGAAAATGAGCTTGACAGAAACGAGGAGGATATTCAATATAAGGAGATCAATGCCGAAGGTATAAAAGAGACTCAGGTAATTAAAGAAGCGGAATAGTTAGTAGCCGAGAATGAAGACTTAGAACAAAATAATCTGCCAATGTGTGATGATCAAGTGGAGACACAAGAATTACCCAGAAATAAAAACACCGAACAAGTGAATTCGCAAATTAAAATTCATGAAGGAAGGAACAAAATTATTAAGAAAAAGGAAGAAAGAAGAATAATACGCCCAAAGAAGACTAGAGTAACAAAAGAATTAATCGAAATGACTCGAAGTGGTCTAGTTAATATGATTTATTTCCCAGTCATCAACCGTAAAGAAGGGACCTATAGGAAGGAGTACCGAAGGAGCTTCATGAAGATGGACGAAGAGAAGAAATGTGCTACAACAAAGAAGACTATAACCAATAAAATACTTAAAGCAAATATTTCCAAAGGGAGAATAAGGCATTCCAAGAAAAGGAAAGGGTATCAAGAACAACTGGACCGGATCATTGAAGGGTATGCCCAAAAAATAAAGGAATTACGGAAGAAGAGGGACCAATCAATGGAAAAATCCAACCAGAGAACTAACGACGATCAACCAGAGTTAGAAGAGGTACTAGACGTCAATAATAACAAAGACCCGGAGTACACGGGACACATGGATATCGAAGATGAGGAGAAGAAGAAGGCGAGAAAACGGGGAGCCAATGACTATCTGGTAGCCGCAAAGTGGAAGAACCGCATGATAGGGATAGGGTGCCAAATACCACAAACATGTTGTACTAGAGACAGCTAGGAAAAAGGGTACCTGTGAAACGTAATTGTCCCAAACAATGAACCCAATAGAATGGAAAGGCCCAATATAACCCCAAATATATAGACAATAAATGTGATTATTATTAAAAACGGATAAATTATAGTGGTATACAACAATTACCACCGGAATATTTAGTGTATAAGAAATTTTAAAAGTATCTACCATAAACGGATTCAATTAGAGATCAGGAGGATCATGTATTATGCCCAAGGTATTGAAAGTGGCTAGTTGCCTATAGCAAACCTATTTACCATATTGTGTTATAAAAAGTGTGTAGTATTAGTATATAGGCCAAACTATTTGTTACCTATTAAATAAGAGCCAGATTTATCATACTAAATGGTAGAAAAATGTGTATTGTAAACCAAATAATTTAATGAGAAGAAAGATATCTATTATATCATATAGAACCAAAAGTAGCATATAACAAAAATATACCTAAGATAGTGACATAAAATTACTCTAATACTCCTATGTTAGATTAATTTAGAGAGGAAGTACTACTATTTTATAACTAAAATTACTATGCTATATTTAAAGAGAAGAAAAAAAAAAGTATTAACTACTAATGTATTATAATTGTACGGTTACAACTGTATCTAAATGTCAAATAATAAGTACCCCTCACAAAACTAAGAAATATTATATAAAATCATCCAGAATAAGTGTAAATTATCAGACACTTGAAGGAGTAGAGAGGCAGAATACCAAAGAGAGTTAATTATAAAGATGGCTATTATTATTGTGGAATGAAGAGAAAGAAAATGTTCTTGAATTACCAAATATTGTATGTAACAAGATATGTCAGAGAACATCTAACAAAAACATTTAATATATGAATACTGTAAACCCTGATAATTCAGGATAAGTGTAAATTATTGACGAGAGAAAAACTTGTAAACTATTGTAAGAATGAAATATTGTAAACTCTATATGTAAGAAACAACTGCATAATTATATAATGATCAATGTAAGTGTGTAATTTTAAGAATACTCAGGTAAACCAAAACAAATTGTCAACTAGTATAAAAAGGTAACAATACGGCTAATAAAGAGCATGGCCGAGAATGTCAAGTCTGAAAAGGAATGATTACCTGTGAAAAGGAAGTATGTTAGAAAGTATAAAAGAATGAAATGTGATACAAATGAAACCTCTAATACCTTGAATGTTATATTATTGAAAAATGAATGATATGTTATATTTTATGTGTTGTGATAGTGCAACTATTGCTATGTGCAATTTTTATTTTGTCTCAGACAGAGATGAGGATGCCTCTGATTCTGAGTACGTGTAGCTGAGGAACGGCGGAGAATGGATGCCAAATAGAGCCCCTCTGATTCCGAACCCACTACAAATGTTTGGGAATTATATAGTAATATATCAAGGACTATTATTAAAGAATCTGTGAGGTAAAAAGTGAAAGAACCATTGAGATTATCACAAAAATAAAGATATGTAATGAGAAAGAAAAATGTATTATTGTAAGACAGGAAATTGTTAATTTAAGAAGTGAAACCTATTGTAATTAAATAACTTAAAATGTGAGAAACTTGAAAAAATACTAGTAAGCTAAGAGTTATATCACTAGCCAAGAACTCAAACTAGTGTAACACACTAATAGTATGTTAAAGGTCAATGTAAAGAGTACAAGACAAAAGCAGTAGTAATATACTAAAAACTGAAATGAAATGATAATTTTATCAAAAAATCAAATTTTCTCTCAAATTATCAATTTTGAGAGGGAAGTATATGTAACATGACCAGGTGTTACATAACCTAGACATATGCCCTTAGATTTAATAAATACATGACGGTAATGTAAGTAGATAATATAATGATAAGAGTAGCAAAGAAGGGAGGAGCCATGGAAGAAGAAAGAAGAAGAAGTGCCACAAGAAGCAGTAAACCTAAACACTGCTTGACACTCCAACCCATACTATAACTGACACAAACTAATGGACAAATTAAATTCACTTTGAGCTGTCAAGCGAGTCAGTGAATAACTTAAATGGAATTTGACATGTTAATAAAAACAATTAAATAAGAATCCGAATAATGTGATACCAGCATCAGCATTTGGCTGAGAATAAATCAACTATGACTAGTAACTATTAATGCCAAGGACTAAGATTAGCTATGACCACAATATAAGATTGAAGCTGTATTACAGTCTCAAATGTGCTTATGATAAGTAAAAATATTTGTAAGAGGGAACCTTATATAAGTAAGCTACCTCATCAAGGTACAGAAATGTAAACTAATAAACATTATTAAGGCATAAATCCAATGCAAACGGTATACCTCAGCAATGCCTAAAACAAACAATCATCAATAAGGTGATTAGTAGAAAGTACTATGAGTGTAAATCACGTACACTGAACAATCTTTATACCCAAACATAGCGATAAGCATTGTTAATATGTTAGACAAGTAATAGTTCAATTATTAATTAATAGCATGGAGCAAAATAATGTGAAACAAAATGTCATAGGGAGTAAGTATAGTTCATAGCAATGTATAAGTTAAGGTTTAATCATAATATTCACTAAATAAGTATAAAGGCGGATATATTAGGGTTCCAACATAAACGTTTAAGTGAAAAATGCGATGTGGAACACAAACAATGTATTGATAAGAGAAAGCCATAGCCGGCTTTGTTAGCAGACGACAGCGCGAAGCCATATACCTGAACATTGTTTATTAAAAAATGTCAGTGAAAGTGTAAATAAACCAGTGTCAAACTATATCAAATTGAAGAGGAAAAAATATCCTTTAATTTGATAGCGATACGACCCCGATCGCAACTATAATTAGTGCGTGACATGCGTTAGCATTATTTGTAAATAAAAGTAAAAAATCTGTTTATCAACACTAACAACAACGACGGCTGTCAATCATTCTGGCCAAAAGTCGGTTAAAAACCGTTAGTGCCAGTTGGAAAGACAATACGTCACTTTCGTAACGCCTGGCTAAGCCAATCAGAAAATAGCTTACTAAATAAAACAATTGCCTAGGCCCTATCAAAACAGAGGGTATATAAAGAAACGCGGGTAATTACCGTTAGACACTTTTAACGATCATCCAGAGCGGAAGGTACGCTCGTCTCATCAAAATTTTGTTAACTGATGGCTTCATTGTAATAGTGCGTCAATTGAATTATTTCGGCAACAACAAAAAGTAACTACAAGATACTCTACATAAAATCAGTGCATCGAAGTGAAGTATTATTTTATTTAGTGCGGGAACATATCGAACAGGAGAAAATAATTAAATAGTATCAAATAAGGTCCTTTTTAGTCAGAAGCGGACCAATATTCTCTGTTCAAGTGCGTGTGTAGTGAATAACAATTGTAATTACAATCCGACCATTGAAGTGTTTAATTGAATTTTAATCGAAAGATTAAAACACAGAGGTAACTGCGTGACAATTTATTCCATTACACTGAGTGCACTAACCTATATGTTTTGTAAACAAAATCTGTACTGACGCATAACACGAAAACATTTCCTGTATCACACCATGTCTGAATTTATTTAATGGATTTGTCAATCCTGTATAAGAATGATGTTAGTCTTAAGTGATCTCACTATATAACTTTGTGAATAATTAAGCAAGCGTGACGAACGCCTAACCTATAAAATAGGTTCGATTTTATATTAGTAAACTAAAAGGCATTACGGTACTAGTCGATATTGTATTATAAAATAATTAGCTATTGTGTAGGCATGAGCATTCTTTCTTGTGTTTCAAAGAACTTACGCCCGAGATATAAATGATATTAATGTTTAAAGTAAAGTTTATCTGGACTTAACCAGAATTATTGTTTATGCTCTGAGCCAGTCATATAGGGTATGTAACAAAATATTTGCAATTGTATATCAATGTATTCTCTTAACTATGTTTGTTTGAATTCATTATCAAGGGTACAAATAAAACCCAGTTATTAGCAGCATAACTTGACTTGATTGATTTCTAAAAAATAGATAAATAATTCATTCAGAGTAATCAAAACAACTTTTAGTAGCAATCATATATTGTTGAATTGAATTGCCATAAGGGCAATAAACACAATTTCAGTTTTTTTAAAATTATTATTTGATTCTATTAATGGGTTTTCCACGGGATTTTCCTGAAATAAACCTGTGTGGCGCCCATTATTAAACAAGGTAACCTAACCTTGTAGATAAAGTAAGCTGGTTTTGTAAACCGTCTTGGCAGCTTATTGATTTATTGAAATAGTAAACTTCTGAACTTCCAGAATCACGAACAGGTACGTGGAAGTGTATTTTATTAATTTTATTGTCCAGACGTTACTAGACTTTACGTACTTAGAAAACTGCCCACCAGGAGGAGGAGTTTCGCTGCTAGTAACAACACGACGGTCACCGTCATCAAGCGACCAGCTAGTATACTTTATTTTTAAATTTCAGCAACGTTATTGTTCAAATAATATTAAGGCAATTATTTTATTTTTTATCGAAAGGAGTTCTTTTCAGACACTTATAATTTTTGCGATTGTAAACACACTTTTAATAACTTCAAATACTACATTTTAATTATTTTAGAAAATTAGTAACTTTCAATTTTCAACTACTACAACATTCAAATATTTTACAACTTAGTTTTAATAAATTTATAAACATAAATATAAATAATAATAATAAAGAAGAATAATAGTAGAGGTTGGTTACAAATTGGCGCCCAGCAACGTGAGGCTGAAAAAATATTGGATAAAAATATTTTTTATATTGATAATCAGCCCGGCAGATACAAAAGAACAACCATGCCTCTCACGACAGCGCAGTATATGGAATTCATGGAAATCATGATGGAATTAAAGGAAGACAGTAAGAAATCCCATTAAAAAATGGATGACAACAATAAAAAGCTCGAGTCAATGATTAAGGATAACCGGAAATGGAGGGAAGAAATGAAAAATGATAATGAACTTGCAGAAAAGCAACGAGACATAAATACATTATTATCTGAAAATGAGCTTGACAGAAACGAGGAGGATATTCAATATAAGGAGATCAATGCCGAAGGTATAAAAGAGACTCAGGTAATTAAAGAAGCGGAATAGTTAGTAGCCGAGAATGAAGACTTAGAACAAAATAATCTGCCAATGTGTGATGATCAAGTGGAGACACAAGAATTACCCAGAAATAAAAACACCGAACAAGTGAATTCGCAAATTAAAATTCATGAAGGAAGGAACAAAATTATTAAGAAAAAGGAAGAAAGAAGAATAATACGCCCAAAGAAGACTAGAGTATCAAAAGAATTAATCAAAATGACTCGAAGTGGTCTAGTTAATATGATTTATTTCCCAGTCATCAACCGTAAAGAAGGGACCTATAGGAAGGAGTACCGAAGGAGCTTCATGAAGATGGACGAAGAGAAGAAATGTGCTACAACAAAGAAGACTATAACCAATAAAATACTTAAAGCAAATATTTCCAAAGGGAGAATAAGGCATTCCAAGAAAAGGAAAGGGTATCAAGAACAACTGGACCGGATCATTGAAGGGTATGCCCAAAAAATAAAGGAATTACGGAAGAAGAGGGACCAATCAATGGAAAAATCCAACCAGAGAACTAACGACGATCAACCAGAGTTAGAAGAGGTACTAGACGTCAATAATAACAAAGACCCGGAGTACACGGGACACATGGATATCGAAGATGAGGAGAAGAAGAAGGCGAGAAAACGGGGAGCCAATGACTATCAGGTAGCCGCAAAGTGGAAGAACCGCATGATAGGGATAGGGTGCCAAATACCACAAACATGTTGTACTAGAGGCAGCTAGGAAAAAGGGTACCTGTGAAACGTAATTGTCCCAAACAATGAACCCAATAGAATGGAAAGGCCCAATATAACCCCAAATATATAGACAATAAATGTGATTATTATTAAAAACGGATAAATTATAGTGGTATACAACAATTACCACCGGAATATTTAGTGTATAAGAAATTTTAAAAGTATCTACCATAAACGGATTCAATTAGAGATCAGGAGGATCATGTATTATGCCCAAGGTATTGAAAGTGGCTAGTTGCCTATAGCAAACCTATTTACCATATTGTGTTATAAAAAGTGTGTAGTATTAGTATATAGGCCAAACTATTTGTTACCTATTAAATAAGAGCCAGATTTATCATACTAAATGGTAGAAAAATGTGTATTGTAAACCAAATAATTTAATGAGAAGAAAGATATCTATTATATCATATAGAACCAAAAGTAGCATATAACAAAAATATACCTAAGATAGTGACATAAAATTACTCTAATACTCCTATGTTAGATTAATTTAGAGAGGAAATACTACTATTTTATAACTAAATTTACTATGCTATATTTAAAGAGAAGAAAAAAAAAAGTATTAACTACTAATGTGTTATAATTGTACGGTTACAACTGTATCTAAATGTCAAATATTAAGTACCTCTCACAAAACTAAGAAATATTATATAAAATCATCCAGAATAAGTGTAAATTATCAGACACTTGAAGGAGTAGAGAGGCAGAATACCAAAGAGAGTTAATTATAAAGATGGCTATTATTATTGTGGAATGAAGAGAAAGAAAATGTTCTTGAATTACCAAATATTGTATGTAACAAGATATGTCAGAGAACATCTAACAAAAACATTTAATATATGAATACTGTAAACACTGATAATTCAGGATAAGTGTAAATTATTGACGAGAGGAAAACTTGTAAACTATTGTAAGAATGAAATATTGTAAACTCTATATGTAAGAAACAACTGCATAATTATATAATGATCAATGTAAGTGTGTAATTTTAAGAATACTCAGGTAAACCAAAACAAATTGTCAACTAGTATAAAAAGGTAACAATACGGCTAATAAAGAGCATGGCCGAGAATGTCAAGTCTGAAAAGGAATGATTACCTGTGAAAAGGAAGTATGTTAGAAAGTATAAAAGAATGAAATGTGATACAAATAAAACCTCTAATACCTTGAATGTTATATTATTGAAAAATGAATGATATGTTATATTTTATGTGTTGTGATAGTGCAACTATTGCTATGTGCAATTTTTATTTTGTCTCAGACAGAGATGAGGATGCCTCTGATTCTGAGTACGTGTAGCTGAGGAACGGCGGAGAATGGATGCCAAATAGAGCCCCTCTGATTCCGAACCCACTACAAATGTTAGGGAATTATATAGTAATATATCAAGGACTATTATTAAAGAATCTGCGAGGTAAAAAGTGAAAGAACCATTGAGATTATCACAAAAATAAAGATATGTAATGAGAAAGAAAAATGTATTATTGTAAGACAGGAAATTGTTAATTTAAGAAGTGAAACCTATTGTAATTAAATAACTTAAAATGTGAGAAACTTGAAAAAATACTAGTAACCTAAGAGTTATATCACTAGCCAAGAACTCAAACTAGTGTAACACACTAATAGTATGTTAAAGGTCAATGTAAAGAGTACAAGACAAAAGCAGTAGTAATATACTAAAAACTGAAATGAAATGATAATTTTATCAAAAAATCAAATTTTCTCTCAAATTATCAATTTTGAGAGGGGAGTATATGTAACATGACCAGGTGTTACATAATCTAGACATATGCCCTTAGATTTAATAAATACATGACGGTAATGTAAGTAGATAATATAATGATAAGAGTAGCAAAGAAGGGAGGAGCCATGGAAGAAGAAAGAAGAAGAAGTGCCACAAGAAGCATTAAACCTAAACACTGCTTGACACTACAACCCATACTATAACTGACACAAACTAATGGACAAATTAAATTCACTTTGAGCTGTCAAGCGAGTCAGTGAATAACTTAAATGGAATTTGACATGTTAATAAAAACAATTAAATAAGAATCCGAATAATGTGATACCAGCATCAGCATTTGGCTGAGAATAAATCAACTATGACTAGTAACTATTAATGCCAAGGACTAAGATTAGCTATGACCACAATATAAGATTGAAGCTGTATTACAGTCTCAAATGTGCTTATGATAAGTAAAAATATTTGTAAGAGGGAACCTTATATAAGTAAGCTACCTCATCAAGGTACCGAAATGTAAACTAATAAACATTATTAAGGCATAAATCCGATGCAAACGGTATGCCTCAGCAATGCCTAAAACAAACAATCATCAATAAGGTGATTAGTAGAAAGTACTATGAGTGTAAATCACGTACACTGAACAATCTTTATACCCAAACATAGCGATAAGCATTGTTAATATGTTAGACAAGTAATAGTTCAATTATTAATTAATAGCATGGAGCAAAATAATGTGAAACAAAATGTCATAGGGAGTAAGTATAGTTCATAGCAATGTATAAGTTAAGGTTTAATCATAATATTCACTAAATAAGTATAAAGGCGGATATATTAGGGTTCCAACATAAACGTTTAAGTGAAAAATGCGATGTGGAACACAAACAATGTATTGATAAGAGAAAGTCATAGCCGGCTTTGTTAGCAGACGACAGCGCGAAGCCATATACCTGAACATTGTTTATTAAAAAATGTCAGTGAAAGTGTAAATAAACCAGTGTCAAACTATATCAAATTGAAGAGGAAAAAATATCCTTTAATTTGATAGCGATACGACCCCGATCGCAACTATAATAAGTGCGTGACATGCGTTAGCATTATTTGTAAATAAAAGTAAAAAATCTGTTTATCAACACTAACAACAACGACGGCTGTCAATCATTCTGGCCAAAAGTCGGTTAAAAACCGTTAGTGACAGTTGGAAAGACAATACGTCACTTTCGTAACGCCTGGCTAAGCCAATCAGAAAATAGCTTACTAAATAAAGCAATTGCCTAGGCCCTATCAAAACAGAGGGTATATAAAGAAACGCGGGTAATTACCGTTAGACACTTTTAACGATCATCCAGAGCGGAAGGTACGCTCGTCTCATCAAAATTTTGTTAACTGATGGCTTCATTGTAATAGTGCGTCAATTGAATTATTTCGGCAACAACAAAAAGTAACTACAAGATACTCTACATAAAATCAGTGCATCGAAGTGAAGTATTATTTTATTTAGTGCGGGAACATATCGAACAGGAGAAAATAATTAAATAGTATCAAATAAGGTCCTTTTTAGTCAGAAGCGGACCAATATTCTCTGTTCAAGTGCGTGTGTAGTGAATAACAATGGCCATTACAATCCGACCATTGAAGTGTTTAATTGAATTTTAATCGAAAGATTAAAACACAGAGGTAACTGCGTGACAATTTATTCCATTACACTGAGTGCACTAACCTATATGTTTTGTAAACAAAATCTGTACTGACGCATAACACGAAAACATTTCCTGTATCACACCATGTCTGAATTTATTTAATGGATTTGTCAATCCTGTATAAGAATGATGTTAGTCTTAAGTGATCTCACTATATAACTTTGTGAATAATTAAGCAAGCGTGACGAACGCCTAACCTATAAAATAGGTTCGATTTTATATTAGTAAACTAAAAGGCATTACTAGTCGATATTGTATTGTAAAATAATTAGCTATTGTGTAGGCACGAGCATTCTTTCTTGTGTTTCAAAGAACTTACGCCCGAGATATAAATGATATTAATGTTTAAAGTAAAGTTTATCTGGACTTAACCAGAATTATTGTTTATGCTCTGAGCCAGTCATATAGGGTATGTAACAAAATATTTGCCATTGTATATCAATGTATTCTCTTAACTATGTTTGTTTGAATTCATTATCAAGGGTACAAATAAAACCCAGTTATTAGCAGCATAAATTGACTTGATTTATTTCTAAAAAATAGATAAATAATTCATTCAGAGTAATCAAAACAACTTTTAGTAGCAATCATATATTGTTGAATTGAATTGCCATAAGGGCAATGAACACAATTTCAGTTTTTTTAAAATTATTATTTGATTCTATTAATGGGTTTTCCACGGGATTTTCCCGAAATAAACCTGTGTGGCGCCCATTATTAAACAAGGTAACCTAACCTTGTAGATAAAGTAAGCTGGTTTTGTAAACCGTCTTGGCAGCTTATTGATTTATTGAAATAGTAAACTTCTGAACTTCCAGAATCACGAACAGGTACGTGGAAGTGTATTTTATTAATTTTATTGTCCAGACGTTACTAGACTTTACGTACTTAGACAACTGCCCACCAGGAGGAGGAGTTTCGCTGCTAGTATCAACACGACGGTCACCGTCATCAAGCGACCAGCTAGTATACTTTATTTTTAAATTTCAGCAACGTTATTGTTCAAATAATATTAAGGCAATTATTTTATTTTTTATCGAAAGGAGTTCTTTTCAGACACTTATAATTTTTGCGATTGTAAACACACTTTTAATAACTTCAAATACTACATTTTAATTATTTTAGAAAATTAGTAACTTTCAATTTTCAACTACTACAACATTCAAATATTTTACAACTTAGTTTTAATAAATTTATAAACATAAATATAAATAATAATAATAAAGAAGAATAATAGTAGTGGTTGGTTACATCGTCTGTTACATTGCTTTATTCTGTGTGCTCAGATATTTTTTAAACTGGTTTATAATTTACGTTCTAAATACAATTAATTCGAAATATTATGCTATAGCATACATAAAATAACTCTTATATCACAACTACGTGACTTTTACGTAAATTAATTTTCTTTCATAACCGTATTTCACTTTCTTCACTGTCAAAATAGGCCGGTGTAATACAACTTTTTATTATATTAAATCCTGCAGTCACGGCACCATTGTAACTATATTATTTATTTATTATATTAAGTTAAGTTTGAAACTTCCACCTACCTTTTAATTCTTATGTGATCTGGCCAGATCTCTAGTGTGGAACTTAACCCATTTCGTACGATGAACTTATCAGTGCAGCAAATGAAATAAGGTATTTGAAATGAATTTTCATACTTTTATTAAATAAAACAAAGTAATGAATTTATTTTTATAATGCCAATCATAACTCCAACAATTAAACTATATTCGATATTGAGGTGAAGCCCCTTTTTTCCAGCAACAATTTTAACATTTTCAACGTATTACTTATATCTACATTATACTATTAATTAATTAATTCAAGGCGACCCAGCTTGCTATTCTCTCACATTCATTCTGTTTTACCACCCCATTTTAATTATTTAGTGCCCCAAAAATGAAATTATTTATTTAGTATCATGGCCAGTCGAGTACTTAACCCTTGGCGTCTATGATGATCCCGCGCCGCACCGATTATATGTCCAAAAGTTTACCACATGTGCACTTCTTTTCCTTCACTCCACTTCGAGCTGATAGGTTGCTTTAACTTACGTTTTTTTTACACTTTGTGGACATTTTATAAGATTTTGTAGTTCACGAACTTGTTTATGAAACCCCGGCCGGGGGGAGTTCTTTCGTCGACTGTGTTTATGGTTTTCACATTTTTAAAAATTTTGCCCGACCAGGAGCACGCGCCAATACTCGCGTCCTTTACACTTAGTTCTTTTTCGCCGACTGACAAAACGATGACTAACTAAATCCCCACTTTGTCTGACTGCTTCCGGTAACATACACGGCCCCTTAGATTACAAAGTTTTTTGTTACCGTTTAGGTAGCATGGTTTGGCATTGTGCACTGGTGTTGACGATGCCGACTGGCGAAAATATTGAGGCTGTGGAAGGCGTGGCCTCTAAGAGTATCCGGCAGCAACGGACCGCATGGAACAAAAGTCTTCGTCTCTCGCCATTTTTCGTGGCGTCCTTTTGGAGTCTGATGTGTGTCGTCTATGCGCGCATGTTCATGTCGCGCGTCTTTGTACATGCCTCAATGCTTAATTACCGTGAATTTAGACTCGGCATCGCATTCCATTGCCACCTCGCCGTTCACAATTTCACTTCATTCTTCCTTCGACAATTGTATTTCACATTGGGACTGACCGTGCAGATGGAAAATAATTTTATAACTTTAATAAAATGAAAACCCTTCCCTTTAGCCCCGTTACAATACCCCCAATGAGAAATCTTCTGCCGAAACAGAAGAAATCTCATTGCTAAACCCCTAAGAGGATCCGTGAGGATATGATGCCAACAACCCCCCTTAGTTCTTACACATCATGGGTAAACTACCCCCTAGCTCGGCGACTATGGCTGCACCTGAACGATATTACTGGACTTCTCTATTTGTGATCCCAACACCATAAAATCGAACAAACACGCACCACAGCACACCTAACCTTCCAACATGCAACCCCAAACTCCAAATCCCTGGCCTTATTCCATGCCAGATCCTCAACCGATGTGTTTCCCCTTATTATGCACACTGGGTCGCCTTCAGCAATACTGGGCGCATACATATACTTTTTAATGCATCCTAACAAAAAAATTCATGTTTAGATTCAAAAAGTTCATTTAAATTGAATTCGAATTGTTATATATCCATTACTTTCTCAAAGAATAAAATTAAAAATCTTTTGCATGAATCCATCAACTCTATTAATTCTCTTCAATATTAATAACAATCCTAAAGAAAACAAATTGAATACCTTATTAAACATGAATTTACTTACTCTAACATTTGTTTACACATATATTCTAAACAATATAATTCAATAAAACACTGGTAATACATATAAACAATAATACACTTGAAATCCAAACATCACCTATATGGCCGGCACAAAAATCAAATTTTTTTTTTTAACAAAATTTAAATTTATCAAAATATACTTTTTTCCAATATTCAGAAAAATTAAAATCTTTTAATTCAATTAAATGACCAAATTGCATCAACCAATTGCCAGAAACTGGTCTTGTCTATAACATCAACCATCAGCTGATCTCTCTGGGTCAAGTCAACGACCTTGACATACATATGTTACATAGAGCTACATCATGAAATACATGAAACATCTTTAAACATTTTTTTTCTCTTCAAACATAGTGCAACATAATAAAATAAGACATTAAAAATTAACATGATTACTATTATTTTACAATAAACAATAAAATTCACAATTAAAATGACCCAAATTTACACATTTTATGGCTTTATATTATTCTCAAATTCTATTAGAAACTGTCACTTGTTTCAATTAATCTTATACAATTTTACTATAACTTTCTTTCTTTCATTTTCCTTCTCAATAAGTTTGGGTGACTTAATTATTCATAATAACTTGATTTACAACTTGGCATTTATATATACTCTTAATCCCCTTCTGACTCTAATACTCACTTAACAGCTTTTAACTCATATGACACCCCTCTATCAAAAACATCTATCAACCATTCTCTGCCCCTAACTTACTACTCTAACTCATATCGCATCATTCTACCTTTATATAAAAAAAATACTCTCTACCCCTTTGTACTCAGGATGTGTGTTCCTCTCCCATTGCTCACTCCCTTATGTTGGTTCCTGGACTCGCCCTAGGTAACCCTTTCCGGCGCTAATCGGTCCCTTCCCGCCACAACACTTTTCGTTGAGGACTCCTTATCACACCACCCACCTTACAAAATTACCCATCAACTATTTACTCTCCCTATACATCACTTTCATCTACAAAATATCTCCACTTATTTATTAACTCAATATATCGCTCATTACTCTACATATTTTCCCCATTTCTACTGTGTCACTATTACATCTCCAATTCTACATTACTTTTGTTCACAACAATCTTACTTTATTCAACTCCACTTTTAAACTTAACTTGGACTGATTTAAATGTCCTAACGCCATAATAATCACCCAAATTCTATCTTTCACAGACCATTTAATATTCTTAACTATCTCAAATTACTCTCATTATTGATTTAAAACATCACAAGTTTAGTACTGAAACATTTAGTTATTGAAAACTCTGCAAATTATTTATAAATGACATACCACATATATGACTCCAGCCATCAGCTGATGTTCTAGGTCAGTTGACTGACCTTGCTCTAACTACACTTTCAACCATTACACCTTATAAAATACATTGTATGTTTACAATCCTTATATTCTAACATACTGAAATAATAACACACTAAGACGTAATAAACACAACATAACAAACATCTACTACACCCCTCTTTCAAATCAAAATAAAATTATTTAGTCAGCTCAGTAGCGAGTCGCCATTATTAAGTTACAAAATTTTTTAATTCGTTACTCCCCTAAGTAACCTCCCTTCCACACACACACTATTGTACCCCCCACTGGACTGTGGCGCCCAGTTACATTATACTTCACACAAGGACGGCATTGGTGGAGGAATTTTGTCATCTCCTTGTCCTTGCTTCCGCGTTACATTTTAAAATAGCTAGATATCATCATATCCTTAAGTTCTATATTAATAAGCCCTTAATGTGGGTCTATCACCTGGTTTACTGTTCCCACGCGAACAGAGCGATAGCCGCTGTTACAAAGTTTTTTGTTACCGTTTAGGTAGCATGGTTTGGCATTGTGCACTGGTGTTGACGATGCCGACTGGCGAAAATATTGAGGCTGTGGAAGGCGTGGCCTCTAAGAGTATCCGGCAGCAACGGACCGCATGGAACAAAAGTCTTCGTCTCTCGCCATTTTTCGTGGCGTCCTTTTGGAGTCTGATGTGTGTCGTCTATGCGCGCATGTTCATGTACGTGCCTCAATGCTTAATTACCGTGTGTTTAGACTCGGCATCGCATTCCATTGCCACCTCGCCGTTCACAATTTCATTTCATTGTTCCTTTGACGACAATTTTATTTCACATTGGGACTGACCGTGGAGATGGAAAATAATTTTATAACTTTAAAATAAAATGAAAACCCTTCCCTTTAGCCCCGTTACAGTATGAGAACCTATCAACACCTTAAAAGAAACACCATAGGAATTCCTACTCCCAGACTTGTAACATTCAGACTTACTTGCTGTTTTATTGTCTTGTTTTGTTTGCCAGTCGCTCCTATAATAGCAACATTATTAATAGGCAATGTGCATATTTTTTCCGTACGTAACTCCTGTATTCTGTTCAGCTCTAATCTATCTATTAATGAAATGTTTGCTCCTGTAACAATCATAACTTCAATTAGTACCCCATGTAATTCTACCTTGACGTATACTATGTCCTCATTCGGTTTATCTTCTTCCATGGTAATCTCTTCCAACAAATCTCTCTGTATAATTTTTAAATAAAAGTTTCTTATCACAGTTATTGGTTCTTTGTTATTATTATTAGGGTTTATATCTCTCCTCAGCCCTGGGTCTGCTCGCAGTGATGGGCCGTCCAATGTTCTCACTGCGGCCTCTCGTTTTCCTTATTTACATCACTGTTGGTTTGTTGAACTTGTTCATTGGTGTTTTGGTTTCCAGAGGGTGTCTCCCTTCTTCTATCCCAGCTTCTGGATCTCTGATAGACTTCTCCGTTATCATTCCATTGTCTCCTATTGTTATTATCTCTTCCATATCGTCTGTCATAATTTCTGTCATTATTAAAATTCTGACGTCTTCCTTGAAATCGCCTGTTATTCGGATTTCTATTACATCCATCCGTCCGTACGTGGTTTATTGGCTGTCGATTGTCGTGTGGTTGTTCCTTGTTCCTATCATTCCAATCCTCAGTTCTTCTTCGACTCCTGTAATAATTTTCCCTCTCAAAACCTTCTAAGAGAGCCTCCATCTCTCCAATAGTTTTTATCTGTCCACACCGACGAGCCCGTACAATGTCTTCTCCAAAATGATATGACAGTTTGGCTATGAGACACTCTTCAGGGATCTTTGGTTGTAAATGTCGAGCCACCCAGAAAATAAGCAGTCATAGTCTGTCCTCTTCCAGCATCATATCGGCCAGTGCTCAAATTGTCCCTAACTATATTTTGGATGGACTCAGACCAATACTTTACCTTAAAAATTTGTTTAAATTCATTATAATTGATAATTTCATTTCGTACTGCCTTCCACCAGTTATCATTAATATTTTTAAAACTATCATCAAGAAGATTCTTTATTATTTGCCAATGACTTTCTTTGGTCTTATTTAAACCTTCTTCTAGCCTTTCCAGAAATTCTAGAGGGTTCTGATGATATTCTTTAAAATTTATCACTTCTTTATTTTCTCCGATTAGTGTAGGTATATAGTTTATTGGTCTAAGTTTTAGTACCTCTATCTCTTCCTTAAGGTTGTTTATATCCTTCTGTTGAATTTCATCTATTTTCTCCCTGTTGTTGGTAACTTGATTTTGTACCTGTATTATCTTGGTTTCTGCCTGATTGGATTGTTCCCCTACCTTATTTTGTAGTATTTCCAATTGCTCCTGAGTATCTTTGTGAAGTATAACAATACTAGTTTTACTGTTATCTTCCACTTCAGTTATTTTGTTTATCAACTCTTCGCGCAATTTACTTAAATTTTCCTCGGTTTTCTCAACCTTCTGGTTTGTTTCTGTAATTCTATTCCTTATTTCTTCTTTATACTCTTCTAACTGTTGTTTCAATTCCTCTTTATTCTTCTCACTCTCTTCCTTCAACAGTTCTTTTAATTCTTCATTACTTTGTCTAATATCCTCCTTCAACTGCTGTTGTAATGTTTCATTATTGCTTTCCAATTTTTTATTTAATTCCTCCTTATCTTCCTTCATTTATTTCTTTAATTCCTCATTAGTTTGTTTTAATAAGGTTTCATTATCTTCCCTCATTTGTTTCTTTAATGTTTCACTGTTACTGTCCATTTTCTTGTCCATTTTTTTCATATTTTGTTTCAGTGTTTCATTATTACTGTCCATTTTTTGAAACATTTCCATTAATCTCTCAAATCTCATTTCTTCTACAGTCTTATTTGGTTCTTTTTGTGTGGGTTTACCTGGTTGGTCCCCTGGTGTATCCCTTACCACCGTTTCCCTTTCATCAGTCACTGTTATTGGGGTATCTCTTACCATTACTTCTACTTCTTCAACTGTGGTTGCTTCCTTATCTTCTATATTTATCTCTTCTTCTTCCATACGTTTCCATGACATTGCTCTTCTCCTTGACATCTCTGTTGTTAATCGTAACCGCCACTAGAGTAGAAATCACTGTAAACTCACAATAAGAATACAAAGTTATTCTATTTCTAGCCTCACTAGTTGGGCTCCAATTTGTAACATCCCGTCTCGAATCTATGGTTTATTTATCTGAATTGTACCTTGTTTAACTTGGTTATTATTTGTGTATACTTTGTTAATGTTTTAAAGGATGAGTATTTGTTCAGGGGGATGTTTGTTGAGCACCAATTGGCAATCACCGGTTGCAAATAAAATTTATTGGTGAAATATCAATAATAAATCTTTATTTAAATTTATTTAAATAATATATGGTTTCTTTATTCTGTAATTAAATCTCTTTTAATCTTTTCTTTCAGCAATGAATGTGATAACTTGTGCTCATCAAAACATATTTAAAAAATCTGCCATGACTTTCAAATGATGAGTGTTGCCAACTTAATCTAATTACTGAAGTCAACTCACAGTACCAGATATCTTGTTTAGTATATCATACCCATTTAGTATTCATGAAATAAAGAAACGAATAAACCTTTTTCTGTATTTTGTAAACTCAAATCCTTTATTTATTCTTTAACTTGTTTTAAATGTCAAATATAATTCTTAACAAAGTTTGGCCAGCTGTATTTTAATATGCTCAGAGTGGTAGCAGTAACTCTTATACCTCAGGGCATAAACATTTCATATTTTATATTTAATGAATAAAATACAAATATAATGTGTTAAGTTAGGTCCTTTTGGCTACGATATAACAACAGTTTTTATAGGGAAAGTACAAAAATACATGTGATTAGAAATAGTTACAAGGTTCCTTAACAGGATTATATAAAGAGTGTAACAAAGTTCAGTGTCTAGGTTATGTTATTAAAATGTTTTTTAGACTTAATTAGCTTTAGATTATAGTAACACTATACATCAATGGTTTTTTTATGCTTATGACAATACTATTAATTAATATTGTTTTCAGTGGAAGTTCAAAAATGGTTTTTATGAAAAGCGTACTCAACGTCTTTGAAACCTATAGTATAGGCTTAACAGGGAATGGTTCATATTAGTTTTATATCAAAAATACTTCTCTCCCTGTGTCAATTGATTCAATTCCTTCAGAGATATCCTGGTTTAATTCTGTAGAGTCCTGTAGCACTTCCTTCTTCTATTTTAATCTTGATGAAGATAATTATTTAATTGTTTTATTTAGATGCACTGATATAAAATGTCTTATACTTTACTTTTGTCACTATGAGTTGTTTAATTAACCTTTCTTCATTCAGATTTCAATAATACTCTGTCTCTATTTTATTAACATCTTAGTTGCTAAGGCCTATCTCAGCTATCTCCTTGGTTTCCAATGTAACATTTTTATGTCACCCTGGTGAAATCATAAGAATAATATAAACAAACTTTTACTATTTTATATGTCATTTTCTTTTAAAAGGATATACCTTTTTTATAAGAGCTTTAATATTCACTTTATTGGTTTCTTTGATCTTCTGATGAAACACTGATCATTTTGACACCACTCTTGACTATTTTCTGTTCTATATTTCTTGAGCTATTAATTTACACTTTTTATTCTATTTGTTCCAAACTCATTTATTATTATTTCTTTTTGTACTTTTCACTTTCTTAATTTATTTGACACATTTAGTAATCCTTTAACATAACCTGACATTGTTTCATTATTATTTTAATAGAAATTCTTATAACTTAACTGACTAAGCTCAATATGCCTAGTTTTACAAGAATCTATGACTATTATTTTGGTACTTTCTTGTTAGGAAAAACATTAGTGTTATTAACACTATCATATATAATATTAATTAATGTGACCCAAACTAATTACTAATAACTATTAGTAATATATTATACTCCCCCTTAACTGACTGTATTTATAAATTTACAGTCTACACAAATAAAACAAAATTCTATAAGTAAGTTCATTAACAGTGTCCTTCTTACTTATCATCATTGACATCATTTTAACTATGATAAACACAACTATCATAGTCTTCATTAACATATATTAAACAATTAAAATAAACCATGTTCAATTAAGTCTTTCTTAAAAATCTTATGTTTCTTGGTACTTTTTACTAATATAATCAAAGTATATTTATGTTACTAAGGCATGGTAAAAATGTCATGTAACAATATATATATATATATATATATATATATATATATACTGTAACGTGCGGTTTTTTGAGGTGTTATTAAGCGAAACGTCCGTCTTAGTCAAGCCCCACTGTTGGGTTCGCCAATTCTGTAACGTGCGGTTTTTTTTTTCAAGGTTTCCGCCTCTCCGCAGTCGCCACTTATGAATTATAAAGACCGAAGTTTAAATAAAGTGGTTGGTAATGTTACTCAAACAAAGTAGAAATCGAGTGTGTGTGATTTGGGTCAAGTAGGGAAGTTGTTTAGCCTGATTTTTAAGAGAGAGCAAGTACCGTTTGTTTACCCTCGGTTTGGACGATTTCTAAATTTTTCAAATATTCGCCGTGAACCGAATCAGCTGACTTTACCACTAGTCTCCAAATATAGATTAACCAGACGACACTGTGGCAGTATACGACCCGGTGGATCGTCTTCTTCTTAGTTGTTCTGAAACTTACTACAACTACCCACTACAAGAAAGGACACACATTTTTATTTTTAAATCTCAATTTTTCAATAATATTTATTAAGAATATTATTGGTTTTTTCTCTTCCGCCAAAATACAAATATCACAATCAATCTTTTCCTTAATTAAGACATGATATCGACTTCATTGAGTAAACATGGAATTGTCAAAAAAAAATATATGGTTCTTGACCAAATTTTATACTATATTTAAAACATCAATCAATATATAATTCTTTTATTTATTTCCCCAGGGTTAAGGGTAAGTTCTTTTTGTTATGAGATAGTCAGAAATGGATAATTATACTACGCTTTACAAATACAGAAAAAATATTCAAAAATTTGTTTATTTTCGCTTAGTACGTAGTTCCGGAAATGTCCATAAGAGAGCAGAGTGCGTTTGTTTTCATCAAAACATGTGGTTAATTTTTTAATAGTTTCTTTTCTACACTACAATTCGGTTTGAGTTTTCTTCGTTAAATATTAAACGAAATGTTTATATTACCTCTCTTCTTGAAGTTCTTACTTGGATGAAGCCGTTTCTCCGGTGGTGTCCGTATTTGGTTGTAATTTAATAACCTTCCGGCAAATATTCTCTCGTCAAACTCGAAACACAGCGAAGCTAGGCCCGATCGTCCAAAATGGTTTTATTTCACTTTTATTATGGAGTATAGCAATTTAACTTTGATAAATAAGGTAGTAGTATATAATGTTCATACTGTTGTTTAATTTTGTACCAATTTTGCACTTCTCAAAGATTTCTAAAAGGATATTTTAATAAAATTGTTGTCTCATCATTTTGTCAACTGGACAGGTTTAATTTTTAAATTCGATTAACAATACTTGTTATTTTTCGTTACTCTTAGTAACCCATAATTTTTATATATCTTTTTATTGGTTCTGCTATTTACTTTTTAGTATATAGGCAGTTTGTAATTATTATAAATTTATTTTTTATTTACAGAAAAATAATTCTTTTTAATTTTGGTTTCTTTCCCAATTTGGTTTCCATAATAGGTTTCTGTTTATTTTCTTATAACTTTGGATATAAGTATTTAATATTTTTATTAACTTTAAATGAATTTATATATTATTTATTAGTCTCTTATAGTATTCCTACACTGCACTACTTCCTTCTGCCATTTCCCTCATACAGTATTATTTTAATTTTTTATTATCATCTGATATTTAAATCTTTTATGTTTTTTAAAACGAACCCTGGGTTATCTTATACTATAACACAAATATTTAAAAAAATATAAAATTAACTTAGGTATTAAACTTGGTTGTCTACACAATATAAATACTACAATAAATTAACAAAATACATAATTAATTAGTAGCATTATAGTCTACTATCATCGTTTATAATTCTCACACCTACAGCACAATTCTGTAAGAAGTTCCCTTCACTTTCACTTATTACCTCAATGGGTACACTATAACTCACTTGTTACTGTATATCAATTTAATTGTTATAATGTTTAGTGATATAACTTAATTTTGAGCTCATTATAGTTTACCCATTTCTGACCTTTATGGTATTACAAGAGTTAATTTATTGGGACTGGGTTATGTACCGTTACATAAAGCCTCCCCCCACTAGAACAAATTTATTTTGGTTTTACTCGTTTATTAAAATAAATTGTTGATTGTTTCAATTCTCCTAATATTCTTGGTTTTTTTCTTCGTAATAGTGTTTCATTTCCGACTGGTTATACACTCCCTTTATTCTATTATTGTTAATTGTTTTAATTTCATAAGTATTATTCCCCTTCACCTGGGTTATGAGGTAAGGTCCAGTATAAAGTAACAGTAGCTTCCGAGCAATACCCTCTATAGAACTGGGTAGTTGTCTATTTTTGATTAGTACCTTATCTCCCATCTGGTATGTATCCAATCTTCTCTTTTTTACTTGATCCCTTTTTTGTTGAAGATCCACTTTATGCAACACTCTATTGTGCATTTCTACTTTGTCGAACTCTACTCTCTCTCCTGGAGGAAAATTTATCAACGAGGTAATTTCTCTTGGTGGTGGTTTATCAAACATTACCTGATAAGGGCTAGTCCCGATAGTGTCATGGTATGACCAATTAAGGAAAGTCTCTGCTGGTTCGATGTACTGGCTCCAGTTTTTATGTTCTTGATGACAGTAAGTACGTAGAATTCTGCCAACTTCCCTTAATACACGTTCAGCAGGATTGCTACTAGGGTGGTACACTGATGTTTTGTAGGTTCTTATTTGCCAATTTCCCAATTCTTCTTTCCACCTTTTTCCCCGAAATTGCGTTCCATGATCAGTTATAATTGTTTCCGGTTTTCCCACCTCAGGTAAGTATTTTTTTATAATTACTTCTGGAATTTTCTTCGTTGTGGCTCTACTAATAGCGTAGAGTTTTGTATATTTCGTATAATGATCAAATAATATGATTATATATTTATATTTATGTCTCCCTCCACTTCTGGGAAAAGGTCCACATATATCCAAGAATGTCTTTTCAAGTTTATTATTAGATTTTATTGTAATCATTGCACCCGTTCTCTTATCATTATTTACTTTTACTAGCTGGCATATGTTACAGTTTTTTACTATTTCCCTTACTCTTTTATTTATAGCTTTCACGTAACAGTGTTCAGATAGAGCTTTAATAACTTTGAGTGATCCCATGTGGCCATATCTTTCATGATAATCCTTAATCAGTGCTACCTCTGTTGCTTCTGGCACATACATCTTCCAGACATGATCCTTAATGGTAGGACGAATAAAAAGGACCTCTTCATAAACACAAAAAAATTTCATTATTATAGGGTCATGTTGTAATATTCGTTCCTTAATTTTTGTTAATTTAGTGTCCCTTTGTTGTTCGACTTTTATTTTATTAATTATATCTTGTAACTCCTTTGCCATCTTAATAATGTAATATATTTTTCCAATACTTTCTGGTTCTATTTCACAAGTTCCTTTTTCGAGATTAATCCGGGATAATCAGTCTGCTATTACATTCTTCTTACCCGGAATATATTCCCAGTCTAAATTATACTCTTGAAGTATTAATAACCATCTAGTAAGTCTGCCGTGGTTAAGTTTGCAATTTTTTAAAAACGAAATTGATCTATGATCAGTTCTGATGGTCACTGGGTATCCCAATATAAATGTTCAAAATTTTATACATGAGAACACAACACTCAGCAGTTCCTTTTCCGTTACTGTATAATTCCTCTCACAACTACTCAGTACTCTGCTTGCAAAACTGATGACCCCATGATTTCCTTCCTCATCTTCCTGATATAGCTCACTTCCAAGGCTAATGTTACTAGCATCACAATTTATGAAAAAACGTTTATTAAAATTTGGGTGATGTAACATGATGCTGTCAAGAAATTTATTTTTTACTATTTGGAAATTATTATCTTCACTTTCTTCCCATTTCCACTTGTTTTTCTTTGAAAGTAAACATTGAAATTTGGCTGTTACTTCTGAATAATTCTGTTGAAATTTCCTATAATAGTTGCATATCCCCAAAAAGGATTGTAATTGTTTCAAGTTTTTTGGTTTAGGAAAATCTTGGATAGCCTTTACTTTTTCAGGAGATGGTTTAATTCCAGTAGCAGATAAAATGAACCCTAAAAATGGTAGTTCATGTGTGATAAATTTAGATTTATCCAGTTTTAAAGTTATATTATGTTGCAAGAGTTTATTTAACACTGTTTCCACTCGGTTACAATGCTCCTCCCAAGTACAAGACGTAATTAATATGTCATCCACATATATGGTAGTAAAATCTAAAACTTCCTTACCTAAAATTTGGTCCATGCATTGGATGAACACGGCCACAGAATTTACCAATCCAAAAGGCAAACGCTTAAAATGATAATTTCGTCCTTCGAATATGAAAGCAACATATTGTCTGCTGTTAGGGTGCAACTCTATTTGCCAATATCCACAGACTGCATCCCAAGTACTCATGTACTTGCATCCATAGAATTTTTTCATTATCTCTTCAATCTCACCTGGAGACGTGCGATCGTTAATGAGCATTTTATTCAACTCCCGAGCATCAAGACATAGTCTGACTTGACCATCTTTCTTCGGTATAGCTACCAATGGGCTGGTATACGGAGAACTACTTCTTTCAATTATGTCTTCTAATATCATTCTTTGAATTTCTTTCCTTGCTGCCTCTTTCAAAGCTTTAGCAATAGGGTATGATCGTTTATTAAAATTTACATTTTCCTTGAACTTTAGTTCACACAAGAAGTTTTTTGCTTTTCCTGGTGATTCTGAGAATACTGATTTATATTTATTATAAATTTTTATAAGTTGTTTCTGTTCTATACTAATTATTTCCGGTGCCTGCCTATTCTGAAACTCAATTATTTCTTCTATCTTCTCTTGCCAAATCTTTGATTCTGTTACTTCTGTGTTTTTACCTAGGGTTAATCTATTATCCTCCCTAACAAAAAATGAGCTCGGACACTGAGGGGCACTTTGGCTACCAATTATCTCAGCCATTAACTCACCATTTTCTGTGCTCAAGGTTACTATACCCCTGGCCAGATTTATAATTGCAGTGTGTCGCCGTAGCATATCACACCCTATTAACACCCTAAACGGTAGCCCTTTTGCTACTAAAAATCCCATAGGTATTCCTATTCCATTAGTGGTAACATTCAAAGACACTTGTTTTCTGATTGTTTTATTTTGTTTCCCGGTAGCACCAACAATTGTTAAATTATTAATTGGTAAAGTAGGTATTCTCTCAGTAGTTAGCTCAGTAATACGATCTAGTTCTAATTGATCAATAATTGAAATATTGGCTCCTGTATCAATCATGGCCTCTGCTGACACTCCATTTAATTTTATTTGTATATAGACTATGTCATTGTTTGGTGATGACTCTCTAATTGCTCTTTCTTCCATTAACTCTGACTGTATATTTTTTAAAAAATTATTTCTGATAATGGTTATTGGTTGGTTTAATTTATTATTATAATTGGGTTTGTGGTAAATTCTGTGCCCTGTTGTTTCTAGCAGTGACGGGCAATCACATCTTCTCACTGCTGGTACCCGTTTCCCCTATTTCCATCATTATTATTGTTTGATTCAACATTTTCATTATGTTGAATATTGCTTATCGGTCTCCTTTCTTCATCACTATCTCTGAATCTAGGTTGCTCTGCGCTCATACTCCTTTGTGGACCTTCTTCTCGGTGATAAGAATCATGTCTGTAATTTTGTCGGTTATTATTAGGCCATCTTCCTCGATATCTATTATTAAAATAATTGTTATTAGCCTGCACATAATTGACTCTGGGTCGATTCTCTCTTGGTGGTTCATTCCTCCGCTCCTCGGTATTCCCTGACCTCCATCTACTTCTCCTATAATACGATTCCTGTTCATAATTTTCTAGTAGCGTTTCCATGCCTCCAATAGTTTTTATTTGTCCACTTAATCGGGCACTGATGATCTTCTCTTCGAAATGATACGCCATTTTGGTCACTAGACACTCTTCAGGTATCTTAGGGTCTAAATACTTAGCTATACACACCTTCCCCAAAAAGTAAGCAGTAGGTGTTTGTCCCATTGTACGGTCATACCTACCATGACAGATATCGTCCCTAATAATGTTTTGTACTGACTCTGACCAGTACTTAAGTTTGAACATTGTTTTGAAACTCCCATAATCACACACCTCGTTCCTGAATGCTGTCCACCAATTATCATTGATGTTTTTGAAAGATTCGTCTAATATACCTTTGATCATACTCCATCGATTCTCCTTTGATCTGTTCAAAATTTTGTCTACTCTCCCTAAAAATTCAAGTGGGTTTCTGTGATAATCCCGAAAGTTTACACTTTCCTTACTATCTTGATAAACATGATGACTGCTGCATGCAGATCTAGAACTTATTCTATCTACATCACATTGAAAATTGGTTTGTATTTGTTGCAAATTATCTAATTTCTCTGCTTGGCTATCACACTGATTTTTTACATTCTCTACTGTTTTATGAAACTCTGAAAATTTACAGTTTAGACTGCTTTTGATACTATCTAACTGGTCATTGTTTTCTTGTCATATGGCCATTACACGAACTTGATTATTTTGTTCTTCCTTTTCCATTCGGGCATCAATTCCTGTTTTAATTAGTTCCATCTTTTCTTCTGTTTTATCCAACCTTTGATTGGTTTCTATTACTTTCTTCTCTGCCTCTTCCTTATATTCATCTAGTCTTTGGCTAAGCGTATTACTGACACGTTCAATTTTACTCTCTAGATTTTCTCTTAATTCCTTGTTGAAGTTCTCCATCTTACCCTCAATTTGTTTTAAATTCTCATTATTCTCTTCAAATTTTGCATTCACCTCTTCTCTTTGTCCTTCAACAGTTTCTTTCAGTTCATTGTATTGTTCATTCATGGTTTGTTTGATATTTCCATGAATGGTCTCTATTTTTTCATTTAATTGTTTGACTAAACTTTCCTGAATGCTATCGATTTTCTCATTGGTCTGTCTATTTTGTTCCTCCTGTTTCTTAAAATTCTCCTTATTTTCCTCATTGGTTTGCTTCGAGTTTTCCTCCTGTTTCTTAAAATTCTCCTTATTTTCCTCCTCCATTTTGTCTATTTTATTTTTTGTTTGCTTATTATCTTCCTGAATTTTGTTATTCCCTTCCATTATGATTCTTAACATCTCCTGTATGCTCATGTCTTCTTTTTGTGTGGGTTTATCTGGTTGGTCCCCTTGGGCATCATCTTCAATTATTTCCATTTCTGGGTCCATAACTACTTCGGTTTCTTCTTTATCGCCTGTCTGTTGGTCCATTTCACTGTCCGTGACTAATTCTATTTCTTGTTCCTGTCCACCTTCTTCCTTCACCTTTTCTTCTGCCCTCTTCTTCGATCTGCCTCGGGTATTATGCATTTCTTGTTTTCTCATAACTGCCGACGATAATTAGATTTTTTTGTATATTAATTTATTAAATATATCAAAATTCTTTTCTAATTACAGCCCTTTTATGTTGAGCGCCAATTCTGTAACGTGCGGTTTTTTGAGGTGTTATTAAGCGAAACGTCTGTCTTAGTCAAGCCCCACTGTTGGGTTCGCCAATTCTGTAACGTGCGGTTTTTTTTTTCAAGGTTTCCGCCTCTCCGCAGTCGCCACTTATGAATTATAAAGACCGAAGTTTAAATAAAGTGGTTGGTAATGTTACTCAAACAAAGTAGAAATCGAGTGTGTGTGATTTGGGTCAAGTAGGGAAGTTGTTTAGCCTGATTTTTAAGAGAGAGCAAGTACCGTTTGTTTACCCTCGGTTTGGACGATTTCTAAATTTTTCAAATATTCGCCGTGAACCGAATCAGCTGACTTTACCACTAGTCTCCAAATATAGATTAACCAGACGACACTGTGGCAGTATACAACCCGGTGGATCGTCTTCTTCTTAGTTGTTCTGAAACTTACTACAACTACCCACTACAAGAAAGGACACACATTTTTATTTTTAAATCTCAATTTTTCAATAATATTTATTAAGAATATTATTGGTTTTTTCTCTTCCGCCAAAATACAAATATCACAATCGATCTTTTCCTTAATTAAGACATGATATCGACTTCATTGAGTAAACATGGAATTGTCAAAAAAAAATATATGGTTCTTGACCAAATTTTATACTATATTTAAAACATAAATCAATATATAATTCTTTTATTTATTTCCCCAGGGTTAAGGGTAAGTTCTTTTTGTTATGAGATAGTCAGAAATGGATAATTATACTACGCTTTACAAATACAGAAAAAATATTCAAAAATTTGTTTATTTTCGCTTAGTACATAGTTCCGGAAATGTCCGTAAGAGAGCAGAGTGCGTTTGTTTTCATCAAAACATGTGGTTAATTTTTTAATAGTTTCTTTTCTACACTACAATTCGGTTTGAGTTTTCTTCGTTAAATATTAAACGAAATGTTTATATTACCTCTCTTCTTGAAGTTCTTACTTGGATGAAGCCGTTTCTCCAGTGGTGTCCGTATTTGGTTGTAATTTAATAACCTTCCGGCAAATATTCTCTCGTCAAACTCGAAACACAGCGAAGCTAGGCCTGATCATCCAAAATGGTTTTCTTTCACTTTTATTATGGAGTATAGCAATTTAACTTTGATAAATAAGGTAGTAGTATATAATGTTCATACTGTTGTTTAATTTTGTACCAATTTTGCACTTCTCAAAGATTTCTAAAAGGATATTTTAATAAAATTGTTGTCTCATCATTTTGTCAACTGGACAGGTTTAATTTTTAAATTCGATTAACAATACTTGTTATTTTTCGTTACTCTTAGTAACCCATAATTTTTATATATCTTTTTATTGGTTCTGCTATTTACTTTTTAGTATATAGGCAGTTTGTAATTATTATAAATTTATTTTTTATTTACAGAAAAATAATTCTTTTTAATATTGGTTTCTTTCCCAATTTGGTTTCCATAATAGGTTTCTGTTTATTTTCTTATAACTTTGGATATAAGTATTTAATATTTTTATTAACTTTAAATGAATTTATATATTATTTATTAGTCTCTTGTAGTATTCCTACACTGCACTACTTCCTTCTGCCATTTCCCTCATACAGTATTATTTTAATTTTTTATTATCATCTGATATTTAAATCTTTTATGTTTTTTAAAACGAACCCTGGGTTATCTTATACTATAACACAAATATTTAAAAAAATATAAAATTAACTTAGGTATTAAACTTGGTTGTCTACACAATATAAATACTACAATAAATTAACAAAATACATAATTAATTAGTAGCATTATAGTCTACTATCATCGTTTACAATTCTCACACCTACAGCACAATTCTGTAAGAAGTTCCCTTCACTTTCACTTATTACCTCAATGGGTACACTATAACTCACTTGTCACTGTATATCACTTTAATTGTTTATAATGTTTAGTGATATAACTTAATTTTGAGCTCGTTATAGTTTACCCATTTCTGACCTTTATGGTATTACAAGAGTTAATTTATTGGGACCGGGTTATGTACCGTTACAATATATATTGTAACGTAGAAAGCGAGGTCGTACCTGTTGAAATGTATCACACTTGTTTATTTTGTGTATTAGTGTGAATGTAGTGTGTTTGCCTCACACTGGTCGTTACATAAATCGACGTCACTACTGGAGTCCGTAGCGTTGTCAATGTCACCAGTACAACCTACCTGTTAATTCATAGGGATTACGATTCCCGGGTGGCGCCAAATTGTTTCTGTTAAAACAATTAAAACATTTAATTTTTAAGGTAATACGTGATATTAGCTAGACAGCTGTGACGTTTGAATTGTTCCCGCTGCTACACAGGTTGTCGGCTCGGCCGCTCGTGGTGAGCGCTAGTTGGCTGTTGCTTAAAACTTCGCTAACACACATATATTCTACAAAATTCCTATGAAATAACAAGATAGTAATGTTCTGTACTGCGTTTTTTAATACACATTTAATTATCAATAAATATGAAAAATGAATCATAAACAAATTTATAATATTATGCTCCGGCTTAGAGCTTGAAACACAAAACATCTCAGGTTGGCAAAATTGATTTCAAAACACTATCGTTCAGTTACTTTTAACAAATTACTATGTTTTTAAAATCTGGAGTTCTTTTGATCATGAAAATAGACATAAACGTTGATTACATGAAAAAAAGTACACTACTATACCTTATGCGTACTTAGGATTTATAATGTGTTTGTACAATTTGTTCAGTAGTGTCGTATTTCTGTTACAGTAGTTATGTTCACAAATAAGGTTATCTCTATAGTTTAATTAAATGTTTTTTAATGTAAGTAAATTATGCCTTTACCTTTGAAAGAAAATACTACTTTTTAAATAGTGAGAAATTTTATCATTTGAAAATAATTTAAGTAATTTGGGGTTTTGGGAGTAAGGAATTATTCGGTACTTATCAGTTCATCTCACGTTGTCTGTGTCGTCATCAGGATAGGCGTATATTTTTCGAATTTGGGCTGGTTGAAGGCTTCCAACATCTTCTTCAAACTGGTCTGGGTTTTTTCTTTAATTAGTTTATTTAATTTCGTTCCTGGACATCATTAATTCTGTATAGATCGACGTCTCTTCATATTGGGTTATCTTGGTTCACTGATTCGACTTTTTATAACTGTTTAAATTAAAATTTTAGTTTGCCCAATTTTTCGTGTGGCTTACCCACGCTTCGTTTCTTCAGCGTCTCTAAAATTTAATGGAAAAATAAGCCCTCAAACGTCTCGTTGTCATAGTAACCAATAATTCAATGCTTGGTTAATTACTCCTTACATACATTGTTAGAAATATTTGAATTTTTATTCAAATTTATTAAGTATTTTCCTAATGATTTTAGTCCCTTATAATTCCTTTGGGATAATAAATGACATCACTATTATTTTTCTTTCCTTTCAAAGTTTACAATGATACCTCATAAGGTCATATTCTGTTACACATTAACTATAGTCTAATTATTTGACATTTAATAAATAACATATCTTTCTTGAATTAAATTATTACAATAATATTTCTGTGTTGAAATAACTGATATATAATTACTGTCCATTCACTGTTCTTAGATTAGTAAGATATTTTGTGAAATTGATACAATTTGCATTTGAATGTCTTTGGCAGTTAACTGTTTTCATAGTCACAAACAGCCATTATTGTTTTTTAGTGTATTTCCTTTTTTAAATTACATTCTGAATTCAGCCTGATGGGCTTCACTTATTTGTTTGTGTTTTAATTACTATTCAACATACATTTTCATTACTCTTCATTTAAAATATAATAGTTAGGTTTATGGACTGTAAGTCCCTTTCAGCCATATTCCTTCTTTAACATTGAATCAACTATTCTTTACAAGTCATAAATTATCCTTAGTACTAACATTGATTTCTTTCTTGTCTTATAAACTAGGGTGATAAACATTGTCACTTTCTCTAATATTATGAAGGTTAATTCCCCTTTCAACATGGGGTGTTGTATTCTTTATAATTTTAATCTTTAATAACAAACTTTACTTCTATCCTATCATGCCATGTTAACACAAGTTATTGTACTGGGCTTTCTCCCTGAATATTATTACAAGCTTCCTTAACATTAATTTGGATTACTATTTCTTATTACTTCTAGGTATATAACTAATTATAATCTCACTCCAATCATTGGTGGTTTATCAATGTTTTACAGAGTGTCTATTTACTTAGCATTCTATTTTGAATGTTTCACATCCACTTTCACTATTTTTTAGGGCATTTACACTTCACTAAAGCACTTCACTTTGGTTCACTGTTTTGTAATTAGTGTTATTTAATGGGTAATCCCTATACTTTCTCCTACCATTTCTCACTATTTTGTTTTAGTATTATATTTACTATTAACAATACTAGGCTAGTTGTGTTTTGGTTGAATCTAACCTTTCTGACAGGGTTAGTGTACTTTTCCTATACTACATTGCTTTACAATTGTATTGTCTTAAAAATGGGTACCTAGGTTAAATTAATGCTAATAATAACATTGGTTTCATTAATACATAATTATTCAAGGTTTATTGACCGTATTCTATCTCTAAACATACAATCTTTCCCTTTTATATATGTGTGTTAGTTTCCCCTTGGGTTTTATCTGTCTCCTCTTCATTCTTCCTCTTCTTCTTCTTCAATCTGGTTCGGTTCTCCTCTTCTTCTCTTCTGGTTTAAATTCTGTTTACTTGTATGGATCTGTCCTCTTCTTCTGGTTCTTCTTTAGTTCTGTGTCCATCATTGTTTTGTCTATCATATTTTTAATAAGTATGTTACGTGGTTCCCTTCTTTATGTTTGGGTTGTTGGCTCAATCATGTCAAAATATTTACATTTTAATAAGTATGTTACGTGGTTCCCTTCTTTATGTTTGTGTTTTCGGCTCAATCACTTGGGTTGGGTAATATCGTTGTACGTCTTGTCAAAGTATTTACATTTTAATCATTTTTTACACATTTTATTTCATATGAAGTAATTTTATATCAAGAATTATCTTTTTTATCACTGGTACGAGATTTGGCTTAATTGTATCGTTACAAAATATATATATATATTACAACCATACAATGTTATTAAATGTAAGCGTGTCGTGCCACACGTCAAGGGCGACAAAAAAATGTATCAAGTTATATATTCTGTGCAATTTAATTGGTACATTAATTGAACTCATACACTTTATATAACATTACTAACAACATGTACGAGGTGCTATCAGAAAGTTCCCGGACTAGGTCTAATAAATTCTTTTTGCTTACCTAGGCCATTAATGGCTCCCATCTCCTTCAAAGTAGTCTCCCTGCGAATTGATACAACGAATCCAGCGTTGTTTCCATGCCTGGAAAGTGTCAAAAAAAGTCTTTTGCTGAAGGCTGTCAAGCACCTCCTGCGTTTTTTTCTTAATGTCTTCTTCAGTGTCAAAACGGTGACCTTTCATGTGAATTTTTATTTTCGGGAACAGAGAAAACTCACAGGGGGCTAAATCTGGTGAATATGGAGGGTGTGGGACGGTGGCCGTATTGTTTTTGGTCAAAAACTCTGTTGTTTTCAGTGAAGCGTGAGCAGGTGCATTGTCGTGATGCAACAGCCAGTTTTGGTCTTCCCACAATTTGGGCCTTTTTCGTCGCACATTTTGTCTCAGCCGCCTCGAAACGTCACAATAAAAATCTGAGTTCACTGTAACACCAGCTGGCACGAACTCGCGATGGACAATGCCTTTGATGTCGAAAAACACAATGAGCATGGTTTTTGTTGCACTTCTGACCTGCCGTGCTTTTTTTGGTCTCGGTGATTGTGGACTTTTCCACTGTGACAACTGCTGTTTTGTTTCTTGATCATAACCATAAAACCAGCTTTCATCACCGGTTATGACCCTGGAGATGAAGGTAGGGTTATTTTCAGACGTTTCTCTGAGTTCACTTCAACACGGCGCTGTTTCTGATCCACAGACAAAAGCCGAGGGACGAATTTCACAGCAACACGACGCATGCCTAAATTTTCAGTTAGAATTTCTTGACAGCTTCCATAGCTTATTCCGGCACATGTACACAACTCATGGATTGTTTGACGATGGTCTTCATGAATGAGTTGTCGAATTTTTTCAACATTTTCATCCGTTTTGCTCGTGGAAGGTCGTCCTGAACGGTGATCATCTTCAAGTGACATTCTGCCGGCCTTGAAACGAGCGTACCACTCAAAAACTTGTGTTCTGTGTAGGGAATGCTCTTCAAAAGCTTCTCGAAGCATTGCAAAAGTTTCAGTAGACGATTTACCAAGTTTAAAACAAAACTTAATGCACGCGCGTTGCTCGAATTTATCAGCCATCATAAAATTAGCAAATGAACGTTAACACACGATTACAAAACACAACGCGTAGACCGAACACAACCTCACAATGCAATGAAACTCGGCAGACTGACTCATTACGTATTACGGAATCGGACACTGGGACGCCAGGTTGTACAGTCACGTCCAACAGACGTGCCAAGTACAGTCCGGGAACTTTCCGATAGCACCTCGTACGTGTATTTGGGGTTCAGGTGTAAATATAATAAGAGTATTTTTATTATCAATATTAAAAACTCATATTTATTATTTTTTCATTATTAAAATTATTCATAAACATCATTAATTTGTCGGTCACGATATTGCTTATTATTTAATGTTTATATCTTACGATATGCAATATTACACATATTTCAAAAAATCTAAACATGTTAATCTTATATCTAAAAATGTTAAATAATTTTTATTAATTTATTATAAAATTAAAATATTCTTATATTGAAATAAATTGTCTTATCTCAGATCTGACCTCTAGTCGCTCAGTCTATACCAATGTTTTGACTTCAATTTAACTTTATATTAATTTCTTGTAGACTGGCTTTTGTTTTAATATTCAACTTTAAATTAATCTTTCTATACTTCAAATATCTAATTACTTTACTATTTATTTTGATAATAAACTCTACTCTCTTTACTTTAAATTCTCTTTCATTTATTACTGCTTTTATGTATATGCGATCGCTCATTCTTACGACTAAACATTTATTTATATTTTAACATATTATTACTAAATATAAACTTTCTTTGTTTGAATTTACTGTCTTTTGAAATCGTCTTTATGAGCTCTTTTATTTTTATAAATCATTTCAAAATGCATTAAGCATGTCACCTCGATTTCTGATGATCTTACGACTGTTGTCCGGGGTCCAGCGTTGTCTAGAGTTAATTTTCATTCCTCTTGTCCTGGCGTGGTCCTGGATACATCTAGGGTCCAGCGTCTATCTACGGCAGCTTCCCTGGATACGTCTAGATGTCCAGCATCGATCTATGGCAGCTTCCCTGGATACGTCTAGATGTCCAGCGTCGATCCACAGCATATTTCCTGGATATACTCTTGACAGACTAACTATTGCTGTATTTACTTTTCCCGTAATATTGTCGTGACTTAAATAAACGTATTTCGTTTGTTACTGCGACTTGTAATAGGATAAAAAATATAAACTGTTTTGCCGACGGACAGCATGTCCGGCTGCAACTGAGTCTTGAAATGAAGAGAAGGGTTTTTGGTCGAACCCTTAATTTATACCCTCTCGAGATTCCGTGCTGATCGGCTCCAAAATCGTCCTGTCGATACCTGCGTATCTCGTGACAGCCCCCACTACCGAACCTTTTCATCTATTTGCAATTATTAGCAAATAGCACTGTTTTGCACAGAATCGAGATAGCACAAATCGTAGCTACTTCGATTAATAATCACTCACTATATTAATTTGAGCATCTTAGGGTAATTGGCGTATTTTTTAGCACGTTTATTTTGCACTGTCTTCGCATAATGTGTTCTATTAACGTCATCTTTTCACTGGGGATAACTATAATTTTTACCCACACTTTGGTGCCTTTGGTTTGATCATACATTAATTAGTTTTCTCACAGTGAATTAAAACAATTATTTTATTAATTACTTGGGGCGGGTTGCTGAGTTTCCTGTCTATGCCTGATTCACTCACACACACAAGATACACGTGTAACACACATACAATTGAGCAGGTGTTCACTGCGTGTCGGAACAGGTTAATTGCTACCTTAATCTAACAATGAAATATTTATGCAATCTCAGACTTGTCCATTTACCCGTAACTTATACAAATTATACAAAATTTAAATTTATTTAAATTAATGCCTAATACAGCTATGGCTGTATCGTTGCAACACACACACACACACACACACACACACACACATACACACACACACACACACACACACACACACACACACACACACACACACATATATGTATTATTTCAAATTGTATGTAGTGTTTAGCTGTTAGGTCTTGTACATAATGTGTAGTGTTTGTAGATTTGTGTTGAGTTTAGTATATAAGTGGTAGAACTGAAATTTGAATGTATTATGTGTTATGTCATGTTTTGTGAATTTGTACTGATTAGGTTTTTTATAATAAACTTCAAGTCAGTTCATTTGTATAATATTTCGGGTTTATATATGTATTATTTCAAATTGTTCTGTAGTGTTTAGCTGTTAGGTCTTGCATATAATGTGTAGTGTTTGTAGATTTGTTTGACTTTTGTATGTGACTGGTAGAACTGGAATTTTAATTATTATGTGTTATATAATATTTTGTAAATTTGCTTAGTTAATTCTACTGTATGTATTTTTGTAATTTACAATGTTTTTGTGCAAAAATATACACAAAATTTGTTTTTCTTGATTTTTACCTGAGTGTTTATCAACCATTTGTGACTTTATGTCAATAGAATGCACAGTGGTTTTCAAAAACAAATGATTAATATCCTTGAAACTAAAGACAATTAAAGTGTACATTTTCAATTATTTGTAAACAAGTGTGTTCATTAAAAGAAAAATTTTTATGAACATTTTATACACAGAATATTTTGTGATGCCACATGTACTTAAAAAAAAATGTAAAAACCTAATTACTTTGTTGATGTAACTAATACAATTAATGGTTTGTAAATGTAAAAGTTTTCTAATTTCTTAATTCACTTTTTATGGATTTGCTTGAAATTTTTGATTAAAATGCTTTCAGTTTTCAGACATTTTACATCTCTACCTTGAAACATTGTTAATTTTTTTTAACATTATTCTGTAATTTACAATGACATGAAAATGTGTCTGATGAAACTGTAAACATTTAAGGAATTTTTACAAAGCAATCTGCTCAGAATAACAAGTAATTTCAAATAAAGCCTAGCAGCATTTCCTTTTTTAGATTTCCCGCCTATGCAGCAAAGGTAAAACAGTATACTAGAGTCACGTGACCGTCAGTGGGGAAGTTACATGGAGGCAATTGAGGCAATGCCTACCCTAAAAAATTCTGTAGAATAAAAATTATAAATACGTATGAAGTATGTAACGTAAAGAATATACATTGTTACTGTAATGGTCGAATTTACTAATTATGGGGTTTACTCAGCGACCGCTAGATGGTGACAAGTGACAGCAGACATAGTTAGTTTAAAGCGAATGAGGCAATGTGAACCTGCCTCAGAGTTTTTTGTATACAATGTAAGCAATGTGTTGGCCAAGACTGGGCAGTGCGGGGAGCGGGGGATTGACCAGCGCTCCACACACTGTAGCGTTGAGGCATGTCTCACTGCTGTTGCGCGAGTTTTAAAGCGCACTGTGTTGTTTATAATCGTGTTTATTTTGTGCGGTTATTAAAAGTGTGCCTGTGATTCCGGTGAACTAATAGACGATCAACACATTAAATTATTTGTCATTTAAATTATTTGTGACATTAAACATATATATAGAAACTAATCAAGTTATAAATTTGGAAGTTCAATTAGTTATATTATTGTGTATGAATATAAGTGTGTCGCCCGAAATAAGTGAACGCGGTCCTTTTAATACTTTGTCAGGTCTTTTAAACTTATTAAAAAGTAAGCCGTTTTCTTCTTGGAGTTACAAAGAAAAATGTGGTGTAAAAAACAAGAGATTTACGCCTAATTTAGAAATTAAACATTTTGATGGTAAAGTATCTAGAAAATTTCAGTTTTATTGGTACGAGCGATATTCGTGGTTGACAGGCTGTTCCGAAACCAACAGACTTTTTTGTTATACATGTATCTTGTTTTCTGGTGAAAAAGAATGGATTTTATATGGAGTGACGGTAACAAAAAACTTTCTTAGAAAGGCAGACAAACACCAGAATTCAAATAAACATATTCAAAATGAAGAGAGGTACCGTTTGCTGGGACGCGTGAGGATTGAGCATACTCTCTCTGAAGGGGCTAGAATTCAAGCTGTTAAACATAATGAAGTCATGAAACAAAATAGGCTTGTTGTTGAAAGACTTGTTGATATTGTGTATTTTCTCTGGAAACAGGAGCTTGGATTTCGAGGTAATTTCGAAGGGGAAGACTCAGTCAACCGGGGTAATTATCTAGAATTGTTAGATCTTCTTTCTAAGCAGGAGCAGTACATTCGAGATCATCTCCAGTCTACATCAGGATTTAAAGTACATCAAATGATATTCAGAATGAATTAGTTGAATCTGTAATTGATATAATTCAAGAGAAGATTAAGGCGGAGTTAGATTCTTGCGATTTTATTGGAATTCAGGCAGATTAAACTTTAGACGTATCAAGTAGATCTCAAGTCAGCATAATTTTTAGATTTTGTTCAAAAGAAGGTCCAATAGAAAGGTTTTATGATGTTTCAGTAGATAAGACTGCATCAGGCTTATCAGAATTAATTGTTGACGTTTTAAAAAAGTGGGGTGTAACTGAGAAGGTAGTCTGTCAAACATATGATGGAGCCTCTGTAATGGCTGGAAAGCATGGAGGTGTTCAGCACTTTGTAAAACAGACTTGCCCAAGAGCATTATTTCTACATTGCTATGCTCACAAGTTAAACCTCGTACTTCTTCATTGCACTAAAACAATAAAATCGGTTAGGCTCTTCATTCACAATCTGACAGCATTTCACACATTTTTTTGTAGATCCTCAAAGAGATTACAGCTTTTAGAATCTAGAGGATTTAAACTTCCACAAGCATCCACTACCCGTTGGAACTTTTATTCCAGAGCAGTTCATACCATCTTTTCCCACTATGGTGACTTGAGACAAGTTTTTGAGGACATTACAGAGAACGATGAAGGATGGGATAGTTATTCGTACAATTCTGCTGTTGGATTGCTTAACATACTCAAAAAGACCCATTTCATTTACTTACTTTGTTTTTATAGGGAAATATTCGTTTATACTGACCATCTCTTTTCTCTACTGCAACACAAAACTATCTCCGATATAATTCTGTGCAACACTGAAATTAATAAAACTACTGCTATCCTCAAGGACATGAGATCAGAAAACACTGTGTTGTCTTGTATTGAAAAATGTCACCAAATAAGCAGCGAGGTAAATATAGATGACAGTAACAGGAAACTGCTGAAAACGTTAACTTATGAAGTTCTTGACACTTCAATTATGCAGCTGGAGGTACGGTTCAGTGATTTCGAAAGTATCCAGTTTGTTGAGTTGTTGGATCCAAATCACTTCATTTCTTATAAAGAGAGTTTTCCTTCTTCTAAACTGAACAGCCTTATAAATAAATACCCTTTTTTCAATAGTGAAAGACTGGAAAATGAATTAAAAAACATTTACTCAGATACTGGAAAACATTAAATTTGTTCCCTCAAAGACTTTTACATTTTATAATTCTTAATGACTTAGAACCAGTGTACGTGGAAGTTTCAAAATTAATTCGTTTGATTTTAATGTTTCCTGTTACCACGGCTTCTTCAGAAAGGAGTATGAGTACTTTGAAAAGAATAAAAAACTACTTGCGCAATATGATGACTAATGAAAGACTTAACTCTCTTAGCACCATTGCTATTGAAAAAAAAATTGTGAAGGAATTGATGAGTGACAAGTTGTTCAAAGACCGTGTAGTTGACAATTTTGCAAGCAAGAAAACTCGCCGTGTTGAACTACTCTACAAAAAAATTAAGGTAAGACTTTTTCCTACCCATTCATTAACTACTAGCTTCACCACTGGTGACCGTACTGCTTTATCATTTAGCTCCACTTAGTTTACAACACAGTCACCACGAGCGCTAGAAACGTCAGTCTAAATTTTAACATTGGATTTCCCCTCTCTATACTCTCTATAGCAGGGTTGCCAGGTGTGGGGATTTTTCCCCACAGTGGCAAAATTTGAAGCCTCAAAATGGTAAGTGGGGAAATGGTGGGGATTTGTGTAAATGTGGCGAATTGGTGAATATTTCAAATAATAAAAATTGTTAAATGTGTAAAGTTATAGTTTATGCGTATTTAATAACTATTCAGTAAAAAAAAATAATTTTTTTTTCTTTTTTAAAGACTTTTCAAGCCTGATTACAGTACCATAAATACTGAACCCCGAGTTTAGGGAACCACCAGGAGGGATCCATGGGCCTCCTGCTCTTGTAAACTGCCTTAGCAATGCTAATTCGTCAAAATACCTTAGTAAGCTAGTTGCACAACTAACATACTGGGATTCACAGGATTACCCAGGCATTTACAATAGCGCATGGATAAGTTAGAATTTATGACGGCCGGCGTCAACAATGTTGGAAACAATCTAACTAAACTCCGGGTTATTGGGCCGTGGTGTACTCCTGTTGTTACTAACAGACGTTTCAGCCTCTCCTCTGGAGGCCATCTTCAGTGTGGAAAACGATTCTTTTGCCACAGTACTGTGGTTTCCTGACGAATACCGTGTCATTTATCGAATCGTTAGCGAATTGTAAATTGTTTTTCTGAATTAAACAAATGAAAAGTTGTTAACTATAGTGTAATGTGTGAATATTAAAACTCAAGTCTATACTGAACTAGGCCTAAGTGCATGAAAAGGTTTTAAATAATTAAATCCTTAAATTTTTAGTGACCGTCAATCAATGAATGTTTTAGTGGAAATTTGAGCTATTTTGCGTCAAAATAGCTAAAATTTCTATTATTGACCGATCCTCACGAACCATCCACTAAAAGTTTTCAAATAATATTGAGGCTGACCTCAGCAGGTTAGAACATTTTTTTATCGTACTGAAAACAAGTTTTTAATATTTATATTCTTCTTATAATAGTATTTAAACATTTTAGAACATACTCAGACGCTATAAAATGAGACACTGCATAAAGCAGACGTATTTGTGGCAGTGGGGAAATTTTGGGTAGCAATGTGGGGAAAAGTGGGTTTATTGACCTGGCAACACTGCTCTATAGTGTATGTGTATCGTATTGTATTCGTATGTGTACATCTATATTGGTATATTCGTATTCTGTGCGTATAAACCTCTTTGTTTTCCGCTTGGAGGGAATTTTGTTGGAATTGGATTGGAATGCGATAATAGTACGAATACGAATTAGTGATCTGATTTTTAAGTTTTGTGACTTTTTAGGTAATAGGATAATCTATTCGTCGTACTAAAATTTTCTGCAAGAAAAGTTTCTTAATCAGCTGTGACGTCCATGTGGTACAGTTTGGGACGTTCATAACCTGTTTTAACGTTGTAGTATGTTAGCAAATATAAGTTTTTGTGTACATACAATTTTTGTTCAGAATTATCCCATTGATTTTTTTAATTACAAGAATTATGTAGTAACATGGAGATAGTTTCATTAGACATACAGTTTTTTTTTACAGACGTTAAATGTAGTAAATGTGATTCAACGCCAGCCATATTCAGTAAATATAATTCGTTAATTTTAAAAAACGTTATGTTTAGTACATGACTGAACTATATTTTAAGTAGGTAGTATAATTAATTAATATTGTTTTAATGTTAGTTATAAATCCATATTTTAGTGTTAACTGTATGCTCATAATATAAGTAAATATCACTATTACATTAACGACTCGGAACACTAGGTTTTTTATAAGTAAAAGCATAAAGTTTTACCTTACAGCCTGAACCGGTTTTCTCCTTTAAAAGGCTTCTTCAGAGGCTGCCGCTGGTAGCGCTGTCCGTCTTGTTGTGGGTGACGGAATCGAATTTCGAAAGATCGATGCTGTGTGTGGGGTGAGATATGTTCGAATAATGCGTGCGATTTGAATTGTGTCTGTTCGTTTAGGATGTCGTTTTTATTTGTTTTTGTATTTTATTGTTTTTTATAAGTAAAAGCATAAAGTTTTACCTTACAGCCTGAACCGGTTTTCTCCTTCAGAGGCTGCCGCTGGTAGCGCTGTCCGTCTTGTTGTGGGTTTGTGACTAGAACACAGGCACAAATTCAGTATATACAGAAAACCAACTACAACTGACACACACTAATACACAACACCTCCAATCACCCAATACAACACAAACTAGCTGCCTTCAGAACCATGATACATAGACTTAACAACATCCCCTTAGATGAAAAATACTACAAAGACGAACTAAACACGATAAAATATCTAGCAGAATCTAACGGATATGACAGAACAATAGTCAGTAAACTCCTACACAAAACAAACAACAGACAAAGACAGAAAACAACAAATTCATAACACTAACATACATCAATAAACAGACTGAAAAAATAGCCCACAAATTCAAAAAAGCAGGATACAGAATCGCTTACAAAACTACTAACAAAACAGAACACACACACAAAGCACAAAACAAATTCGATCTACCCGGTGTTTACAAGCTAAATTGCAATAAATTCTACATAGGCCAGACAGGACGTAGCTTCAAACAGAGATACATTGAACACACAAAGGCACTCCACTCCACTACAGAATCCACCTTTGCAAACCACCTCATTGAAGCAAACCACACATATAAAAACATCGACAATAACATGAACATTCTACACGTAGACACAAAAGGCTGAAAACTAGACACTTTAGAACAATTGGAAATATACAAACACACAAAAACAAATAAAAATGACATCCTAAATGAAAAGACACAATTCAAATCGCATGCATTATTCGAACATATCTCACCCCACACACACAGCATCGATCTTTCAAAATTCGATTCCGTCACCCACAACAAGACGGACAGCGCTACCAGCGGCAGCCTCTGAAGAAGCCTTTTAAAGGAGAAAACCGGTTTAGGCTGTAAGGTAAAACTTATGCTTTTACTTATAAAAAACCTAGTGTTCCGAGTCGTTAATGTAATAGTGATATTTAGTTAAGTAACGGACACGTCATGGACAACGAAATCCAAGAATAATATAAGTATTTGGGTTCATGTTTGACAAGAAAAATCTTACATTAGATTTGTATACTCAGTATAAAATTAAGTTTTAAAAACTTCCTCATAGAAGCTAGGTTAGTATGAGACAGGCTTACTTTGTGTTTCCCATATGGCTGTTCATTCAGTCTTGTGTGTGTATTCAGTCTGTTAGATATATATAATTCAAATTTGCATGTAGGCTAGTTCAGTTTTAGATCATGAGTCCTAAGTGGACAGATCCATAATATCAAAACTATTGAATAAGATAATTCAATATTAGTTTAAACTAATTAGTACATGAAAAACTTAAAAACACTTCATTTCTTAACTATAACTTCACATTTGCTGCGATGCATTCAATTTGAAATATGGAAACGCTAATTCTTCTGCCCTTCCGGGGTGAGGCAGTTCTGCCTGTTCTGACTTCATCATGTAATCCTCTGTCTTCCCAAGCTTCTTCAACTTATTGGATGATAATTTAAGATCCGCTTTAGAATCCTTCCTGTATTTTGGGTACATGTTCTTCCCATCTTTCTTTATACATGTCTGCCTGTATTGCAGCTGACTGACTGTTTAATTCTTGTCTAATGGTTGTGTTTCGTATATCTCCCCTAACACATCCTTTCACTGACCTAAGAAACTTCATTTCTGACGATTCCATCTGTCTAAGATCTCTTTTCATAGGCGTCCAACATTCTGAACCATATAGCCTAACAGTATGGATCTGCCATCACCTTATAAAATTTGAGCCCTATGTCTTTTAATGTCTTATTCTAAGTGTTCTTGTAACTGTACCACATATCCTTTAACATTTATTTATTTTCTTGCTGATGGTTCTGTCTTCTTCACATGAAATGTCACAACTAAGTACTGAAAGTATTAGACCTGTTCTGAAATAGTATTGTTGATGACAATTTTTGTTCTTATGGGATGTTACCAGAAAATGCCAATGGTTCTAGAGTTAATAAATATATTTTCATATTTTAAAGGGAACTCAGCTGATATGGTTTGTAGACAGATGATTGTAACGTTTCCTCAGTGTCTTCTACAAAATAACAAGATACGAGGGGGGACCCAAAAGTAACGAGAATTTTTCTCTGGCAGTTGGTAGAATGCTAGTTCCGACTTCTCCCGCTAGGTGCCTTCACTAGACACCATTTTGTATCAGTTGCCCTAGCGGCATTGTTGTGGAAACATTAGCGCGGTCAGTGTGACTATTTTTTGTAAGCGCTGTTTCACGTTTTCGGCGATTTGTCAATAGCAGACATTAAATACCAACGTGCTAACATCAGGTTCTGTTTCCTGTTAGGGAAATCAGCAGCAGAAACTGTCGCAATGCTTCGGACGGCTTATGGGGCCAGGCAAGGATTTTGAGCCGACAAGAAAGCACACGCGGAACGAATTTCGCTGCAACACGTTTCATCTTCAGATCTTCAGTCAAAATTCGTTGGCATGAACTCCAGGATATTCCAGTCATTTCCTCCAATTCATCGATTGTTCTACGACGATCAAACATGATCGCAACACGGATTTTTTTAATGTTTTCGTCCGTTTTGGAAGTCGAGGGACGTCCCGGTCGTGGTTCGTCTTCAATTGACATTTGACCACTTTTAAAACGAGAAAACCACTCGTAAATCCTTGCCTGGCTCAAAGCTTCCTCCCCATAAGCCGTCCGAAGCATTGCGACAGTTTCTGCTGCTGATTTCCCTAACAGGAAACAAAACCTGATGTTAGCACGTTGGTATTTAATGTCTGCCATTGACAAATCAACGTGAAACCGCGCTTACAAAAAATAGTCACACTGACTGCGCTAATGTTTCCACAACAATGCCGCTAGGGCAACTGATGCAAAATGGTGTCTAGTGAAGGCACCTAGCGGGAGAAGTCGGAACTAGCGTTCTACCAACTGCCAGAGAAAAATTCTTGTTACTTTTGGATCCCCCCCTCGTATACACTCAAACAGATGGGCTCCCCCATATCGGGTATACTAGCAGAAATATTTATACACCATATAGAACAAGAACATCTCATACATAACAACAAATATACCAACAAAACCATATATTGGCATAGATATGTAGATGACATAATATTATTATTCAGAGGTAACAAAAGACAAGTAGAAACATTCCACAAATACATCAACACAATACACCCTAAACTCAAATTCACCATAGAAATAGAAAAAGACAACTGCGTAAACTTTCTAGACCTAACTATCACCAAAACAAACAATACACACACACATAAAATATACAGAAAACCAACCACAACTGACATGGTCATCCACAATACATCTAATCATCCATCCAACACAACATAAACGTGCAGCCTTCAACCACATGCTACAAAGACTCACTAAAATACCAATGAATAAACAAGACTATAAAGATGAACTTAACACCATAAAATACATAGCCCTAAAAAATGGCTACAACCAGGATTTAATAAACAAATTACATAGGCAGATCCAAAACAAAAACAACGACCACAAAATAATAACAACACACAACAATACAAATACATCACACTCACATACTACAACTCTAACACACACAGAATTGCCAACACATTCAGAAAATACAACTATAAAATAGCATACAGAACCAACAACACCATCAAAAGGTACCTCAACGACACAAACAAAAACATTGACATATATAACAAAACAGGAGTTTATAAATTAACATGCAATGATTGCAACAAATTCTACATAGGCCAGACAGGAAGATCTTTTTCATCCAGATTTTATGAACACACCAAAGCACTCACCAATAATAACATACAATCCACATTTGCCACACATATCCAGACAGAAAACCACAGTTACACCAATATAAAAAACAATCTTAAAATTTTACATTACTAGACCCAAAAGTCCAACTTAACGTAACAGAACAATTTGAAATATACAAACACAACCCAACAACATACTAAATGACCAATTACAATTTAAATCAAACACACTATTTGACACAGTAACAAACAACACCTACAACAATTCAAACTCCAGCGCCAATCCCCTCCACCTCCACCCACACACAACCTGTTAACCAGTACCGTTTTACATAGAATTACCGACAGCTTGCACATTCTGTATCCAACAAATTCACTGACAAAGGAGCACACCACTCCGAAACGATCGTTTGAGTGAAAACAACAAGTAAGTTTATAAGTGAAAGTTAAATTCAAAACTAATAATTATCTTCTGTTGTAACTTGGTTGTCTGCAAATAACATTGTATTTAAGTTATTTAAGTATGTGTTGCAACTGAACTCTATACTCGACTTCACTCTTAATTTTTCCTATTCACTAATGAGATCATCTGTATACATATTAAACAGAGTTGCACTTATTGCCTAGCACTTATATAGTTGCAGTTATTATGGCATGTTTTTGTTCTTCCATTCTTGATATCTTCTGCTTATGTTAAGTCAAGAAGTAGATTTACGAGTAATTCTTTGTTCTGTGTTAATTCTATTATTTCTGTCTTGCTGTGATTTTAGTTTTTTTCTACTTAGCCTACAGGAGTATTGTAGTACCCTGGGTGTTTATTTTAGTTTCACTATAATTAATAAGGAAGTCGTCTGCCCTCCACAGACCATGCGTACTTATTAATATCTTCCCTTTTTATAAACATAGGTATTTGTTATGTTAAGGCCATTGTAAGTTGCAAATTCTCTCAATCATTTGCCATTGTTAATTAGTGTATGCTCACCATGTATTCCTGTCACGTATGGATCTTTACCTATTCTAGCATTTATATCCCCTGCTACAACTATACAATCAGTCTTATTTAGTTTAGAGAGAGTTCTTTGTAGCTCCTCATTGTATATTTGCAATTTATCTTCTGGAGCATATGTTCCTGTAACAGTTAAGTGACCCTTATCAAATTTCAATCTTGTAATCACTATTCTCTCATTTACAAAGTTGTACTCTAATTTGATTTTGCCACTTCTTATCAACTAATACTGCTCGTTTGCATCACGCTTTTTTTCTTTGATATCCGCTGTATATCATGATATAATCCAGTAAGTATTTCATACTTTTCAGCTTCTTTTTGGTCTCTGTTATAATAGCTGTTTTAACTTTATATTCTTGAGTTCCTTGTCATTTGTTCTCAGTCCCTGAACATTCCATGTAGCAACTGTCATCATATCAGTTATTCCCATAATCTTTGACTTGATCTTGCCTGGTCATAGTCCAGTGAAATCAGTCATGTTCTGATGCTTTCTTTGAAGCTTAAGTATTTTGTGTGTGTTTACTTGGGCAGATAATTAGTCTTCTGCAAAATCCCATACCTAGAGGACCAGGGTTTTATACCAGAATACATTCTCCTATATTCCAGTTCCTTTCTCTGCAGCTAAGAGGCCTCCATGTGCCCCTTGCTTATGAAAAAACCCATAAGCAAGATTGCCACCTCCTCCAGCTCAGCTGTACTGACAAACCTCTTCTCTGCCTTCACTGTCATTGTGATCTTTGTCTGTAACCCTGGACAAGGATAAAGCATTATACCCAACAGTACTGACTGGGTCCTCAGCAGAACTTCACCACTGACTCACAAGTCTGGCCATGGATGCACCTGCTGAGATTTACCTAAGTGGGTTCAGAGAAGTATTGATATATTATCTACACATTGCATAATATTCAAGAGTCTGAACAGATTTAGCCAGTTTAAGATTAATACATTTTTTTGTGATAAACACAAACATTATCTAGCAACAAAGCAATTACCTACTACTTGGTGTTACAGACCTTAGTGAGCCTTTCTCCTTTACAATCCTCCTCCACACATTCCTATTTTACTTCCATGTTCCATAAGGAAATGGAAGTATGGTCATGGCGAAAACAATCGTGTTCGAGATAACGGCTGATTTTGTTTGTACTACCCTCAAAACATGAAGAAAAGTCATTTTTCAAAAAGCGTGTGTCAGTGTGTAGAATTTTTTCTATGGCAAACGTTAAGAGCTGCAAATTCAAACAGAATCAAGTAATTTTTACATACAGCCCTGAATTGTAGAGTACTCAAGACCTATTGTTTTTGGTGAAGATCGGTTAAGGGAAAGGGGTAGTTTACCTGCAATGTTTTATGTTTTAACAAGGGTGATTTTTTCTATGACGAACGATAACTGCCGCACATTCAAACAGAATGAAATACTTTTTTGCATACATTCCTGAATTGTAGAGGACTCAAGTCCTATTGATTTTGGTGAAGATGGGTTAAGGGAAAGGGGTAGTTTACCTGCAACATTTTATGTTTTAACAAGGGTAATTTTTACTTCCATGTTCCATAAGGAAATGGAAGTATGGTCATGGCGAAAAATTCGTGTTCGAGATAATTGCAGATTCTGATTGTACTACAGGTAGATCCCGTTATACGTGCTTTCGGTATCCGTGTTTTCGGATAACGTGGTTTATTTGTGAAGTTTCGAAGTGTCAAAATATTGGCTGTAATGTAAGAATATTGAGCGCTCCTTTATCCAGAACTGCTGCAAACCCATATGCAGGTTGTACAGTGTGCGTACAGCTCCATTGTGAGTGCGCAACTATCACTAATGTTGGTTGTGTTATAACAAGTAAAATGTCAGATAAACATAGAAGAAGCATGAGTAACGAAGTGAAGAAACGTTCAAGAAAATCCCACTCATTAGAAATGAAGTTGGAAGTTCTAGACCGATGTGATAAAGGGGAACGTAACATTGACATTCAGCGTGCAATGGGACTCAGTGAATCTACGATAAGAACTATTCGCAACAATGCATAATCAATTCGTAGAAGTGCTCAATCATCGACAAACCTGAGTGTTACTAGAGTGACTAAATCTCGATCAGAGGCAATGGAAAAAATGGAGAGTATATTAAGCGACTGGGTTGAACACCATAACCTGCAGCACATGCCTCTTGTCGGAACTGCAATTCAAACGAAAGCAAGAAGCCTGTATGCGGACCTGACGAAAGATACAGAAGGTGCGCCATCTTTCTCAGCCAGTTCTGGTTGGTTCGATCGCTTCAAGCAGCGTTTTGGTTTTCACAATATAAAATTAACGGGAGAGGCAGCAGCCGCCGATCATATTGCAGCGGAGGAACTTTCATGAACTCTATTTAATAAATTCATCACTGATGGAGGCTACACACCTAAACAAGTTTTTAATTTTGACGAAACTGGTCTATTTTGGAAGCGAATGCCGAGCCGCACATTCATTTCCATTGAAGAAAAAACAGCGCCTGGTTTCAAGGCGGCCAAGGACCGATGCACTCTTCTTTTTGGAGGAAACGCTTCTGGGGATTGCAAATTAAAACCTCTTATGATCTACCACTCACAAAATCCGAGAGCACTAAAAGGCTGTGATAAGTCGCGACTGCCAGTTCATTGGAAGTGTAATAAAAAGGGATGGATGACTTCTGCAATTTTCTCCGACTATTTTACAAGATAACTAAATGACGAGTTGAAAGCCTACTGTGAGAAAGAACACATTCCTTTCAAGATTCTCATCCTTCTTGACAATGTTTCAAGTCACCCTCCTTTTATTGCTGAATTAAGCAAAAACATTCAAGTTGTATTTCTTCCTCCAAACACCACTTCCATCCTCCAACCTAGGGACCAGGGCGTTATTGCCACATTTAAGGCCTACTATCTGTGTTGAACATTTTCAAAGGTTATCGGCCAGTGTGACGCCAATGACAAACTCACCATCAAGGCTTTGTGGCATCAATTTAACATTCATGTGGCGATTGGAATGATTCGAGACTCATGGAATGAAATCACACCACAATGTATGAATGGTGTCTGGAAGAAACTGTGGCCTGAAGCTGTTGAAGTTGTTTCAGAAGATGGAGTGGGAAATGACATCAGTGGTGCGACGAGAGAGATAGCAGACATGGCACAACACATTGGTTTTACTGACGTCGACGAAGAAAACGTGCGCGAGGTATTGAACTCACATGTAGAAGATCTAACCAATGAAGACTTAATGATTATTGAAGAGGAGAGAATTGTAAAATAACAGGAAGACGAAGTTCAACCTGAGGAGCAGCTTACAACTAAAATCATGGCTCAGGCTTTCCAGATGATCGACTCAGACATGTCTATTTTTGAAGAGCACGATCCCGACACAATGAGAAGTTCTCAAGTGAAGAGGGAAGTTGAACATGTGATGAAATGTTACAAAGACCTCTACGGCCAAAAGATAAAGAAGAGGACACAGCCATCTATTAAAATGTTTCCACATCATGGCGTTTCCAACGACAGTCCTGCATCCAGTAAGAACCCAACTTCTGCTACGATAGTGTCATCTGGGAATTCTACCAGTTCTACCTTAATTGCAAAAGGAGGAAGACATCCCACAACGTCAACAGATTCTTCTGATGTTGACGACCCTGAAGATATTATGTAAGTGAAGAGAGACTTTAACATTTTTAATTTTTGAATACTTTTCTGTACTGTACTGTATGTTATTTCGATCATTTAAATGTATTAAAAAGCATTTTTAATAAGTTACTTAATTTTTTCATTCATGCCCTAGTGTACTTGCCCATGTAAAATATACATCCCGATTTACGTGAATTCGGTATATGCGCCGGTTTTCAAAAACGAATATACCCCGCGTATAACGAGATCTACCTGTACCCTCAAAACATGAAAAAAGTCATTTTTCGAAAAGCGTCTGTGTGTGTGTCTGTCTGTCTGTGTGTAGATTTTTTTTCTATGGCAAACGATAAGAGCTGCAAATTCAAACAGAATCAAATAATTTTTGCCTACAGCCCTGAATTGTAGAGTACTCAAGACCTATTGTTTTTGCTGAAGATCGGTTAAGGGAAAGGGGTAGTTTACCTGCAATGTTTTATGTTTTAACAAGGGTAATTTTTCTTATAACGAATGATACCTGCCGCACATTCAAAGAGAATCAAATAATTTTTTGCATACGTTCCTGAATTGTTAAGTACTCAAGGTCTGTTGATTTGGGTGAAGATCGGTTAAGGGAAAGGGGTAGTTTACCCGCACCACTTAATGTTTTAACAACGGTAATTTTTTCTATGACGAACGACCGATAACAGCCGCAAATTCAAACAGAATTGAATAGTTTTTGCATATAGCCCTGAATAGTAGAGTACTCAAGACCTGTTGTTTTTGGTGAAGATCGGTTAAGGGAAAGGGGTAGTTTACCTGCAACATTTTATGTTTTAACAAGGGTAATTTTCTTATGATGAATGATAACTGCCACACATTCAAACAGAATCAAATATTTTTTTGCATACGCCCCTGAATTGTTAACTACTCAAGATCTGTTCATTTTGGTGAAGATTGGTTAAGGGAAAGGGGTAGTTTACCAGCAACACCATGTTTTAACAACGGTAATTTTTTCTATGACGAACGATAACTGCCGCACATTCAAACAGAATCAAATATTTTTTTGCGTACGTTCCTGAATTGTAGAAAACTCAAGGCCTATTGATTTTGGTGAAGATCGGTTACGGGGAAAGGGTAGTTTACCTCCAACATTTTATGTTTTAGCAAGAGTAAAGTACTTAATTTTGATAAATAAAGTATCCTGATAAGAAGATCATAATAATCCATTGTAGAAACGTCGATGGAATATCTATAAATGAAGAGGCTAGTTGAAGGGGGTGGGGTAATTTTCTATAAATGAAAATGATAGTTGAAGTGGCAGAGGATAATTTTTATTTATATGTCATGTGTACTATGTTATCCACAACAAAGAAGTAGTTTGTTGTTAAAATTCCTTCCTGGGCTGTTTGACCGTGGTCCAATGTTTTGTACAAAACCAGACGTTTCGGCAGTGCTATCGACTACCATCATCAGTGAAAATCGAGTGCGCTAACGTGAGGTGGTATACATTAGTGACCACAGTACTGTGGTTAAGGCTGATGAAAGAAGTAGTTTCTATCGGAATATTTCATTTTGAAAATGGTTTTAAATATAATCTTAGAACATGGAAGTCGTGTATGGTTCTCCATACTGATATTTACTTCCATGTTCCATAAGGAAATGGAAGTATGGTCATGGCAAAAAAAATCGTCTTCAAGATAAGGGCTGATTCTGATTGTACAGGGTGGGGCGTGGAAACTTCCTTTTTTGAAAATGAAATAAAAAACTGTACACGTTTCAAAACTCTTTTATTCTTATTTTTCACCTGTCACACAACATGAGATTTGATTTTACACTGTTTTAAAAAGAATATCTTTTAATTGTCACCCTCCATTGTCAATACACTGATTCAGTTGAATTCGGAAGTTTCGGTCCACTCTTTCATGCATGTGGACCAATATTGCATGGCAATTCGGCTCGGATGTTGTTCTGTAGGTGTTCCAGGGTGTGTGGATGATCGTTATAAACCAGGGATTTGAGATAACCCCACAGGAAATAATCACAGGGGGCTAAATCAGGCGAACGCGCAGGCCAGTTTACGTCCCCTCTCAGGGAGATCAGCCGCCCGGAGAAGGCTTCTCTCAAACAATCCATTGAAACCCTGGCTGTGTGGGCTGTGGCCCCATCTTGCTGAAACCACACATTATCCAGTTCCATTGCTTCGAGAGCCGGCAAAAAAAACTCTTGGATCATTGTCAAATAACGGTCTGAATTCATGGAAACAGCACCACCATTTTCTTGAAAAAAGTAAGGGCCAATGATCCCTACTCTTGAAATTGCATACCATACCGTGACACGATCCGAATGAAGGGGCCTCTCATGAAGTTCTCTGGGATTTGTTTCACTCCAGTACCGCATATTCTGTTTGTTAACACAGCCACTAAGGTGGAAATGTGCCTCGTCAGAGAAGAACACAAGTGCGTCGTTGGGTAAGGTGTCAACCAGCTGCTCACATGATGTTTGTCGGTTTACATAATCACGTTTTATCAGTTGTTGGGTCACAAGCATTTTGTATGGGTGCAAATGGAGGTCATCGTGAAGAATTCAATGAATAGAACGTGCCGACACGCCAAGGGCAACTGCATGTTTATGTGCAGAGCGCTTAGGAGACCGCAGCATAGCCAAACGAACTCGTTCGACATTTTCAGGTGTTGTAACATTCCTCGTAGGTCCTCTCTTTCTTTTGGACACATTCCCCGTTTCCCTGAAGGCGTCCACCCACAATAAAATCGATTTCCGATCAGGAACATGGCCTCGTGGGGGAATTTCGAAGTGACGACGAAAGGCACGTTGCGCCGTGATGACCGAGCAGCTGTTAGAAAAATACGCCTCTACGGCAAAAGCGCGATGCTGCCTCGACCAAAGCGTTGCTCCCACCCTGCCTCTTCAATTGAGACCTCCCCACCACTCTGTGACCCCCACATAACTTCACCGCGCCATTGTCAGAAAAGGAAGTTCCCACGCCCCACCCTGTACTACCCTCAAAACATGAAGAAAAGTCATTTTTTGAAAAGTGTGTGTGTGTGTGTGTAGAATTTTTTTTCTATGGCAAACGATAACAGCCGCAAATTCAAACAGAATCAAATAATTTTTTGCATACAGCCCTGAATTGCAGAGTACTCAAGGCCTATTGTTTTTGGTGAAGATCAGTTAAGGGAAAGGGGTAGTTTACCTGCGTTTTATGTTTTAACTAGCAGGTACCCGCGGCTTCGCCTGCGTTTATTAATTCAAGCGCTAGATGTTTTTTAAATAATTTATTTAACAGCAAAATAATTAAAACATTATATTTATTAACACTTACATCGTATTTACATAAATTGCGTGGATTACGTCATTTTATTTTTAATTATATTGTTACTTTCAATGTTTAACATACAAATAGGTGGTGGTACAAATAATAGTAAAAAAATATAAAAACCCGATATTATACAAAAACAAACTACTTTTTCAGTATAGAGCTTCCAGATAAACTATATTAAGTGTCCTTCCATTTGGAGCTAAGATGTATAGATTGTCTCCATTTCCAACTCTTGAACAACCCACGTACAGTTGACCATGGGAGAAGCACGGTTTCCGAAGATCGAGTCCTACAACTTTAAGTGATTGTCCTTGTGCCTTGTTGATGCTCATAGCGAAACTCAAACGAACAGGGAACTGCAAACGTCTAAATTGAAACAGTACATCTGAAGGGATGATTGGGATCCGAGGAATGAATACTACTTTACCCACGGCATGTCCTGTCATGATGGTGGCTTCAATAATATTCGGCATCAGTTTCTTGATTGAGAGTCGTGTTCCATTGCAGAGGGAAGGAGGATTCAGATTCGTGAGAAGCATAATCGGTGCCCCAATCTTTAGCTCCAAGATGTGCGAGGGTACTCCAGGTGGCTCCAAGTTGTTCAAAAACTCTGTCGTGTAGTTGACAGCCTCATCTGTATTACATGTTGTGTCGATAGATTTGTAAATTTGTAGAACACCGGGTAATTCTTGTAAAAGTTGCTTATTGATGACGTTGACAGCTTCATTTCTTGGGGCAAGAATCACTCTTTGGCACAGCCACGCATGATCCGTGAAATGCTGTGCCACATTTGGAAACACCGCCTCTTTCAGCTGTTGTTGGGTTGTAACAATTCTTCCTATGCTTTCCATCGCCACATGTCCATTGTGAACATCCGAGATCACAGCACCATTTCCTAGTTGAAGTACATTATCGGCAAACTGCTGTGCAGAGGGATCACCGTTCAGATGAACTCGCATATTTGTTGACAGTCCAAGTCTTTCAATGCAATTCCAAATGTATGAAGATTTGATGCAGGCTTGCATTTCATCCGCCCGGAATGGTTCCGCGGGGAATAACCGGAAGCGTCTGCCGAAAGTCGCCAGCCAACACCATAGTGACGCCTCCCAGTTTATCGTTGTTGCGTCTGAGGTCTTTCAAGGTGACATCCAGTGCCTTGAATGCGGCTTTGTAGGACGTGATACACTCATCCCAGACAATCAGCCTGCAATCCTGTAGAACCTTGGCCTTTCCTGAGTTTCTTGAAATGTTGCATGTAGGAGTCTCCGCGGTTGTCAGATATAAGGGTAACTTGAAGGCTGAGTGAGCTGTCCTCCCTCCTGTCAAGAGTGTTGAAGCAATGCCGGACGAAGCAACAGCAAGGGCAATCTCGTTTCTCTGTTGCACTTTTGCCAAAAGAAGATTAATAAGAAAAGTCTTCCCGGTACCACCTGGAGCATCTAAGAAGAATATGCCACCCCGTCTATCAAAAACTGCTCTAGTAATCTTGTCAAATGCTTCCTTCTGATCTTGGACCATTTTCGGCTCATTCTCCTCTATGTATGCTGTGAGCAAATCTGTCGTAATTTCTTTCTGTATCTACTTCACTCGGGAGGGTGGAATCTCTGTTCCTAATCGTTTGCGGAAGTCCAAAGCTTTTCAGGCCCGATCCTCCCAATGATATAATCCTATCCTCAATGTAGATTAGAACTTTGTTGATTATGTCCTCATTGTAGTCGAGATCCATATTCTGCTGTTCAACTCGTGCTTGATGCAGCATGTCTTCAGACAGGCTGTCCCTACGGTTCATCCATAACTGCTCTGGACTTGACATGGAGCATGTCTGCAGCATAACAGCAAATAGGTTCCGCATAATCTTAGGAGATCGAGACGCAGCTGCTTCTTCCAACGCTTTGTTCCAGTGATCGTCGTTTTCCAGAAGTTCTCTAAGCAGGCAAGCCTCTTTGAAAGTTTCGCAGACCCTTCCGTCAACTGTTCTCAAATCGTCGAATGATGTTGGACCTCTTACTTCGTGCAGTAGCAGTCGCAGGTGAAAGCATTCAGAGCTGTTTGGGTGGACGGTGTACACCCGGCGAGGTGCTTGGGCCTGTTCAGCTGCATTTTCTGTTGTGAAGTAGACTCTCTGGCCGTTCCCTAGGTGGACACTTAGATGAATAACTGTAGGTTGCCGCTCATGGATAGGAAAGCCTAGTATTCTCCACACCGCTTGGTTGGTACTTATGTATCTTCCCATTTCATACTGATGAATTTCATTAAGCTCATTGCCTCCACTTGTCACATCAAACACGGCCATGTCAGATCCCTTATTCACATATTTGATCGATTTAACAGAATTGCAGTGTTGATAACATTACATTGATATGCGTGTTGAAAACTTTTAATAACAGTGGACAATACGGAACAATCCACGTATTGTCCACAGACACTTCTGATCCTTGAACATTGACGTTTGCGGTGAATCCTCTGTCTTGTGGGCTTCTACGACGATACAGTGGATATCCATCCTGCCCCGTCTGAGTCTCTTTCAGAAAACGTCGAGGGTATCGCTTCGTGCAGAGTCCATGCTTCATGCATGGAGAGCGGAGATTCCTGCATCCGCAGGGACCGTGCCCCATCTGCTTCGTTACAGTACTGAAAAGTTCTGAGTCTTCTTCTGGATCAGGGATTTCCGCACTGATGAAGTCATCAACTCTGTGCACGTGTAAGGTGTCTCTGAGCCAAACCAGAATGTGTGCATGAGGTAGTCTGCACTTCTGCCACTCTATGGTATACATATGACACCGAACTTCACCAAAAATCTTTGCCTTTGTGTTGAGACCCATGAGTACCTTGTGCTTCCAATGAAAGACTCTTGCTGGCAAATCATGACGATCCAGGGGTTCTTGTCCGTTGAAAAGTTCTTGCTGTATCTCCATCCAATTCGGATTGCATGTGAAGGTGATGAAGAGGTCAGGTCTACCGTAGTTTCGCACGTAGGTCATGGCATCCTGAGACCGCTCATGCATGTACCTGGGACCACCGGTAAAGCTATAAGGCAATATAATCAACTGGCCCATGTCGGCAATATTTCTATCGTTGATGACGGCATCCGTCAAATTTGCATACTGCTCCACTCTCAGTGTCCTCTGGTTAAGTCGAATGTACCTCAACCTTTCAGATTCAATCTTGGCATACATGTCAACAATAAACTGTGAAACAGGCCTCTACTTTGCAGTAAAATGTTAAAACTTGAACAGAGCATCATCATTCTGTAAGCATAGAACTCTATAGCAGAAATCTTCTTGGTTTGCAGCATTCCTGTAGCTGGGTTTCTTTGTCGCAGTTGAAAATGATATCCATCTTCCCCCTGCCAAAAAATTAATGGATAATGCAGCGCATCATACGATCGGTGCGTATCGGAAATTCGTTTGGTAGTGCCACTTCTTCCTTCTAAAACTATGTCTCTTGCTGCATGTTGTTCTCCGGCCATTATTACAGCCACTTCCGCTGTCGTCGGCGCATTGAATTGCCTCTCATGTTCGCTTTGTGGAATTTTGTCTGCTAAGATAACCAGCTTGAATTCAGGACTGATCTTTTCCATGGCCGATTTGAAGCTATGGACGTAGGAGTTTTCAGAATTCAGCATGTCCTGCAACTGAAGTACTATGCCTTGTCTTGTTTATGGCACATTCCTGCAACGCTGCTGCACTTGTTGTGTTCCGTCGCCAACAAAATATACTTGCAGAAATTTAGGATCTTCATTCGGTAGACTCTGTAGACTCCCAATGCGGTGATATACTTAGCCCTGAACCTTGAACGTCGGCATGAATCCTGGTTCTCTAATTTCTTTGATGGTGCCGAAAGAGGTCATCTGGAAGCATGAGTTGTAACGTCTGATATTTTGCAGGAAATGTTTACTCTTAGAGCAAGAAGAGATAGGTGTAATTCACTAATACTAAGCTCTCAACTCTTGCTTTGATGGCGACTCTTAAAATTATCTCAGGGTATCAAAATGATTATTAACACAATTTGAATTGAATGAATCCTAAATTTAATAAACTCTTCATTAACACATTACAAATTTACATACAATCTTAAAATGATTCACAATATTGAATTTTTTTAGCTTCTCATCAATTCTCATTTGAAAGTAGGTTCTTAGACAGATTGAATTGCCAATAGTAATAGATTTAACAAAAGATACATGAATTATTATGAGTTTTAATGTTCAACTTTGTTTTACTTGTTTGTTGAATTCCGTTTGTGTTGGTGATTCCTTCCCTCGGAGTCTGCGATCCTGGAGCTTTGCGTTCGTCGGCGATTTGGATGATCCTGTTGTCGACACTCATTGACACTAACACTTTAATTACCTAGGTTTCACTTTCACTATACAGCTCACATCTACTTACTGATTTAGAATGTAATTAGTGTATAACTACTGTTTATTCTGACACCTTAGTAAATATGTTATTAAGTTAAATGCTCACAATACCAGTAATTCATACCAAATACACTTCAACGCTTCGTAACTTCCCGATTCACGTGATACATTATCTTTGATGTGGATTTCGATAGTTTATCGCCAAGTTACACTTTATATATTTTATATAATATTGAAACTTTCTCTTGTGAAAACTTACTTGTCTTTTTCGTCGAACGCGTTTCGGCATTGTATTCACCTTCATCAGCTTAGAAACAGACTGCCAGTACCTTAGTAACGGTTGTTGCTTGGAAGGTATAGTGGGGGTGGTGTGTAGAGGAAGGGGATTGGCGCGGGGAACCAAATTATTGTTTGTTTTTTGTATAATTGTGTCGAAAAGTGTATGTGATAGATAAAGCTACACCAACATAGATACTAATCTTGAAATATTACACCTCTTACCCAAAGGTCGAAAACTCAACACAGCTGAACAGTATGAAATATACAAACACCACACAACACAACCAAACAACATACTAAACGACCAATTACAATATAAATCACATACACTTTTTGACACAATTATACAAAAAACAAACAATAATTTGGATTCCTGCGCCAATCCCCTTCCTCTACACACCACCCCCACTATACCTTCCAAGCAACAACCGTTACTAAGTACTGGCAGTCTGGTTCTAAGCTGACGAAGGCGAATACGACACCGAAACGCGTTCGACGAAAAAGACAAGTAAGTTTTCACAAGAGAAAGTTTCAATATTATATAAAGTGTAGTGCTGTGAAAGAAGATGATGAACAAACAAGCCAAGTTACAGTATATTTATAACAATGATTACTTTGGTTTTAGTATTACCGTACCCATTGATTGATTTATCGACTGCTTCTTTTTGTTTTTGCACAACGGTTCTCCGGCACATTCTTTTGAATTTACTTCTTTAGTTTTTTATAACATTACTCTGACTTATTATATTTCTTCCACTGCAATAACGGTTTTAATACTATTAATGCACAATACGAATATTGTACTCGTACTAACTATCGCAAGTTTAGTTATAAAAAAAATTCTTCGCTGACTTAATACGCGGTGACGAGTCTGATAGCTGTAGTGTTCTCCTTAGACTCCCGACAAATTTCCGAACTACGTTTTTTATACACATACATCCTTACCCACACTCAATATTTACAAATCGTGTTCCCATTGGTTTCAAGTACCGCGATATTTGATTTCCTCCAACCCAAGTAGCTAATTTCACCCGCTAAAAAATGACGCTTTCTTTCATTCACCAAAAAACAGCGCGTGCCAAACTTATACAGACAAGTGGGGAGAGACGCTACCTTATGCTTTCTCGCTCGAACCTCTCACTCTATTTCTAACGGACTGTATTGTCTGAACACTCAGCTTTCTCTCGCTTTCACTTAAACTTTATTGCTTTTTTAGTACAATACATTTTTATGATTCTTCACACTGTACGTGACTTGTATGTTTTCTCCCTGTCAGACAGTTGCCTCGACAAGGGTGTGTTCTTTTGAAGAACACCGCTAGGCTTGCTGCTAACAGTACTTCAACTCAACGTTACTTGCATGTCTTAGTCTAATAAACAATTACTAATAAAATCTATATAAAATCTGAGTAAAATTGAGTAGCATCAATTTTCACGTTATATTTGTCCCCCAATAGAATTGTATAAGATTTTTGGTAGAAAATTGATGAGGATTCTATTGCTGCGTCCTTCAAATAGAAATTACAATGTTTTTTAAATTCTTACACCTATTACATTCATATTACGTTAATTATATATCTACAAGTCAATTTTATTTACATATACTACGGTACATTTAGTAATTTCTTTTATTACTCCATTCTCTACCCTTTACATCCATCAGCTGTTTACATTGTCATTGGGCCCACAGTTTGTTTACAAACAGAACCCTTAACTGGTTTGTGCTACCTGCTTGTCAAAAGCTACATACTGCTTTGGGTCCCATGTCCCGCTATTCATGACATAGTTACAAACAAATACTTTCCCTTGATATTACCTACTTTCTTATACACATCTATTTGAATGCTTATCCTATACATACAATACAATGTTAATTAATTAGCCTTTCGACATTTTGTCAATCAGTCTTATTAAATTTACTTATAAGTTATTACATATACATCTGTGAAAGTTGTGTTCTTACAATCTGTTTATTAATCTTTTTTTTTTTTTTAAACCTTTTGTCTCTGTAATGTGTGTTAAATTTCATAATATGGTTTGAGCTGTCTGATATTAAACTTCCCTCGAATCTTTCCAGGCTGTTGAATGTCTTCGAGTTGGTACGTAGCCATTCCGACTTCCTTACAGATCTTATATGGACCTTCGAAAATATTACAAAAATTTCCAATTACCTTTTTATTTAAATCTGACATTGGGTATGCTCATAATAACACTTTGTCACCTACCTGAAACTTCGTAATTTTATTGGCTAAATTGATCTGTTCTGTCCGTTTTCTACCCTTCTCCTTAATTCTTAAATAAATATTTTTGTAGTCAACTGGCTGATTTGCTGGTACCATTTCACTATCTACGTACTTGGCCCAATCACGCTCTGGTTTTCTTCCCCATTGAGCTTTGTGTGGCGTTGTTTCAATGGTCTCGTGATATGTCTGATTGATACATGCTTCAATTAGTCCTAAATATCTAGCCCACTTAGAGTGTCTTTCTGACGTTAGCGCCCGAAACATGTTTCCTAATTGTTGATTGATTTGCTCTGCCAGGTTGGTGCAAGGATTTCGTACGGCGGTAAATTTCGGTTTAATGCATAGTTGCTGTAATGTGGTTATCCATTTCTGACTTGTAAACTGCGTTCCATTATCGGACAATATTGCGACTGGTTTACCGATTTCTTCGCAGTATTATTTTATTTAGTTTTATTTTATTTTAGACTGTGGTGGTAGCCTTTTTTAACTGGTAGAGTTTTACGAATTTAGTGAAGTTATCCACCATAATTAGTATATATTTGACACCACCTGTTGAAGTTGGTAAAGGGCCATAATAGTCGATGCTAACTAATTCTCCCTTCGACTTAGGAATGACAGGTTGGGTCTCTCCCAGCATCCTTTGATAATAGTCTTTACTCTTCTGACATGTCTGACAAGTTTTTATAACATGTTGCGTAATCTTGTTGATGGAGTCTCCCGTGAAATACTCTTTGAATAACTGGTAGGTACGTCGGTTCCCTACGTGACTATAGGCGTTGTGTAGCTTGTAAATCAACGTTCGGCTCAGCTCCGCTGTCAACATAAGTTTCCACGCCCCTCTGTCCTTCCTGTAAAGCTTGCTTTTGTACCATGCATATTTGTCATTCAGGTGGTGATCTGGGTTTGTTTGCACAGTTTCTATAATTGACTTCAATTTCTTATCTGCTAATTGGTGAAATGTTATATTTTATAATTTATTCTTTACCTCATTATTAATACGGATAGTGATACTATTGACTTCGAATTCTTCGGTATGATCAATTGATTTCTCAGCGTCCATGTCCTCAGGATATCTACTAAGGACGTCAGTGACAACGTTATCTCACCCTTTGCAATGGACTATATCGAAATCATAATCTTGAATCGCAAGAATCCACCTGGTGATGCGTGAATTGTTCAAGTGACACTTCTTGATAAATATCAAAGCCTTATTATCAGTAATGATAGTTAACGGTCTCCCAAATACATACGTGCAAAACTTTTGCAGACAATGGACGACGCTCAACAATTCTAATTCCGTGGTGAAATAATTCAGCTCCGCGCCTCGTAGCACGCGATTGGTGAACGCGACCATGCCGATTTCATTATTTTCATCCAGCTGATAAAATTGTCCTCCGATAGCATATTTACTGGCATCCATCTGCAAATAGAAACGCTTATTTAGGTCAGGGTGTTTGAGCATTACTGTTTCAATAAACAACTCCTTAACCCTTTGAAACTGTCGATCTATTTCTGAGTCCACTTGAAATTTGAATTTTTCTTTAACAAGTTCAGCAGCGGTTGTGTAGCTTCAGCATATTTGTTCGTAAACCTGCTATAAAAGTTCGTTAACCCCAGAAATCCCTTAAGTTGTTTTTGGTTTTTAGGCCTACGGAATTCTTGTATAGCTTTCACTTTACCTGGAGCAGCTGTTATTCCTTGTGTAGTCAAACAGTATCCTAAATAATTGATCTCTTTGCGAAAAAACTGTGACTTCTTAAAATTTACTGTAAGGTTTGCCTGTTTCAGATATCGAAATAATAATTGTAGGTGTCTAAAATGCTCTTCCACACTGGCTGAAATACATAGGCAATCGTCCACATATAGGATAGTGAAACTTTTCACCTCGTCAGATAGTACTCGGTCCAATCCGCATGTCAAGCTGGCTAAACTGGTTTTTAGGCCGAATGGAGTTACAGTATATCGGTAGCACTTGCCCTCATATAAAAATCCAGTATAATCCCTACAATCCAGGTGTAAAGGAATCTGCCAAAATGAGCTTCGTAAATCAATAGTAGACATTACTTTGACATTTCCACACTTGGTCAGCACTTCATTTATCGGGATTGCACCTTCATAATCTGGCATAGTGACCGAATTAAGCTTCCAAGCGTCCAAACATAACCTTACTGTCTGATCTTTCTTTATCACAGTAACCATCAGGTTTATGTATGAACTTCGTGCCCTTTCAATCACCCCGTGCTCCTCCATTCTCCGAATTTCAGTTCTCACAGCATCTTGATATCTCATTGGTATTGGCCAACCCTTCTGACAATATGGTGTTTTATCTGTCACTTCAAATGTGTGGCAATACGTTGTAATTCGCCCTGGTGTCTCATGAAATACCGTTTTATTATTTGTTAATATCTTCCGTAGTTCTTCCTTGTCGCAGTTGGTTAACTCCGTAATTTCCTGGATTTTTTGGTTGATAACTTCTACGATGCCTTCTTCTTCTGCTGCCAGCTCCACCTGTAATATTTCTGCTATGGTGGTCTCTCCATGGGTAGGATCTCCTTTAATTATTAGTTGTTTATTATTAAGGTCTATCACACACCCACTCTCCACCAACATGTCAACACCCAAAATACATTCTCTCACCAGGTCCGGCACTACTATAAAAACACTTTCAAACTGTAAATCTTTAACCTGCACATTTAGCAATACCTGCTGTGTAATTCTTTTAGATTTACCGCCTGTGGCTCCTTTAATTATGGTATTAGATAGTTTTAACATCTCTATTTTCCCCAGATCTTTTTTATTACTGTTAAACCAACGTTCCGAAATCGCATTTATTTGGCTGCCAGTATCCACCAATGCGTTAATCGGCACGCCGTTCAACATTATTTGAATCTCCAGGCATTTATTGTTTCTTAACCTAACATATTTATTATCATCACTTATCAAGTCATCCCTAATATCTAAGAAAGTCGTATTTATATATTTAATATTATCATTTAAATCTAAGACATATTTACATGTTTTCTCTAGTTTTTTTGCCTCGTTGGGTCAACCTTGCTACCTGCATTACTTGTTGACGGAACGACATTAGTTTCCACCTTGAACTGGTTTTTTCCATTTCGCCTGTCGAGGATATTGTGCTCTTACTTCATTATTTCCATCTCGCTCGGTCATTTTCGCTCTCTCTTCATTGCTATGCTTCCACTGATTCCTTTCAAGCCGGCTGTCAGCTGGTCTTTGGTTCATCGACGTACTGCCATTTCGTAAGTGATTGAATTCCAGTAACACTTGCTCAAATTCAGTAATCGTATTTACCCCACGAGTGATAATAGCTACCTCAATCTCATGCGGGTAATGTCTTGCCAATTTCCTTATCAAATATCTATCTGAGATGGGCGGAATCAACTACCTATTCTCCAACAATTTTCTTTCTAAGTACTGGATTGTAGACATCCCTGTATCTGAGTGGTACAGTCCGAATTCCAACTGGTCTCGTACCCGTTCCTGGATAACATCATTCCAATACTTATTACTAAAGGCTTCTATAAACCCCGAAAAATTGTTAACACTATCTTTGACTAACCACCACCAATTTGCAGCCTCTCCTTCCAGATGTCTCGATACCCATGTGATGTTGTTGATGTCGTGATAATGTTCATGGTATAGCTCAGTTAGTTCCTTGATGAACTCCATCGGGAAATCGCTGGATCCATTAAATTTGATTTCTTTTATCTGCTCGTTGACAACGCTTCGGGTGACAGGTGACGCGTTTACCAATGCCATCTTCGTCCGAACGTTGCTTTGTAACTGCTGCAACTTGAGGTTCGTTTCGCCCGAATGGTTATCCATTTTGCTTTCTAACTCTTTTAATTTATCTGCCCCTATTTTGTGAGCAGCAATACTTTCGTCACAATGTTTATTGGTCGCTATTACTTTTTTGTTTATAATTTTAATGTCACTACTATGCTTATCGTCTATTTCCTTCAGTAATTTATCATTATCACTAAACTTATTATTAATTTCATCCTTAATAGTACTAATCTCTTCATCTATCATAGTTTTGGTGTCTACTTTAAATTGTTGCAAAATTTTATTGTTTTCCTTTTTGAATTCACCAAGTTGTGTGGCTATTTCGTCTCTTAAGACCTGGTTTTGTTGTGTAATCTGTTGTGATAGTTGTAACTGTTTTGAATTTTGTGATTGTTTCGATATTTGCTCTTGTAATTGTGTTGACAGTCGTTCTTGCAATTGTTTCGACTGTTGTGATTGTTCTGACTTCTGTTCACGCATTTGTTTTTGTAATAATTTTGTTTGCTGTGTCATTTGTTGTGACAATTGTTGTAGTAATGCATACATATCTGGTTCTTTAGGTGCTTATGTTGTTGTTTTTTGTGCTAATCTCGGTCTAACCTCATGTTGTATATCTGGTGTTATTTGTGGTGTTTCTACTTCTTCGTGGTCCTGTCCCCACGTCCTTGACTCTTGATCCTCCACTGTTAATTGAGCGAGTGTATGTTGATCCCCTAACTGGTTGTTAATATCAAACTCCCCTTCGGTATTCTGAGTTGTCTCAGTTTCTGTATTCATATTGTCGTTTATTTTCTTTGTGTTGTTATGTATGTATTTCATTTGTCTACTTTTGCTTCGTGTGATCATACAAAATTATTCTTATTCTCTACGTTTCTTATTCTACTTTTCTTATACTCTATTTGCAATTCAATTGTGTGTTTAGCTTACAAATTAAGCTGTGCAATGGGCGCCAAATACCACCCTCGCAACTTAGAGCTAGAAAGAGATAGGTGTAATTCACTAATACTAAGCTCTCAACTCTTGCTTTGATGGCGACTCTTAAAATTATCTCAGGGTATCAAAATGATTATTAACACAATTTGAATTGAATGAATCCTAAATTTAATAAACTCTTCATTAACACATTACAAATTTACATACAATCTTAAAATGATTCACAATATTGAATTTTTTTAGCTTCTCATCAATTCTCTTTTGAAAGTAGGTTCTTAGACAGATTGAATTGCCAATAGTAATAGATTTAACAAAAGATACATGAATTATGAGTTTTAATGTTCAACTTTGTTTTACTTGTTTGTTGAATTCCGTTTGTGTTGGTGATTCCTTCCCTTGGAGTCTGCGATCCTGGAGCTTTGCGTTCGTCGGCGATTCGGACGATCCTGTTGTCGACACTCGTTAACACTAACACTTTAATTACCTAGGTTTCACTTTCACTACACAGCTTACATCTCCTTACTGATTTAGAATGTAATTAGTGTATAACTACTGTTTATTCTGACACCTTAGTAAATATGTTATTAAGCTAAGTGCTCACAATACCAGTAATTCATACCGAATACACTTCAACGCTTCGTAACTTCCCGATTCACGTGGTAGATTATCTTTGATGTGGATTTCGATAGTTTATCGCCAAGTTACAGTATATTTATAAATATAACAATGATTACTTTGGTTTTAGTATTACCGTACCCATTGATTGATTTATCGACTGCTTCTTTTTTTTTTGCACAACGGTTCTCTGGCACGTTCTTTTGAATTTACTTCTTTAGTTTTTCCCTGTAGTCTGATAGCTGTAATGTTCTCCGTAGACTCCCGACAAATTTCCGAACTACGTTTTTTATACACACACAATCCTTTATAAATTTATAAACCCACAGTCAATATTTACAAATCGCGTTCCCATTGGTTTCAAGTACCGCGATATTTGATTTCCTCCAACCCAACTAACTAATTTCACCCGCTAAAAAATGACGCTTTCTTTCATTCGCCAAAAAACAGCGCGTGCCAAACTTATACAAACAAGTGGGGAGAGACGCTACCTTATGCTTTCTTGCTCGAACCTCTCACTCTATTTCTAACGGACTGTATTGTCTGAACACTCAGCTTTCTCTCGCTTTCAGTTAAACTTTATTGCTTTTTTAGTACAATACATTTTTATGATTCTTCACCCTGTACGTGACTTGTATGTTTTCTCCCTGTCAGACAGTTGCCTCGACAAGGGTGTGTTCTTTTGAAGAACACCGCTAGGCTTGCTGCTAACAGTACTTCAACTCAACGTTACTTGCATGTCTTAGTCTAATAAACAATCACTAATCATTATTCTATATAAAATCTGAGTAAAATTGAGTATGGAATCGCCATTGAGAAAAGCACTTAGGGGCTCGGAAGGATCCATTAACGGCATCAGTTGAACCTTTCCTCCGCTGCAGCACATACCTGGGGCTTCACCTTTCCACTTCTTTGCTTCATAGTGTTGGCATGTTATAGACATTGATCCTATGAGACACAAAGGATCGGAGGCATAATCCGCTGATGGGTCATAATCAAAAGCTGCATTCTCTAAAGTTCTCCAAATGCGGATTCTTGCAGTAGTTGTTGCAGTTCTAACTTGCTGTAGTCTTGATTCTCTTTCTCGGATTGTTTCAGCTTCTCTTCTTCTTTGCTGTCTTTCTCAGCTCTGTTGTTGTCTTGATTCTCTTTCTGGGGTGGATTCCGCTTCTCTTCTTCTTTGCTCTCTTTCTCTGCTCTGTTGTTGTCTTGATTCTCTTTCTGGGGTGGATTCCGCTTCTCTTCTTCTTTGTTGTCTTTCTCTGTTTTCTTCATATCGAGTTCGTACACTTTTTTTTCCGAGGAGGCTGCGGCATATTATTATCACAGTAAAAATCTAAATGTTATGATGTTACATTCAATTTAGAAACCGCAACACATCGGTGTTGAATAATCAGCCAGAAAATCTGAAATAAAAAACATATAAAGGCGGCCATGGAAATAATTTGAAATGAATTAAACTAATAATTAATGTTCGAAATTTCGACATCATAATTAATTTTTTAAATGTTTACTTGAAAAATCAATTAATTAATAAAATCAAAAGCATATTTGAGTTTAGTATACTAACCAATCATTATGCTTTCACATGAAAATTAAATTACTTACGCAATTATCTTAATTTTTGTTTTACTTCCATGTTCCTTAAGGAAATGGAAGTATGGTGATGGCAAAAAAAATCGAGTTCGAGATTATTGCAGAGTTTGATTGTACTACACTCAAAACATGAAAAAAAGTCATTTTTTCAAAAGTGTGTGTGTGTGTGTGTGTGTGTGTGTGTCTGTAGATTTTTTTTCTATGGCAAACGATAACAGCTGCAAATTCAAACAGAATCAAATAATTTTTTGCATACAGCCCTGATTTGTAGAGTACTCAAGACCTATTGTTTTTGGTGAAGATCGGTTAAGGGTAAGGGGTAGTTTACCTGCAACGGTTTTTTTTAAATCATGGGTAATTTTTTACTTCCATGTTCCTTAAGGAAATGGAAGTATGGTGATGGCAAAAAAAATCGTGTTCGAGATTATTGCAGATTCTGATTGTACTACACTCAAAACATGAAAAAAAGTCGTTTTTCGAAAAGTGTCTGTGTGTGTGTCTGTCTGTCTGTAGATTTTTTTTCTATGGCAAACGATAACAGCCGCAAATTCAAACAGAATCAAATCATTTTTTGCATACAGCCCTGATTTGTAGAGTACTCGCGACCTATTGTTTTTGGTGAAGATCGGTTGAGGGAAAGGGGTAGTTTACCAGCAACGGGTTTTTTTTATCAAGGGTAATTTTGTTTGTTTGGCAAACGATAACAGCCGCAAATTCAAACAGAATCAAATAATGTTTCGCATACCGCCCTGATTTGTAGAGTTCTCAAGATCTGTTGATTTTGGTAAAGATCGGTTAAGGGAAAGGGGTAGTTTACCTGCAACGTTTTATGTTTTAACAAGGGTATTTTCTATGGCAAACGATAACAGCCGTAAATTCAAACATAATCAAATAATGTTTTGCATACTACCCTGAATTGTAGAGTTCTCAAGACCTTTTGGTTTTGGTGAAGATCGGTTAAGGGAAAGGGGTAGTTTACCTGCAACGTTTTATGTTTTAAAAGGGTATTTTCTATGGCAAACGATAGGAGCCGCAAATTCAAACAGAATCAAATACATTTTTGCATACAGCCCTGATTTCTTAAGTACTAAAGACCTATTTTTTTTGTGTGAAGATCGTTTAAGGGAAAGGGGTAGTTTACCTGCCACATTTTTTGTTTTATCAAGGGTATTTTGTATGGCAAACGATAACAGCCGCAAATTCAAACAAAATCATATAATATTTTGCATACAGCCCTGAATTGTAGAGTTCTCAAGACCTATCGTTTTTGGTGACAATCGGTTAATGGTAAGGGGTAGTTTACCAGCAACGGTTTTTTATCAAGGGTAATTTTTTCCTATGGTAAACGATAACAGCCGCAAATTCAAACAGAATCAAATGATGTTTTGCATACAGCCCTGTATTGTAGAGTTCTCAATACCTATTGGTGTTGGTGAAGTTCGGTTAAGGGAAAGGGGTAGTTTACCTGCAACGTTTTATGTTTTAAAAGGGTATTTTATATGGCAAACGAAAGAGCCGCAAATTCAAACAGAATCATATAATATTTTGCATACAGCCCTGAAATGTAGAGTTCTCAAGACCTGCTGGTTTTGGTGAAGATCGGTTAAGGGAATAGGGTTGTTTACCAGCAACATTTTATGTTTTATCAAGGGTAATTTTTTTTTTGACGAACGATAACTGCCGTAAATTAAAACAGAATCAACTACTCTTCTGCATACCTTTTTGAATTATACAGAACTCAAGGTCTGTTGATTTTGTTGAAGATCGGTTAAGGGAAAGGGGTAGTTTACCTGCAACGTTTTATGTTTTAACAAGGGTATTTTTCATATGACGAACGATAACTACCGTAAATTCAAAGAGAATCAACTAATGTTTTGCATACAGCCCTGAATTGTAGAGTTCTCAAGACCTATTGTTTTTGGTGAAGATCGGTTAATGGAATAGGGTAGTTTACCAGCAACGTGTTATGTTTTATCAAGGGTGTTTTCTATGGCAAACGATAACAGCCGCAAATTCAAACAGAATCAAATAATTGTTTGCATACAGGCCTGAATTGTAGAGTACCTAAAATCTGTCGTTTTTGGTGAAGATCGGTTAAGGGAAAGGGGTAGTTTACCTGCAAAGGTTTTTTATCAAGGGTAATTTTTTTCTATCGTAAACGATAACAGCCGCAAATTCAAACAGAATCAAATGATGTTTTGCATACAGCGCTGTATTGTAGAGTTCTCAATACGTAGTGGTGTTGGTGAAGATCGGTTAAGGGAAAGGGGTAGTTTACCAGCAACATTTTATGTTTTAACAAGGGTAATTTTTTATATGACGAACGATAACTGCCATAAATTCAAACAGAATCAACTAGATTTTTGCATACCTTTTTGAACTAAAGAGAACTCAAGGTCTGTTGATTTTGTTGAAGATCGGTTAAGGGAAGGGGTAGTTTATCAGCAACGTTTTATGTTTTAAAAAGGGTAATTTTTTATGACGAACGATAACTGCCGAAAATTCAATGAGAATCAAATAATTTTTTGCACCCCCTGAGTTGCAGAGAGCTCAAGGTCTATTGATTTTGGTGAAGATCGGTTAAGGGAAAGGGGTAGTTTACCTGCAACATTTTATGTTGTAACAAGAGAAATGTTTCCATGACGAACGATAACTGCCGCACATTCAAACAGAATCAAATATTTTTTTGCATGCTTCGCTGAATTGTAGAGGACGGAAGGTCTGTTGATTTTGGAGAAGATCGGTTAAGAGAAAGGGGTAGTTTACCTGAAACATTTTACGATTTAACAAGAGTAAAGTACTTAATTTTTATAAATAAAGTATCCTGATAAGAAGCTCATAGTAATCAACTGTAGAAACGTAGATGAAATATCTATAAATGAAGAAGTTAGGTGAATGGGGTGGGGGTAATTTTCTATTATTAAAAATTATAGTTGAAGGTGGAGGGGAGAATTTTTTATATGTGTACTACGTTATCGGCAACAAAGAAGTAGTTTTTTGTTAAAATTGCTTCCCGGGCTCTTTATTTACTTCCATGTTTCTTAAGGAAATGGAAGTATGGTGATGGCAAAAAAAATCGTGTTCGAGATTATTGCAGATTCTGATTGTACTACACGCAAAACATGAAAAAAGTCGTTTTCCGAAAAGTGTCTGTCTGTCTGTAGCTTTTTTTTCTATGGCAAACAATAACAGCCGCAAATTCAAACTGAATCAAATCATTTTTTGCATACAGCCCTGATTTGTAGAGTACTCACGACCTATTGTTTTTGGTGAAGATCGGTTGAGGGAAAGGGGTAGTTTACCTGAAACGGGTTTTTTTTAAATCAATGGTAATTGTTTTCTATGGCAAACGATAACAGCCGCAAATTCAAACAGAATCAACTACTCATTTGCATACAGCCCTGAATTGTAGAGTTCTCAAGACTTGTTGCTTTTGGTGAAGATCGGTTAAGGGAAAAAGGTAGTTTACCAGCAACGTTTTATGTTTTAACAAGGGTATTTTATATGGCCAACGATAACAGCCGCAAATTCAAACAGAATCAAATGATTATTTGCATACAGCTCTAAATTGTAGAGTTCTCAAGACGTATTGTTTTAGGTGAAGCTCGGTTAAGGGAAAAGGGTAGTTTACCTGCAGCGTTTTATGTTTTAAAAGGGTATTTTTTATGGCAAACGATAAGAGTCGCAAATTCAAACAGAATCAAATAATTTTTTTCAAAGTAGCCCTGATTTGTAGAGTTCTCAAGACCTATTGGTTTTGGTGAAGATCGGTTTAGGGGAAGCGGTAGTTTACCAGCAACGTTGTATGTTTTAAAAGGGTATTTTTATGGCAAACGATAAGAGTTGTAAATTCAAACAAAATCAAATAATGTTTTGCATACAGTCCTCAATTGTAGAGTTCTCAAGACTGTTTGGTTTTGGTGAAGATCGGTTAAGGGAATAGCGTAGTTTACTGGCAACATTCTATGTTTTAACAAGGGTAGTTTTTTATATGACTAACGATAACTGACGTAATTTCAAACAGAATCAACTACTCTTTTGCATACCTTTTTGAATTATAGACGCTCAACGTCTGTTGATTTTGTTGAAGATCGGTTAAGGGAAAGGGGTAGGTTACCAGCAACGTTTTATATTTTAACAAGGGTATTTTCTATGGCAAACGATAAGAGCCGCAAAATTCAAACAGAATCAAATAATTTTTGCATACAGTCCTGAATTGTAGAGTTCTCAAGACGTATTGTTTTTGGTGAAGATCGGTTAAGGGGAAGGGGTAGTTTACCGTCAACGTTTTTTTATCGGGGGTAATTTTTTCTATGGCAAATATAACCGCCGCAAATTCAAACAGAATCAAATAATGTTTTTCATACAGCCCTGAATTGTAGAGTTCTCAAGTCCTGTTGGTGTTGGTGAAGATCGGTTAAGGGAAAGGGGTAGTTTACCTACAAAACATTTTATGTTTTAACAAGGGTAATTTTTTATATGACGAAAGATAACTGCCACAAATTCAAACAGAATCGACTACGTTTTTGCATTCCTTTTTGAATTAAAGGGAACTCAAGGTCTGTTGATTTTGTTGAAGATCGTTTAAGAGAAAGGGGTAGTTTACCTGCAACGTTTTATGTTTGAACAAGAGTAAAGTACTTAATTTTGATAAATAATGTATCCTAATAAGCAGCTCATAATAATCCACTGTAGAAACGTAGATGAATTATCTATAAATGAAGAGGTTAATTGAACGGGGTGGGGGTAATTTTATATTAATAAAAATTATAGTTGTTTGGGGCGGGGAGAATTTTTTATATGTGTACTACGTTATCGGCACCAAAGAAGTAGTTCTTTGTTAAAATTCCTTCCCGGGCTGATTAGCCGTAGTCCAATGTTTTCTGCAAAACCAGATTTTTTGGCAGTCCATCGACTGCCATCATCAGTGAAAATCGAGTGCGAAAACATGAGGTGGTATACGTTAGTGACCACAGTACTGTGGTTAAGGCTGAAGCAATAAGTAGAAAGAAGTAGTTTATATGGAAATATTTCATTTCGAATATGATTTTAAATATAAATCTTAGAACATGGAAGTCATGTATGGTTCTCCATACCGATATTTTCTATGCCAAACAATAACAGCCGCAAATTCAAACAGAATCAAGTACTCTTTTGCACACAGCCCATAATTGTAGAGCTCTCAAGACCTATTGTTTTTGGTGAAGATCGGTTAAGGGAAAGGGGTAGTTTACCTGCAATGTTTTATGTTTTAACAAAGGGTACTTTCTATGGCAAACAATGACAACCGCAAATTCAAACAGAATCAAATAATGTTTTGCATACAGCCCTGAATTGCAGAGTTCTCAAGACCTGTTGGTTTTGGTGAAGATTGGTTAAGGAACAGGGTAGTTTACCTGCAACATTTTATGTTTTAACAAGGGTAATTTTTTTATGACTAACGATAACTGCCGTACATTAAAACAGAATCAACTACTCTTCTGCATACCTTTTTGAATTATACAGAACTCAAGGTCTGTTGATTTTGGTGAAGATCACACAACAAAACACTCAAAACATGAAAAAAGTCATTTTTCAAAAAGTGTCTGTGTGTCTGTGTCTTAGATTTTTTTCTATGGCAAACGATAACAGCCGTAAATTCAAACTGAAACAAATCATTTTTTGCATACAGCCCTGATTTATAGAGTACTCACGACCTATTGTTTTTGGTGAAGATCGGTTGAGGGAAAGGGGTAGTTTACCTGCAACGGTTTTTTTTTTAATCAAGGGTAATTGTTTTCTATGGCAAACGATAACAGCTGCAAATTCAAACAGAATCAACTACTCTTTTGCATACATCCCTGACTTGTTGAGTTCTCAAGATCTGTTAATTTTGGTAATGATCGGTAAGGGAAAGGGGTAGTTTACCTGCAACGTTTTATGTTTTAACAAGGGGATTTTCTATGGCAAACGTTAACAGTCGCAATTTCAAACATAATCAAATAATTTTTTGCATTCTGCCCTGAATTGTAGAGTTCTCAAAATCTATTGATTTTGGTGAAGATCGGTTAAGGGAAAGGGGTAGTTTACCAGCTACGTTTTATGTTTTAAAAGGGTATTTTCTATGGCAAACGATAAGAGCCACATATACAAACAGAATCAAATGATTATTTGCATGCAGCTCTAAATTGTAGAGTTCTCAAGACCTATTGATTTTGGTGAAGATCGGTTAAGAGAAAGGGGTAGTTTACCTGCTACGTTTTATGTTTTAAAAAGGTATTTTTTATGGCAAACGATAAAGAGTTGCAAATTCAAACAGAATCAAATACTTTTTTGCATGTAGCCCTGATTTTTGGAGTACTCAAGACCTATTGATTTTGGTGAAGATCGGTTAAGGGAAAGGGGTAGTTTACCTGCAACGGTTTTTTTTTTTAACAAGTGTAATTTTTACTTCATGTTCCTTAAGGAAATCGAAGTATGGTGATGGCAAAAAAAAATCGTGTCGAGATTATTGCAGATTCTGATTGTACTACACTCAAAACATGAAAAAAAGTCGTTTTTCGAAAAGTGTCTGTCTATCTGTATGTAGATTTTTTTCTATGGCAAACGATAACAGCCGCAAATTCAAACAGAATCAAATAATTTTTTGCAAACAGTCCTGATTTGTAGAGTACTCAAGACCTATTGTTTTTGGTGAAGATCGGTTAAGGGAAAGGGGTAGTTTACCAGCTACGTTTTATGTTTTAAAAGGGTATTTTCTATGGCAAACGATAAGAGCCACATATTCAAACAGAATCGAATGATTATTTGCATGCAGCTCTAAATTGTAGAGTTCTCAAGACCTATTGATTTTGGTGAAGATCGGTTAAGGGAAAGGGGTAGTTTACCTGCTACGTTTTATGTTTTAAAAGGGTATTTTTTGGCAAACGATAAGAGTTGCAAATTCAAACAGAATCAAATACTTTTTTGCATGTAGCCCTGATTTGTGGAGTACTCAAGACCTATTGATTTTGGTGAAGATCGGTTAAGGGAAAGGGGTAGTTTACCTGCAACTTTTTTTTTTAAACAAGTGTAATTTTTACTTCATGTTCCTTAAGGAAATGGAAGTATGGTGATGGCAAAAAAAATCGTGTTCGAGATTATTGCAGATTCTGATTGTACTACACTCAAAACATGAAAAAAAGTTGTTTTTCGAAAAGTGTCTGTCTGTCTGTCTGTCTGTCTGTAGATTTTTTTTCTATGGCAAACGATAACAGCCGCAAATTCAAACAGAATCAAATCATTTTTTGCATACAGCCCTGATTTGTAGAGTACTCGCGACCTATTGTTTTTGGTGAAGATCGGTTGAGGGAAAGGGGTAGTTTACCAGCAACGGGTTTTTTTTATCAAGGGTAATTTTGTTTGTTTGGCAAATGATAACAGCCGCAAATTCAAACAGAATCAAATAATGTTTCGCATACAGCCCTGAATTGTTGAGTTCTCAAGATGTGTTGATTTTGGTAAAGATCGGGTAAGGGAAAGGGGTAGTTTACCTGCAACATTTTATGTTTTAACAAAGGTATTTTCTATGGCAAACGATAACAGCCGCAAATTCAAACATAATCAAATAATGTTTTGCATACTGCCCTGAATTGTAGAGTTCTCAAGGCCTTTTGGTTTTGGTGAAGATCGGTTAAGGTGAAGGGGTAGTTTACCTGCAACGTTTTATGTTTTAAAAGGGTATTTTCTATGGCAAACGATAAGATCCGCAAATTCAAACAGAATCAAATAAGTTTTTGCATATAGCCCTGATTTCTTGAGTACTAAAGACCTATTGTTTTTGGTGAAGATCGTTTAAGGGGAAGGGGTAGTTTACCTGCCATTTTTTTTGTTTTATCAAGAGTATTTTGTATGGCAAACGAAAACAGCCGCAAATTCAAACAAAATCATTTAATATTTTACATACAGCCCTGATTTGTAGAGTACACAAGACCTATTGTTTTTTGTGAAGATCGGTTAAGGGTAAGGGGTAGTTTACCTGCAACGGTTTTTTTTAAATCATGGGTAATTTTTTTTCTATGCCAAACAATAACAGCCGCAAATTCAAACAGAATCAAGTACTCTTTTGCACACAGCCCATAATTGTAGAGTTCTCAAGACCTATTGTTTTTGGTGAAGATCGGTTAAGGGAAAGGGGTAGTTTACCTGCAATGTTTTATGTTTTAACAAAGGGTACTTTCTATGGCAAACGATAACAACCGCAAATTTAAACAGAATCAAATAATGTTTTGCATACAGCCCTGAATTGTAGAGTTCTCAAGACCTGTTGGTTTTGGTGAAGATTGCTTAAGGAATAGGGTAGTTTACCTGCAACATTTTATGTTTTAACAAGGGTAATTTTTTTATGACGAACGATAACTGCCGTACATTAAAACAGAATCAACTACTCTTCTGCATACCTTTTTGAATTATACAGAACTCAAGGTCTGTTGATTTTGGTGAAGATCACACAACAAAACACTCAAAACATGAAAAAAGTCATTTTTCGAAAAGTGTCTCTGGGTCTGTCTTAGATTTTTTTCTATGGCAAACGATAACAGCCGTAAATTCAAACTGAATCAAATCATTTTTTGCATACAGCCCTGATTTATAGAGTACTCACGGCCTATTGTTTTTGGTGAAGATCGGTTGAGGGAAAGGGGTAGTTTACCTGCAACGGTTTTTTTTTTTAAATCAAGGGTAATTGTTTTCTATGGCAAACGATAACAGCTGCAAATTCAAACAGAATCAACTACTCTTTTGCATACAGCCGTGACTTGTTGAGTTCTCAAGATCTGTTAATTTTGGTAATGATCGGTTAAGGGAAAGGGGTAGTTTACCTGCAACTTTTTATGTTTTAACAATGGTATTTTCTATGGCAAACGTTAACAGCCGCAATTTCAAACATAATCAAATAATTTTTTGCATACGGCCCTGAATTGTAGAGTTCTCAAAATCTATTGATTTTGGTGAAGATCGGTTAAGGGAAAGGGGTAGTTTACCAGCTACGTTTTATGTTTTAAAAGGGTATTTTCTGTGGCAAACGATAAGAGCCACATATACAAACAGAATCAAATGATTATTTGCATGCAGCCCTAAATTGTAGAGTTCTCAAGACCTATTGATTTTGGTGAAGATCGGTTAAGGGAAAGGGATAGTTCACCTGCTACGTTTTATGTTTTAAAAGGGTATTTTTTATGGCAAACGATAAAGAGTTGTAAATTCAAACAGAATCAAATACTTTTTTGCATGTAGCCCTGATTTGTGGAGTACACAAGACCTATTGATTTTGGTGAAGATCGGTTAAGGGAAAGGGGTAGTTTACCTGCAACGGTTTTTTTTTTAAACGTGTAATTTTTACTTCATGTTCCTTAAGGAAATGGAAGTATGGTGATGGCAAAAAAATCGTGTCGAGATTATTGCAGATTCTGATTGTACTACACTCAAAACATGAAAAAAAGTCGTTTTTCGAAAAGTGTCTGTCTATCTGTCTGTAGATTTTTTTTCTATGGCAAACGATAACAGCTGCAAATTCAAACAGAATCAAATAATTTTTTGCAAACAGTCCTGATTTGTAGAGTACTCAAGACCTATTGTTTTTGGTGAAGATCGGTTAAGGGAAAGGGGTAGTTTACCAGCTACGTTTTATGTTTTAAAAGGGTATTTTCTATGGCAAACGATAAGAGCCACATATTCAAACAGAATCGAATGATTATTTGCATGCAGCTCTAAATTGTAGAGTTCTCAAGACCTATTGATTTTGGTGAAGATCGGTTAAGGGAAAGGGGTAGTTTACCTGCTACGTTTTATGTTTTAAAAGGGTATTTTTTGGCAAACGATAAGAGTTGCAAATTCAAACAGAATCAAATACTTTTTTGCATGTAGCCCTGATTTGTGGAGTACTCAAGACCTATTGATTTTGGTGAAGATCGGTTAAGGGAAAGGGGTAGTTTACCTGCAACTTTTTTTTTTAAACAAGTGTAATTTTTACTTCATGTTCCTTAAGGAAATGGAAGTATGGTGATGGCAAAAAAAATCGTGTTCGAGATTATTGCAGATTCTGATTGTACTACACTCAAAACATGAAAAAAAGTTGTTTTTCGAAAAGTGTCTGTCTGTCTGTCTGTCTGTCTGTAGATTTTTTTTCTATGGCAAACGATAACAGCCGCAAATTCAAACAGAATCAAATCATTTTTTGCATACAGCCCTGATTTGTAGAGTACTCGCGACCTATTGTTTTTGGTGAAGATCGGTTGAGGGAAAGGGGTAGTTTACCAGCAACGGGTTTTTTTTATCAAGGGTAATTTTGTTTGTTTGGCAAATGATAACAGCCGCAAATTCAAACAGAATCAAATAATGTTTCGCATACAGCCCTGAATTGTTGAGTTCTCAAGATGTGTTGATTTTGGTAAAGATCGGGTAAGGGAAAGGGGTAGTTTACCTGCAACATTTTATGTTTTAACAAAGGTATTTTCTATGGCAAACGATAACAGCCGCAAATTCAAACATAATCAAATAATGTTTTGCATACTGCCCTGAATTGTAGAGTTCTCAAGGCCTTTTATGTTTTGGTGAAGATCGGTTAAGGTGAAGGGGTAGTTTACCTGCAACGTTTTATGTTTTAAAAGGGTATTTTCTATGGCAAACGATAAGATCCGCAAATTCAAACAGAATCAAATAAGTTTTTGCATATAGCCCTGATTTCTTGAGTACTAAAGACCTATTGTTTTTGGTGAAGATCGTTTAAGGGGAAGGGGTAGTTTACCTGCCATTTTTTTTGTTTTATCAAGAGTATTTTGTATGGCAAACGAAAACAGCCGCAAATTCAAACAAAATCATTTAATATTTTACATACAGCCCTGATTTGTAGAGTACACAAGACCTATTGTTTTTTGTGAAGATCGGTTAAGGGTAAGGGGTAGTTTACCTGCAACGGTTTTTTTTAAATCATGGGTAATTTTTTTTCTATGCCAAACAATAACAGCCGCAAATTCAAACAGAATCAAGTACTCTTTTGCACACAGCCCATAATTGTAGAGTTCTCAAGACCTATTGTTTTTGGTGAAGATCGGTTAAGGGAAAGGGGTAGTTTACCTGCAATGTTTTATGTTTTAACAAAGGGTACTTTCTATGGCAAACGATAACAACCGCAAATTTAAACAGAATCAAATAATGTTTTGCATACAGCCCTGAATTGTAGAGTTCTCAAGACCTGTTGGTTTTGGTGAAGATTGCTTAAGGAATAGGGTAGTTTACCTGCAACATTTTATGTTTTAACAAGGGTAATTTTTTTATGACGAACGATAACTGCCGTACATTAAAACAGAATCAACTACTCTTCTGCATACCTTTTTGAATTATACAGAACTCAAGGTCTGTTGATTTTGGTGAAGATCACACAACAAAACACTCAAAACATGAAAAAAGTCATTTTTCGAAAAGTGTCTCTGGGTCTGTCTTAGATTTTTTTCTATGGCAAACGATAACAGCCGTAAATTCAAACTGAATCAAATCATTTTTTGCATACAGCCCTGATTTATAGAGTACTCACGGCCTATTGTTTTTGGTGAAGATCGGTTGAGGGAAAGGGGTAGTTTACCTGCAACGGTTTTTTTTTTTAAATCAAGGGTAATTGTTTTCTATGGCAAACGATAACAGCTGCAAATTCAAACAGAATCAATTACTCTTTTGCATACAGCCGTGACTTGTTGAGTTCTCAAGATCTGTTAATTTTGGTAATGATCGGTTAAGGGAAAGGGGTAGTTTACCTGCAACTTTTTATGTTTTAACAATGGTATTTTCTATGGCAAACGTTAACAGCCGCAATTTCAAACATAATCAAATAATTTTTTGCATACGGCCCTGAATTGTAGAGTTCTCAAAATCTATTGATTTTGGTGAAGATCGGTTAAGGGAAAGGGGTAGTTTACCAGCTACGTTTTATGTTTTAAAAGGGTATTTTCTGTGGCAAACGATAAGAGCCACATATACAAACAGAATCAAATGATTATTTGCATGCAGCCCTAAATTGTAGAGTTCTCAAGACCTATTGATTTTGGTGAAGATCGGTTAAGGGAAAGGGATAGTTCACCTGCTACGTTTTATGTTTTAAAAGGGTATTTTTTATGGCAAACGATAAAGAGTTGTAAATTCAAACAGAATCAAATACTTTTTTGCATGTAGCCCTGATTTGTGGAGTACACAAGACCTATTGATTTTGGTGAAGATCGGTTAAGGGAAAGGGGTAGTTTACCTGCAACGGTTTTTTTTTTAAACGTGTAATTTTTACTTCATGTTCCTTAAGGAAATGGAAGTATGGTGATGGCAAAAAAATCGTGTCGAGATTATTGCAGATTCTGATTGTACTACACTCAAAACATGAAAAAAAGTCGTTTTTCGAAAAGTGTCTGTCTATCTGTCTGTAGATTTTTTTTCTATGGCAAACGATAACAGCTGCAAATTCAAACAGAATCAAATAATTTTTTGCAAACAGTCCTGATTTGTAGAGTACTCAAGACCTATTGTTTTTGGTGAAGATCGGTTAAGGGAAAGGGGTAGTTTACCAGCTACGTTTTATGTTTTAAAAGGGTATTTTCTATGGCAAACGATAAGAGCCACATATTCAAACAGAATCAAATGATTATTTGCATGCAGCCCTAAATTGTAGCGTTCTCAAGACCTATTGATTTTGGTGAAGATCGGTTAAGGGAAAGGGGTAGTTTACCTGCTACGTTTTATGTTTTAAAAGGGTATTTTTTATGGCAAACGATAAGAGTTGCAAATTCAAACAGAATCAAATACTTTTTTGCATGTAGCCCTGATTTGTGGAGTACTCAAGACCTATTGATTTTGGTGAAGATCGGTTAAGGGAAAGGGGTAGTTTACCTGCAACGGTTTTTTTTTTAAACAAGTGTAATTTTTACTTCATGTTCCTTAAGGAAACGGAAGTATGGTGATGGCAAAAAAAATCGTGTTCGAGATTATTGCAGATTCTGATTGTACTACACTCAAAACATGAAAAAAAGTCGTTTTTCGAAAAGTGTCTGTCTGTCTGTCTGTCTGTAGATTTTTTTTCTATGGCAAACGATAACAGCCGCAAATTCAAACAGAATCAAATAATTTTTTGCAAACAGTCCTGATTAGTAGAGTACTCGCGACCTATTGTTTTTGGTGAAGAACGGTAGAGGGAAAGGGGTAGTTTACCTGCAACGGTTTTTTTTTTATCAAGGGTAATTTTGTTTGTTTGGCAAACGATAACAGCCGCAAATTCAAACAGAATCAAATAATGTTTCGCATACAGCCCTGAATTATTGAGTTCTCAAGATGTGTTGATTTTGGTAAAGATCGGTTAAGGGAAAGGGGTAGTTTACCTGCAACATTTTATGTTTTAACAAAGGTATTTTCTATGGCAAACGATAACAGCCGCAAATTCAAACATAATCAAATAATGTTTTGCATACTGCCCTGAATTGTAGAGTTCTCAAGACCTTTTGGTTTTGGTGAAGATCGGTTACGGTGTAGGGGTAGTTTACCTGCAACGGTTTTTTTAAAATCGTTGGTAATTGTTTTCTATGGCAAACGATAACAGCCGCAAATTCAAACAGAATCAACTACTCTTTTGCATACAGCCCTGACTTGTTGAGTTCTCAAGATCTGTTGATTTTGGTAATGATCGGTTGAGGGAAAGGGGTAGTTTACCTGCAATGTTTTATGTTTTAACAAGGGTATTTTCTATGGCAAATGATAACAGCCGCAAATTCAAACAAAATCATATAATATTTTACATACAGCCCTGAATTGTAGAGTTCTCAAGACCTATCGTTTTTGGTGAAGATCGGTTAAGGGAAAGGGGTAGTTTACCAGCAACGGTTTTTTATCAAGGATAATTTTTATTTTCTATGGTAAACGATAACAGCCGCAAATTCAAAGAGAATCAAATGATGTTTTGCATACAGCCCTGTATAGTAGAGTTCTCAATACCTATTAGTGTTGGTGAAGATCGGTTAAGGGAAAGGGGTAGTTTACCTGCAACGTTTTATGTTTTAAAAGGGTATTTTCTATGGCAAACGATAAGAGCCGCAAATTCAAACAGAATCAAATACGTTTTTGCATACAGCCCTGTTTTGTTGAGTACTAAAGATCTATTGTTTTTGGTGAAGATCGGTTAAGGGAAAGGGGTAGTTTACCTAACACGTTTTTTGTGTTAACAAGGGTATTTTATATGGCAAATGATAACAGCTGTAAATTCAAACAGAATCATATAAATATTTTGCATACAGCCCTGAAATGTAGAGTTCTCAAGACCTGTTGGTTTTGGTGAAGATCTGTTAAGGGAATAGGGTTGTTTACCAGCAACATTTTATTTTTTATCAAGGGTAATTTTTTTTGACGAACGATAACTGCCGTACTTTAAAACAGAATCAACTACTCTTCTGCATACGTTTTTGAATTATACAGTACTCAAGGTCTGTTGATTTTCTTGAAGATCGGTTAAGGGAAAGGTGTAGTTTACCGGCAACGTTTTATGTTTTAACAAGGGTATTTTTTCTATGACGAACGATAACTGCCGTAAATTCAAAGAGAATCAACTAATGTTTTGCATACAGCCCTGAATTGTAGAGTTCTCAAGACCTATTTTTTTTGGTGAAGATCGGTTAATGGATAGGGTAGTTTACCAGCAACGTTTTATGTTTTATCAAGGGTGTTTTCTATGGCAAACGATAACAGCCGCAAATTCAAACAGAATCAAATAATTGTTTGCATACAGCCCTGTATTGTAGAGTTCTCAATACGTATTGGTGTTGGTTAAGGGAAAGGGGTAGTTTACCTGCTACGTTTTATGGTTTAAAAGCGTATTTTCTATGGCAAACGATAAGAGCCGCAAATTCAACAAGGGTAATTTTTTATATGACGAACGATAACTGCCGTAAATTCAAACAGAATCAACTAGGTTTTTGCATACCTTTTTGAACTAAAGAGAACTCAAGGTCTGTTGATTTTGTTGAAGATCGGTTAAGGGAAGGGGTAGTTTATCAGCAACGTTTTATGTTTTAAAAAGGGTAATTTTTTATGACGAACGATAACTGCCGAAAATTCAATGAGAATCAAATAATTTTTTGCACCCCCTGAGTTGCAGAGAGCTCAAGGTCTATTGATTTTGGTGAAGATCGGTTAAGGGAAAGGGGTTGTTTACCTGCAACATTTTATGTTGTAACAAGAGAAATGTTTCCATGACGAACGATAACTGAGGCACATTCAAACAGAATCAAATATTTTTTTGCATGCTTTCCTGAATTGTAGAGGACGGAAGGTCTGTTGATTTTGGAGAAGATCGATTAAGAGAAAGGGGTAGTTTACCTGAAACATTTTATGATTTAAGAAGAGTAAAGTACTTAATTTTTATAAATAAAGTATCCTGATAAGAAGCTCATAGTAATCCACTGTAGAAACGTATATGAAAAATCTATTAATGAAGAAGTTAGGTGAATGGGGTGGGGGTAATTTTCTATTATTAAAAATTATAGTTGAAGACTATACATACAGCCCTGATTTGTAGAGTACTCAAGACCTATTGTTTTTGGTGAAGATCGGTTAAGGGAAAGGGGTAGTTTACCTGCAACGGTTTTTTATCAAGTGTATAATTTTTTTCTATGGCAAACGATAACAGCTGCAAATTCAAACAGAATCAAATGATGTTACGCATACAGCCCTGGTTTGTAGAGTTATCAATACCTATTGGTGTTGGTGAAGATCGGTTAAGGGAAAGGGGTAGTTTACCTGCAACATTTTATGTTTCATCAAGGGTAATTTTTTATATGACGAACGGTAACTGCCTTAAATTTAAACAGAATCAACTGCGTTTTTGCATACCATATTGAACTAAAGAGAACTCAAGGTTTGTTGATTTTATTGAAGATCGGTTAAGGGAAAGGGGTAGTTTATCAGCAACGTTTTATATTTTAAAAAAGGTAATTTTTTTATGACGAACGATAACTGCCGAAAATTCAAAGAGAATCTAATAATTTTTTGCATACTTTCCTGAGTTGCAGAGTGCTCAAGGACTGTTGATTTTGGTGAAGATCGGTTAAGGGAAAGGGGTAGTTTACCAGCAACATTTTATGTTGAACCAAGAGAAATGTTTACATGACGAACGATAACTGCCGCACATTCAAACAGAATCAAATATTTTTTTTTGCATGCATCCCTGAATTGTAGAGGACTGAAGGCCTATTGATTTTGGTGAAGATCGGTGGAGATAAAGGGGTATTTTACCTGCAACGTTTTATGTTTTAACAAGAGTAAAATCCATAATTTTGATAAACAAAGTATCCTGATAAGAAGCTCATAATTATCCACTGCAGAAACGTAGATGATATATCTATAAATGAAGAGGCTAGTTGAACGGGGTGGGGGTAATTTTCTATTAATGAAAATTATAGTTGAAGAGGGAGGGGTGAAAATTTTATGTGTATTTTGTTATCGGCAACAAAGAAGTAGTGTTTGTTAAAATTCCTTCCCGGGCTGTTTAGCCGTAGTCCAATGTTTTCTGCAAAACCAGACTTTCGGCGGTGCCATCGACTTCCATCATCAGTGAAAATCGAGTGCGAAAAAGTGAGGTGGTATACGTTACTGACCAAAGTACTGTGGTTCAGGCTGAAGCAATAGAAAGAAGTAGTTTCTATGGAAATATTTCATTTCGAATATGCTTTTAAATATAAATCTTAGAACATGGAAGTCGTGTATGGTTCTCCATACCGATATTTTCTATGGCAAACGATAACAGCCGCACATTCAAACAGAATCAACTACTCTTTTGCATACAGCCCTGAATTATAGAGTTCTCAAGACCTATTGGTTTTGGTGAAGATCGGTTAAGGGGAAGGGGTAGTTTACCTGCACGTTTTTTTTTATCGCGGGTAATTTTTACTTTTTTCTATGGCAAATGATAACAGCCGCAAATTCAAACAGAATACACTACTCTTTTGCATACAGCCCTGAATTGTACAGTTCTCAAGTCCTATTGGTGTTGGTGAAGATCAGTTTAGGGAAAGGGGTAGTTTACCTGCAACATTTAATGTTTTAACAAGGGTAATTTTTTATATGACGATCAATAACTGCCGCAAATTTAAACAGAATCAAATGATTATTTACATACAGCCCTCAATTTGTGAGATCTCAAGACCTACGGTTTTTGGTGAAGATCGGTTAAGGGAAAGGGGTAGTTTACCTGCAACGGTTTTTTATGAAGGGTAATTTTACTTCCATATTCCTTAAGGAATGGAAGTATGGTGATGGCAAAAACAATCGTGTTCGAGATTATTGCAGATTCTGATTCTACTACACTCAAAACATGAAAAAAAAGTCGTTTTCCGAAAAGTGTCTGTGTGTGTGTGTGTGTGTCTGTCTGTCTGTCTGTAGATTTTTTTTCTATGGCAAACGATAACTGCCGCAAATTCAAACAGAATCAAATAATTTTTTGCATACAGCCCTGATTTGTAGAGTACTCACGACCTATTGTTATTGTATGGTTATACATGACTTCCATATTCTAAGATTTATATTTAAAATCATTTTCAGCCAAACAGCCAGGGAAGGAATTTTAACAAAAAAATACTTCTTTGTTGCCAATAACGTAGTACACAAAAAAAAATTATCCCCTCCCCCTTCAACTATAATTTTGATTTATAGAAAATTACCCCCTGCCCGTTCAACTAGCCTCTTCATTTATAGATATTTCATCTACGTTTCTACAGTGGATTATTAAGATCTTATCAGGATACTTTATCAAAATTAAGTACTTTACTCATGTTACAACAAAAAATGTTTCAGGTAAACTGCCCTTTCCCCGTAACCGATCTTCACCAAAATCAACAGACATTGAGTTCTCTATAGTTCAGGCACATATGTAAAAAATTATTTGATTCTGTTTGATTTTACGGCAGTTATGGTTCGTCATATAAAAAATTACCCATGTTAAAACATAAAACATGAGATTTATAAAACATATCTAAGATTTATATTTAAAATCATTTTTGAAATAAAATATTTTCATAGAACCTACTAACGCTGGAGAAATCTGAGGAGCCAATCAGAGTTGGGCCTACCTGTCACTCTGCTGAATTTGGTGAAAAGCCCTGTCACTGTCGTCAAAGTATCAGCCTTGACAGGGTCCTCTTTTTCTGCAAAATGGGAGAGGCTTGAGATGGAGTGAGTGACATGGTCCCCACCTCAATGAAGAACCCATTATTTTATTAAAATATATTTAAATTTTGAAAACTGAAAATTCTGTTCTTGTTGTAAATATTTATATTTTATAATCAAATGACTTTATTTTTGTTACCTGGCAACAAAATTATTTTATTTTTAACAATTACCATTGTTTCAAAAAGTTTAAATAAATTTTCAAGTACTTTACTCTTGTTAAAACGTAAAAGGTTGCAGGTAAACTACCCCTTCCCCTTAACCGATCTTCACCAAAATCGAAAGTCCTTGAGACCTCTATAAATCAGGGCTGTATGCAGAAAATTATTTGATTCTGTTTGAATTCGCGGCTGTTATCGTTTGCCATAGAAAATACCCTTGTTAAAAAAACGTTGCAGGTAAACTACCCCTTCCCTCAACCGATCTTCACCAAAAACAATAGGTCTTGAGAACTCTACAATCTAGGGCTGTATGCAAATAATCTTTTGATTCTGTTTGAATTTGCGGCTGTTATCGTTTGCCATAGGAAATACCCTTGTTAAAACATAAAACGTTACAGGTAAACTACCCCTTTCCCTTAACCGATCTTCACCAAAAACAATAGGTCTTGAGAACTCTACAATTCAGGGCTGTATGCAAATAATCTTTTGATTCTGTTTGAATTTGCGGCTGTTATCGTTTGCCAAAAAAAAATTCCCTTGATAAAAAAAAACCGTTGCAGGTAAACTACCCCTTTCCCTCAACCGATCTTCACCAAAAACAAAAGGTCGTGAGTACTCTACAAATCAGGGCTGTATGCAAAAAATTATTTGATTCTGTTTGAATTTGCGGCAGTTATCGTTTGCCATAGAAAAAAAATCTACAGACACACACACAGACAGACAGACACACACACAGGCACTTTTCGGAAAACGACTTTTTTTCATGTTTTGAGTGTAGTAGAATCAGAATCTGCTATAATCTCGAACACGATTTTTTTTGCCATCACCATACTTCCATTCCTTAAGGAATATGGAAGTAAAAAATTACCCATGATTTAAAAAAAACCGTTGCAGGTAAACTACCCCTTACCCTTAACCGATCTTCACCAAAAACAATAGGTCTTGAGTACTCTACAAATCAGGGCTGTATGCAAAAACTTATTTGATTCTGTTTGAATTTGCGGCTATTATCGTTTACCATATAAAAATATCGGTATGGTATATATAAAATTTTTTCATTTTAATGTAATATAATATTTTTCATTTAATACAGCAATAAAAAGGCAGGTAAGACACACACACACACACACACACACACACACACACACAATTCACGTTATTTCTGGCCTCACTCATGTTTATTTTCTTACGTTTGCACGCGTTTTAAATGGAAAGTGCCGAAACCCACACCAATATAACACGTGCAAGCCGAAAAAATGGACATCAATTTGCTTACTGGTGAAGCTAGTAGTTAATGAATGGGTAGGCAAAAATCTTATCTTAAATTTTTTTTAAGGAATCACTGAAAGGACGGTGGGTCAAATCGGACGCTGAGGTAGAGTTTGCTGTAACCGAATGGTTCCACAAACAGCCGTAAGAATTTTACTAGCAGGGAATCTACAGGTTAGCGCAACAGTGGAACTCATGTCTTAATGTTATTGGAGACTTCTTTTAAAATCGTTGAATAAAAAATGCTTTACAGCTCTATACGTGTGTCTATTGAACAATCCTTGTATTAGTCATACACAATAATACAACTGATTGAACTTCAAATTTTTAAACTTGATTAGTTTCTATATATATGTTTAATGTTACAAATAATTCAAATAACAATCTTGATCATCTGTTAGTTCAGCGGAATAACAGTGACACTTTTAATAACCGCATAAAATAAACACTTAGAAACAACACAGGCGCTTTAACTTAACTGTTTGGACCACAGAAGTGAGGCATGCCTCAATGCTCTATGTGTACAGCGCGGGACAATCCCCCCTCCCTACACTTCCCTATCACACCACTACATTGCTTACATACGGTGTATACAAAAAACGCTGAGGCAAGTTCAGGTTGCCTCATTCGCTTTAAACGAACTATGCCGAATCTCACCTGTCACCATCTAGCGGTCGCTCAATAAAGCACGTTTCGGTTTAATAAATTTGACAGTCGCAGTAACAATGTATAATCTTTACGTTATGTAGTTCATACGTATTTATAATTTTTATTCTACAGAATTTTTTAGGGTAGGCATTGCCTCAATTGCCTCCATGTAACTTCGCCACTGATATATATGTGTACAACGTTATCGGCAACAAAGAAGTAGTTTTTGTTAAAATTCCTTCCCGGGATATTTGGCCGTAGTCCAATGTTTTCTACAAAACCAGACATTTCGGCAGTGCCATCGACTTCCATCATCAGTGAAAATCGAGTGCGATAACGTGAGGTGGTATACATTAGTGTCCACAGTACTGTGGTTAAGGCTGAAGCAGTAAGTAGAAAGAAGTAGTTTCTATGGTAATATTTCATTTCGAAAATGATTTTAAATATAAATCTTAGAATATGGAAGTCATGTATGGTTCTCCATACCGATATTTTCTATGCCAAACAATAACAGCCGCAAATTCAAACAGAATCAAGTACTCTTTTGCACACAGCCCATAATTGTAGAGTTCTCAAGACCTATTGTTTTTGGTGAAGATCGGTTAAGGGAAAGGGGTAGTTTACCTGCAATGTTTTATGTTTTAACAAAGGGTATTTTCTATGGCAAACGATAACAACCGCAAATTCAAACAGAATCAAATAATGTTTTGCATACAGCCCTGAATTGTAGAGTTCTCAATACCTATTGGTTTTGGTGAAGATTGGTTAAGGAATAGGGTAGTTTACCTGCAACATTTTATGTTTTAACAAGGGTAATTTTTTTATGGCGAACGATAACTGCCGTACATTAAAACAGAATCAACTACTCTTCTGCATACCTTTTTGAATTATACAGAACTCAAGTTCTGTTGATTTTGGTGAAGATCACACAACAAAAGACTCAAAACATGAAAAAAAGTCATGTTTCGAAAAGTGTCTGTCTGCCTGTGTGTCTCTTAGGTTTTTTTTCTATGGCAAACGATAACAGCCGTAAATTCAAACTGAATCAAATCATTTTTTGCATACAGCTCTGATTTGTAGAGTACTCACGACCTATTGTTTTTGGTGAAGATCGGTTGAGGGAAAGGGGTAGTTTACCTGCAACGGTTTTTTTAAAATCGAGGGTAATTGTTTTCTATGGCAAACGATAACAGCCGCAAATTCAAACAGAATGAACTACTCTTTTGCATACAGCCCTGACTTGTTGAGTTCTCAAGATCTGTTGATTTTGGTAATGATCGGTTGAGGGAAAGGGGTAGTTTACCTGCAATGTTTTATGTTTTAACAAGGGTATTTTCTATGGCAAACGTTAACAGCCTCAATTTCAAACATAATCAAATAATTTTTTGCATACTGCCCTGAATTGTAGAGTTCTCAAAATCTATTGATTTTGGTGAAGATCGGTTAAGGGAAAGGGGTAGTTTACCAGCTACGTTTTATGTTTTAAAAGGGTATTTTCTATGGCAAACGATAAGAGTCGCAAATTCAAACAGAATCAAATACTTTTTTGCTTGTAGCCCTGATTTGTGGAGTACTCAAGACTTATTGATTTTGGTGAAGATCGGTTAAGGGAAAGGGGTAGTTTACCTGCAACGGTTTTTTTTTAAACAAGTGTAATTTTTACTTCCATGTTCCTTAAGGAAATGGAAGTATGATGATGGCAAAAAATATCGTGTTCGAGATTATTGTAGATTCTGATTGTACTACACTCAAAACATGAAAAAAAGTCTTTTTCGAAAAGTGTGTGTGTGTGTGTCTGTCTGTAGATTTTTTTTCTATGGCAAACGATAACAGCCGCAAATTCAAACTGAATCAAATCAATTTTTGCAAACAGCTCTTATTTGTAGAGTACTCACGACCTATTGTTTTTGGTGAAGATCGGTTGTGGGAAAGGGGTAGTTTACCTGCAACGTTTTTTTTTTTAACAAGGGTATTTTATATGGCAAACGATAACAGCCGCAAATTCAAACAGAATCAAATGATTATTTGCATACAGCCCTAACCTGTGGCGTTCTCAAGACCTTTTGATTTTGGTGAAGATCGGTTAAGGGAAAGGGGTAGTTTACCTGGTACGTTTTATGGTTTAAAAGCGTATTTTCTATGGCAAACGATAAGAGCCGCAAATTCAAACAGAATCAAATAATGTTTTGCATACAGCCCTGATCTGTAGAGTACTCAAGACCTATTGTTTTAGGTGAAGATCGGTTAAGGGTAAGGGATAGTTTACCAGCAAGGTTTTATGTTTTAAAAGGGTATTTTTTATGGCAAACGATAAGAGTTGCAAATTCAAACAGAATCAAATACTTTTTTGCATGTAGCCCTGATTTGTGGAGTACTCAGGACCTATTGATTTTGGTGAAGATCGGTTAAGGGAAAGGGGTAGTTTACCTACAACGGTTTTTTTTTAAACAAGTGTATTTTACTTCCATATTCCTTAAGGAATGGAAGTATGGTGATGGCAAAAAAAATTGTGTTCGAGATTATTGCAGATTCTGATTCTACTACACTCAAAACATGAAAAAAAGTTGTTTTCCGAAAAGTGTCTGTGTGTGTGTCTGTCTGTGTGTCTGTAGATTTTTTTTCTATGGCAAACGATAACTGCCGCAAATTCAAACAAAATCAAATAATTTTTTGCATGCAGCCCTGATTTGCAGAGTACTCGCGACCTATTGTTTTTGGTGAAGATCGGTTGAGGGAAAGGGGTAATTTACCTGCAACGGTTTTTTTTTAGCAAGGGTAATTTTGTTTGTTTGGCAAACGATAACAGCCGCAAATTCAAACAGAATCAAATGATGTTTCGCATACAGCCCTGAATTGTAGAGGTCTCAAGATCTGTTGATTTTGGTGAAGATCGGTTAAGGGAAAGGGGTAGTTTACCTGTAACGTTTTATGTTTTAACAAGGGTATTTCCTATGGCAAAATATAACAGCCGCAAATTCAAACATAATCAAAAGATTATTTGCATATAGCCCTAAATTGTAGAGTTCTCAAGACCTATTGTTTTTGGTGAAGTTCGGTTGAGGGAAAGGGGTAGTTTACCTGCAACGTTTTTTTAACAAGGGTATTTTCTATGGCAAACGATAACAGCCGCAAATTCAAACAAAATCAAATAATGTTTTGCATACAGCCCTGATTTGTAGAGTACTCAAGACCTATTGTTTTTGGTGAAGATCGGTTAAATGAAAGGGGTAGTTTACCTGTAACGTTTTATGTTTTAACAAGGGTATTTCCTATGGCAAACTATTATTAATATTAATTATTATTATTAATTATTATTAATTATTTGATTCTGTTTGAATTTGCGGCAGTTATCGTTTGCCATAGAAAAAAAATCTACAGACACACACACACACACAGACAGACAGACACACACACAGGCACTTTTCGGAAAACGACTTTTTTTCATGTTTTGAGTGTAGTAGAATCAGAATCTGCTATAATCTCGAACACGATTTTTTTTGCCATCACCATACTTCCATTCCTTAAGGAATATGGAAGTAAAAAATTACCCATGATTTAAAAAAAACCGTTGCAGGTAAACTACCCCTTACCCTTAACCGATCTTCACCAAAAACAATAGGTCTTGAGTACTCTACAAATCAGGGCTGTATGCAAAAACTTATTTGATTCTGTTTGAATTTGCGGCTATTATCGTTTACCATATAAAAATATCGGTATGGTATATATAAAATTTTTTCATTTTAATGTAATATAATATTTTTCATTTAATACGGCAATAAAAAGGCAGGTAAGACACACACACACACACACACACACACACACACACACACACACACACACACACACACACACACACACACACACACACACACACACACACACACACACACACACACACACACACAATTCACGTTATTTCTGGCCTCACTCATGTTTATTTTCTTACGTTTGCACGCGTTTTAAATGGAAAGTGCCGAAACCCACACCAATATAACACGTGCAGCCGAAAAAATGGACATCAATTTGCTTACTGGCGAAGCTAGTAGTTAATGAATGGGTAGGCAAAAATCTTATCTTAAATTTTTTTTAAGGAATCACTAAAAGGACGGTGGGTCAAATCGGACGCTGAGGTAGAGTTTGCTGTAACCGAATGGTTCCACAAACAGCCGTAAGAATTTTACTAGCAGGGAATCTACAGGTTAGCGCAACAGTGGAACTCATGTCTTAATGTTATTGGAGACTTCTTTTAAAATCGTTGAATAAAAAATGCTTTACAGCTCTATACGTGTGTCTATTGAACAATCCTTGTATTAGTCATACACAATAATACAACTGATTGAACTTCAAATTTTTAAACTTGATTAGTTTCTATATATATGTTTAATGTTACAAATAATTCAAATAACAATCTTGATCATCTGTTAGTTCAGCGGAATAACAGTGACACTTTTAATAACCGCATAAAATAAACACTTAGAAACAACACAGGCGCTTTAACTTAACTGTTTGGACCACAGAAGTGAGGCATGCCTCAATGCTCTATGTGTACAGCGCGGGACAATCCCCCCTCCCTACACTTCCCTATCACACCACTACATTGCTTACAAACGATCTATACAAAAAACGCTGAGGCAAGTTCAGGTTGCCTCATTCGCTTTAAACGAACTATGCCGAATCTCACCTGTCACCATCTAGCGGTCGCTCAATAAAGCACGTTTCGGTTTAATAAATTTGACAGTCGCAGTAACAATGTATAATCTTTACGTTATGTAGTTCATACGTATTTATAATTTTTATTCTACAGAATTTTTTAGGGTAGGCATTGCCTCAATTGCCTCCATGTAACTTCGCCACTGATATATATGTGTACAACGTTATCGGCAACAAAGAAGTAGTTTTTGTTAAAATTCCTTCCCGGGATATTTGGCCGTAGTCCAATGTTTTCTACAAAACCAGACATTTCGGCAATGCCATCGACTTCCATCATCAGTGAAAATCGAGTGCGATAACGTGAGGTGGTATACATTAGGGACCACAGTACTGTGGTTAAGGCTGAAGCTGTAAGTAGAAAGAAGTAGTTTCTATGGTAATATTTCATTTCAAAAATGATTTTAAATATAAATCTTAGAATATGGAAGTCATGTATGGTTCTCCATACCGATATTTTCTATGCCAAACAATAACAGCCGCAAATTCAAACATAATCAAGTACTCTTTTGCACACAGCCCGTAATTGTAGAGTTCTCAAGACCTATTGTTTTTGGTGAAGATCGGTTAAGGGAAAGGGGTAGTTTACCTGCAATGTTTTATGTTTTAACAAAGGGTATTTTCTATGGCAAACGATAACAACCACAAATTCAAACAGAATCAAATAATGTTTTGCATACAGCCCTGAATTGTAGAGTTCTCAATACCTATTGGTTTTGGTGAAGATTGGTTAAGGAATAGGGTAGTTTACCTGCTACATTTTATGTTTTAACAAGGGTAATTTTTTTTATGGCGAACGATAACTGCGGTACATTAAAACAGAATCAACTACTCTTCTGCATACCTTTTTGAATTATACAGAACTCAAGTTCTGTTGATTTTGGTGAAGATCACACAACAAAAGACTCAAAACATGAAAAAAAGTCATGTTTCGAAAAGTGTCTGTTTGTCTGCCTGTGTGTCTCTTAGGTTTTTTTTCTATGGCAAACGATAACAGCCGTAAATTCTAACTGAATCAAATCATTTTTTGCATACAGCACTGATTTGTAGAGTACTCACGACCTATTGTTTTTGGTGAAGATCGGTTGAGGGAAAGGGGTAGTTTACCTGCAACGGTTTTTTTAAAATCAAGGGTAATTGTTTTCTATGGCAAACGATAACAGCCGCAAATTCAAACAGAATCAACTACTCTTTTGCATACAGCCCTGACTTGTTGAGTTCTCAAGATCTGTTGATTTTGGTAATGATCGGTTAAGGGAAAGGGGTAGTTTACCTGCAACGTTTTATGTTTTAACAAGGGTATTTTTTATGGCAAACGTTAACAGCCGCAATTTCAAACATAATCAAATAATTTTTTGCATACTGCCCTGAATTGTAGAGTTCTCAAAATCTATTGATTTTGGTGAAGATCGGTTAAGGGAAAGGGGTAGTTTACCAGCTACGTTTTATGTTTTAAAAGGGTATTTTCTATGGCAAACGATAAGAGTCGCAAATTCAAACAGAATCAAATACTTTTTTGCTTGTAGCCCTGATTTGTGGAGTACTCAAGACCTATTGATTTTGGTGAAGATCGGTTAAGGGAAAGGGGTAGTTTACCTGCAACGGTTTTTTTTTAAACAAGTGTAATTTTTACTTCCATGTTCCTTAAGGAAATGGAAGTATGATGATGGCAAAAAATATCGTGTTCGAGATTATTGTAGATTCTAATTGTACTACACTCAAAACATGAAAAAAAGTCATTTTTCGAAAAGTGTGTGTGTGTGTGTCTGTCTGTAGATTTTTTTCTATGGCAAACGATAACAGCCGCAAATTCAAACTGAATCAAATCAATTTTTGCATACAGCTCTGATTTGTAGAGTACTCACGACCTATTGTTTTTGGTGAAGATCGGTTGTGGGAAAGGGGTAGTTTACCTGCAACGGTTTTTTTTAACAAGGGTATTTTATATGGCAAACGATGACAGCCGCAAATTCAAACAGAATCAAATGATTATTTGCATACAGCCCTAACCTGTGGCGTTCTCAAGACCTTTTGATTTTGGTGAAGATCGGTTAAGGGAAAGGGGTAGTTTACCTGGTACATTTTATGGTTTAAAAGCGTATTTTCTATGGCAAACGATAAGAGCCGCAAATTCAAACAGAATCAAATAATGTTTTGCATTCAGCCCTGATCTGTAGAGTACTCAAGACCTATTGTTTTAGGTGAAGATCGGTTAAGGGTAAGGGATAGTTTACCAGCAACGTTTTATGTTTTAAAAGGGTATTTTTTATGGCAAACGATAAGAGTCGCAAATTCAAATAGAATTAAATAATTTTTTGCATGTAGCCCTGATTTGTAGAGTACTCAAGATCTGTTGATTTTGGTGAATATCGGTTAAGTGGAAGGGGTAGTTTACCTGCAATGTTTTTTTATCATGGGTAATTACTTCCATATTCCTTAAGGAATGGAAGTATGGTGTTTTACTTCCTTGTTCTTTAACGAAATGCAAGCATGGTGATGGCAAAAAAAAATCGTGTTCGAGATTTTCACTCAAAACATGAAAAAAAGTAATTTTTCGAAAAGTGTCTGTGTGTGTCTGTCTGTCTATCTATGTGTCTGTCTGTCTGAGGATTTTTTTTCTGTGGCAAAAGATAACAGCCGGAAATTCAAACAGAATCAAATAATTTTTTGCATACAGCTCTGATTTATAGAGTACTCAAGACCTATTGTTTTTGATGAAGATCGGTTAAGGGAAAAGGGTATTTACCTGCAACGATTTTTTTTAATCAAGGGTAATTTGTTTCTATGGCAAATAATAACAGCCGCAAATTCAAACACAATCAAATAATGTTTTGCATGCAGCCCTGAATTGTAAAGTTCTCACGACCTATTGATTTTGTGTAAATATCGGTTAAGTGAAAGGGGTAGTTTACCTGCAACATTTCATGTTTTAACAAGGGTATTTTCTATGGCAAACGATAAGAGCCGCAAATTCAAACAGAATCAAATACGTTTTTGCATACCGGCCTGATTTATAGAGTACTCAAGACGTTTTGTTTTTGGTGAAGATCGGATAAGGGAAAGGGGTAGATAACCAGCCACGTTTTTTGTTTTAACAAGGGTATTTTTTATGGCAAACGATAACAGCCGCAAATTCAAACACAATCAAATAATATTTTGCATACAGCCCTGAATTGTAGAGTTCTCAAGACCTGTTGATTTTGGTGAAGATCGGTTAAGGGAAAGGGGTAGTTTACCTGCAACATTTTGGCTTAACAAGGGTATTTTATGTGGCAAATGATAACAGCCGCAAATTCAAACAGAATCAAATAATGTTTTGCATACAGCCCTGATTTGTAGAGTACTCAAGACCTATTGTTTTTGGTGAAGATCGGTTAAGGGAAAGGGGTAGTTTACCTGCAACGGTTTTTTATCAAGTGTAATTTTTTTCTGTGGCAAACGATAACAGCCGCAAATTCAAACAGAATCAAATGATGTTCAGCATACAGCCCTGTTTTGTAGAGTTATCAATACCTATTGGTGTTGGTGAAGATCGGTTAAGGGAAAGGGGTAGTTTACCTGCAATATTTTATGTTTCATCAAGGGTAATTTTTTATATGACGAACGATAACTGTCGTAAATTCAAACAGAATCAACTACGTTTTTGCATACCTTATTGAACTAAAGAGAACTCAAGGTTTGTTGATTTTGTCGAAGATCGGTTAAGGGAAAGGGGTAGTTTATCAGCAACGTTTTATGTTTTAAGAAAGGTAATTTTTTTATGACGAACGATAACTGCCGAAAATTCAAAGAGAATCTCATAATTTTTTGCACACTTTCCTGAGTTGTAGAGTGCTCAAGGACTGTTGATTTTGGTGAAGATCGGTTAAGGGAAAGGGGTAGTTTACCAGCAACATTTTATGTTGAACCAAGAGAAATGTTTACATGACGAACGATAACTGCCGCACATTCAAACAGAATCAAATATTTTTTTGCATACATCCCTGAATTGTAGAGGACTGAAGGCCTATTGATTTTGGTGAAGATCGGTGGAGATAAAGGGGTATTTTACCTGCAACGTTTTATGTTTTAACAAGAGTAAAATACATAATTTTGATAAACAAAGTATCCTGATAAGAAGCTCATAATTATCCACTGCAGAAACGTAGATGATATATCTATAAATGAAGAGTCTAGTTGATCGGGGTGGGGGTAATTTTCTATTAATGAAAATTATAGTTGAAGAGGGAGGGGTGAAAATTTTATATGTGTATTACGTTATCGGCAACAAAGAAGTAGTTTTTGTTAAAATTCCTTCCCGGGCTGTTAACCGTAGTCCAATGTTTTCTGCAAAACCAGACTTTTCGGCGGTGCCATCGACTTCCATCATCAGTGATAATCGAGTGCGAAAAAGTGAGGTGGTATACGTTACTTACCAAAGTACTGTGGTTAAGGCCGAAGCAATAGAAAGAAGTAGTTTCTATGGAAATATTTCATTTCGAGTATGCTTTTAAATATAAATCTTAGAACATGGAAGTCATGTGTGGTTGTCCATACCGATATTTTCTATGGCAAACGATAACAGTCGCAAATTCAAACAGAATCAACTACTCTTTGAATTATAGAGTTCTCAAGACCTATTGGTTTTGGTGAAGATCGGTTAAGGGGGAGGGGTAGTTTACCGGCAACATTTTATGTTTTAACAAGGGTAAATTTTTATATGACGATCAATAACTGCCGCAAATTTAAACAGAATCAAATGATTATTTACATACAGTCCTCAATTTTTGAGATCTCAAGACCTACGGTTTTTGGTGAAGATCGGTTAAGGGAAAGGGGTAGTTTACCTGCAACGGTTTTTTTTTAACACGTGTAATGTTTTTCTATGGCAAACGATAACAGCTGCAAATTCAAACAGAATCAACTACTCTTTTGCATACGACCCTGAATTATGGAGTTCTCATGACCTACGGTTTTTGGTGAAGATCGGTTAAGGGAAAGGGGTAGTTTACCTGCAACGTTTTTTTTTATCGGGGGTAATTTTTTTCTATGGCAAACGATAACAGCCGCAAATTCAAACAGAATACACTACTCTTTTGCATACAGCCCTGAATTGTAGAGTTCTCAAGTCCTATTGGTGTTGGTGAAGATCGGTTTAGGGAAAGGGGTAGTTTACCTGCAACATTTTATGTTTTAACAAGGGTAATTTTTTATATGACGATCAATAACTGCTGCAAATTTAAACAGAATCAAATGATTATTTACATACAGCCCTCAATTTTTGAGATCTCAAGACCTACGGTTTTTGGTGAAGATCGGTTAAGGGAAAGGGGTAGTTTACCTGCAACGGTTTTTTATCAAGGGTCATTTTTACTTCCATATTCCTTAAGGAATGGAAGTATGGTGATGGCAAAAAAAATCGTGTTCGAGATTATTGCAGATTCTGATTCTACTACGCTCAAAACATGAAAAAAGTCGTTTTCCGAAAAGTGTCTGTGTGTCTGTCTGTCTGTCTGTCTGTCTGTCTGTCTGTAGATTTTTTTTTATGGCAAACGATAACTGCCGCAAATTCAAACAGAATCAAATAATTTTTTGCATGCAGCCCTGATTTGCAGAGTACTCGCGTCCTATTGTTTTTGGTGAAGATCGGTTGAGGGAAAGGGGTAGTTTACCTGCAACGGTTTTTTTTTAGCAAGGGTAATTGTGTTTGTTTGGCAAACGATAACAGCCGCAAATTCAAACAGAATCAAATAATGTTTCGCATACAGCCCTGAATTGTAGAGTTCTCAAGATCTGTTGATTTTGGTGAAGATCGGTTAAGGGAAAGGGGTAGTTTACCTGTAACGTTTTATGTTTTAACAAGGGTATTTCCTATGGCAAACGATAACAGCCGCAAATTCAAACAGAATCAAAAGATTATTTGCATACAGCCCTAAATTGTAGAGTTCTCAGGACCTTTTGTTTTTGGTGAAGTTCGGTTAAGGGAAAGGGGTAGTTTACCTGCAACGTTTTTTTAACAAGGGTATTTTCTATGGCAAACGATAACAGCCGCAAATTCAAACAGAATCAAAAAATGTTTTGCATACAGCCCTGATTTGTAGAGTACTCAAGAACTATTGTTTTTGGTGAAGATCGGTTAAGGGAAAGGGGTAGTTTACCTGTAACGTTTTATGTTTTAACAAGGGTATTTCTTATGGCAAACGATAACAGCCGCAAATTCAAACAGAATCAAAAGATTATTTGCATACAGCCCTAAATTGTAGAGTTCTCAAGACCTATTGTTTTTGGTGAAGATCGGTTGAGGGAAAGGGGTAGTTTACCAGCAACGTTTTTTTAACAAGGGTATTTTCTATGGCAAACGATAACAGCCGCAAATTCAAACAGAATCAAATATTGTTTTGCATACAGCCCTTATTTGTAGAGGACTCAAGACCTATTGTTTTTGGTGAAGATCGGTTAAGGGGAAGGAGTAGTTTACCGGCAACGTTTTTTTATCAAGCGTATTTTCTATGGCAAACGATAACAGCCGCAAATGCAAACAGAATCAAATAATTTTTTGCATACGTCCCTGAATTGCAGAGGTCTCAATGACTTTCGATTTTGGTGAAGATCGGTTTAGGGGAAGGGGTAGTTTACCTGCAACCTTTTACGTTTTAACAAGAGTAAAGTACTTGAAAATTTATTTAAACTTTTTGAAACAATGGTAATTGTTAAAAATAAAATAATTTTGTTGCCAGGCAATAAAATTATAATTTTTTCATTTTAATGTAATATAATATTTTTCATTTAATACAGCAATAGAAAGGCAGGTAAGACACAGCCTGGCTGTTTGGCTGAAAATGATTTTAAATATAAATCTTAGAATATGGAAGTCATGTATGGTTCTCCATACCGATATTTTATATGGTAAACGATAATAGCCGCAAATTCAAACAGAACAAATAATGTTTTGCATAGAGCCCTGAATTGTAGAGCTCTCAGGACATGTTGGTTTTGGTGAAGATCAATTAAGGGAATAGGGTAGTTTACCAGGAACATTTTATGTTTTAACAAGGGTATTTTTTTTATGACGAACGATAACTGCCGTACATTAAAACGGAATCAACTACTCTTCTGCATACCTTTTTGAATTATACAGAACTCAAGGTCTGTTGATTTTGTTGAAGATCGGTTAAGGGAAAACGGTAGTTTACCTGCAACGTTTTATGTTTTAACAAGGGTATTTTCTATGGCAAACGATATCAGCCGCAAACTCAAACATAATCAAATAAATTTTTGCATGCAGCCCTGATTTGTAGAGTACTCAAGACCTATTGTTTTTGGTGAAGATCGGTTAAGGGAAAGAGTAGTTTACCTGCAACGGTTTTTTATCAAGGGTAATTTTACTTCCATATTCCTTAAGGAATGGAAGTATGGTGATGGCAAAAAAATTCGTGTTCGAGATTATTGCAGATTCTGATTCTACTACACTCAAAACATGAAAAAAAGTCGTTTTCCGAAAAGTGTCTGTGTGTCTGTCTGTCTGTCTGTCTGTGTGTCTGTCTGTCTGTCTGTCTGTAGATTTTTTTTCTATGGCAAACGATAACTGCCGCAAATTCAAACAGAATCAAATAATTTTTTGCATGCAGCCCTGATTTGCAGAGTACTCGCGACCTATTGTTTTTGGTGAAGATCGGTTGAGGGAAAGGGGTAGTTTACCTGCAACGGTTTTTTTTTAGCAAGGGTAATTTTGTTTGTTTGGCAAACGATAACAGCCGCAAATTCAAACAGAATCAAATAATGTTTCGCATACAGGCCTGAATTGTAGAGTTCTCAAGATCTGTTGATTTTGGTGAAGATCGGTTAAGGGAAAGGGGTAGTTTACCTGAAACGTTTTGTTTGACAAGGGTATATCCTATGGCAAACGATAACAGCCGCAAATTCAAACAGAATCAAAAGATTATTTGCATACAGCTCTAAATTGTAGATTTCTCAAGACCTATTGTTTTTGGTGAAGTTCGGTTGAGGGAAAGGGGTAGTTTACCTGCAACGTTTTTTTAACAAGGGTATTTTCTATGGCAAACGATAACAGCCGCAAATTCAAACAGAATCAACTACTCTTTTGCATACGACCCTGAATTATGGAGTTCTCATGACCTACGGTTTTTGGTGAAGATCGGTTAAGGGAAAGGGGTAGTTTACCGGCAACATTTTATGTTTTAACAAGGGTAAATTTTTATATGACGATCAATAACTGCCGCAAATTTAAACAGAATCAAATGATTATTTACATACAGTCCTCAATTTTTGAGATCTCAAGACCTACGGTTTTTGGTGAAGATCGGTTAAGGGAAAGGGGTAGTTTACCTGCAACGGTTTTTTTTTAACACGTGTAATGTTTTTCTATGGCAAACGATAACAGCTGCAAATTCAAACAGAATCAACTACTCTTTTGCATACGACCCTGAATTATGGAGTTCTCATGACCTACGGTTTTTGGTGAAGATCGGTTAAGGGAAAGGGGTAGTTTACCTGCAACGTTTTTTTTTATCGGGGGTAATTTTTTTCTATGGCAAACGATAACAGCCGCAAATTCAAACAGAATACACTACTCTTTTGCATACAGCCCTGAATTGTAGAGTTCTCAAGTCCTATTGGTGTTGGTGAAGATCGGTTTAGGGAAAGGGGTAGTTTACCTGCAACATTTTATGTTTTAACAAGGGTAATTTTTTATATGACGATCAATAACTGCTGCAAATTTAAACAGAATCAAATGATTATTTACATACAGCCCTCAATTTTTGAGATCTCAAGACCTACGGTTTTTGGTGAAGATCGGTTAAGGGAAAGGGGTAGTTTACCTGCAACGGTTTTTTATCAAGGGTCATTTTTACTTCCATATTCCTTAAGGAATGGAAGTATGGTGATGGCAAAAAAAATCGTGTTCGAGATTATTGCAGATTCTGATTCTACTACGCTCAAAACATGAAAAAAGTCGTTTTCCGAAAAGTGTCTGTGTGTCTGTCTGTCTGTCTGTCTGTCTGTCTGTCTGTAGATTTTTTTTTATGGCAAACGATAACTGCCGCAAATTCAAACAGAATCAAATAATTTTTTGCATGCAGCCCTGATTTGCAGAGTACTCGCGTCCTATTGTTTTTGGTGAAGATCGGTTGAGGGAAAGGGGTAGTTTACCTGCAACGGTTTTTTTTTTAGAAAGGGTAATTTTGTTTGTTTGGCAAACGATAACAGCCGCAAATTCAAACAGAATCAAATAATGTTTCGCATACAGCCCTGAATTGTAGAGTTCTCAAGATCTGTTGATTTTGGTGAAGATCGGTTAAGGGAAAGGGGTAGTTTACCTGTAACGTTTTATGTTTTAACAAGGGTATTTCCTATGGCAAACGATAACAGCCGCAAATTCAAACAGAATCAAAAGATTATTTGCATACAGCCCTAAATTGTAGAGTTCTCAGGACCTTTTGTTTTTGGTGAAGTTCGGTTAAGGGAAAGGGGTAGTTTACCTGCAACGTTTTTTTAACAAGGGTATTTTCTATGGCAAACGATAACAGCCGCAAATTCAAACAGAATCAAAAAATGTTTTGCATACAGCCCTGATTTGTAGAGTACTCAAGAACTATTGTTTTTGGTGAAGATCGGTTAAGGGAAAGGGGTAGTTTACCTGTAACGTTTTATGTTTTAACAAGGGTATTTCTTATGGCAAACGATAACAGCCGCAAATTCAAACAGAATCAAAAGATTATTTGCATACAGCCCTAAATTGTAGAGTTCTCAAGACCTATTGTTTTTGGTGAAGATCGGTTGAGGGAAAGGGGTAGTTTACCAGCAACGTTTTTTTAACAAGGGTATTTTCTATGGCAAACGATAACAGCCGCAAATTCAAACAGAATCAAATATTGTTTTGCATACAGCCCTTATTTGTAGAGGACTCAAGACCTATTGTTTTTGGTGAAGATCGGTTAAGGGGAAGGAGTAGTTTACCGGCAACGTTTTTTTATCAAGCGTATTTTCTATGGCAAACGATAACAGCCGCAAATGCAAACAGAATCAAATAATTTTTTGCATACGTCCCTGAATTGCAGAGGTCTCAATGACTTTCGATTTTGGTGAAGATCGGTTTAGGGGAAGGGGTAGTTTACCTGCAACCTTTTACGTTTTAACAAGAGTAAAGTACTTGAAAATTTATTTAAACTTTTTGAAACAATGGTAATTGTTAAAAATAAAATAATTTTGTTGCCAGGCAATAAAATTATAATTTTTTCATTTTAATGTAATATAATATTTTTCATTTAATACAGCAATAGAAAGGCAGGTAAGACACAGCCTGGCTGTTTGGCTGAAAATGATTTTAAATATAAATCTTAGAATATGGAAGTCATGTATGGTTCTCCATACCGATATTTTATATGGTAAACGATAATAGCCGCAAATTCAAACAGAACAAATAATGTTTTGCATAGAGCCCTGAATTGTAGAGCTCTCAGGACATGTTGGTTTTGGTGAAGATCAATTAAGGGAATAGGGTAGTTTACCAGGAACATTTTATGTTTTAACAAGGGTATTTTTTTTATGACGAACGATAACTGCCGTACATTAAAACGGAATCAACTACTCTTCTGCATACCTTTTTGAATTATACAGAACTCAAGGTCTGTTGATTTTGTTGAAGATCGGTTAAGGGAAAACGGTAGTTTACCTGCAACGTTTTATGTTTTAACAAGGGTATTTTCTATGGCAAACGATATCAGCCGCAAACTCAAACATAATCAAATAAATTTTTGCATGCAGCCCTGATTTGTAGAGTACTCAAGACCTATTGTTTTTGGTGAAGATCGGTTAAGGGAAAGAGTAGTTTACCTGCAACGGTTTTTTATCAAGGGTAATTTTACTTCCATATTCCTTAAGGAATGGAAGTATGGTGATGGCAAAAAAATTCGTGTTCGAGATTATTGCAGATTCTGATTCTACTACACTCAAAACATGAAAAAAAGTCGTTTTCCGAAAAGTGTCTGTGTGTCTGTCTGTCTGTCTGTCTGTGTGTCTGTCTGTCTGTCTGTCTGTAGATTTTTTTTCTATGGCAAACGATAACTGCCGCAAATTCAAACAGAATCAAATAATTTTTTGCATGCAGCCCTGATTTGCAGAGTACTCGCGACCTATTGTTTTTGGTGAAGATCGGTTGAGGGAAAGGGGTAGTTTACCTGCAACGGTTTTTTTTTAGCAAGGGTAATTTTGTTTGTTTGGCAAACGATAACAGCCGCAAATTCAAACAGAATCAAATAATGTTTCGCATACAGGCCTGAATTGTAGAGTTCTCAAGATCTGTTGATTTTGGTGAAGATCGGTTAAGGGAAAGGGGTAGTTTACCTGAAACGTTTTGTTTGACAAGGGTATATCCTATGGCAAACGATAACAGCCGCAAATTCAAACAGAATCAAAAGATTATTTGCATACAGCTCTAAATTGTAGATTTCTCAAGACCTATTGTTTTTGGTGAAGTTCGGTTGAGGGAAAGGGGTAGTTTACCTGCAACGTTTTTTTAACAAGGGTATTTTCTATGGCAAACGATAACAGCCGCAAATTCAAACAGAATCAAATAATGTTTTGCATACAGCCCTGATTTGTAGAGTACTCAAGACCTATTGTTTTTGGTGAAGATCGGTTAAGGGAAAGGGGTAGTTTACCTGTAACGTTTTATGTTTTAACAAGGGTATTTCCTATGGCAAACGGTAACAGCCGCAAATTCAAACAGAATCAAAAGATTATTTGCATACAGCCCTAAATTGTAGAGTTCTCAAGACCTATTGTTTGTGGTGAAGATCGGTTGAGGGAAAGGGGTAGTTTACCTGCAACGTTTTTTTAACAAGGGTATTTTCTATGGCAAACGATAACAGCCGCAAATTCAAACAGAATCAAATAATGTTTTGCATACAGCCCTGATTTGTAGAGTACTCAAGACATATTCTTTTTGGTGAAGATCGGTTAAGGGGAAGGGGTAGTTTACCTGCAACGTTTTTTTATCAAGCGTATTTTCTATGGCAAACGATAACAGCCGCAAATTCAAACAGAATCAAATAATTTTTTGCATACGTCCCTGAATTGTGGAGGTCTCAATGACTTTCGATTTTGGTGAAGATCGGTTAAGGGGAAGGGGTAGTTTACCTGCAACCTTTTACGTTTTAACAAGAGTAAAGTACTTGAAAATTTATTTAAACTTTTTGAAACAATGGTAATTGTTAAAAATAAAAAAAATTTTGTTGCCAGGCAATAAAATTATAATTTTTTCATTTTAATGTAATATAATATTTTTCATTTAATACAGCAATAAAAAGGCAGGTAAGACACAGCCTGGCTGTTTGGCTGAAAATGATTTTAAATATAAATCTTAGAATATGGAAGTCATGTATGGTTCTCCATACCGATATTTACTTCCATATTCCTTAAGGAATGGAAGTATGGTGATGGCAAAAAAAATCGTGTTCGAGATTATTGCAGATTCTGATTCTACTACACTCAAAACATGAAAAAAAGTCGTTTTCCAAAAAGTGTCTGTGTGTGTGTCTGTCTGTCTGTCTGTCTGTCTGTAGATTTTTTTTCTATGGCAAACGATAACTGCCGCAAATTCAAACAGAATCAAATAATTTTTTGCATACAGCCCTGATTTGCAGAGTACTCGCGACCTATTGTTTTTGGTGAAGATCGGTTGAGGGAAAGGGGTAGTTTACCTGCAACGGTTTTTTTTTTAGAAAGGGTAATTTTGTTTGTTTGGCAAACGATAACAGCCGCAAATTCAAACAGAATCAAATAATGTTTCGCATACAGCCCTGAATTGTAGAGTTCTCAAGATCTGATGATTTTGGTGAAGATCGGTTAAGGGAAAGGGGTAGTTTACCTGTAACGTTTTTTTGTTTTAACAAGGGTATTTCCTATGGCAAACGATAACAGCCGCAAATTCAAACAGAATCAAAAATTATTTGCATACAGCCCTAAATTGTAGAGTTCTCAAGACCTATTGTTTTTGGTGAAGATCGGTTGAGGGAAAGGGGTAGTTTACCTGCAACGTTTTTTTAACAAGGGTATTTTCTATGGCAAACGATAACAGCCGCAAATGCAAAGAGAATCAAATAATGTTTTGCATACAGCCCTGATTGGTAGAGTACTCAAGACCTATTGTTTTTGGTGAAGATCGGTTAAGGGGAAGGGGTAGTTTACCTGCAACATTTTTTATCAAGCGTATTTTCTATGGCAAACGATAACACCCGCAAATTCAAACAGAATCAACTACTCTTTTGCATACAGCCCTGAATTATAGAGTTCTCAAGATCTATTGGTTTTGGTGAAGATCGGTTGAGGGGAAGGGGTAGTTTACCTGCAACGTTTTTTTATCGGGGGTAATTTTTTCTATGGCAAAAAATAACAGCCGCAAATTCAAACAGAATCAAATAATGTTTTGCATACAACCCTGAATTGTAGAGTTCTCATGTCCTGTTGGTGTTGGTGAAGATCGGTTAATGGAAAGGGGTAGTTTACCTGCAACATTTTATGTTTTAACAAGGATAATTTTTTATATTACGAATGATAACTGCCACAAATTCAAACAGAATCGACTACGTTTTTGCATACCTTTTTTAATTAAAGAGAACTCAAGGTCTGTTGATTTTGTTGAAGATCGGTTAAGGGAAAGGGGTAGTTTACCAGCAGCATTTTATGTTTTAAGAAGGGTAATTTTTTTGACGAAAGATAACTGCCGTAAATTCAAAGAGAATCAAATAATTTTTGCATAAGTTCCTGAATTGTAGAGATAGCAATTTTTCGTGAAGATCGGTTAAGGGAAAGGGGTAGTTTACCTGCAACATTTTATGTTGTAACAAGAGAAATGTTTTCTTGACGAACGATAACTGTCACACATTCAAACAGAATTAAATATTTTTTTGCATGCATCCCTGAATTGTAGAGGACTGAAGCCCTATTGATTTTGGTGAAGATCAGTTAAGAGAAAGGGGTAGTTTACCTGCAACGTTTTATGTTTTAACAAGAGTAAAGTACTTAATTTTGATAAATAATGTATCCTAATAAGAAGCTCATAATAATCCACTGTAGAAACGTAGATGAAATATCTATAAATGAAGAGGTTAGGTGAACGGGGTGGGGGTAATTTTCTATTAATGAAAATTATAGTTGATTGGGGAGGGGAGAATTTTTTATATGTGTACTACGTTATCGGCACCAAAGAAGTAGTTCTTTGTTAAAATTCCTTCCCGGGCTGTTTAGCCGTAGTCCAATGTTTTCTGCAAAACCAGACTTTTTGGCAGTCCATCGACTGCCATCATCAGTGAAAACCGAGTGTGAAAAAGTCAGGTGGTATACGTTAGTGACCACAGTACCATGGTTAAGGCTGAAGCAATAAGTAGAAAGAAGTAGTTTCTATGGTAATATTTCATTTCAAATATGATTTTAAATATAAATCTTAGAACATGGAAGTCATGTATGGTTCTCCATACCGATATTACTTCCATTTTCCTTAAGGAATGGAAGTATGGTGATGGAAAAAAAAATCGTGTTCAAGATTATTGCAGATTCTGATTGTACTACGCTCAAAACATGAAAAAAAGTCGTTTTCCAAAAAGTGTCTGTGTGTGTGTGTAGATTTTTTTCTATGGCAAACGATAACTGCCGCAAATTCAAACAGAATCAAATAATTTTTTGCATACAGCCCTGATTTGTAGAGTACTCACGACCTATTGTTTTTGGTGAAGATCGGTTGAGGGAAAGGGGTAGTTTACCTGCAACGGTTTTTTTTTATCAAGGGATATTTTTTTTTTGGCAAACGATAACAGCCGCAAATTCAAACAGAATTAAATAATGTTTCGTATACAGCCCTGAATTGTAGAGTTCTCAAGACCTATTGTTTTTGGTGAAGATCGGTTAAGGGAAAGGGGTAGTTTACCTGTAAAGTTTTATGTCTTAACAAGGGTATTTCCTATGGCAAACAATAACAGCCGCAAATTCAAACTGACTTCGGAGCGCTCCTTCTTTTTCGCGTGTTTGTTCTGTGAACCATACACTGTAGATTCGCAGCTTTACTCTAAGCAACGCTCAAAAGGAAATGTTGAAAATTTTTGTCCACTGTGTACCCTCATTCACACTAAACCTGCTGTGATGTTTTAATTACGGACATCATAATATTAAAACTTTGGAAACTTGAGCACTACTTAATGGAGATCAATCATTAACTTATACAAGCCATTAATTTTATGCATATATTTTATATATATGTGTACAACGTTATCGGCAACAAAGAAGTAGTTTTTGTTAAAATTCCTTCCCGGGATATTTGGCCGTAGTACAATGTTTTCTACAAAACCAGACGTTTCGGCAATGCCATCGACTTCCATCATCAGTGAAAATCGAGTGCGATAACGTCAGGTGGTATATGTTAGTGACCACAGTACTGTGGTTAAGCCTGAAGCAGTAAGTAGAAAGAAGTAGTTTCTATGGTAATATTTCATTTCGAAAATGATTTTAAATTTAAATCTTAGAATATGGAAGTCATGTATGGTTCTCCATACCGATATTTTTCTATGGCAAACGATAAGAGCCGCAAATTCAAAGAGAATCAAATGATGTATTGCATACAGGCCTGTATTGTAAATTTCTCGATACTTATTGGTGATGGTGAAGATCGGTTAAGGGAAAGGGGTATTTTACCTGCAACATTTTATGTTTTGATAAGGGTAATTTTTTATATGACGAACGATAACTGTCGTAAATTCAAACAGAATCAACTACGTTTTTGCATACCTTTTTGAACTAAAGAGAACTCAAGGTCTGTTGATTTTGATGAAGATCGGTTAAGGGAATAGGGTAGTTTACCTGCAACATTTTATGTTTTAACAAGGGTAATTTTTTTTACGACGAACGATAACTGCCGTACATTAAAACAGAATCAACTACTCTTCTGCATACCTTTTTGAATTATACAGAACTCAAGGTCTGTTGATTTTGGTGAAGATCGGTTAAGGGAAAGGGGTAGTTTACCTGAAACGTTTTATGTTTTAACAGGGGTATTTTTTATGGCAAATGATAACAGCCGCAAATTCAAACAGAATCAAATGATTATTTGCATACAACGCTAAATTGCAGAGTTCTCAAGACCTATTGTTTTTGGTGAAGATCGGTTAAGGGAAAGGTGTAGTTTACCTGAAACGTTTTATGTTTTAACAAGGGTATTTCCTATGGCAAACGATAACAGCCGCAAATTCAAACAGAATCAAATGATTATTTGCATACAGCCCTAAATTGTAGAGTTTTCAAGATCTATTGTTTTCGGTGAAGATCGGTTAAGGGAAAGGGGTAGTTTACCTGCAACATTTTATGTTTTAACAAGGGTATTTTCTATGGCAAAAGATAACAGCCGCAAATTCAAACAGAATCAAATGATGTTTTGCATACAGCCCTGTATTGTAGAGTTCTCAATACCTATTGGTGTTGGTGAAGATCGGTTAAGGGAAAGGGGTAGTTTACCTGCAACATTTTATGTTTTAACAAGGGTAATTTTTTATATGACGAACGATAACTGCCGTAAATTCAAACAGAATCAACTACGTTTTTGCATACCTTTTTGAACTAAAGAGAACTCAAGGTCTGTTGATTTTGTTGAAGATTTGTTAAGGGAAAGGGGTAGTTTATCAGCAACATTTTATGTTTTATAAATGGTAATTTTTTTTATGACGAATGATAACTGCCGAAAATTCAAAGAGAATCAAATAATTTTTTGCATACTTTCCTGAGTTGTAGAGAACTCAAGGTCTGTTGATTTTGGTGAAGATCGGTTAAGGGAAAGGGGTAGTTTACCTGCAACATTTTAAGTTGTAACAAGAGAAATGTTTCCATGAGGAACGATAACTGCCGCACATTCAAACAGAATCAAATATTTTTTTGCATGCATCCCTGAATTGTAGTGGACTGAAGGTCTGTTCATTTTGGAGAATATCGGTTAAGAGAAAGGGGTAGTTTACCTGAAACATTTTATGATTTAACAAGAGTAAAGTACTTAATTTTTATAAATAAAGTATCCTGATAAGAAGCTCATAATAATCCACTGTAGAAACGTAGATGAAATATCTATAAATGAAGAGGTTAGGTGAACGGGGTGGGGAGAATTTTTTATATGTGTACTACGTTATCGGCAACAAAGAAGTAGTTTTTTGTTAAAATTGCTTCCCGGGCTGTTTAGCCGTAGTCCAATGTTTTCTGTAAAACCAGACTTTTCGGCAGTGCCATCGACTACCATCATCAGTGAAAATCGAGTGCGAAAATGTGAGGTGATATACGTTAGTGACCAAAGTACTGTGGTTAATGCTGAAGCAATAAGTAGAAAGATGTAGTTTCTATGGAAATATTTCATTTCGAATATGATTTTAAATATAAATCTTAGAATATGGAAGTCATGTATGGTTCTCCATACCGATATTTACTTCCATGTTCCTTAAGGAAATGGAAGTATGGTGATGGCAAAAAAAATCGTGGTCGAGATTATTGCAGATTCTGATTGTACTACACTCAAAACATGAAAAAAAGTCATTTTTTGAAATGTGTGTGTGTGTGTGTGTGTGTGTGTGTGTGTGTGTAGATTTTTTTTCTATGGCAAACGATAACAGCCGCAAAGTCAAACAGAATCAACAATTTTTTTGCATACTGCCCTTATTTGTAGAGTATTCAAGTCCTATTGTTTTTGGTGAAGATCGGTTAAGGGAAAGGGGTAGTATACCTGCAACTTTTTTTTTTAAATCAAGGGTAATGTTTTTCTATGGCAAACGATAACAGCCGCAAATTCAAACAGAATCAAATAATGTTTTGCATACAGCCCTTATTTGTAGAGTACTCAAGACCTATTGTTTTTGGTGAAGATCGGTTAAGGGGAATGGGTAGTTTACCTGCAACGTTTTTTGTTTTAACAAGGGTATTTTCTATGGCAAACGATAACAGCCGCAAATTCAAACAGAATCAAATAATGTTTTGCATACAGTCCTGAATTGTAGAGTTCTCAAGACCTATTGTTTTTTTTGAAGATCGGGTTAGGGAAAGGGGTAGTTTACCTGCAACGTTTTATGTTTTATCATGGGTAATTTTTTTCTATGATGAATGATAACTGCCGTAAATTCAATCAGAATCAAATAATGTTGTGCACTCCTCTCTGAGCTATAGAGAACTCAGTGTCCGTTGATTTTGGTGAAGATCGGTTAAGGGAAAGGGGTAGTTTACCTGCAACATTTTATGTTTTAACAATGGTAATTTTTTTTATGACGAACGATAACTGCCGCACATTCAAACAGAATCAAATATTTTTTTGCATACGTTCCTCAATTGTAAAAGACTGAAGGCTTGTTGATTTTGGTGACGATCGGTTAAGGGAAAGAGGTAGTTTACCTGCCACATTTTATGTTTTAACAAGAGTAAATGTTTCTATGACGAATGATAACTGCCGCACATTTAAAAAGAATCAAATAATTTTGTGCAAACCTTCCTCAATTATAGATAACTCAAGGTCTGTTGATTTTGTTGAAGATCGGTTAAGGGAAAGGGGTAGTTTACCTGCAACATTTTATGTTGTAACAAGAGAACGTTTTCCATGAAGAACGATAACTGCCGTGAATTTAAACAGAATCAAACAGTTATTTACATATGTGCCTGAGTTGTAGAGGACTCAAGGCCTATTTATTTTGGTGAAGATAGGTTAAGGGAAAGGGGTAGTTTACCTGCCACTGTTAATGTTTTAACAAGAGTAATTGTTTATATGATGAACGATAACTGCCGCACATTAAAACACAATCAAATAATGTTTTGCATGCATCCCTGAATTGTAGAGGACTCAAGACCTTTTGATTTTGGTGAGGATCAGTTAAGAGAAAGGGGTAGTTTACCTGCAACGTTTTATGTGATAACAAGGTTAATTTTTTCTATGACGAACGATAACTACCGTAAATTTACACATAATCAAATAAGTTTCTGGATACATCCCTAAATTGTTGAGAACTCAAGGCGTGTTGATTTTGGTGAAGATCGGTTATGGGGAATGGGCAGTTTACCTGAAACATTTTTTGTTGTAACAAGAGTAAAGTACTTAATTTTGATAAATAAAGTATCCTGATAAGAAGATCTTAATAATCCACTGTAGAAACGTAGATGAAATATTGTAACGGTGCGTGTGAGACGTCTGCCTTGTTCAAGCCCCGCGATGGAAGTCAATTTTGTAATAACCCTCCTTTCCTCTGTTTTCTGCAAGAGTGTAAAAGTGTCAGAGTGTAATTGGTGTATTTTGTCTTACCAATCCGTCGTTGCTCGGTAACGTAACTTACGCTGATTGAGTCTGTCGCGAACGTACGAATAACCAGGTATCGAAGTCCTTACCTGAGGTTCACTAGGGGTGTATAAATCCCGGGTGGCACCAAATTGTTTATTTTAAACAATTAAAAAATTTAGTATTATCGGCGAGTCAGCTCAGGCGGTGGGGAGAATTCAAACTTGTTCCTGCCACTTATCGATTTTTACAATCAAGCCAGCAGTTTGCTGTGTTTACTGCTTGAGCGCTTGCCGTCAATTCATAGCTGTTCGCTACATTTATAATACACTTTCCTAATGAAAATAAAACACATTGGTTACACACAGTATTGGTTTATTAGTTAATGGTTATTACTTATTCAGTGACACAGGTTATATTAGGTTTTTTATATTATTTTGCACCGGCAATTAATCTAAGACAATTTTCTCTGGGTTTTGACGAATCGATTCTGAACGTAACAGATACACCATAATGGCGTCTGTCGAATTAGTATACAAATATTTTCGTTCGATCGTCTGGATTCTTGAGATTACGATAAAAGGATTAGATGCAATTACAATAATAAAAATACACAACCTTACATTATTTCTACTTAAATAATATAACGTGTAGCTATAATTTGTTTTTTGGAGTGTAGTAAAAGTGTTTCAAAAGTTCGTAAATTAACAACAGGTTAATTTTATAAGTTGACAAATTTGCAGTGTCTTAGTTTTTTATTTAATCTTTGAAAGAGAATAAATTCAGTTTAGTGATAGTTCATAGTACAGTGAGAAATATTTAAAGTGCGTTTTTTCGGAAATTTGGGTAATTGAAATGATACTTAACACCTTAGTAGACTGGGTGTATGCAGTTGGTCTGGTAAATAGGACTTGAGCTGCAATCGTATTCGAATTTCAATTGTTTGGGCTTCTGGCATCTTTTTCAAATTAAACGGAGCAATTTATTCATTTCTTTTTTGATTTAAATGGTCTTCGACATCAGTTAAATGGTTTCAGTCGTCGTCTGCTTCCTTCTCGTTCATTTGTGGTAATTTGGTTTACTTTTATAACATTTTAAATTAAATATTTGGTTGTTCAAAATTTGGCTTCTGTTCTCCGAGAGCGTCGCTTTACGAGTAACGATATTCAACGGTAATTCCGTCCCTAACGGCAGTTGCCATGGTTACTAATTAAATCTGATTGGTTAATCTGGCTATAAATCCATTTTATCAAAATTTGAATTCTTTTCAAAATCCTTGTATATCTTCTGATTGCTTTCATTCCGTTATCTTCCTTCCTAAGTATTAATTATTATCACTGTTATTTGTATTTTCTTCCAAAGATTATTTTGGTATCCCACAAGATTGGGTTATTTCATGTTATATAATTTTACAATTATTTTAATATTTCCTAATTACATTTCTCTTTTAATTTAAGTCCTTATTCTAATATTTTGCTTTTAATAAGATTTACAATTTATCCTTGGTTGATTATTCGCCTTGGATTTGTTAATTACTTTGTTATTTTCATACAATTGGTATTTGTTGGTGTTTGACAGTTAGACATTTCTTAAGCCTAAGTAGCCATTACTGATTCTTACTTATTTCATATACATTACATCTCATTTTAGCCTAATGCTTTATTTTGTTCTTATAACTGGTTTTGTTACCTATTGATGTGTTTTGGTTCCGTTTTTGTGTTATTTGTATGTTACTACTATTTTATACATCATGTATTGCTAATTATTTACTAACTGGTTTTCTCGTTTTCTAAGTCATATATTGCTTTACTTTCTTACTTATTTACTCCGCCAATGTCAACAATATGGCTATTATTTACTATTTTTTATCTCATAAAATACAACATTCAGGTCTATGGTTGGTATAATTACCCCAGCCATATCCTATTCATAAATTTGCGTAAACAATTATTTAACAATTAGTAGGTAATATTGGTGTACAATTCATTACATTTTATTTTATTTTTTGGGTGATAAACAACCTCACCTCTTTTGAACTTACTTCAATAATTATCCCTTATAACATGGGTGTTTATTGATTGTTTTAAACTTCTTATTTTATACATAATTTTTACCTTCACTCCATGGTAACACTATCTGTTTACTCTTTCATGGGATTCTCACTTTTAAATACTATTATATACTTTTAAACTTTACAATAAGATTCTTTTCTAATCAATACAGTTAACATCACTCTTCAGTGTTCATTACTTCTTAATTAATTGTTTATTTTAAATACTATTCTTAACAACTTTCTTAAATATTAATATTGTTCACTATTAAACCTTTAGTGTATGTTATTTTTACTAAGTGTTTATCTTAGCTTTCACTATTTTTCCTATTGCTATCATTGACAATATTTTTATTTACTCATCACCTTCACTTTTAAATTGTCTTGTGTTTATTATAATTTATTTAGTGTTTTTTTCTCTATCATTTTATTTAGGGTTTTTTCACTTTCACTATGGGCACTTCTTAAACTTTTTATTTAAGTGTTTATTAGTGGGTAATCCCTATCATTACTTTTCTTTGTCACTTAGTTATTTTCAGTTTATTTCTCACTATCTCAATATCTCTCTCTTTCTTTACACATATTATTTATACTTACTAAGTTCATGTCTTTCTCTATTTCTTACTTACATATACTTCTAATTCTTGGGTTAGTGTATTTTTATTTATCGGGTTTTATTAATTATTAATTACATTTGTCACTTATTCAATACTAATATTTATCTTTTATATTGGTTCTTTACTGGTTTCGTTTCCTTTATGATATTTGATTATATCATTTCTCCCTTCTCTATTCTCTACTACTTGTCTGTGTTTTATCACCTTGTTTCATTTTATTTCCTTTATAGTTGGTTTGTTCCATTTTTATTTTCACTTTTCTTCTCCTTCACTTCTCATCTTGTTTCCTTTTATTTTGGTTCTTATCTGGCCAATCTCTGGGGTTGGGTCAAAGTCGTTTGTCAGTCTAGTCTGTGAGTTTCTTTAATAATCACTTTTAGTTTATAATTTTCCTCCTTCTTTCTTAATTACATTTTATCTCCTTATTCTCTTCATTATTTATTTATTAAAATATATTACTTTTTAGCATTTCGTACATACTTATAGTTATCAAATATGATCTGAATTTGGCGATGTTATAATATCTATAAATGAAGAGGCTAGTTGAACGGGGTGGGGGTAATTTTCTATAAATGAAAATTATAGTTGAAGGGGGAGGGGATAATTTTTATGTGTACTACGTTATCGGCAACAAAGTAGTAGTTTGTTGTTAAAATTCCTTCTTGGGCTGTTTGACCGTAGTCGAATGATTTCTGCAAAACCAGACGTTTCTGCAGTGCCGTCGACTGCCATCATCAGTGAAAATCGAGTGCAATAACGTGTGGTGGTATACGTTAGTGATCACAGTCCTGTGGTTAAGGTTGAAGCAATAAGTGGAAAGAAGTAGTTTCTACGGAAACATTTCATTTCGTAAATGATTTTAAATATAAATCTTAGAACATGGAAGTCATGTGTGGTTCTCCATACCGATATCTTTGTAACTATGGCGGCCGTGGAAATAATTTTGAAATAAATTAAACTAATAATTAAAATTCTAAATTTCGACATCATAATTAATTTTTAAAAGTTACAATGAAAAAAATTGGAACTTCCCATTCAGGCCAACATACATGATCAGCTGTGCGCGTGATAAAAATCACGTTTTCCGCCAGTTTTTCGCTCATAACTCGCGAACGAACGCGAAAATTAAAAATCCGGCTTCGAGGTGCATTCCGTCCATCTAGGTTGAAAATTTCAAATCTCTGCATGCCGTAGATTTGGCTGGGCATCGCACACAAACACTTCCTTTTATTATTATAGACAAGGGTAATTTTTTGGATGACAAACAATAACTGCCGCATATTCAAACAGAATCAAATAATTTGTTGCATACATCCCTGAATTGTAGAGAACTCAAGGCCTTTTGATTTTGGTGAAGATCGGGTTAGGGAAAGGGGTAGTTTACCTGCAACGTTTTATGTTTTATCATGGGTAATTTTTTTCTATGATGAATGATAACTGCCGTAAATTCAATCAGAATCAAATAATGTTGTGCACTCCTCTCTGAGCTATAGAGAACTCAGTGTCCGTTGATTTTGGTGAAGATCGGTTAAGGGAAAGGGGTAGTTTACCTGCAACATTTTATGTTTTAACAATGGTAATTTTTTTTATGACGAACGATAACTGCCGCACATTCAAACAGAATCAAATATTTTTTTGCATACGTTCCTCAATTGTAAAAGACTGAAGGCTTGTTGATTTTGGTGACGATCGGTTAAGGGAAAGAGGTAGTTTACCTGCCACATTTTATGTTTTAACAAGAGTAAATGTTTCTATGACGAATGATAACTGCCGCACATTTAAAAAGAATCAAATAATTTTGTGCAAACCTTCCTCAATTATAGATAACTCAAGGTCTGTTGATTTTGTTGAAGATCGGTTAAGGGAAAGGGGTAGTTTACCTGCAACATTTTATGTTGTAACAAGAGAACGTTTTCCATGAAGAACGATAACTGCCGTGAATTTAAACAGAATCAAACAGTTATTTACATATGTGCCTGAGTTGTAGAGGACTCAAGGCCTATTTATTTTGGTGAAGATAGGTTAAGGGAAAGGGGTAGTTTACCTGCCACTGTTAATGTTTTAACAAGAGTAATTGTTTATATGATGAACGATAACTGCCGCACATTAAAACACAATCAAATAATGTTTTGCATGCATCCCTGAATTGTAGAGGACTCAAGACCTTTTGATTTTGGTGAGGATCAGTTAAGAGAAAGGGGTAGTTTACCTGCAACGTTTTATGTGATAACAAGGTTAATTTTTTCTATGACGAACGATAACTACCGTAAATTTACACATAATCAAATAAGTTTCTGGATACATCCCTAAATTGTTGAGAACTCAAGGCGTGTTGATTTTGGTGAAGATCGGTTATGGGGAATGGGCAGTTTACCTGAAACATTTTTTGTTGTAACAAGAGTAAAGTACTTAATTTTGATAAATAAAGTATCCTGATAAGAAGATCTTAATAATCCACTGTAGAAACGTAGATGAAATATTGTAACGGTGCGTGTGAGACGTCTGCCTTGTTCAAGCCCCGCGATGGAAGTCAATTTTGTAATAACCCTCCTTTCCTCTGTTTTCTGCAAGAGTGTAAAAGTGTCAGAGTGTAATTGGTGTATTTTGTCTTACCAATCCGTCGTTGCTCGGTAACGTAACTTACGCTGATTGAGTCTGTCGCGAACGTACGAATAACCAGGTATCGAAGTCCTTACCTGAGGTTCACTAGGGGTGTATAAATCCCGGGTGGCGCCAAATTGTTTATTTTAAACAATTAAAAAATTTAGTATTATCGGCGAGTCAGCTCAGGCGGTGGGGAGAATTCAAACTTGTTCCTGCCACTTATCGATTTTTACAATCAAGCCAGCAGTTTGCTGTGTTTACTGCTTGAGCGCTTGCCGTCAATTCATAGCTGTTCGCTACATTTATAATACACTTTCCTAATGAAAATAAAACACATTGGTTACACACAGTATTGGTTTATTAGTTAATGGTTATTACTTATTCAGTGACACAGGTTATATTAGGTTTTTTATATTATTTTGCACCGGCAATTAATCTAAGACAATTTTCTCTGGGTTTTGACGAATCGATTCTGAACGTAACAGATACACCATAATGGCGTCTGTCGAATTAGTATACAAATATTTTCGTTCGATCGTCTGGATTCTTGAGATTACGATAAAAGGATTAGATGCAATTACAATAATAAAAATACACAACCTTACATTATTTCTACTTAAATAATATAATGTGTAGCTATAATTTGTTTTTTGGAGTGTAGTAAAAGTGTTTCAATAGTTCGTAAATTAACAACAGGTTAATTTCATAAGTTGACAAATTTGCAGTGTCTTAGTTTTTTATTTAATCTTTGAAAGAGAATAAATTCAGTTTAGTGATAGTTCATAGTACAGTGAGAAATATTTAAAGTGCGTTTTTTCGGAAATTTGGGTAATTGAAATGATACTTAACACCTTAGTAGACTGGGTGTATGCAGTTGGTCTGGTAAATAGGACTTGAGCTGCAATCGTATTCGAATTTCAATTGTTTGGGCTTCTGGCATCTTTTTCAAATTAAACGGAGCAATTTATTCATTTCTTTTTTGATTTAAATGGTCTTCGACATCAGTTAAATGGTTTCAGTCGTCGTCTGCTTCCTTCTCGTTCATTTGTGGTAATTTGGTTTACTTTTATAACATTTTAAATTAAATATTTGGTTGTTCAAAATTTGGCTTCTGTTCTCCGAGAGCGTCGCTTTACGAGTAACGATATTCAACGGTAATTCCGTCCCTAACGGCAGTTGCCATGGTTACTAATTAAATCTGATTGGTTAATCTGGCTATAAATCCATTTTATCAAAATTTGAATTCTTTTCAAAATCCTTGTATATCTTCTGATTGCTTTCATTCCGTTATCTTCCTTCCTAAGTATTAATTATTATCACTGTTATTTGTATTTTCTTCCAAAGATTATTTTGGTATCCCACAAGATTGGGTTATTTCATGTTATATAATTTTACAATTATTTTAATATTTCCTAATTACATTTCTCTTTTAATTTAAGTCCTTATTCTAATATTTTGCTTTTAATAAGATTTACAATTTATCCTTGGTTGATTATTCGCCTTGGATTTGTTAATTACTTTGTTATTTTCATACAATTGGTATTTGTTGGTGTTTGACAGTTAGACATTTCTTAAGCCTAAGTAGCCATTACTGATTCTTACTTATTTCATATACATTACATCTCATTTTAGCCTAATGCTTTATTTTGTTCTTATAACTGGTTTTGTTACCTATTGATGTGTTTTGGTTCCGTTTTTGTGTTATTTGTATGTTACTACTATTTTATACATCATGTATTGCTAATTATTTACTAACTGGTTTTCTCGTTTTCTAAGTCATATATTGCTTTACTTTCTTACTTATTTACTCCGCCAATGTCAACAATATGGCTATTATTTACTATTTTTTATCTCATAAAATACAACATTCAGGTCTATGGTTGGTATAATTACCCCAGCCATATCCTATTCATAAATTTGCGTAAACAATTATTTAACAATTAGTAGGTAATATTGGTGTACAATTCATTACATTTTATTTTATTTTTTGGGTGATAAACAACCTCACCTCTTTTGAACTTACTTCAATAATTATCCCTTATAACATGGGTGTTTATTGATTGTTTTAAACTTCTTATTTTATACATAATTTTTACCTTCACTCCATGGTAACACTATCTGTTTACTCTTTCATGGGATTCTCACTTTTAAATACTATTATATACTTTTAAACTTTACAATAAGATTCTTTGTAATCAATACAGTTAACATCACTCTTCAGTGTTCATTACTTCTTAATTAATTGTTTATTTTAAATACTATTCTTAACAACTTTCTTAAATATTAATATTGTTCACTATTAAACCTTTAGTGTATGTTATTTTTACTAAGTGTTTATCTTAGCTTTCACTATTTTTCCTATTGCTATCATTGACAATATTTTTATTTACTCATCACCTTCACTTTTAAATTGTCTTGTGTTTATTATAATTTATTTAGTGTTTTTTTCTCTATCATTTTATTTAGGGTTTTTTCACTTTCACTGTGGGCACTTCTTAAACTTTTTATTTAAGTGTTTATTAGTGGGTAATCCCTATCATTACTTTTCTTTGTCACTTAGTTATTTTCAGTTTATTTCTCACTATCTCAATATCTCTCTCTTTCTTTACACATATTATTTATACTTACTAAGTTCATGTCTTTCTCTATTTCTTACTTACATATACTTCTAATTCTTGGGTTAGTGTATTTTTATTTATCGGGTTTTATTAATTATTAATTACATTTGTCACTTATTCAATACTAATATTTATCTTTTATATTGGTTCTTTACTGGTTTCGTTTCCTTTATGATATTTGATTATATCATTTCTCCCTTCTCTATTCTCTACTACTTGTCTGTGTTTTATCACCTTTTTTCATTTTATTTCCTTTATAGTTGGTTTGTTCCATTTTTATTTTCACTTTTCTTCTCCTTCACTTCTCATCTTGTTTCCTTTTATTTTGGTTCTTATCTGGCCAATCTCTGGGGTTGGGTCAAAGTCGTTTGTCTGTCAGTCTAGTCTGTGAGTTTCTTTAATAATCACTTTTAGTTTATAATTTTCCTCCTTCTTTCTTAATTACATTTTATCTCCTTATTCTCTTCATTATTTATTTATTAAAATATATTACTTTTTAGCATTTCGTACATACTTATAGTTATCAAATATGATCTGAATTTGGCGATGTTATAATATCTATAAATGAAGAGGCTAGTTGAACGGGGTGGGGGTAATTTTCTATAAATGAAAATTATAGTTGAAGGGGGAGGGGATAATTTTTATGTGTACTACGTTATCGGCAACAAAGTAGTAGTTTGTTGTTAAAATTCCTTCTTGGGCTGTTTGACCGTAGTCGAATGATTTCTGCAAAACCAGACGTTTCTGCAGTGCCGTCGACTGCCATCATCAGTGAAAATCGAGTGCAATAACGTGTGGTGGTATACGTTAGTGATCACAGTCCTGTGGTTAAGGTTGAAGCAATAAGTGGAAAGAAGTAGTTTCTACGGAAACATTTCATTTCGTAAATGATTTTAAATATAAATCTTAGAACATGGAAGTCATGTGTGGTTCTCCATACCGATATCTTTGTAACTATGGCGGCCGTGGAAATAATTTTGAAATAAATTAAACTAATAATTAAAATTCTAAATTTCGACATCATAATTAATTTTTAAAAGTTACAATGAAAAAAATTGGAACTTCCCATTCAGGCCAACATACATGATCAGCTGTGCGCGTGATAAAAATCACGTTTTCCGCCAGTTTTTCGCTCATAACTCGCGAACGAACGCGAAAATTAAAAATCCGGCTTCGAGGTGCATTCCGTCCATCTAGGTTGAAAATTTCAAATCTCTGCATGCCGTAGATTTGGCTGGGCATCGCACACAAACACTTCCTTTTATTATTATAGACAAGGGTAATTTTTTGGATGACAAACAATAACTGCCGCATATTCAAACAGAATCAAATAATTTGTTGCATACATCCCTGAATTGTAGAGAACTCAAGGCCTTTTGATTTTGGTGAAGATCGGTTAAGGGGAAGGGGTAGTTTACCTGCAACCTTTTACGTTTTAACAAGAGTAAATTACTTAAAAATTCTTTTAAACTTTTTCAAACAATGGTAATTGTTAAAAATAAAATAATTTTGTTGCCAGGCAATAAAATTATAATTTTTTCGGTTTAATTTAAATCATGTATAAGAGAAAATATATCGTTCGTGGCAGGCAAGCATATCTCAATTATGTAATGTTTACGTTTCCATTTTATTATTATGATTACCGCAATAAAAAGGCAGGCAAGACACACACACACAATTCGCGTTATTTCTGGCCTCACTCATGTTTATTTTCTTACATTTGCACGCTTTTTAAATGGAAAGTGCCGAAACCCACACCAACACAACACGTGCACGCCGAAAAAGTGTCCAGCGTGGATAGTGATTTGCTTCCTGTGGATCGCTGGGCAGTGTAACTGCACGTGTTTGCAGAGGAACGGTTCATAGACAGACTTTTCGTCTTTAGGGAATGAACCCTCTGCAAGATGATCAGGGTCCATGAGTGACTTCGGAGCGCTCCTTCTCTTCCGTGTGTTTGTTCTGTGAAACGTACACTGTAGATTCGCAGCTTTACTCTGAGCAACGCTCAATAGGGAATGTTGAAAATTTTGTCCACGGTGTACCCTCATACACACTAAACCTGCTCTGATGTTTTAATTACAGACATCATAATTTTAAAACTTTGGAAACTTGAGCGCTACTTAATGGAGATCAAACATTAACGGATACAACTTGTAATTGTATGCATATTTTTATATGTGTACTACATTATTGGCAACAAAGAAGTAGTTTGTTGTTAAAATTCCTTCCCGGGCTGTTTGGCCGTAGTCCAATGTTTTCTGCAAAACCACACTTTTTGGCAGTGCCATCGACTGCCATCATCAGTGAAAATCGGGTACGATAACGTGAGGTGGTATACGTTAGTGACCACAGTACTGTGGTTAAGGGTGAAGCAATTAGTAGAAAGAAGTATTTTCTATGGCAATATTTCATTTCAAACATTATTTTAAATATACATCTTAGAACATGGAAGTCATGTATTGTTCTCCATACCGATATTTTCTATGACGAACGATAACTGCCGCACATTCAAACAGAATCAAATGTTGCATACTTTCCTGAATTGTAAAGGACTCGAGGTCTTTTGATTTTGGTGAAGAGAAAGGGGTAGTTTACCTGCAATGTTTTATGTTTTAACAAGGGTAATTTTTTCTATGACGAACGATAACTGCCGTAAATTCAAACAGAATCTAATAATTTTTTATATATGAGCCTGAGTTGTAGAGGACTCAAGGCCTATTGATTTTGGTGAAGATCGGTTACGGGGAAAGGGTAGTTTACCTGCAACAATTTATGTTTTAACAAGAGTAAAGTACTTAATTTTGATAAATAAAGTATCCTGAAAAGAAGTTCATAAGAATCCACTGTAGAAACGTAGATGAAATATCTATAAATGAAGAGGCTAGTTGAACGGGGTGGGGGAAATTTCTATAAATGAAAATTATAGTTGAAGGGGGAGGGGGATAATTTTTTATGTGTTACTACGTTATCGGCAACAAAGAAGTAGTTTGTTGTTAAAATTCCTTCCTGGGCTGTTTCGCCGTGGTCCAATGTTTTCTGCAAAACCAGACGTTTCGGCAGTGCCATCGACTTCCATCATCAGTGAAAATCGATGCGATAACGTGAGGTGGTATACGTTAGTGACCACAGTACTGTGGTTAAAGCTGAAGTAGTAAGTAGAAAGAAGTACTTTCTATGGAAATATTTCATTTCGAAAATGATTTTAAATATAAATCTTAGAACATGGAAGTCATGTATGGGTCTCCATACCAATATTTTAATCTTTTCTCCCCATTCCCACACTTCCTTTGTCTTCCCATACACATTCCATCCATCACAACCCGTTCTTCCTCTCTCCTTAGATAAAAAAAGTTCTTTTAGTCACAAATGAATAATCTCTTGCCTCGACATGATCCATCCAGTATAAGCTTTGATCTTTTACATATTTGACTGTATTCTCTCCCTTTATTAACTGATCTAACTCTTGATTATTGTGACTTCTCTAGTTAATACTTTCGTAAACTGGTTCAAAGATCTTCAAAATTTTCCTTTCAAATTTTGTAACATATTGTTACGACCGTGACATGTATCAATGTTTTCCACAGCGGAAACATACGGATTGACACCAATGAAGTCACTAATTACAAACTTTAATTAGAAACAAACACAGTCAGAATTCAGCAAAGCCTTTCTTATACAATAATTCAAGTTAAATTTGTCCAACAATAAATATTACCTTATTACAGTTTTACACTAGTTAACACAATAATCACTTCCCACTAAACTCCACCAATCACTTCGATCTGCACTAGTAATATCGTCAGACATAATGGAGTATATGTATAATATATGGATCATGGGCTGACAGGCGAACGACAGAAAACGGTGTGAACTCCTACCACTGGTGGGCAAAAGCAATTGACACTAAGTTACCTACCATGTGTACTAAACGAGACATTCAGTCAGTAATGTACTGTTTTGACACCTTACACTTATTACATTTAGGATAGTTGTACTGAAAGTTTGAGTTTGTGAAGATTTTATTATTATAACAGTTCATTTTTACTTTTGACATATCTCTCAACTAATGAAATCTAAAAATCTAATATCAATCAGCTAAAATGTCCATAGTGTTTTATTTGATGGAACAAATTCTAATATAACAGCAGTTAAGAAACTTGGTGCCACCTGCCCAAAAAGCCCTATTTTTTTGTAAAACCAAAAAATGTGCACAAAGTTTTTGTTATGTTAGATGCCTGTCACATGTTAAAGTTGCAGTAGTCTAGCTGATAAGGATACTATAGTGTCTAATCAAGGAATTATAGACTTTAGGTTATCAAAAGATTAAATAATCTGCAAAAAGAACAAGATTTAAAGTTTGCTAATAAGCTGTCAGATATTCACATATTGTTATGAAAATCAAAAAATGAATGTGAAAATATCACAACACTAAGGGCAGAAGTAACTAACACACTAGAGTTTTTAATGAATAAAAATGTAGAATTTATCGAAGCCAAACCTACCTTTGATTTTATTAGAATATTAGATGCATTGTTTGATTACTGTGTTACGGTCTATTTCTTACCCCCCCCCCCCGTATATTAAACTTTTACTTACCTTTTACTTCACTCACCCTGACTTACCAAAAACAGAAGATTCCCATAGGTCACCACCAATATTTTTAAAACAAAAGGACAAATATGGAAACCTTAATACATTTTCCCATTATTTACTTCTCATTACTTACCAGGTTCGTTTAGGCGAGATTTTTCATACAGGACAGGTTATGTTAAACGGGCATAATAACTACTCTCTACAAATGGTTAAATTAAACAAAATCTAATTTTATTGTAATTTGATATTTGAATTTACGAATTAATAAAATACGAAATAATAAAAATATGAATCAACTAGCCTATAACCTATGATTATGAACCAGTACATGCTTTATATATTCCCTTAGAGATCTCATTTAAGCTGGACATTTTTATTAAACATGATAGAAATTGATATAAAATTATAATTTGTTTTGGCCATGTAATTATGTGCTTTCGCTTTTACTTAACTGCACATGGTCTGATATGTAGCCCTGCCTGTTGAGACGCTTTCTTGTTTCGCGCGCACTCACGCCACTGTTTGCACTGAATTACTGTGTTTTTTACTTAAATTTGCACTGCTATGTATTACTTTAGACTTATGCACTGCAAGGTCTATATTTTTATACTTTATGCACTGTAACCTATGTATTTTTATAGCCGGCTGTAAATTTGCTCGAGCACTCGGATGGTATATGGCCGCGTTATACTGTTTATACTTTAATAGTTGCAGTAGAACTTTTTTATGAATGTTTTAACACTTTAGTAGATAGGCCGAATTTGTTTTACGGCCCATCATGCACGTCCGAGGCCACTGTTTTTAATTAACGAACTATATGCTGCTTCCTACTACTGTCTGATGTTAATACTCTGATGACAATCTGCATACTGTGATTCACAAAGACTGCTGCTTGCAAGCTGTTACATAATATGTCTGGGCTGGGCTGGGCAGTCTAGACATCAACAATAACACTGTATGTTGCTGGTTACAAGGGGCACCTCACAGGTAAATACTGACAATTGAAAAATTTACTGATTTAAATTAAAACTATGGGAGCCCACAATTGTGTACCGTTACAATACCCCCCCAATTAGAGGTTGTATGCCGAAGCATACAAACTCTCATTGCCTAAAACCTAAGAGGATCAGTGAGGATATGGCACCGCAACCCCCCTGAACTCTCTACTAAAATCATGGGTACTTACCCCCCTAGTCTGGTGACTGCGGCCGCACCCATCGGGCCTTACTGGACTTCTCTGCACGAGATCCCAACACCATAAGCTCGGACAGATACCCGCCACAGTATCGCCTGACTCTATAACATTCAATTAAAAAATTAACAAACAGGCCTTCCATTATACCATATCCACAACTGATTGGTTTCCTCTTAGCTGTACTGGTTCATTAATTGCAAAATACTGGTTGGATTTCCTCAAAGTACTGGTTGTTTATTTACAAAATACTGGCTTAGTTTTTAATTTTGATAATATAACCTAACTGTCTACTTACAGATAATTCCATACAAATTAAATAATTTTCACAATACATTATTACCCCTTCAAAATAACATATTGATTCACCCCAAACAATTTTTTGATTATTTTTACCCAAAGATTTACTTCAGTGTTCAATTTTAAACGAATATCTTAAACATTGCTTTCATCAATTATTATTTAATCTACCATTACATTTGAAATTTGAATCAGAATAAATTTAAATTCATTATTGAAAATCATCTTTTCAATTAATTTATTTACCAATTTAATTTAATTTTATTTAATTAACAATTTCAAAATTATTTACATTTTTTCAAAATGATTTTCCATTAACAAAATCCGATCACATAAATATTAACTGCCTTACAATCAAAACACTAAGTCATTTCCTTATATTATTTATAAAAAGCTACCTCCATTTCAACACATCTTACATATCTTTTATTTCATAATAGGATTTACTCACATCACTGATTCATCAGACTACAACATTCTTGTTGTTGTCAACTCAAGCATGAAACAAACATCAACCTGTAAACATACCTGTTTGCATCAACAGTTGTATGCCAGACTGGTTTCATAAACACCAACTTATACATCACCACTCATACATGTACTTCCTTCAATTTTCAAGTTAGACAACTCTTTCAGTGTTGACATGTTACTCAATTACTAACTGTTAATAAAATTCATTAATTCCACCTCCACTCAAAATAATTTAGTTACATTATTTAAAACATTTTTGATTTAAACACACAGTACAGAATAAAATTCCTTAATAACTCCTGTTAATTATTTAGTAGAATCACATATTATTATTATGATAACATACTACAAACATTGTTACATAAACTATAATCTACATTCCAACAATATAATCTTGTCACAATACATTTAACACTAACGCATTTATTTACAAGTTTTCGTCATAGTTTTTATTATTTACCACACTTCAATACCTAAATCAGCCAGGTCATTACCATAAACTAATATATTTGAAATGTCCATTCATTGAGTTTATTTATATTCAGCCTCCATCATCATGTAAATATCTGATATATTTATAACATAAATCATTTTTATCCACACACACTACATGGTAATGATCATTACAATGACTACTATCGTTAATTACATTAACACAATAATTAACTACATTTGTGTCTACCATTAATTCATAAAGCCCGTCTACATTTGTGATCTTAGTTCTGTCTCCGTCAGTATTTTTTGTTACAATTACATCATTATCACAATATTCTGCTACTACAAGTACATTAACTCTCCCCACAGGTAAATGTTTATCATCAATATACACCTTGTCATTGTTTACTACTGAGCAAGGTAAATCTACATTATTTATCATAATTCTCTGAATATTCATCTTCTCTATCAACTCTCCATAACCTCTATTTAGCTTAAACCACTCTAACTCTTTCTCTCTCTCATAATTACTTTCATCACCACCACATTTCACATTCTCACTCCACACAGAGGGCAACACAAACTTACTATTCGTCTTGGCACTTCCAAGACCATCACAAAAAATAAAGGGACCATTGAAGACACCTCGTCTTCCACACAACTACCGGAGGAAACTCTGTCCTCATACAACATTGGTGAAGCTTTTTCTTCACCTATACCACAAGAAAAATTTGCCCTCTGTTCATACTCTACATTTAAACTGTCGCTATACTCCCTTTCTAAATCATAAGCACTAACTAGCAATCCCTGATCAACCTCAACTCCCATTCTACTCTCATTATCACTACTATTATCTACTGTATCACTTTTTAACACATTATTATAATCATCGGTATTACTCACCTTGTTATTAATTTCTTCACTATTTGTTGTCATATTATCACTGTTACTTGCAAAGCTTTTTAAATTATCATTTACTGTAATTACTTGTTCAAGAATAACATTGCATCGCTCATCTATATCATTTATACGTATCTCGATATTAGAATTTTGTAGTTTCATCTTATTAATATCGCTCTTTATTTCATCCAATTTATGATCATTTATATCAAAACGTTTATTTAATACATCGAATTTTGTCTCAAACTTTTCCTCATTACTATCAAAACGTTGATTAATATCGTTAAGTTTTACATTCTGTTCCTCAAATTTAATACTTTGTTCATTTAGTTTAACATTCAGTTCGTCAAAATTACTACTAATTTTATCGAACTTACTATTCTGAACATCGAAACGATTATTTATGTCGCTACTTAATGCATCAAACTTATGATTTTGCTCATCAAATTTACAATTCATTCTATCGAATTGATTTAGTAAAATACTCATCATGTCATTATCAAATTTGTTGTTACATTGAACTCCCCCTATAACAACTGACTTGCTCACTTCCATCTTACCCTCTTGTTTATCCATTTATATAATATATTATACCCTTTATATAATACAATAATTATGCATACCCCATCAAAATGCTCCACACATAAAATCGTCACTAATATATATTATGTAAACATACAATAAAGCTGCCAAAACATAAATCTATACCATAATTCAAAATTTTACAAGTACGCCGTTACCACAACCTGTCTCGTACTTCCAATCAGGCCTAAACCCATATCAGGAAATTCCATATGAGTCATCCTGGTAGGGTCGCCACTGTTACGGTCTATTTCTTACCCCCCCCCCCGTATATTAAACTTTTACTTACCTTTTACTTCACTCGCCCTGACTTACCAAAAACAGAAGCTTCCCATAGGTCGCCACCAATATTTTTAAAACAAAAGGACAAATATGGAAACCTTAATACATTTTCCCATTATTTACTTCTCATTACTTACCAGGTTCGTTTAGGCGAGATTTTTCATACAGGACAGGTTATGTTAAAGGGGCGTAATAACTACTCTCTACACATGGTTAAATTAAACAAAATCTAATTTTATTGTAATTTGATATTTGAATTTACGAATTAATAAAATACGAAATAATAAAAATATGAATCAACTAGCCTATAACCTATGATTATGAACCAGTACGTGCTTTATATATTCCCTTAGAGATCTCATTTAAGCTGGACATTTTTATTAAACATGATAGGAATTGATATAAAATTATAATTTGTTTTGGCCATGTAATTATGTGCTTTCGCTTTTACTTAACTGCACATGGTCCGATTCGTAGCCCTGCCTGTTGAGACGCTTTCTTGTTTCCTGCGCACTCACACCACTGTTTGCACTGAATTACTGTGTTTTTTACTTAAATTTGCACTGCTATGTATTACTTTAGACTTATGCACTGTAAGGTCTATATTTTTATACTTTATGCACTGTAACCTATGTATTTTTATAGCCGGCTGTAAATTTGCTCGAGCACTCGGATGGTATATGGCCGCGTTATACTGTTTATACTTTAATAGTTGCAGTAGAACTTTTTTATGAATGTTTTAACACTTTACTAGATAGGCCGAATTTGTTTTACGGCCCATCATGCACGTCCGAGGCCACTGTTTTTAATTAACGAACTATATGCTGCTTCCTACTACTGTCTGATGTTAATACTCTGGTGACAATCTGCATACTGTGATTCACAAAGACTGCTGCTTGCAAGCTGTTACGTAATATGTCTGGGCTGGGCAGTCTAGACATCAACAATAACACTGTATGTTGCTGGTTACAAGGGGCACCTCACAGGTGAATACTGACAATTGAAAAATTTACTGATTTAAATTAAAACTATGGGAGCCCACAATTCTGTACCGTTACAACTGCAACAGTAGTTATAGGAAAAACTCTAAAAGGGTCCATTAAAAAATTAATGTGGACTGTGTGTAAATGTTAGAAAAATAAAAATATTTTAAGTTTTTAAATAATTTATATATTGATGATATTCCAATATTAAAACACCCAAGGAAAACCTTTGTACTGTGATTTATCACAAATATTCATTCTATTATTATATTATATAATATTCTTTACGTTATATTCAGCTAAATGATAACAATAAACATTTTAAAATTCATGGCTCATGAATCTTAAACATTTTCTTTTATTCTTTATTTTCCGTAATTTTAATATTTATTCGTCTGAAAAAGCATTAGTGGCTTCAACATTAAGTGTTCATAAATAACTATTTATGAACACAACAGAACTTCGCAATAAACTAAAATAACGTGTCAAACAAATGAAACAGTGAAACAAATGTGTTTTTTTGCAAAGGACTTACTGAAACCCTCCCACTTTGGTGTCCCACTTTACTGTCAAAATGTGACATTTCTAGACCAAATAACATAAGTATGCTCTGCTAAAGCAATAACAGCTGTAACAAAGCAGGAAAAGTCAAGATTTTGTACAGTTACACTTACAGTGTATGGCATATGAAGTGTTCTTGAGAGCGCCGAGCAGCAGTTGGACTGAATTCAGTGAACACAGTATGCGATCCATATTATACATCAATGAACTGAAGTTGGTCACTTAAAAATTCAGTATTTATACCTATACCAGCTTGCGTCAGTGCTATTGACATGAAGCCATCTGGCTCACTTACGCTGATTTACAGAAAATATGTCGAGTTCACACGCGATTCTCAAGCACTGCCTTTCTGTTTGTTTCCACTTAGTGGGTCTTGACAAGTTGGTAAGCTGAATACCACATATTGCTTGACTCTGTCGATGATGGTAGCTGGCTAATATCGGGTTGTCTGTTTCCTTTCAACACACTGTTAGACTGTGCCAAAACCATCCATATATACTTCAAACCAGGTTACTATACAATGGTACAGGCTAAATCAGTTTTAATCCAATCAACTTATTTACTGTATCTGAAATGGGTAATTAATTATACAACAGTTTTGTTTCTGAACAATATAGTTATTTACATTTAATAACTATGCTATTCTAAAGTCTCTGAGTTTATAAAAATTTGATCCACAGTTGATTACTTCAAAAAAAAAAAAAAAGTTGCCATCTTAAATTTTATCCACACATGGCATAGATATTATAATAATGAGTCTAAATAAATTTTAAATGGATGTAAGAAATATGACACTTCTCTAATATTAAATGTCTTGTGTTATAGAGACTTTTTTGTGACATGCAGTTCTTACTAATTTCTGTAGCATTTTGGTATAGTTTTGTAAAGCTGATCATGTCCATTCAAAACGTTTTATGTATGTGATAGTATAGTGTAAAATGCTGTTTTACAAAATGCATAATGTAACACAAAACTATTAAGCTCCAGAACTTGCTTGCAATTTGAATTAACTACAGTTACTTAATACTTCCGGGCTGAAAGGCCGTGGTCGAATGCTTGATGTAATAGTGCTAGACGTTTCGGTCATACCACCGGTGGCCATCTTCAGTAGCAAAGAAAAGTTTGTGAGATGGAATGCCGAACAATTCGCCCAGTGAAACGGGACAAGCAATAGTAAGACGGCTACGCTTGTCCCGTTTCACTGGGCGAATTGTTCGGCATTCCATCTCACGAACTTTTCTTTGCTACTGAAGATGGCCACCGGTGGTGTGGCCAAAACGTCTAGCACTATTACATCAAGCATTCGACCACGGCCTTTCAGTCCGGAAGTATTAAGTAATTATAGTGACACCGGTCGTGAAAGCCCACGTACTTGAATTAACTACATTTACTATTAGATAAATGTTGGTATTAGACAATTTCTTGATTAGCAGAAAAATTACTACATTATCTAAGTTACAATAACCATAATGTCTAATCGACTAATAATTTAGTTGTAACTTTTTAGTTCGTGTATGTTTCCATATATACCTATGGAATATATATACATTCATGATATCGGGGGACCGGGCATTTTGATATTTATATACAGATTTTTCTTACACCACGATTATTGATAGTTCAATCGTCATCTACTGTGAATGAAGCCATTGCAAAACATGCGTTTTAATTTCGAATCCTATGGAATTCATCAGCAAGTGGATGATGTCGAAGAAAAAGTCATGCCACCTCATTTGGTAATCCAGGATGTGGTACATCAATTCGTCCATGCAAGCAGCAGTCTCCAAAAGAGTTTATATGAGTTCGATTTGTCTTTATATGAGTTCGATTTGTCACTCATTCCTCCGGGAAATGCAAAGCTCCACAGTGAATGCAAATTACATCAAAAGCCCCTAAGCTCTGGTAAGAAACAACAGAATTAACGGCTGATTTGTAAGTGCTCAATCTATTTGTTTAAAGAGCTCTTTGACAGCTAGCATTTCTACGACGTTGTTCTTCTAAGCGTTGCTGTCGATGCGATCAGTTTCCTGTGCTCGTCTGTGGACTGTTAATTCACACAAGTGTTGTAGGCATTGAGTCCTTTGTTCATTTGTTTCTTCAGCCAATCGTTGGCTTGATCGTTGACTCATCTGTTGCAAGCGTTGAACTGTTCAACAGTTTCTTCAGCTAAACTGTATTTTTCCTTTTCCGCATTTGACTTAAACGTTGCTGACGTTCTTCAGCCGTTTCCCAGTTTTCTCTTTTTTGATCCAAGACGTCCTGGGACTGAGACTCGTTGAGATCACTGATGACTCCGACCAATTTGTTAATATTGTTACGACGGTCTACTTGATCATCGTAGATACAGTGCAAAACAAAATACAAGACACCAATTAAGTCACTAATTACCAGCTTTAATTTTCACAGTTAAACAGTTCGTTATTAACAACACAGTCTCTTACAACAAATCAAATAAAAATTGTTCACACGCAATAAAATGTCAACTAATATTAAAACACAATTGTATTACAATATACGCATTGTATTATAAAACACAGCACTTCACTAATAACCACTAGAACGCACACAGTATCGCCCGACAATAAACTCGAACCACACTGTAATATATCGCGACTATAATTGAAACTGAACGTCGAGTACTGTTATTTATCCCCCCCCCCCGAAATACTAGATTATTCCATATACTACGTATTAGCTCTAAACTACGATGTAATTGATTGCGGCCTTCACACAGTGCGTGCGGCAGCACGAATTTTGGCACAATCTAGCAAATGCGTCGGAAATCACATACGCCACACACACATTAGAGCGAGATTCTTCTGGTACATTCGACAAACACTTAGACTGTTCCGTAATGTCGTCACACTGCCTCCTCCTTAAACCTGTTCGTCCCGAACTGGCAAACCGTCTCTGAAGTAATACTTAGCCAGGCGATCTAGGTGGACGACCTTGAACTTTCCTGTCCTTCCTGTTCAATCCAATAAACAACATCGTTGATTCTTTTTTTCACAGTATAGGGTCCTTCCCAGTTAGTCTGCAACTTAGGTGAGCGACCACGACGGCGCTTTGGGTTGAACAACCAGACCTTATCTCCTTCTTGGAAACCCACACTATTGCTGTGAATCTCATACCGAGTTTTCATTTTTTCACTGGCAATCTTCAGCCATCCTCTTATCAAGTGATTCATTTCTCGCAATTGGTTTTCTAATTGCGAGGAATAATTCTGTGGCTCTTGGGACTGAGTCTCAGGTGATCCAAACATCAAGTCCCCAGGAAGACGAATCTCCCGCCCAAACACCAATTTTGCTGGAGTCATGCCGGTTGTGTCGTGTACTGATGATCTATACACTATCAGGAATAGTGGTATACGTTGGTCCCAGTCAGTTTGGTTCTCGTCAACAACCTTTGAAAGATGCTGTTCAAGTGTCCTATTGAATCTCTCAACCATCCCGTCCGACTGAGGATGCAGAGGTGTTGTCCTAGTCTTTCGAATTCCGAGTAGACGGCATAATTCTTTAAACAATTCTGATTCAAAATTTCTCCCTTGATCGGTATGGATTTCCATAGGGGCTCCATAACGGCAACAGAAGCTGTGAACTAACTCCTTTGGCACAGTGGTAACCTCCTGATTTGGAGGGGGGAATGTTATACTGCCTCATTTTTCCCCTGCTTGTGGTTTGTGTGCCCTTGCTTGCAGCACATGTTTCACATGTCCGAACCCATTCCTCTACGTCGTGGCGAAGATGAAGCCAATAGGATCGTTTCCGTATTTTGTCAAGGGTTTTGTTAACACCAAGATGGCCTCCAGACGTCCCATCATGCACTTCCTTCAAAACAGACTGCACTTTACTTTGGGGAACTATCAACTACATGACCACGTCTCGTCCATCTGCACTTTCCCAAGCCCTTTTCAGCAATCCATTCTCTAAGGTAAGGGATTGCCATTGTGCCCAGTAGCCCTTCAGCACTTCCGAACCATGGCAGATATCTTGCCAATCCGGGCGGCGACCTTCTTCTTTTGCTGTCAAGATCGGTCCAATGTCTTCATCAGTCATCTGTTCCTGTCGACAATCTTGTGTCGTCCAGCTGTCTGCCAGGAAATCTACAGTGATGGCTTGAACATGTTCATCCTTTTTGAACATGGCGTTTCGTTCTTCCTTTCTGTGGCAATGTCGGCAGTATTCAGGGCATGGTCTTCGTGATAAGCCATCCGCATTACCTTGCAGGCGCCCCCACCAATGTTGTACCATGAAGTGGTACTCTTGCAGACGTTCGAGTCACCTGGCCAACTGCCCTTCCGGATTTTTAAATCTCAAGAGCCGTGTGAGCGCGGCATGGTCAGTGCGTAGTGAAAACTCCCTTCCATAGAGGAATTTATGGAAGTGCTCCAAAGCTCTGACAATTGCCAACAACTCTCTCCTTGTAACGAAATAATTTCTCTCCGGTTTAGAAAGCGTCTTGCTGTAATACGCTGTTACTCGTTCTTTACCATTCTCACTTGAGACAAAACTGCTCCTAGACCAGTATTGCTTGCGTCTGTGTCTACGATATACTTCCCTTCGGAAGCTGGAAAAGCGAGAATTGGCTGCGAACATAATGCAATCTTCTAAGTCCTAAATGCTTGGTCACACTCTCGACCACTGGAAGTTTCATTTATTTTCTGTTAGCTCATGTAGTGGTTTAGCAATAGTACCGAAGCCTTTCACAAAAGTCTGTAATATGAGCATAACCCCAGGAAACTCCGAACTTTGTGTTACTCTTCGGCACTGGCCAGTCTCTTACGGTGTCTACTTTATTAGGATCCATGCTAACACCCGCTGCCGAAACCAGATGGCCCAGATACTGTACTTCCTTCTGGAATAGAGAACACTTCTTCGGGCTCAGCTTCAGTTTGGCACCGTGAAGTTAGAACCCCCTTAAGGTTTTCCAAATGGTCTTTGAAAGTCTTCCCGATGACTATGACATCGTCTAAATAAACAAGGCTAGTTTTCCATGTCAGGCATCGGAGTACCAGGTCCATCAATCTTTCAAATGTTGCCGGTGCATTACAGAGTCCAAATAAATGGCATGACGTTAAATTGGAATAAGCCACTTGGGGTCGAGGAAGCGGTCTTTTCCTTGTCTTCTTGATGAAGACCCACTTGCCAATATCCACTCTTCAAATCCAATGTGGAAAACCACTCTCCTCCAGACAGCGTGTCGAGTGTATCGTCAACGCGAGGTAACGGATAGCAATCTTTCTTTGTCACGTCATTCAGCCTCCGATAGACTACGCAAAAACGTAATCCACCATCCTTCTTCGCTACCAGCACTACCGGAGAAGACCAAGCACTTGACGAAGGCCGATTATTCCTTCTGTCAACATGTCCTGTACTAACCGAGACATTTCTCTTGCTTAGCTAATGGAGGCCTTCGAGCAGGTTGGCGTATCGATGTTGTGTCCCCAGTATTGATACGATGTTGTAAAAGAGAGATTCCTCCTTAATGACTGTCCCCGAACTGCAAAACAATCTTTGAATTCATGTAAAAACTGTCTAAAGTTCTTTTACCTCACCACTTCAGAGGTCGTTAGAAGATCTGTTTAATAATTCCTGCAGTTCCTCTGGTAATTTGGAAGTATCCAAAGCACTGGATCTTCGTTGCGTCATTCTGGCTACCCAGGTGACAGGAGTCAATTTGCCTAGGAGCATGTTCCTTTGTAAAGTGACAACTTGATCCAAAATATTCGCCACTGTAATAGGTACATTTCCGGTTTCATCAGGGTTTACTTAACTTCTGGCAATTAGTATGCCCGTGTGCTGGCTACCTGGGGTTCGAATATAGAGCACTGGTTGCCCCTAGTATCTACCTCGGTTCTAACCATGATGATCTTTTCGGAGTTTGACGGAACAGTTACGGCCACTTGATTTATGACATCCGTCAATTTTTCTGGCGTCTTCATTGTGGATAGCATTACCTCTTCTTTTCCGATTCTCAAGACGTTTTTGAAGTCTACTATAAATCCATATGCGTTCATAACGTCCACACCAAGAATTGCTTCATCAACAATGCCTGCAACAAGTACTTGATGATCAAACTCAAGTCGACCGAGGCGTAGGTGTATCTCCACTTTTCCAAACACTTTTACAGGCCGTCCAGTAGCTGTTCGCAAGCTGCAAGAGCACCAGATTGGCTTTAGATTTTTCATCACGTCGGGGCGCACAATGAAACTGTTGCGCCTGTGTCAACTGTAATCGAGGTTGGCCTTTCTTGAACGAATCCGGTAACCACCAAGCTCCCACTACTTTTCTGAAGTGTAGAAATTGCGTATTGTCTAGGGGCTTCGTTCCTCCAGTTAATCAGCACACGCCCCGTTGTACCGACTACTGCTAGTTTCCCTGCTGCTGAATTCTAACCCAACAATCTCGTTGTAGATGTCCAGGTTTCCCACATCTATAACACTTTGGTTTTCCATCCTTTCTTATTTTATTCTGTGGCACCGACCGTTGAGTCTCTGTTCCTTGTTCCTCTTCCTCATCGTCTGTGCCATCGCGATCTTTTAGCGCGCACTTTACGACTTGTCTAACCAGACGCTGATTTGGCGGCCTCAAATTGCAAAGCATGTACCAGGGGCGTCAGCACTGTTCTGGTGTCTTGCCATTCGTAACACTTGCTGTAGTTCGTTATCTCGGACACCGGCAGTAAATGTCTGCATCGCAAAACTTGTTCGAAAATTTTCTGGCGCTTCAAGATAGGTCAGTCTAATTAGTCTGTCGATACTTGCTTCAAACTCTTGAAGACTCTCCCCGAATGCTGTCGCCTTGCTCTCAACTGGGTGCAGTACACATCTCGCAAATATTTATCACCATACCGTAATTCCAGAGCTTTTGTCAACTCGGCATAGGTGTTCTGGCTGTCAGGTGGCACTTTCTGTAGCAGTTCTGCCGCAGGTCCTTTTAATGCAAGAACGAGTGAAACAGCCTTGTCTTTCTCTGTCCAATTATTTGCACATGCAGGAGCTTAAAATTGGCGGAGGTACGTTGCCCAGTGACTGCTTCCGTCAAAGGTTGGAGCTTTGACATGAACTGTCCCTACTGCAGGTAAAGTTACTTTCTCCGTTGACTTATTTTCTGCGTCTTTTTCTGTCTTTATCATTGGTACAGTCTGTTCACAAAGTTGTTTTGCTTGGATCTTCAGGCACTGCTCAACTTCACTTTAATTTGTTCTCTTATGTTTGCCATTGAGTTTTCTACTGCAGATATTTTATTTGACACAGATTCTTCTATGACAGATATTTTTATAGACATTGATTCTTCGATGACACATAATTTTGTAGACACCAATTCTTCAACAATCGAGACAGATTTTTCTATTTTGCTATTTTTAATGTCATTCATTCTTGTGCCTCCGATATTTTAGTAACTTGCTTATTAAGCTCACCTCGTAGTAGACCCAACTCTGTAGCGGTTTGTTCTTGTGTCTGCTTTTGCTCCTGTATTAACTCCTTTATGTCTTCTGTTTCACACTTCCGTTCTTCTGTTTGTCTTTCTTCTGTTTCTAGCATTAGTGCTTTCTGAGGTTCCTCAGCCTCTTCTCTTTCCTGCCTGGGTTTTTCATCCTGTCATTTTTCTGCTTCTTCCGCCTCCTGTCTGCGTCTTTTCTCTTCCCGTGTCTGCCGCAGCAGCACGTGGAAAGCTTCCATCATCTGACTGGCATCCATTGTTTACCAATTAGTTACAAATTACCTCGTCTTGTACAAAGTGTCCACTGTTAACCATTCTATCCCACTTCTGACACCACTGTTACGACGGTCTACTTGATCGTCGTAGGTACAGTGTAAAACAATACAAGACACCAATTACGTCACTGATTACCAGCTTTAATTTTCACAGTTAAACAGTTCGTAATTAACAACACAGTCTCTTACAACAAATCAAATAAAAATTGTTCACACGCAATAAAATGTCAACTAATATTAAAACACAATTGTATTACAATATACCGCCCGATTATAAAACACAGCACTTCACTAATAACCACTTGAACGCACACAGTATCGCCTGACAATAAACTCGAACCGCACTGTAATATATCGTGACTATAACTGAAACTGAAAATCGTTGAGTACTGGTATTTATACCCCCCCCTGGCCACATTTATCTCACTTACGCCCCTGGGCCCAAGGCTATCTGACGCCCCTTCCAACCAATAACAACTGATTACTTTTTCATACAAGTAATTTTAAGCATTGTCAATTACGTTACAAAAAAAGGGTGTTAATAAAATAATAAAAAGATGTATAGTTAAGAGAACACCTTTATTTTTGACATGAAATACATTTTACTTTACAGTGACAAAAAAGCATATATGCATAAAAATTCAAAAATTATTGTAAATGCATTTGTTTATCAAGTCTTAACTATACCTAACTAATAACTGGTTTGCGTCTGGCCTTTTCATGAGCAAATTTGCTGATCACATCTTCATAATCTAATTTTGTTGTTAAGTCATTTTCGATTAGAAGAACAGCTAAGTGAATCAGACGTTTTTGAGTTTGAGTTGAGTTTAAATAATTCTTAATCCTTGCTAGTGTAGAAAAAGATCTTTCAGCTGAGCAGACTGAAGCAGGGGTAGGCAGGTAAATTTTCAAAGCAATGGCAACATTAGGATACAAATCTAATAAATTCTTAGAAATCAGAAGTCTGTACAAATGTGATAGTGATAGTGATTTATCATCACTATTAATGATTTCTTCCTGAAGAAAAATTTTTAGATGAATGCATTCTGTTCGAAAAGATTCTTCTATATCTGATGGATATATCTTCTGTAATCTGTCAGCAACTTGCATTATATCTTCTAGATTAGTTTCCATAAGTTCTGATAGAAACGTGAATTTCTGAGAAAACTCAGTGTAAACTGACACTTGATATTTTAACTCTGTGAGCAGTTTCATTAGTATCTGAGTATAGGTGGTCTGACACGAAGAACTTTGACTTTCTAGGTCTACTTCTGATCCACTATCTGACTCATCAAAAAATCTTGTACGCTTTACACCTCTTTTAGGCCTAGTTTCCTCTTTTTCTGTTAATTGTTGGACACCTTTTAGTTTAGTTTCCGCAATGTTCTAGTAGACTTCGAATGAACATTTCATTTCTTCAACAAAATTAATAAGGGAGTTGTACAGCTTAACAACTGTGCCAGCGCTCATTCTTTCAGACCGTATTTTTTCCATTACATCTCCAAATCTACCAAAGATAACCCCCCATACAGTACCCATGAAAACTGTTTCAGAAGAGGTAATTTTTCTTAGGATGCCTTTTGCCTCTTGCCTGGTAGTTGACTTTTCAGTCTTGTCTTCTGAAATTAATTTTAGGGCCTTAATAATAACTTCAAAATCTGTATTTAAACTTTTGCATGCATCTTCTCTGGCAGACCACCTTGTAATACTTAGAGTTTTGATAGAGTTTTTTCTTGAAGAAAAAAAAAGATTCTAAGAGGTTCCAGCGATAGGTTGAAGCTTTGAAAAAGTTGTACAATGTTTGTAGAAGGTCAAAAAAGTCAACAGCAAGCCTACAGCAATTTGCAGCACTTGAACCCACTAGGTTCAGAGAGTGGGCAGAGCATGGTACATAAAATGCTAGGGAATTAACTTCTTTAATTCTTGGCTGCAAACCAGAATACATTCCAGACATACTAGATGCGTTATCATATGATTGCCCTCGAAGATTCCGTATGGCCAGGTCATGATTCTGTAGGAAAGTAAACACAGCTTTGGCAAGCTCTTCACCTGTGCGGCCTTGATTTTTCATAAACTCAAGAAAATGTTCTTTAGGAACACCCTCATCTTCATCATTCATATACCTTAAAATAAAGGTTAGCTGATCACTGTGTGTTACATCTGGAGTAGAATCCACTATTATTAAAAAATATTTTGATTGTTTTACTTCTTTAGTGATTTCATTAATGACGGTTTTAGCCATTATCTTAATTAGTTCTTCATAAGTAGCATGCGATAAATAAAATGTCTTACCTTGGCCTGGATTCCCAAAGCGATCTATGTGGCTTTTTAAGAATGGGTCGAATTCTGCAATAAGTTCTATACACATCATAAAATTCCCATTTTTTACTGAGCCATACACTTCATTTTCTCCAGGAAACGCTAGTCCACGAGATGAAAGTTTTTTAACGATAGCTACCACCCTCTGCAGAACACACCTCCAATATGTAACTTCCTCTTCTAACTGACTCAATAAATGTTTATCAATTCTACACTGTTCATTATTCCTTCTTTTAAACATTAAAACACTCTCATGGTGAGATTGAGAATTCTCATGTTCTATCACTAGATTATTCCACATACTATGTATTAGCTCAAAACTATGAAGTAATTGATTGCGGCCTTGACACAATGCATGCAGCCACGTGAATTCTGGTACAGTCTAGCAAATGCGTCAAGAATCATGTATGCCATACACATTAGTATTACAGTAGAACTTGGCTAATTCGAACTTTTACCGTGGTCCCTTGAATATCCTATGTAAAACCGTGCAGAAACATCGTCTGTAATTTGAACTTTTTTTGGGTAATTCGAAATAAAAATTTTGCTCAAACTACAACAAATCGCCTGCAGTATGGGCTAGACCACGTAACAATAGAGACACGACTGGAAACAGACAAGCAGGCATCGCCCTTTGTGAACAGACGCTTGTCCTTTGTGTCAAATTCGTGGAATTGGTGCTAGTATCTCGCGATGACATGTGACTGGCTCGTGTAACGGAACCGTCCTCCATTGTCCCTTGTTCCACGCCTCGTCAGTCAGCCATCCTCACTGTTGCCTTCAGTTCAGTCTGCCTGCATTCGTGTCGTGGAAGGGTTAGGTATTTTTGAGTTTCTACTGTGCGAACTGTGCCCTGTAGTGAGAGACCATTCCTTTCTTTATACAGTACTGTATATACAGACTGGTGTGTTATAGTGACGCTTATTTTGCAGTTTTATTGTGTTGTGTGTTCATCATGGCCCTTTCAAAACCAACACGGACCCAATACAAATCATTGACATTTGCCGGAAAAGTTGCCGTCATTTGGGAAGTGGAAAAGGGATAAAAAAGAAATCTGAAATTGCTAAGGAATTCGGGATACCGCCAAATACACTGTCAACGTATCTAAAAAATAAAGAGAAGATTTTGAATAGTGTGTGTAAAGCCAGCGACAAAGGTAGGAAAAGAGCGCGAGGACCAGAAAATCTTGACGTGGATGAATGTATAGTGAAGTGGTTTAAGCAAGCAAGGGACAAAAAAATTCTAGTCAGTGGGCCCCTCGTCAGAGCCAAAGCTGAGGAATTCGCATCTAGCTTAGGGAAAAATGGTTTTAAGGCCAGCACTGGTTGGCTCGATGGTTTTAAAGAAAGGAATGGCATGTCTTTCAAAACTGTTTGTGGGGAAAGTGGATCTGTTGACGTTAAAGCTGCAAATTCATGGAAAGACGATTTGTTGCAAATGATTTCTGATAGAGACACTAAAGACATTTTTAACGCAGACGAGACGGGCTTATTCTTCAATGCACCCCCAACAAAACACTTGCTTTTAAAGGAGAAAGTTGTAGTGGCGGCAAACACAGCAAGGAGCGCATAACACTTTTAGTTGGAGCTAACATGGATAGCTTAGAAAAACTGCCGTTGCTAATGATAGGGAAGTCAGCCAATCCACGTTGTTTCAAAAATGTAAAAACAAAACCAGTTGAATATGAATCAAACAATAAAGCTTGGATGACAGGTGAAATTTTCGAAAGATGGCTTTTGAAAATCAGCAGGAAATTTCGGAATCAAAACAGAAGAATCGTCTTGTTTATTGACATCTGTACAGCGCACAACACTATTCCTGTGATGGAAAATGTAAAGGTTGTGTTTTCCCCCCATACATGACTTCAGTAGTTCAACCTATGAACCAAGGTGTAATAAAAAATTTTAAGCATTTTTACAGACGGCTTGTGGTCTAAAACATTCTGTCGGGTGCTTATTTAGATGAGCACGAAAATACTATCAAGATTAACATCCTTCAAGCTGCCCGAATGTGCAACAGTGCTTGAGACCAAGTTACGCAAAAAAAATTGCTAATTGCTTTCGTAAAGGTGGTTTCTGCCACATTGAAGGTGAAGAGGAGTCGTACCCACTGCGGATAACTGGGAAGATGGACATGACGCAGGCATTCGTTACAAAGAGTTTGTAAACGTGGATGAAGACTTGGCGGTGTGTGGTGAACAGACAGATGCGGAGATCGTGGCTGATGTTATGAACAAAAGAAATGATGGTGCATCTTCAGATGAAGAAGGGGACCAGCTAGAACTTCCAGAGATACCGATTCCAACGGCTTCACAGGCATCAAATTACATTCAAGACTTGAGACGGTTTGTTGAAGGACAGCAGAACGTAAGTGACGCTATTTTCCAAGCACTTAATAAACTTGAAGAGTTTACTATAACTCAGTGTATTAACTGCAAAATGCAATCAAAAGTTTCTAGCTTTTTAAAAAATTGTAAATGCTATATTTTGTACTGAAACGTGTTTATACGTTTGTAATACATATGTATAAGGAAATTGTTTAATAAAATAACATATTGCTTTACTGAATTTCGGTTTTTGATTTGATGTTTCTACCCTTATTAAAACTTTCCTAATTCGAATTTTTGGATAATTCGAATATTTTACTGGTCCCTTCAGCTTCGAATTAGCCAAGTTCTACTGTATTAGAGATTCTTCTGGAACATTCGACAAACACGTAGACTGTTCTGTAATGTCATAACAATATACATAGCTTTTGCTGTCCGGACTGGTCGACTCATAAGAAAATTATCGTCACTCCTACGAACAACATTTCTTGAGTTACCCGGTACTGCGTCATCGATCTGAGTAGGTGTCGGTGCCTGGGATTGTCTAACTACCTCTTCCTGTGATGGCTTATTGAAGTTAAAAGTACTTTTTTTTTTGGAGAGTGTCCAGCAGGCTTCTAACAACAAATTACATGTGCTGTAACCGAATATGTTATTCGAAAAAACCTAAAGCATGAACATAAAAATTTACTTAAAAAGTTTAGCAAACGCAAATAAAATTTATAAAAAAATATAAAAACATAAGAACGTCAGTAGAGTCTTAAAAACAAAACGAAAGGCATGTCAACAAAACAAAAAACTTATAATTTTTGAAAAAAAATTTGTACTTACATTTATTAATTTCAAATCAACAAATTTAGGAGGAGCTCAAAGTAAATAGTAGAAGAGTGATTAAAAGTAATGATTTCTTCAGTTCCCGCTTTTTGTACTTCAATGCAACTTCAGCAAATTAAAAACTGACTTTTTCTTCTGCACATGATCCAAAAAAGTGGGTCTGCTCAGGTCAATGACTAACTCCGATTACAATATCCTGGACAGTAACGTGTGACGTCACGAATTTCTGCATCCAGCCGCCATATCTTGAAGTAGCGTTAGCTGAAAGTCCGTAGAGTATCAAGGAAGCCGAGTCGTCACTATACTATTTTTAAGAGAGAACATTGGCTAATTCTGTTATCCTTGTCTATGCTTAATAATGAATAGAAAAAGAACATTCGGTGACTTCGTGTGTGATTGAGAACCTTGGCTACCCCGGGTGCTGGCTTCGAACAGTGCGGAGCTTTGTCACGCGTCTCAGAAAAAAACGCACTCAAGTTTTTCCATTCCACGCACTCAGTATGACCCCGCTAATGATGTCTAGCCACTTTGCTCACACACGATCTCTACAGCCTCTTTATCATAATTGGCTACATGTGAGTTACCAACAAATCTGCATAAAAATCAACAGAAACAAGCGACACAATTTGAAACTCGTCAGCTGATTAGTGCCAAAGTCATCTGGTCTACTACCTAAACAATTATAAGCAGGCTGTATACTGTACTGTAGGCACTGCTCGAAAATCGTTGTGCAGAAATAAAAAACAATGACTTCACGCATTACTAAGCAGTCTTACCTCTGAACTGCATGTAAAACCTGTGATTTTTTGGACCTACGATTTTACAAAATAACGAATTTTTACAAAGATGGGACCTAGTCTAATCAATTCCTCGTGCCCAAAAACCCTGAAGTACCAACTTTCAAGAAAATCATCAGAGCCGTTTTCGAGAAAAAAAAAGTACATACATACAATTATTGCTCACTTAATATTATAGGATATTAACCTCTGATGATGCTGACTTAATCAGTGAAACCTATATAAGATAATACTTATACAATATAACACAAGTACAATATAATTTTACTTACGGAAACAGTTAACATTTGAAGAACTGTTCATACATACATACATACATACATATATATATATATATATATATATATATATAATGCAACACTACAATTTATGTATGATATACTGTATTGGAAGAGTACTCAACGTACCAAATAACTTACCAGCTAGGTCATGGGATTTCTGTGTTCATTAGGTTAAGTCCCTTTTGTTGTACAATAAATTTTATGTTAGAAGAGAGGAGAAACATTTTGTGGCATGGAATAAATGTTAATAAAGCATTGATTTATAAAAAAATAAATTCTTTAAAATTAAAAAGATATCTGTATTAAAAGTTGCCTGTTAAGAAAAGCTGTTTTACATGTGTTAGTCATAGTATATACCTTATAAATTACACATAAATAATATCCAAACAATAAAATAAACACAGATATGAACATATAAATAATAAACATAAAATGCATACATAAAAAGAATTGTAAAATTGTTTTTAAAAAAATTATAAAATTGTTTTACTTACTTGGGTGTCTGACATTACAATATAGAATTCAAGTAATTATTTTTAATGTTACAAATGTGATATTAATTAAAAATTTATTATAAAAAATGATAAGTTTGTTGTAGTATTTTAATACAAAATAATATTTACTTTATTTCAATAAACATTAATTATTGTGCACCCATTTTAACTAACTAGAAAAATTTACTCGAAACAGATGTTACAATTACATGCTTAAATTATATTAATTATTTAAATTTTTGTAATTACACTATGTACAATTATTTATTTCTTCCTTCTTTTTTATATCATAATTGAACTTGTTCACTGTCTTTGTTTATAAAAATAATTGTTAATTTTTCACCTGTTTTTTACTGTTGAATTACCGTGCCATGTGTGTTGTTCCTTGATGATGATGATGTTCCTGGTGCCGGAGTCTGTAGTCAGTTGTCCGTTGAACAGAGTGTCTCTCATCTTAGAATAATTGGCATCTGTTTTATGTCACTGAGCAATCGGACATAGTGTCCCCATGATTAACGTCTGTTTTTTCGTTCAGAATCATACGGGATTATATACTGAAGGCATGCCAACAGGTTGAAGATTGTGTAAGACCATCTCAAACGTGTACATTTTTGGTCAGCGTGTTGGTTTTCACCCATCACTTTTTCATAATTTTGCACTCATAATTAGTGTTCATGTGCGAACTAATAGAATCATGAGATTCGTGATATTTTTGTCTTTATTTAGATATTAATTAATTGCTCTGCACATATTAACTGAGTAATTAATTAATTTGTTTGTTTACCTTCAAATTGTAACTACACATGTGTTATTTTGCACATCTCAAAATGAAATCAACCTTTTTGCTTTATGTAATGTCAGTGTGCGAATTTTTATTAAATAAACATATTTAATTATTTGCATTCTCTGCCTGCCTGGACTGGAGCTCACTACCGCATGTTAAATACACTGTATGCAAAGAAACGATTGTTCTCTCCCTCATCAGGTGATGCGACACACGTACATCAGAAACACTGTACACAGACACACATGCAGTTCGCCATCCCTTAGTAACGCAGTAACAGGTGTTTAAAAACAAGTTAAGAATTGTCTAACTCTTGTTTGTTCCCGTTTGCTTCATTTAAAACTATGTACATCTGTTTATATTTATTTTATATGTACAAATAAATTCCTCTGCGTTAATATGCAAATATGTATTACAAAGGCTTTTTAAAAAATATATAAACACTTGGTACGTTTCACAGTTTTTATTTATATAAATAAAAACTGAAACGTACCAAGTGTTTAGATATATATATTTTTTAAAACCTTTGTATTAATATGCCTAAAAACCTTTGTAAAACCAAGTGCCTAACGAGTCATCAGTTAATATTGTGCAAATATGTATTGTTACTATATATATTGTAACGTTACATAACCCGGTCCCAATAAATTAACACATGATAACATAGAGGTCAGAAATGGGTAACCTATGGCCCGCTCAAAATTAAATTATATCACTCAACATGATAAACAATTCGAGTGATATATGGTGCAAAGTGAGTTATAGTGTACCCATTGTGGTAAAAAATAAAAGTGACGGTAACTTATTACCAAACTGTGCTGTGTGTTTGGAAATTATAAAACTATGAGAGTATGCTATAATACTAATAACTGATTTTGTAATTTTATTTATTTATTGTAATATTTATATTGTATGGACAACCAATTGTTATACGTAATTTAATGTTATATTTTTTAAAATATTTGTGTTGTAATATAGGATAACCCAGGGTTAGTTCGTTTTAAAAAACATAAAAATTTAAAATGTAAAAGGATAATAAAAAATTAAAATAATACTAGGAGGTAGATGGCAACAGGAAGTAGTGCAGTGTAGTAATACTACGAGAGACTAATAAATAATATATATAAATTTATTTAAAGATAATAAAATTATCAAATATTTATATACAAGGTCATAAGAAAATGAACAAAAACATATTATGTAAACAAAACTAATAAAGAAACCGGAATGGAAAAGAATTATTTTTCAATAAATAAAATATAAATTTATAATAATTACAAACTGCCTGTATAATAAAAATACGATGGGTTACTAAGAGTGACGGAAAAATAACAAGTATTGTTAATTAGAAAATGTCGAAATAAAACCATAGAGTTGCGGAAATGATGCTACTACAATTATAATAAAAATAACCTTTTTTGGAACTTTAGAGGAGTGGAAAATAACACAAAATTAACAAGCAACATGACCACTATATAATCATCCATACTTTATCAAAATTAAATGGTTATACTCCTTAATAAACAGTTAAAGAAAACCTTCTGATGATTCAACCTGGTGTCGCCATAGTCCTAGTTGACGATCGAAAAATGCGCCAAACGGTAAGGAAATTATAACGCAAGACGGACCTCACCAGATAAAAAAGCTTCATTTCAGTGAGAACCCTACGGAGTGAGGTAATATAAACATTTTGTTTAATAGTTCAAGAAGAAAACGCATTCCGAACGTTGATAAAGAACACAAAATAGTTATTTAATCATATGTTTTTTTAAGTAAACAAAAGCACGCTGCACTCTTACGGACATTCCTGGAACTACATACGACACAAAAAAATAAACAAATTTATTTAACATTTTTCCGGTATTTGTAAAGCTTAGTTATTATCCATTTCTGACACTCTCGTAACAAAAAGAACTTACCCTGAACCCTGGGGAATTATTAAGAATTATATATTAATTGATGTTTTTAACTAGAGTAAATTTGGTAAATAAAACCATATCTGTTTTTTTCTTTAGACAATTCTATGTTTGCTCGGTAAAGTCGAGATTATGTTTTATTTAAAGAAAGATCAATTGTGATATGTGTATTTGGTGGCAGGAAACAAAAACCAATAATATAAATAAATAATATTATTGAAAAATAATCTTGAATAATAAAGTGTGTTATAATTTTTTTGTAGTGGGTAATTGTAATAATTTTCAGCACAAAAACAGAAGAAATCGACACATCGGATCAGATTTTGCTATAGTGTAGGCTGGTTGAATTAAGCGTATAAACTTATCACACCATCAGCTGATTTAAATCATAGCGAACAACTTGAAAAAATCCTGAATCGTCTAAACCAAGTGCAAATAATTGGTACTTACTCTCTCTTCTTCATAAGGCTGAACAACTTCCCTCCTTGACCCCAAATCACACACTCTCGATTTCTGTTTAGATTGAGTAACATTAAATAAAATATTTTATTTATTATTTAAAAAAAAAAAAAAGAGAAAGATTTTATAAAAACTTCAGTTATTATAATTCAGAAGTGACGCATACTGCGTGAGGCATATAATATAACTCTATAGTAACTCACATTAAGCGGTATGTTATAGAATTGGCGTACAACTGTGGGACTGAATTAACAAAACCTGAAATTGCAATACACTAGTAAGTGGTGAACGCCTCACATTAAGCGGTACGTTACAATATATATATATATATATATATATATATATATAGTAATGTAACGAAAATATGGTCCCCTACGTTACATAAATCAATTTATAAGTTTTAAAATAAAATAAAAATAATAATTATCCATAATCGTAAAAGGTCAGAAACCCAACCCATAATTGAATAAATGAATTATCCCCAATAAGAATACAAGGTAGAAAGAGAAAAAAATTAATAATGTTAATAAATACAAACCTCAAAGTTCAGTGAAAGGTGTAAACAATAGACATTAACAAATGATGTAAAAAACTAACTTAGACTGTTTTATAATAATTGATGTTTTAAATGAGAGAATGAGTAATTCGTACATGACTTATTTCATAAAAATGTACCTGTTATTACGTTGTATCATGTTGTATTATTATCATGAGAGTTATGTTATTTTTTGTGTGTAGCAAATGGAGTTATTCTTTTAATAGAATACCGATTAACTAATTATTATGTGTTGTCAATATATCATTATAGAGCTGTTGTTAAAATCATTAATTAATTACCAGTTGATTTCATTTTTAGGTGTTATCAATATATCATTATAAAGTTGTTATTAGACTTTACATAGTTAAATGTTTGTATACATGTAATTAGATAGTAGGCTGATTATAATTATAAACAGGTCAAAAGGCTATAATTGTTAACGAGATACAAAAGGGTTTAGTGTAATCATGTCATAAACAAATGAAGTATTCTATAATAATGCAAGTAATAACAAATTAAAATCAGAAGTAAATAAAAATGTAATGATAGGCCTAAAAAACCAGTAACATTGTATAGTAAGTCAGGTCAGAAAGGTTAGGTAAAGAAATTTGTAAAAAATACTAAATAGAATTTAATGATTTAGGAGAAGTTAATAATAATTGCTAATAACAGATAAATAAATTCAATTTAAATAAAATCTCAAAATGCAATAGTGCAATCATACCGATAGGTAATGTTTTGTAACAGAAAATAATACTTGTTAGAGTAAGTAGATTAAGAGGAAACGATAGTAAAATATATAAAATTTAGTAACAAACAATATGTAAAATTATAATAGGATATAATGGAAATTTAGTAAAGGATTATTTTGATGAGTGTAAGAACATTGTATGATAATGGTTATAGTATAAAATAATATCCAATAAGAATAAAAAGGATGGTTGTCAGGGATGACGAGAGATATAAAATTTGTTGATCCGATTATTGAATAATTACCCATAAACGAAGACGGTTTAGTTTGGATGCACTCACAAAAGAATTGATTAAATTGAATTAAAACAACACAATTGAGAAGCAAATTAAGTAATAAATCACTATAGTATGGTCTACTGACGTTCAACCGTCTTGTATAACCGAGCAATCATAAACCTGTATATGAAAACTGTCAGAAAATCTAAGTGAAGAACTCTAATAGTAAAACTCGATATAATGAGCAAACATTAACTTAATTAATCAACCAAAACAGAGAAATAACTACCTGAATAGAGTTATATAATCCAGTAACATAAAGAACGAAAATAAAACACAAAATTATACTTGAACATCAGTTTCCACAATTCAATAGAAAAAACGTATTTGGACACGAAATTCGTTGAAACACGTAACCACAAAACTCGGACATTGGTGAACAAAAGGAGCGGCATTTCTGCATCATCCCAGGACCAAGAATTCAACTTTTATTTCAAACTTGGAGCGAAGACTGGCGAGGATTGATTAATCTGCATTCGTTACTGACCAAACATTAAGACGAGGTTAGCTGTACACTGCCTTACCGAGTCACGATGTCCAGCAGACGGTAAACTACAATTATTTTAAATAATATTTAATAAGAACTTAATTCTATATTGTAATACCTTGTAATCCTATTTATGCATTTTCTGACCTTACTAACAGTTGAAAGAACCTTCACTCCATGTGTTTAAAGAAATATAAAATCATAACTAAAATAATATAAAACCCCGAATCTGATCGATAATCGATTACTTCTAATACTCTAGACTTTTGTATCTACGTAAAGAAAAAAAACTTTGTTGGCAAGAAATATTAAAATCTTAATAAAGAATCCTTTCAGAATTTAACGATATCTTCTCATTTATATAATATTTAGTGTAGTGTGAACAAGATATAATATAAGTAGAGAGTGTAACTTAGAATTATTGTACGCGGTGGACTAACCTACAATTTTCAGCTGTCTGGGAACCACAGCGCTATTCGCGGACTGCTTTGGTATTAAAGAGAATGAGAAACCAATAAAAATTCCTTCTCTTCTCTTCAACGCGGGCTAGGCTTGAACGAAAAAATTAGAATTACACACTCAATACATAAATTTAACCACAACAACACAAATATATTAAATAGGGAGAAACTGGGGTATTTTTAAACATTACCTTCCCATATTGAGATAAGATATAATATAAATTGGCACTCACAACAGTGGGGTCTAGAAAAGATTGATACGGGCACACCGTGATAATATAAATTGACGCATCCAACGTGTGGCAAAAATCAACACGGGAGAGACACCGTGATAATATAATATGCGACAATACAAGCAAAGGCTGTAAGGCGCATACATAATATATTATAAATATTTTAGTTAATTTCAATAATATATAATAGACGAGCAGGTGTGAGATTGGAAGCTGGCTTTCAAGCAGGAACCAACAGGTAAACATCACGCGATTACCACTGCATGTGTGTATACAAGTAAATAATGCGTGTGCGTGAAGCCTGTCTGATCCTGCAAGTTGCAATCTCACCCCCCAAGTCAATGCTAAATTAAGAAAATAATTATTTTTAAGAAAACCATAAATGTTAGTGAGAAGGTAAAAACTTCTAAAAATGTGTAAAAGTCGGACACGAGTGCAGTGCGAATTTTACTTAATTCGGACAATCAGTGCGAATCCAGTGCGATTTTTAATGCATCATAATTACACTAGTAGTGTGAGCATCATGATAATTGCACATCTCATAAGTCATTAAATGAGACAATATTTTATTGCTGTGAAATCTGCGTTAAACAGTGCAATTGGCGAAAAAGTGCAATTATGTGAAATGAGACGAGAGTGGGGGCTATCATGCGATGTTTCAAATGTCGACAGGCTGATTCCTGAATCGGCATCTGCAGTTTTCTGGGTGGATATAAATAGAAGCCCAGGAGAGACGAACTTGCTTCTCTAACAAACCACAGTCGTGGCGGTACGCTATGCCTGTCCGAGACGCAGATTTTTTAAACTACTTTGGACGAAGTTAGACGAGAAATCTAACATCAGTACGATTTTTGTAGCTGAACTTATAAAGTATTACGGTAATGTTTTTAATTTAAAGTAATAAAAACAATAATAAAAAAAGTACCGTAACGAAGAAATCGTCGGACATCTACAAGCAGTCGCCAGCAAAGAACATCGACTCCTGACAGAGTACGAGAGCACGACTAGCAGAGGAAGGAGATGCAGAGGACTAGAGACGTTTCTATAATAGCAGCTACAGATCCAGATCAACATGTCATCATAGTCTACAGCAGCCAATGTACCATGGAGGAAGAGAGACGAGAGGACGAGCAGTGAGGACAAGAGGACATCCAGGAGGATCGAACCGAAGGCATCACTGGAGGACATGGGACAACTCTGCGGAATTTAAGGTGACGAAAAACCAGTACATAATTTTCAAAGAGAAAGACATTAAAAGACTCTAATAATAAAAAAAAAGAGAGAAAACAAAGACAAAACATTTTTGTAAGCATAAATAATAAGTATGTAGATAGAGATAAAATTCAATGTAATTCATATGTAATCAGAAAATTATTTAATTATTTTTCGTAATGAACATAACGTAGAGTCATTGAAATTAGAAATTAATTATGTAACTTTTTCTTAATAAAAGCACATAGAGTCATTGAAATTAATAAATTAAATGTGTTAAAATGATTTTAAAGCGTAGAAAGGTATGAAGAAAATATAGAATAAGAATGTAGTAACAATTTTTAAAGAAGCACACATTTAGACTGAGCAAGCAAGAAATCTTAATATAATGAAGAAAAGTTTAAATACAATTAATAATATAATATCTAGAATTTAAGATATATGTTTGTAATGTTAACACAGCTAGTAAAGACAATTTGAAACCATAGATAATGGATATCATATGGCGTATTGATCATGATTTTTATATTATTATTTTTTATGTTTGTTTCAAGTAATACATGAAGCATATTACGATTCATAAAAAGAGTTACTCTCATTATAATTACACCTGAACCCCAAATACACGTACACGTTATTTATATTGTTATAATTTTGTCACCCGTCAATGTGTGGCACGACACGCATACATCTAATAACGTATCGTTGTATAATTTTGGCGCTCCAAAATCGTGGGGCTATTCAAACACAAATATATTTGTATTTGTACTTGTATTGTTATAATTTTGGCGTCCCAAAGAACGTGGGGCTCCACAAAAATAAATTATATTAAATAATTTAATTTGTTACAATATATATATATATATATATATATTTTTTTTCAAACACTTTTTGCTACAGTCTGTTTCTTGATGCATATAATATATTTAATATTTATAAAGAAATTATTACCTCAAGATATTTTTTTTCCTTATTAGGAACATGTTTTGAGAACCATTGTGTTCTCATCCTCAGCCTTCGTGATTTTGTGTCTGGTGAAGTACTTGTGTGTTGGCTTGTCGTTATTGTGGTTTCTTGTTGGTCTCTGGTACTTTAAAGTGGTATTATTGTATGTGATTGTGGTGTATGTATTAGTATTTTGTATATTTTCGATGTTGAGTGCTTTGAAAATTGTGTCATGTTTTGTATTTGTTCAGGTATTAGTTTGTTTTGTGTTTTATCTTTGTATATTTGTAAATTTTCCCAAATGTTCATTAGGGTTCCTTTGTGTGGTATGTGTTTTATTAGTGTCATGTTGGTTATGTCTGGGAATTCATGTCCAGTGTTTATTGCATGTGTGGCCAAATTAGATTTGTATATTTCTGGTTTTTTTGTATGCGTTTAGGTGTTCAAAATAACGTTTTTTCAGTTGTTTTTTGTTTGTCCTATGTAACATTTATTGCAATCTTGGCATTCAATTTTGTATATACCATTGGTTGTTGTATTATCTTTGTTGTGTGGGTTATTTAGTTTTTTGTAGATAATTTTTGTTAGTTTTGTATGCTATTTTAATGTCTATGTTTTTAAACAGTTTTGTTAGCTTTGTCATTTTATTATTTATGTATGTGAATGTGGCCTATTTTTTACTGTTTTTACTATTTTTGTTTTGTTCATTTTGATTAACTCTTAATTGTTCAGTTTTTATTTTATATTTGATTTTATTTTCTATTTTGTTTACAGTATTTTTATTATATCTATTTTCATAAGCAATTTGGTAAATTATATTTCTTTCTTTGTCTGTTTCCTGTTTGTTTAGGGATATTTTGTACATTCTGTTAAATAGTGAATAGAATGCTGCCATTTTATGTTGTGGTGGGTGGTCAGAATGGTTAGGTACCTAATACCTAATTCCAACATGACACTAATAAAACACATACCACACAAAGGAACCATAATGAACATTTGGGAAAATTTACCAGGACCCCGGTTCTGGCATGAAACAATGGCAATATGGTTATTTAATGAAATTTGCATTTTACAGAATACATTTTGCAATTCAGACAATGCATCTGAAGAATTACACTTAGATGCATGTGTTGATCAAGATTACTGCAATAAGTGAAATAATAATGGAGTTATATAAACTGAAATTAATTATGACTTTAATTAATAACTAATAAACAATTAAGTTTTATACTTATAACGTTTGAAAAATTACACATTTAATGCCGCTGCTAGTTTAAACATCAAATCTACTGTTATTGCAAAAACCAGACAAGAAGTGATGTGTTGAAAAGGCGATACTATGTAGGTAGAGACCAAATTGAACATGTTAAAGATGGCATATTTCAGTATCTGACATGGTGAGTTACAGCAGACTATAAATACCTCTGACAATTTTCACTGAGGAAGAGATGCTAATAACTTACAGGGACACAATGTTGGTTTGATTAATGACTGAGAATCGGCATCGTCAACATCAATATCATGCAATAGAACACTGACAGCTAATGATCTACGGAGGATCAGCACATCACCATCATCATCAACATCCAGGAGTCATACACACACACACACACACACACACACACACACACACACACACACACACACACACACACACACACACACATACGCAATAACGGCTTCACAACAACAAATACACAGATGACAAATGAACAGTTATTTTTAAAAACAAAGAACTCATAAAGAACTGTAATATTAGCTAACAAAGTAAAACCAATACATAAATGTAATTAGAGTAAGTAGTCAAAGTAAAATAAGTAATATGGTGTATAAAGTTTTATTAAAGATAATTTTTCTATTTAATTAAAAATGGGTGCTCTGTTATAAATAATTATTATTTTAGTTAAATATTAATAGTAAACTTTCAGTTTGATTTAACAAATATAATACTACTTTCGTAGATGATTTGCTATGATTAAAAGTTTTTAATAATGATTTGAAGTTGAGACTTTAAATAAAGAAATTTAAATAATTTTAGAATTGTTTTCTTAAATGGGTGCTCTGTTATAAATAATTATTATTTTAGTTAAATATTAATAGTAAACTTTCAGTTTGATTTAACAAATATAATACTACTTTCGTAGATGATTTGCTATGATTAAAAGTTTTTAATAATGATTTGAAGTTGAGACTTTAAATAAAGAAATTTAAATAATTTTAGAATTGTTTTCTTAAATATGTGTTTTATGTTTCGTTGTTTAGATGTTATGATTGTGTGTTATATATAAGAGGTATAATATCTTCTTATTGTATCTTACAAAAGGAAACGTTCTGAACTTATATTTTTAAAATTCAATATTTAATAATTTTTTTTAAGTAATAATGAATAAATCTGTTATTTATTTTTGTGAATATTTTGATTAGTTATTTCTTGCCAACAACATCCCTCACTCCTCTATAGAAAAGTTTATTGTGCAACAATTATACTTAACGCATTGAACACACAAAATCATAGGACTGGTTTAAACACAATACAGTTGCATTGGGTATAAACACACTATTGTATACCTACATTTATAATATTACAATATATAAACGTTGCAAAATGTGTGTGTGTTTACACACAAATGTTAACAGTGTGCTAAAGTTTATTTGCAAACATAGCTTGCAGACTTTTTGAAAGTAATTGAAAATTACAAGGGGTGTTGAGAGAGGGATTGTCAATTATAAAGATACTGAATAAAATGACATCTCATAACTTGATTCCCCCATGGTTAAAGTTAAAAAAGTTCAGAGTAAACACTACATCTGGATTTGAGTTAAAATTACCTTTTGTCTCGTACCTACCAGGAAATTTTAATATTTTTCAAATTTTTATCTATCTTTTGGCTCCTGGCATCTTGAAATTTCCAAAACTGAACACTATTCAGACTTTGATTAAAATTCTCTTGAATACCTCACATGGATTTTGCAATTTTTATAAAATTTTAACCTCACATTTTTCCTCCCACCCCTCAGATGACTCTCAAATCCAATAGTAGTCTGTGGGCTAGGAATAGTAGTAGATATATTGATTCATTGATTTGGGTTGTTTCTTGCATATAATACATAACAGATATCTGTATTAACACAAGAGAATTATTGTAAAATGATCATGGTTCTTATAGTAGTGTAAATAAAACTTGTATTGATTTATTTGGTTTTAATAATTCTACTGTACGTAAATGATGAGCTATGCTGTTATTGTGATTGTGGAGTCAAAAATGGAATGTTGGACAGTGGAAGCCAGAGAATAAGTGTACTATGATAGACTTGCAGTGTATTAATTTGTGCGCAGTGATTTTCTGAAAATGGATGCTAGTCATAAGTCTGTGCTAGCATTTTCCAAGCTGTGATGAAACGCCCAGAAAAGTGTTAGATTAGAAATGAAAGTGAAAAAGTAGAAGAATGACAGCAGGACACAAAAGATTGGAAGCATAAAAAACATGGGGAAAAAGTTAAAACTTTCAATTACTGTTCAACAGTATTCTAATCTGATATATCAGCTGCCATTGTACTGTTACTGTGGAGGTTGTTTGTTATAAATATTACAGATTAAAGCTAGATTTCCTATAAAGTACAGTCTTATCATATGCTAAAAGTGTATACATCATTGCTGCAAGTAGCCTCTGTACATCAACACAGAACAGTTCATTTTCAAAACTTACTTGAACTTTGATAGTACAACAAATGGTTGCATTGTCATCTATGAAAAGTGTGTCTGTGTGAGAATATATGCGTACATGTTAAATTCCATTATTCTTGCTGACTACAAAGCCAAAGCTGCACCCTGTTTGCAGGAACATAGCTAGTAGTCTTTATCAAGAGAATTATATTTAATTGTGTGTACTAAACACTGTATTAACATAGAAAAAATTTAATCAATCTGTTTGTTCTAGTTATACATTTCACTGGTGAACAGCACTGATCAATATGTGTAGTTATGGATTACGAAGATCATGGCCAGATACAAATAATACATATCAAATGAGCAAAATATATGAAAGTTTGGAAGTGTGCAAGCAGGAGTATGTGGAGAAAGGTAAACATAGATGACTGTTTTTTGTTATATTGTAACTCCAGTTTACAAAGTTCCTTGCTGCTGTGTTACCAGTATTACAATAAGTGTCTTCTGCAATTATAAAATTTTTTTATTTTTGGCTGACACAGTTTCATATCATTATGGTTATCACTTGTCTGGTCACTGCTTAGCAAATATCTCCATTTTAATCAGGAACACTGAGTAGTATAAGATTTAGCAATATTTTGCATGTGGCTGACACGCTACCAGAAGCTTTCATACACATTTATTATTACACAAACAGTGGACCTATTTGTAGTTTGCATGTAACTTCTTTCCTATTCATAGTGGAGAACTGATTCTGAATTTTTGTGAAAACATGCATCAGCTGTACACAGGAGGCAAAATCATTCCACTCTTAATCACAAGTTAGTAAACTTCTTACTGCATTTTTTATTGGTTTAATTTTTTGTTTTGCATGATGTACAAATGATGTATAAAGCACCAAAAACACTTCAATGTTTTCTGTTTTTAAGTATTGAAGTATAGTAAAATATTCATTTTTTTATTCAGTTTTTAAAAATGTGAGCTCATTACACCTACGGCATACACAGTGCGTGCTGTGTTTAGTCTCATTGGAAAATCTGAAATGTGGGTTGTATAATTTTAAAACATTAGCAGTCATTATTACAGTTTTCCATAATCAGTGACTTTTTTATGAAGAACAGAAATGCAGAAGATTATGATCAAATATGATTTAACTGCTACATGATAAAGGGTACCTCCGGTTAAGAGAGGTCAAATTGTCTAAACACTAAATTTTAAAACAAACTGTATAGAGGTGTTTGTTGATTCAAAAGAAACTATTCTGCATGATTTTGCCCTCCCACCTCACACATACTGCTGTATATGAGAAAAACACCTATTTTTATATTTAACTTTGTTTTCTGTTAAACAACAAAATGAAACCCAGCCAGAAAAATTGAGCATGTGGAGTGGATTAAATCTTATATATTAAATTTTTGTTTAACCTCATGCACCTAGCAGATGCTGTAACAAAAATTTCAAAAATATAAACCGCCATATTTTATAGTGTAAATGAGGTGTACCAGCACTTTGTGCGTAAGACGATGGATTTTCCCACACTTTACTTCCATGAATTTTTTTCAGATTTTTTGGAATAGTGGGATAACCTAAATTGCATTTCTTGCTGTGTTTGGCCGTTATTAAAAAAAAAAACTAAGAAGATTAACAGTGTTTTGCCAAATACAAATCCACCATTTCACTATTATACAGTATATGTTTTCATATAATGTGGTGAAAACATATGTTTTCATAAACATTAAATACTGTTAAAAGATTTTTTTTTTAAACTAAGTTTTTGAGTCTTGTTACGTCTCTTGTACACACAATTAGTGTAAATCACACACACACACACACACACACACACACACACACACACACACACACACACACACACACACACACACACACACACACACACACACACACACACAGCATTGCCCCATTTTTAAAATGCAATTTCATGTTATGAGAAATGCTTATAAAATTAAGTAAAAAATAGTAACCAAATGCTTTCAATATTAATTATACCCATTCTAAGTAGTAAATACTTTAATTACTTACAATATTATTTTTCATTAAATTTTAAAATTATGTTATTAATTTTACATTAATATTTTATTATTTTTTATAAAATATTATAAATTTATATTTTTTATATCAAATTTTAAACTATTTGCAGAAACTTTAAGCAGGCTCAAGACCTTGTGACATTCTTTGGTCTACATTAAAAGTGAAAAGACGTTACCTTCACATTTTGCACTTGTATCAAACATTCTTTTTTATATGTAGTACTTATACTTTTGTAATTATTCGTTCTCAGTTATTTCGTAATAGTATATTACAATATACTAATTAATATGTTAGTATAATAACTCATTTTATTATTTATGTATGTGAATGTGGCCCATTTGTTGTTGTTATTATTTATGTGTTGTTCATTTTGATTAATTCTTAATTGTTTAGTTTTTATTTTTTATTTTATTTTCTATTTTGTTTACAGTATTTTTATTGTATCCATTTTCATAACCAATTTGGTATATTATATTTCTTTCTTTGTCTGTTTCTTGTTTATTTAGGGGAATTTTGTACATTCTGTTAAATAGCGAATAGAATGTTGCCATTTTATGTTGTGGTGGGTGGTCAGAATGGTTAGGTATTGTAAAGAAATTAACTTTTTTATCTTTTTTTTACACACCATAATTTTACTTACCCTGATTCCGTTACACTTACCTTTTTGATAAAAACTCCCCAGAAGGTTCCAAACTCGCTCAAAGGTCGCCACGATGTTTTGGGTTATACATCGAAACCATGATACTTACCCTTAATTAATTTAGATCATGTAATGCTCTTAGATCAGAAAATTCACAGGTTTCGTTTAGACAAATTCTCTCGATGCAGAACTCATGTTATGGGTGTGGCGTAATAATTAGTTTAACACATTTTTATGCTATTTAAACGAACTCTTTTATTGCAATCACTTTAAAATAATTGTCTTGTTGGTACATCCTCTTCATTCACTTTTTAAATATTCTATATATACACAAACTTTCACAAGTGAACACTTACTTTTGGTTTTTGTCCCAAACGTTTTGACGTGGTGTCCGTCTTCCTCAGTGGGATTTGAAATACAGAACGTCTGTACAAAGTAACTGTTATGGGTTGTAGGTGTGTGTGGTGGGGTTTGCTGGTGGGAGGGAATTGGCGCTGGGATTCAAAGTGTGTGTTTGAACAAGTGTATCAAAAACTATATGTGATCTATAGTGTAATTGGTCATTTAATATGTTGTTTGGTTGTAGTGTGTGATGTATGTATATTTCATATTGTTCTGCTGTGTTTAGTTTTCTACTTTTAGATAAGTAGTGTAGTATTTCCATGTTGTGTTCTATGTTTGTGTACCCGTGGTTTTCATTTTGTAAATGTGTGGTGAATGTGGAGTGTATGTAGTTTGTGGTGAGGGCTTTTAAATGTTCAGAGTACCTTGAGGAAAAAGATCTTCCCGTCTGGCCGATGTAGAACTGGTTACAATCACTACAGTTTAATTTGTAAACCCCTGTTTTGCTGTATGTGTCTGTGTCTTTGTTAGTATTATATATGTGTTTCCTGATGGTGTTGTTAGTCCTGTATGCTACTTTATAATTGTGTTTCCTGAATGTGTTAGCAATTTTGTGTGTGTTGGAATTGTAGTATGTGAGTGTGATATATTTATTGGGTTGTGTACTGTTGGTTTTATGTGTTTTACTTTTGTGTTTAGGATGCATTTGTGTAGTTTGTTTATTAATTCGGGATTGTAACCATTTTTGACTGCTATATATTTGATTGTGTTGAGTTCTTCTTGGTAGTCACGTGTGTTTTGGGGTATTGAAGTGAGCCTATGGAGCATGTAGTTGAAAGCTGCATGTTTGTGTTGAATTGGGTGGTTGGATGAGTTATGTATGACCATGTCTGTTGTGGTGGGTTTTCTGTATATCACAACACACAAGCACCCGCACACAAAATAGCTAGACACTTAGATAAATTAATCAGAAACAACATAAATTTAACAAACAACACCACCGTCAAAAATAATTTAGATCTGGTGAATAAAACTCAACATGTCCACATTCCACACAATTCAACACTTGCTTCTTTTGACATAACAAACTTATACACCAATGTACCCATAAAAGAAACTATAACAACATTAGAACACTTACTAAAACTAAATAACACACCAGAAACACACATAAAAGAGATCATCCATCTCACCAAAATTATCACCGAACAAAATTATTTCTCACACAATAACACGATTTACACACAAACAGATGGACTACCCATGGGCTCCCCTATATCAGGAATCCTAGCCGAAATATTCGTACATACCATAGAACAAGAACACATATTAAACAATAACAAATACACAAACAAAATCATATATTGGCACAGATATGTTGATGACATTTTACTCCTATACAACGGCAACAAAAGACAAATTGAAAGTTTCCACAAATACATTAACACTATACACCAAAAATTAAAATTCACACTAGATTTAGAACAAAACAATAGCATAAACTTCCTGGACCTTACAATTACCAAAACAAACAACACACACACATACAAAATATACAGAAAACCCACCACAACAGACATGGTCATACATAACTCATCCAACCACCCAACTCAACACAAACATGCAGCTTTCAACTACATGCTCCATAGGCTCACTTCAATACCCCAAAACACACATGACTACCAAGAAGAACTCAACACAATCAAATATATAGCAGTCAAAAATGGTTACAATCCCGAATCAATAAGCAAACTACACAAACGCATCCTAAACACAAAAAATAAAACACATAAAACCAACAGCACACAACCCAGTAAATACATCACACTCACATACTACAATTCCAACATACACAAAATTGCTAACACATTCAGGAAACACAATTATAAAGTAGCATACAGGACTAACAACACCATCAGGAAACACATAAATAATACTAACAAAGACACAGACACATACAGCAAAACAGGGGTTTACAAATTAAACTGTAGTGATTGTAACCAGTTCTACATCGGCCAGACGGGAAGATCTTTTTCCTCAAGGTACTCTGAACATTTAAAAGCCCTCACCACAAACTACATACATTCCACATTCGCCACACATTTACAAAATGAAAACCACGGGTACACAAACATAGAACACAACATGGAAATACTACACTACTTACCTAAAAGTAGAAAACTAAACAACGCAGAACAATATGAAATATACAGACATCACACACTACAACCAAACAACATATTAAATGACCAATTACACTATAGATCACATATACTTTTTGATACACTTGTTCAAACACACACTTTGAATCCCAGCGCCAATTCCCTCCCACCAGCAAACCCCACCACACACACCTACAACCCATAACGGTTACTTTGTACAGACGTTCTGTATTTCAAATCCCACTGAGGAAGACGGACACCACGTCGAAACGTTTGGGACAAAAAATCAAAAAATAAGTGTTCACTTGTGAAAGTTTGTGTATGTATAGAACACTTTAAAATACTTTCTTTCTCTTATCTTTTGTAATGGGTCTAAATTTACATAAATATTATTTTAAAATTTTATGAATTTTATAACATGTGCAGATGAGGCCCCTTAAGGTGAGACAATTGCCAGTAAATGTTTTCATAACCGTATATGGTTATGCAGCAAATCTCGAGTTTATTTGTAGTCAGTGATTAACAACGAAGGAATGTTGTTGACGAAAATCAGTTCGTGTCAAGTTAAAAAGGTGATACTAAGTTCAGTGAAACTTTTCAATACTGAGGACAAGACGTATGGCGGGGAGCGGAGTGAACCAGTTTAGAGACGACACAAACGGAAATGTTTAACACTAAAAGTCAGTCGACCACCATCTTTTGCGCTGTGCAGCAGCAATCGCAGGTGCCCGCATAAACAGCATAAAATGTAAATCAAACAATGTGAAATTCTAACTAGTATTGGAACGTAAAAAATATAAATCATGTAAATAATCAGTGATCAGTAAAAAATTTGGAGTGACAGTTTTGGCCGTAAAAACGTAAAAGTGAAAACAACAAAACAGTGCACACCACAAGGAGACGTCCCATGTGATGAAACCCTACGCACCATTAAAGGAAAGTAAATATAATTAAATACTGGCATTTTTAAATTGAGCTCAATAAAAAGAAATGTAAATGTATGGAAGTGTGTATGATTGTGTGAGTGAAGAATATGAATATAGGCCTAATAAGAAGGGTTGAGTTTGCGTAATCTTGATATACGTATTCGTATTTTGATGTAATAGTTGTTGGAAATCAGTTTTACGCCTTAAGGCGGAATAAGAGTGTTCATGATCTTTTTTATGTTATCGAAAGAAAATAAATAATGTTATATTTTACTTGAAACACGTATTGTGTTAATCATACTTGCATATTTTTCTCTGCCACGTTGGCGTCTGAACAGGGACAAAATTTAATTAATTAATTACTGAATAATACTTCAGTTGGCGCCCGAATTTACAGGGACATTGTAAATTAAAGTTGATTTACAATTTAGTTGAAATGGCAGAGAAGAATGCAAATGCAAATTTATGCGAGAATATATTTAATCAATTAGCGTTGATTATGGAAGTAATGAATAATAAGTTTGACCAACAAAATAAGAATAATGATAATTTGAACACGAGTTTAAATGAATTTAAAACTGAAATGAAGTCAGATAATGATAATTTGAACACGAATTTGAATGAATTCAAAACTGAAATTAAGTCAGAATAAATGAAATAAATAATAAACTTGACAAACAAGACGAGAAATTAGGAGACATGAATAACGAATTCGTAAATATAAGAAGCAAAATAGAAATGAGTAAATTAAGTATGAATAACCAATTTAAAAGTATAAGTGAGAGTTTTAATGGAGTGAGTGAGAAGTTTGTTGAAATCTATATATATAAAAGAGAAATACCACTGACTCACTCACTCACTCATCACGAAATCTCCGAAACTATAACACCTAGAAACTTGAAATTTGGCATGTAGGTTCCTTATGTGATGTAGGTATCCGCTAAGAAGGGATTTTTGGAAATTCGACCTTTAAAGGGGAAAAAGGGGGGGAAAGTTTGCCTGACTGACTGACATAGAATCAACGTAGAGCAAAAACTACTGAATGGATATCAATGAAACTTTGAACATAGCTTCATCATAGGTCTTAGGTGCTCACTAAGAAACGGTTTTAAAAACTTTCACTCCTAAGGGGCAAACCCCCCCCCCTATTGTATGTATGTATCTATGTATGTATGTTCCACATCTCCTCCTAAACCACTGGACCGATTTCAACCAAACTTGGCACAAATATTTTATGCGACGGGAGAACCAACATAGGTGAGGTGCTTTTTTCGATGGGGTCCTTTGGGGGGTTCTTTGGGGTCTTCCACATCTCCTAAACCACTGGACCGATTTCAACCAAACTTGGCATAAATATTTTACGCAACGGGAGAACCAACATAGGATAGGTGTTTTTTCGATGGGGTTCTTTGGGGTCTTCCACATCTCCTCCTAAACCACTGGACCGATTTCAACCAAACTTGGCACAAATATTTTACGCGACGGGAGAACCAACATAGGATAGGTGTTTTTTCGATGGGGTCCTTCGGGGGGTCCTTTGGGGTCTTCCACATCTCCTCCTAAACCACTGGACTGATTTCAACCAAACTTGGCACAAATATTTTACGCAACGGGAGAACCAACATAGGACAAGTGTTTTTTCGATACGATCCTTTGGGGGGTCCTTTGGGTTTTAAAAACTATTAGATCTGGTTACTATGGCAACCCAATAGAATAGATTCTGGTAACCATAGCATCGGGGGAAGTCTCCCGCATAGGAAATAGCGCGGGAGTCGTCCGACGGGCCTTCCCCGGAGTTCATCCACGGAACCCGGGGAGTCTTAGGTCGGATCCCGCGAAAGACGGCGGGGCCAGAGTCCACGGTTCTTATAAATAAAGATATAGGTTATGATATCAAAGGTGGTGTATGCATCTTAAGAAACTTCTTAATAGTGTGTGAATTCATAGTTGTTTCAGTTTGAATTTAAAAGTGGATAAGTTAAGATCGAAGTAAGTTATAAGCGAGTATAAAAAACAAAGTTTTGATAGCAAATGTATTCAGATCATAGTGTTCAGACAATATAAATGCACTTGCTTCAGTTTGAATTTAAAAATTGATAAGCTGAAATCTATAGAGGTATTGTATTGTTAGAATAAGTTTAGGAGACACTAATTTAACAAATGCCTTATTTCAACATTAACACAATGAATTATAAAAGACAGTAAATACGCAGCGCGTGCAAGTACTGTAGACATTTTATTGAAAACTAATTTAGCTGTTCGCCCTCTCCCAGAGTTAGAAATCGAGCAGGAGCATCACGCGCAACAGAATTCTTCTCCAGATATAAGAATACAGTTTATGACATGTTCTTAAACAGGTGCGCTACAGAGTATTCCTCCAGTGAGAATGCGAACGTAACAATATAAGGAAGATTATACAATATACAAGTAATATAACGTTAGAACAAGAATAGGTGCCTATGAGCCTATGAATAAATTATGAACCCGAGCAACGCTTGGTAAATCGGCTAGATATAGGTATCTATATAAGCCAAATACCACTGACTGACTCACTGATCACGATATCTCTGAAACCACTAAATGGATATCAATGAAACTTTGAATGTAGCTTCATCATAGGTCTTAGGTGCTCACTAAGAAACGGTTTTAAAAACTTTCACACCTAAGGGGCAAAAAACCAAATAATGAAATTTATCGCGGGAATTGCATACTTTGTAAATGAAGTGGTTGACATCTCAGTTTATTGGAAACCCCGAATACATTTAGTTCTGAGTTTTTAATCATTGTTTTAAATTGAAAAACTTAGTTGTTTGCAGGTTCTTACAGTCGAGAAAATTTCGAAGTTCAATTAATTAATAAATGTATGTCTTTTTTTTCTCCAAAACGGCTCTAACGATTTTCTCGAAATAAATAATAAATAGCTGTTGCTATGGATGTAAATAAACAAACTAAGAGTTGAGAATTTGTACAATCTATCTAATCCTATACTATTAAGTGAGCAATAATTGTACAATTACGTCCAACATGAAACTCCGTAGCGAAGCACGGGTATTTTGCTAGTAAATAATAAACTAGAGAATATAGAAGTTGAAGTTGAATTAAACCAAATAAGTGGGTGTAGTAGTGTCAAAAATAATGACGACACGGGGGAGTGTGACGAAAATGAAAATAACAAAGTAACAGATGACCATGGCGTCAATACAGGTGAGAATAATGGTGGTAAAATAACAAAAAATTACGAAGAAATAATTAACGAGGTAAGTGTTAGTTAGAAAAATGAATTAACAAGTAATAGTGGTAAGATAGTTGAAAATGAGATATATAAAAGTAATACAGTGAAAATAAATATTAATGATGATAATATAGAAACAGTGAGAGAAAGGGAGAGAATAATGAGAGTGGGGGGTAGTGAGAGAGTAGAAATCAGTGTTTATAAGTTAGAGAGACAATATGAAGAGAATTATTTTGTGAATATAGAGCAGAGGGTAGAGTTTCCCCAGGTTTATTGTGAACCGAAATGTTTACAAATGTTTTTGAAGGGCAAGAGTCCCTTAGAGGAAAACAATGTGTTTTCAAGTAGTTCCTTAATTTTTTGTAGTTGTCCTGGAAAAGTCAGGAGGTGTTTTTATAATTTAGTACCCTCTGCAGGGAATGATAGAAAAAGTATGAAATGGTGTTATGATAAAAGGTATTTTGATAAGAAAATAGAGTTGTTTGAGGTTAATAGAGGTTATAAAGAATTAGTAGAGAGGTTAGATATTGAGAGAGTTAATAATATTGAATAGTTACCTTGCGAAATAGTTAGTGCAGCAAATGATGATAAGGTTGATGATATTGATTACTTACCTTATGATGTAACTGGTATAGCAGCAGATGATAATAATGATGAAATTATAATTGACCTAATTGTGACAAATCATACTAAGAGCGACTTGACTATACTCGATGGTGACAAATTATATGATGTAATAATATGGAATAATCCTGTTGATTACTATGGTATTGTGGAAAAGTATGAGAATTTCAATTATCGTTATATTGATAGCGATAATATAATGTATTTAATAAAAAATGAATTGTGTAGACGTAAGACCAGGTTATTGTTCGATGATGGGGGGTAAACAATTAATGTTTATGAACGTTTAACTATGTGAGTAGTGGTTTTGAAATGGACTGTTTTATGAAATGATTTGTGGTAAACGATAACAGATAATAATGTGGATTGTATATATTTTTGTGTTAATGTTAAATGTAATGATGTAGCAAAGTGAAGTATACTCAACTTTGTGAATTTTGTTAAAGTAATGAAATGTGTTTGATAAAGTAATTAAATTAATTTGAAAGGAGATAATAAATGAAATATTGTACAAGATGAATGTTGATAACAAATTAAAAAATTTTGGAGAATTTAATGGTATAGTAAATGATAAATAATTGATGTTTGATTATTAGGGAGTTCAATTTAAATTAAAGTGTAATGTTTATAATTTTATATGCAGATTTAAAGATGAATTGTTTATTTTGAGGTAATAATCGCAATGTTTAAATGTTATGTAAAATGAATGTTGATAATAAATTTGAATTTTTGGAGAATCTAATGGTATAAGAAGTGGTAAATAATTAAAGGTTGAGTATTAACCGGTTCAATTGAAATTAAAGTTTTGGAATGTTTGGAAATTTTATTCAGATGCAACTGAGATGTTTATTTTACTGTAATGAGGTTTATGTTCATTGTGAGTGTTTACTATGTTTTATTATGTTGTATTATGTTAGTGTGTAGGAATCTTAAACATGAATTGTATGTTTTTTAAATACGATTCCCCATTTTCGGGCGGTCACGGCTTCACCGAACCCTGACCGTGGATTTGGCTTAATATTCTAAATTGGTGAACTTAGAAATACAACTGGGGGTTTAGATCAGGGGAATCTAAGATGATATAACTTTGGAACACGGCTATATACCTAAGTATGGGTGATAGACCGATTAAGGGAGTGTGAATATTAATTTAATAGGATTACTGGTATCCGGGACATCAGTAATGCCGAATTTTGTATAACGCCAAAGCAAGGATGGGGGAGAAAGAAAAGAAAAAAGTGTTCACCCCTTCCGCTTCAGTCCTTGTGGAGGCAACTGGGTGCTACAGTCTAGGGGGGTAATAGTGTGTGTGGAAGGAGGAATTTAAAATAAATTCATAATTTAATAAATTATGTGATGATGGAGAAGGTGGTTACTAGGTTGTTAGTAACGAAATATTAAATATTAAAATGAGTTACATCAATAAGGTAGAGTATGTAATTGATTTTCTGATGTAAATGAATGATGTTGTGTTGATGAGGAGTATTTTATTTTGATGTATTAAGGAGTAATATGAAGACGCTTAACGATTGTTAAGTAAGTAATTTGTTCTAATGTAGTTGATAATGTGTTTTGCTCTATATAAGGAGTTTGTTAATTTTGAAATGTGAATGGAATATTTATAATGGAAGGTATTTTTATACGTTGTAATGGAAATGTTTATTTAAATTTTGATGGGAATCAGAACGATCATTTTGAATTTTGGGGTAAGAGTTAACGAGAGAAGGTTATACAGAATGTTGGTATGGAATTCTTATAATGTATTATACTTAGAACTCAGTACTTCTTAACACAAACCAACACAGCTAAGGGGAACCAGATCAGTTAGGGGTATGTTATTATACCAGGCCACTATTTGATATTTTTTGATTTCATGTTTCAGTGTCTGGTGATGCTGTGGCGGCGGTCCTGTGCTGGCCTGCGCGCCAGAGCAGGAGCGTCAAGTGCCTGTCTGACCTTGCGGTGTTGGGATCTCGAAAGAGAAGTCCAGTAAGGTCATTCAGGTGGGGTCACAGTCACTGGACCAGGGGTAAGTTAACCACGATTTTGAATAAAACATAGAGGGGGTTGTGGCGACATATCTTAGTGGATCCCTTTAGAAAGTATGAGAGTGTCAATGAGAGCTTTTATGCTTCGGCATAAAACCTCTCATTGGGGGGGGTATTGTAATGGGTCTAAATTTACATAAATATTATTTTAAAATTTTATGAATTCTATAACATGTGCAGATGAGGCCCCTTAAGGTGAGACGATTGCCAGTAAATGTTTTCATAAAGTATTACGCCTTAAGGCGGAATAAGAGTGTTCATGATCTTTTTTATGTTATCAAAAGAAAATAAATAATGTTATATTTTACTTGATATACGCATTTTGTTATTTGTATTTGCCCACTGTTCTCTGCCGAAGTACACTAAACGAATCCCTGGATTAAACCTTACAGATAAAATCTATATTAAATTAATAATCAATTACTGAATAATACTTCACTTTATGAAATATTATTTACTCTTATCTCTATCGTATAAAAATTTTCTTATACTACTCTACATAAACAAACCAGTACTTTTACTTTTAACATTTTCCCCTTATTTCCTCACACACACTATCACACGCTAGTTATAGATTTTCTTACACGCACGGCCTCCCATCCCTAATTCACTGAGACTTGTACTATCGACTGTGCTGTTTGATGAGTGGTGACGAACTGGACTGTAGAGGTGGGCCGATATACCTGTAACAGGTATTATGGAACGATATTTTTGTGGAACAGATGTAACAGTGACTGAAAAGTTGAAATACCTGTTAATCGCGGCGACGCTGTTCCGAGTCGAGACACGCCCCCTCGCTGTTCCGAGTCGAGGCACGCCCCCTACGCTACTATACAGACACACACACACAAAAAGTACGTAAGTAACAAGTAAACGAATACGCCAAGGCCAAATACTAGGCGTACAAAAATATCGCTGGTACGCAAGGAACAACCAGAACACTGAGTATTTAAAATACTAGGGGTATCACCGATACACAAAATACTAAGCGTATCAGAGGAACAGTAGTATTTTAGGAACAGATAGTATCAAGTGTATTTCGAGTAGGAACTAGTACGCAGCCACTTTTTCGTCCTGAATACTTCATTCTGCGCAAAGAGAAGAAGCTGTTTTTAATAAAGGAAAAAATTCATCCTGATGTTACATTTATTCTCGTGTGATATGCAGATATATAATACAGATCCTAAAAGCAGAATGTTTTTCATCTTTCTGCAACGGATTTTAAGAAAACCAAATACTTTCTGCAAGCATTTCAGTAGTAACGTAGTTAAAATTGTTTGATGCAACGGCTCTCTCCGTTCTATACAAGTATTAAAATAATAATCCTTAAAATTTCAGGAGACAAAAATTGAGATATTTTTAGATTTAGGTTTTCGGAAATATAAGGTCTATCAGGATTTATTTGAATAAATTTGTAAATTACATTTAAATATATTGATATTATAGGATATTGATTTTAGGTTGATATAAAAAAATCAGTCCAGAAATACACAACTATCCGGATTGTGAATTACTACGCCGGAGCGCGGCCGCATGACTCAGTCTGCCGGCTGCAGCCGGCGCTCTCACTTCAATAGATTACATGTAACCTTTACCGATCGGCCTCTCATCGGAAATTTATCCGTATATTAGGCCTATTGAGTCACTAACATAGATTTTGTTATTCAATTGATCGTTTATTTGTATCTGTTTTTATGCAACAATTTATTTTTTTTTAGAAATTTTATGCAGCAAATTTTTTACGCGTTTTTCGTTAACGCGATGGACGATCTTTCTGCAGGCCTCGTTTCCTTTCTGCGACAATGTCGCACTGTCGCCCGTTGTTCTGCTTTGGGGATACAGATTATATGCTAATAAATTATATATTATACTAGTCACCAACTTGAAACTAAAACCGGTTCAGGTTGTAAGGTAAAACATTGTTTTTACTTATAAAAACTATGTGTTCCGAGTCGTTAGTGAAATAGTTGTATTTAATTATATTGTATTATAACCTATAGAGTGGCTGATGTTGAAAGGCTATATTATACTTTTTATTAATGGGATTTTAACTTCACGGGATTTTAACTTAATGGGATTTCGTTTCTTAAATATCTGAACGAAGAACACGAACACGATTATCGTCAAGGAAAGTGCAACAGCTGATATTTTTGAATGCGAATTTAAAATAGTGTTTGAATAACTGAAATCCCAGTATTTTAAAAACAATTCATTGTTTAATTTTATTTATAATGTGTTAAGTGAAGCAGATTGTAATGTAAATAGGTGTGACATTTCATAACTTGTATATTCTGTGTACATTAGTGAATGAATCTGAAGATTATCCACGTACGTAATGCATTTAATTTACTTTTCTTGTTGCTTATTATTTATAAGTTTTTATTTATTTATTTACATTTATTTTATTACAGTTGTTTTTATTATTTTTATTTGTAAAATTTTGTTTATTCTCATTCACTCTTGTGGCTTACTGTTATGTTTTTATTATATGTTTCTGATGTTTTTATCACATTATTTGTTGTGGTATTACGTGTACTCTAAATTATTTCATTGCCCTGAGTTTCGCAACTGATTTGTCTAAAGTCTAACCAATGTTAGTTTTACTCCTAGTGAAAACTTAAATTGGTATTCCCAAAGGGAGATAGGCCTATAAATTCTCTTGTTTCTTATTTTCTTTTAAACAGTAATAGTTTAATAAAGTCACAGTGTAAAGTAACACTGTTAATACTTTTAGTTTCAATTTATTTCTTATAACAAATTATATAATATAGGTTATATAATATCTTAAAATAAATACACTGCAAGTAGGTTTATTAATATATTAATAGGTTTATCTAGGTGAAAATAAACCTACTTGCAGTGTATTTATTTGAAGATATTACATAGGAGACCTGCAGTAAAATCAAATCGAGTTACATACAAAGGATAATATAGGTTATGTATATATAGTATATAATAACAGGTATTTGTACCTGTTATTTTTTTGGAACGATATTTTCATACCTATTATTTAAAAATAACAGTTTAGCCCACCTCTACTGGACTGCTTTGCCCGCAGGGTTGCATGCATGCCAGGCATTAGGCGTTGGCCGCGCTGCCTCAACTCGTTCGCTGATTGGTTATTTTTCATCGTTTGTTTCGGTAGACTGGAGATGGAAATTCGTTTCTTTCGCCACGTGGTCGATTCTACGAATTTCCAAGGTATATTTTTTCTGCGAATTTACGTGCTGGTACCAGCATGTACCTAGTACCGCTACAGGCCGTTCCCCAAAAGTTGTACATTGAGTGGTTAAAACGGGTTGCCTAATCTGCCCTGTTACAGTATAATGATGTTAGTAGAAGTTGGTTTTCTGCATATTGCATATTGTATATGGTTGTTGTTTCTTGTGATGGTTATGTCTAAATAGTTGATTTTGTTGTTTTCTTTTTCTTCTGTGAATTGTATTTTTGGATGTATGTTATTGATTTGTTTTAGTATGTTGTCTGCATTTGTGTTTTTGTTATTTGATACATATAGCCCATCATCTACGTATCTTATCCATATGCCATTTGGATCAAATGCTTTTATAATATTTTGTATTTTGGTGTCTATGTGTTGTAAGAATATTTCTGCAATTATGCTAGATAATGGAGAACCAACCTTCTTGCTGTTGATAAATGTTGCTATTAAATTCAAAGTAATTTTGTTTTAGTATTAGTTGGAGGCTATTTTTTATTTCAGTCATATATTGTGTGTCTTCATTTTGTTCTTTAAGTTTGTTTATTATTATGTCTATTGTTTCATCTACTGGGACGTTGGTGTACATGTTTGTGATATCATATGATGTGAAAAATGTATTTTCATTTATATTTATTATTTTTAGGTAGTCTATTAATTCGTATGTATTTTTTATGTTATGATGATTATTTGTTATATGGTTACTTTTTAGTTTTTGTGCTATAATTTTTGCTATTTTGTATGTAGGAGCTTTTTTGAAGTTGATTAATGGACGTATTAGGTTGTTTAATTTGTGTATTTTTATTAGGCTATTCATTTTAGGTGGTTTTGGATTATTATTTATATATATGTCTGTGTTTTTATTGTTGAAAATGTTTTTAGTTGTTTTTATTGGTTTTATTGTTTGTTTAAGATAGTTTTCTGTCGGGTCTTTATTTACTTGTATGCATTTATTATTGTTGATGAAGTCTTCGGTTTTTTTGACGTAGTCTGCTTTTTCAATGATTAGTGTTGCTTGACTTTTGTCTGCTTTAGTTAATATTAAATTATTGTTCTTTACTTTATTTTTAATTTCTTTTATTGTTTGATTGTCCTTCTTTTGTTTATATTTGTTTTTCATTTCACTAGTGATTATTTTTTTAATTATGTGTTGCTTCTGTTCTTTTTTCTTCTTGAATATTGTATTTTATTAGGTTAATAGCAAATTCTGTTTCTACTATTAAATTTTCTAGGTTTTTGTTTGTGTTTTGAGTTAGGTTAGTTTTTGACATATTGTTTAAATATTCTGATTATTTTTTGTAAAAATTCTGTATTACTTAGGTTAATGGTTCGAGGGTAAAATGTGTGTTTATTTTTGCTTTTTTGTTCTTGATTTTCGTTTTGTTGTTTTAATGTGTTGAGTTTTTTGTTGATTGTAATAGTCTTTGTTTCTTTTCAAATTTTATTTTATTTTCTATGTTATTGTATTTATTATTCCATGTAATTGGATGTAATAAACTTGTTAGCTCTAAGTGTAGTTTATATATGTCTAGTGTTATGTTATTTTTCTTACTGTATAATTGATTAATTTCATTTTGTATCCATAACCTTTATGCTTGTATTATTGTTTTTTGTGCAGTCATATTTTTGTTGTTTGTGTTTATGTTAATGTATTTAGGTGTTAATTTATGTTTTTAGCATTGTCTATTGAAGTATATGTCCATGTTTGTGTTCATTAGTTGTTTTTTTCGTGTCTGAAGTTTATTTAATAACTTGGTAATGTGGTTATATGGAGTTGTGGTTATGTTGTTTGTGTACATGTGAGTGATAATTTGTTATATATTTATTTTTCCGTTATTTGATCCGTTATTCACTTAAAATAGTGAAGTGAACATCAATAATAAGTGAAAGCAACAATCTGGGGTCTTTTCAAGAAAATGTCTACAAACAACTCTTGTAGCATCATGAGCCCGCCAAGCTCCCCCACCAACGTACCCGCCAGTCCCTACTACTACAGTAGCAGTGTAAAGAAGGGGTGATTACCATACCACTACTACTAACACATTTATCGTTTCTGTTTGGAGTCTACGATTCTACCTTTACGTTGTGCAGTTAGTTTACATTGTTTTATTTTTCAAAGTTACTCTTTCGTTAGTTTTTTACATTCATTTCTTCTTACATATGTTCATTCTTTCATACCTTTTTTTTTATATTGCTTTATTCAAAATGAATCTGATAGAGTTGCTGTCGCCTAAAGTGAGGAAAATGCCGTTTTTTTTTTGTTTTTTTTTTTCAAAGGATTAATTCACAATCCTAGATTATGTAATTAATGTAATATAAATAATCGTGAAAATAAACTAAAAAAACCTCCTAATAAAAATTAAAAAAAAAAGAAACAAAATAAAAAGAATTGAAGGCATGCATGCGTTTAATAAAAAAAAAATAAAAAAAAACTGAAACAAAATAAAAAGAATAGAATTGAAGAGTGTGTGCGTGTGGAATTAAAGGCACGTGCACGTACGTGCATCATATGAATGTGTGTAATGTATGCTAATCACTCCTCCTTCACACCGGTACTGTAGGAGAAGGGACTGGCGGGAACGTTGGTGGGGGAGCTTGGCGGGCTCGTGACGCTATGAGAGTTGTTTGTAGACACTTTCTTGAAAAGACCCAAAGTCTGCATTTTTTCTTTGACACGTATAACCTTGCGTTTTGACATTATTGAAGTTCCACCGCTATTCTGCCTGACGAACGCTGACAATATCATAAAAATAAAAGTTGACAACTATTGTATACAGTAAATCACTTGAACTCGCTAAAACAGAGAACCGCACTAAGACAAAGATGAAACCACAATGATGTATGTAAACTGTGGAGCGGTAACAGACAGTGGTGGTGGGGAAAATTGAACGCGAACGTGTAGACGAGTGGGCGGGATCACATTACATTCCATAGGCGAAGTTATTCAACATTTTATTAAATATCAACACACTATACCTGGTTATCAGACATACAGAGGTAAAATAAAGTAAAACGGAAATGGAATTCCAATCTCAGGCCAGATTTTTTTTATCAACCTAGCCAGAGAAAAGTTCGTTAAATAGAAAACTAACTTCGTTAAATAGGGACATTTTAACATGTTTCTCTGACTATAATTCTCAAAATTCCTGGAAAAATTAGTAGAACAGAGAATTTCGTTATTTAGAAATTCGTAATATGGAAGTTCTACTGTATTTATATTATCATTAGTGGAAGGGTTTTTACACAAAGGTTTGTATGGTGTTTGTTTAGTGAGTTTGTTTTATTTTATTTTCTAATTTATTGATAGTTTTTATTTTGTATCCATTGTCTATTGCTATTTATTTGATCATATTTCTTTGTTTCTTGTTCATTTAATGGTATTCTATACATACGGTATATTAATGAATTGAATGCTGCCATTTCATGTTGGGGAGGGTGATTAGACTTATTTGGAATTATTAAATTAGTTTGAGATGGTTTTCTGTATATTGAGTATTCAAAATTATTTTCAGTTCTGTTTATGGTTAGGTCTAAGTAATTCACTTATTATTCGATTCTTCTTCTGTTGTGAATTTTATTTTGGTGTATAAATTGTTAATTGAATTTAATATATTATAAATATTAATGCCTTTATTTTGACACACACACACACACACACACACACACACACACACACATATTGTACTGCTGTTAAAATACAACTCAGTACATAAGAGGAAAATAATAAATTTAAAAAAAGAAAAAATATACAAATTTAATAGTAATTGGAACATATGTTTAAAATGTAAACAAAAACATTGAGTCGATAGTCCCAACCAACATAGAGGTAGACTCCAATATGAGATAAAACAGCAGTAAGATATATTTTTTGACAAGTATTATATGAAATTTGAAATAAATATAAAATAAAAGGAAAGAGTAAGAAAATTATAATATAATAAATACAAACTAGAATTAAGAATATTAGAAATCAAATAAATATATTTAATAATAAGTAGAAAAGGTATATATGTTTTTAAGAGTTATATGATAGAAAGATGTAACTAATGTAGGGAGGGATCAATGTGGCAAAATTGTAAATTGTTAGGATTGTATTGTATAGAAATGGAAGGAAATGTATTAGTTAGTCTATATTTATATTTAAGAAGAGCAATATTAAGAGTCTAATTTTATCTTCAATACTGTAAAGATCAAAAAGAGTGATTATGTAAATGAAATCTAAATTAATATTTGGTATTATTTAAATAAGTCAAAATTTATATATCACCAAGTCTAATGTTATATATAAACTGATAAACAGTAAAAGAGTTTAATTCGTTATACCAGAGTTTGATTGTTTATTTAATAAAGTAATCATTCAGGAGAAGAGATTAAATACTAATATTGAATTTAATAGAACAAGAAAAATACAACTCAATAAACAAATAATATTTCAAGAAGTTTAAATATATCTTTAAAAGAACGCTGATCTAAAAGAGGAATCATATACTGAAGAATAGTCTGAATGGCCATAAAATATAATCCAATATTCCGAAGAGGTATCTGTTTTGCAGTCGTCGAAGAAAACAACATTCAGCATTAAAACCAATAAGAAATTCACGTGGAGGGACGGATCGCTAAGCCTAATATTGCCTTTGAAAATAATAAACATCAACCAGAAGTGAACCCATGACAGCTGTGAAGAATTCAGAGTCAGTCTATTTACATTTGTATGGTAGATATTTTTATATTGTTATTTATCAAAATTTTACATACTAACTTTATTTGGTTTGGTTAAAGAAAAGAAGATATCATATACAATATTAAATAAGATCAAACAGCTTAATAATTATTAACCCTTAGATAGAGTTTCTTTTCATGTGCTGATAAACAAAAAACATAATAACTGTAATTAGATATCTTAATTACAGTACTAGGAAAAAATAACAGTACATTAATAACTGTCCCAACGTGGAAAATATTTTAAATACAATATCTACTAAATACAACAGCACGTAAATGACGCAACCAATGTGATGCATAACGTGGAGCATATTTTAATTACAAGACTTATAAATAATAACAGCACAATATATATATATATATATATATATATATATATAGAGAGAGAGAGAGAGAGAGAGAGAGAGAGAGTGTCATCAACATATCTGAAGTAGCATCCTAATGGTTCGTTTAATTGTATTATTTTTATTATTTCTTCATCCAGTTTTTGTAAAAAGATTTCAGAGGTGATAGAGATGGTGTGTGAGGATGCTTAGTCGCGCACATGTGAGGGTTCATAATTATTTTACAGAATGTTCATAAAAATCACATTAATTTAAAAAACTTTCAAGATATGGGTATTTTTGAAATGCGACATATCAGACTCCTCGTAATAAAAATATCTATCTGATGACAATAGTTATTTTTAAAATCAGTAACTAAATGTATGTGTTTTTAAGTAAAAAGGTTTTATGGGCCATATTTTTTCAGTTGTAAAAATATTCTGGTGTTTTGAACAATAATTGTTCTGTTCAGAAGCCTTCTTGGACAAGAATATTTATTATTATCTGTAGAAAAATAATGAGTAGGGATTCCCAAAGAACCAAGCAGATTATGAGAATTGACGAAAATTACTTTGGGTGGATAGAGAAGTCTCTCTTCAAAAACAATAACTTGTTATCTCAGCTCTGGTATGAGATGTTTGGTCTCCCAGTCACGACAAAAACAAGTTAGAAAATGCTGTTGAGTTACTGCAAGAAGTATTATAACTGTGATAGACTTTGAAATTTCAAGATATTCCGATTAGAGATATAGATACTTAATGTAAGCTTACTGGAATGGTGTAAGCTCAGTACACCAGAAACAGTAGCAGTATCAGTTTGCAGTGAAAGTGTATACAACCATGCCCAGGAGAAATATCTACATGTCCAAAAGTGACCCTGAAGCTAGACAGAGTATAACAACCCACGTACTCATCAAGATCCAGGACCAACATGTCGTCTGAAAGATTTGGAGTCGACATAAAAGGAAAGTGAACTTATTTATGTAAAAATATTACTTTATTTCATTGTGCAGAAAGTAAATTTTAGATTTCTGGATTTTGTTGTCCATAACATGTCCGTTGATTACCTAATTATAAATATATCATACTGACTCAGATCACTAATTTTTTATTGATAAAACATGTTAAACTTTTACCTTATAGTCTAAACCTGTTTGAGCTGTGTCAGAGGCTGTCGCTAGGACCGCTGTCCGCCGTGTTTTTGGAGGCGGCGCTGTTATTCGAAAGATCGATGTTGTGTGTGTGAATATTTTACCAATAAAAAGTTAGTGATCTTCACTAGTGATATACTTATGATTAGTAAATTTTATTTTGTGTTATAAAGGTCAACAGAGACAGATTAAGTATTTTTTTTATAAATTGTTTATAGCTCAGTAGATTGGCAGATATATAGCTCGACTAATTATTCTGTGGCAACGCCTATACATTGCAATGTGTGTGTGCGCGCACGCGCACGGACGCGCGCGCGCGCGTGTGTGTGTAACACTTATGCATACAAGACACGTAACAAGACTCAAAAACTTAAGTTTTTTTCTTTTAATTTTTAAAAGTATTTAATGTTTATGAAAATGTGATGTTGCATTATATTTGGTGAAACATTGTTACTCTTCTTAGTTTAAAATTGTTTTAATGGCAAAACACAGCAAGAAATGCAATTTTAAGGGTATCCCACCATTCCAAAAAATCTGGAAAAATTCATGGAAGTAAAGTGTAGAAAAATCCATCATCTTATGCAGAAAGTGCTGGTGCTAATTTATTTATGCTAAAAGTATGGTTGTTTTTAATTTTTGTTCAGTGCCTCCTAGGTGCTATGAGGTTAAACAATCATTTAATATATATGTGATTTAATCCACTCTACATGCTCAATTTTTTTGTTTGATAGAAAAGAAAATGTAAAACTATGTTTTTTATCTCGTATACAGCAGTGGGTGTGGAGGTGGGAGGGGGAAAATTATACAACATATTTTCTTTTGACTCAACAAATACCACTATACAGTTTGTTTTAAAATTGAGTGTTCAGGCCATTTAACCCACCTTAACTGGGGGTGCTCATTTAGTGTATCACGTGTATGTTTGAACACTATTTCCATTATCTCTTCTTAAGAATACTGTAGATAATGAACATCTTGAGATTGTTTTGTCAGAAAACTACATTGTGTTATTAATAATATTCATAATAGTACAAAGTATAATTTTAATTTTCGTAAAGTTTTATTTTGCAAATGTGATTGCCAAGTACCATTAATTGATTTCCAATTTAAAGATTATGTTATAGTTTTTACACATACACTAAAATATACATAAATAGACAAAGTTATGAATAAGAAAAAATTACATATCGTGGTAGTTTTAAATTGTATGACAAAAGTTAGTGTACTTTGTTCTTTCTTCCATAGTTTTTGTATCAATTTTTTTAAACTACAGGATCTTTGTTTAATCTGCATATATTGCACAGCTCTGTTGTTGTGAATTGCATTATATATAGGTATTTATCTCAATAAATATTGATTGTTAATTTTTTAAAGTGATGAAATTGTTTGTTAATTGTAATAGCCAGAAATGAGTGTAATAACGTAATTATCATGTTAACAACCTGTTCATGGATGTGTTTGTAATATTGTTTGTGTGTTGTTGTGTGAGCACGTGTGTATTTAACTTCATAAAGTTCATCTTACGATACATTTTTAATGTTATTATTATTCCTTAGTTTTATGAGTCAAGGAATATTCACACTTACTTCCGAGGCATGTTTTGGGAACTCAGAAATTAGTTTGTGTGCACACTGTCTGCCACTTCAGTGACTGAACGTTCTGTCAATGGTGCACAAACTAGTGATCTAAACATGTTCATGTTGTAAGTTAATGCATCAAGACTCAACATTAAGTGTGTGTGTGTGTGTGTGCGTGCGTGCGTGCGCATGCGCATGCGCACCCCCTTATAAGTTTTCACAGCCTGGTGTTTGGCAGTCTTGTGACTCCAGAGATGGATAAATCTTTTAATTCTTGATCTTTCAGCAGTTTCTTAAATGACTTCTTCAGGAACTTGGCTTTTGCTTGGATGTCGAATGTTTTTGCTTCTCAAATAGTAACAACAACTGGCACCACACCAAGTACTTCCAAGAAAAAAGTAAAACAAAGAAAAAAATTGACCCTACATCAAAGTCATAACAGACTGCATAAGCAAAACTGTGGGGAGAAATGACATAAAAAAATCTTCAACACCAGTAGAAAATAAGCAGCAGCATCTGAAAAGCATCAAACATCTCCCAACTGTGAAAACCTTGGAGCATACAGTTACCCTGCATCGACTGGAATAGTTGAATTTGACCATACCACCCAGAGGGTTACTGAAAGAAAAAAATTTAACACATCAGATCCTACAAAGATAGAAAAATACTATCTGCCAGCAGGAGTGGAACAGAACAAGAAATAGAAACCCTGGAGATCACAAACGTTTATTCTATCTAAACATAAGGAACAACATAGAATATAACATACACTGTGTAAACATCTTCATGTTTACATACTGACCACCAGTGGGAACTAATTAGCACCAGTGCTGAATATGAACTAGTGAGAATGATCAGCAGAGCTTGCTGAACAACATAAAGAGTGTTGTTAAGCGTACAGTTCAGGATTTAATGTTACTAATGTATCAGATGTCAGGTTGTCTTTTAATTACTAGAATCAAATAATTTTTTATGTATGTTTTATTAGTTGACTCCTGTCCTTTTTATCACATCTGTAAAGCCAATATAGATAGTGGTCAAAGTCTGAAATACAAAAACCGTCACTGTAGAAGCCCCAATCTGACAATTTTTAGCTCAGTGTACAGCACAGATTTATACTGTGTTTATATAGTGTCATTAACATATAAGGTGATATCATCATCATTGGTTCGACTGCCCTTCTTCAGAAGATTTTGACATTCTTCTCTACTCTTAGTCAAACTCCTCCAGTATCTAATTTCAAGAGTCCTAATGTCCTAACTCACCACGTCCATTCGTCTGTTTTTGCCTTCCAACTTTCCTTTTACCCTCTGGCTTTGCTTCAAACTAACATATAATGTAGTCATTTGTAACTTTTTTTTTTCAGCAAATAGACACGAACAATTTCTGCAGAAATTTGGATGCAAACCAAATGATATTCCAGAGGAACTGTTCAGTTTTCTGATAGATAATGTTCATGAAAGTGTAAGTAAGTCATAAGTAAATATGCAACACCATTTCAACTCACTAAATTTTAACAGTGCAGTTCTACATTGATAGAGATAACTGATATTTTTGTGTGTACAAGTAAAGCTAAACATTTTATTGTATACAATGAAAAAGTAATAAAATTACAAAACGCATAAGTAGATAAAATTGTTACACTTAACTAAAAATGAACTTTTTCATGTGAAAACTTACTGATTTTATTGGACGCGTTTCGGCTTACGTATCCGCCTTCTTCAGCTTTGGTAACAGACTGCCAGCATTTTGTAACGGTTGTGTGGAAGGTGAAGTGGGGGTGGTGTGTGGAGGAAGGGGATTGGCGCGGGGATTCAACTTACTGTTTGTTTTCTGTATAATTGTGTCAAAAAGTGTATGTGATTTATATTGTAATTGATCGTTGAGTATGTTGTTTGGTTGTGTTGTGTGGTGTTTATATATTTCATATTGTTCAGTTGTGTTGAGTTTTCGACCTTTGGGTATGTAATGTAAAATTTCAAGATTAGTGTCTATGTTGGTATAACTGTGGTTTTCTGTGTGTATGTGTGTGGCAAATGCGGAGTGTATATTGTTGTTGGTTAAAGCTTTTAAGTGTTCAGAACAACGGGATGAAAAAGATCTTCCCATCTGGCCTATGTAGAAACTATTGCAGTCATTACAATTTAATTTGTAAACACCTGTTTTGTTATATTTGTCTATGTCTGTGTTTGTATTACTGATATGTTTTTTGATGGTATTGGTTGTTCTGAATGCTATTTTGTATTTGTGTTTTCTGAATGTATTGGCGATTTTGTGTGTGTATGAGTTGTGGTATGTGAGTGTGATGTATTTATTGTGTTGTGTGTTGATGGTATTTAGTGTTTTGTTGTTTTTGTTTTTGATGCGTTTGTGTAGTATGTTTATTAAATTGGGGTTATAACCGTTTTTGATTGCTATGTATTTTATTGTGTTGAGTTCGTCGGTGTAATCTTGTTTATTTAAGGGTATTTTAGTTAGTCTATGGAGCATATGGTTGAAGGCCGCATGTTTATGTTGTGTTAATCAAGACAACTAAAATTGTTACATTATGCATGTTATTCTGCATAATTTTGGAAAAATTCATTCTATATTCTAAACCTTACAGAACTGTGTAACTTAACACTATTAACACAGAAACATGAAACATTGTTTAGAAGAGAAGTTTGAAAGTTACGCAAGGTATTTAAAGTTATTAATATATATGTATAAACAGATGCCTGATATACATTTTTCTTAGCTTTAACAAAACAACATATGTTGAATTGTTTATTTTTTGTATTCTTTTCATATGAATATTCACAGACTTGCCCAAAATGTTTAATTACAATCCTTTTTTTTGTAATTTCGATAATACTTTTAACACTGAATGTTTCACACGTTCTACGATGTAATACCCTCATTAGTAAAGCTAAATTTTGTATACTACATATTTTGCCAATGTATCTCTTGTCTTATACAAAATGTCTTTTTAGGTTTTATAAATTACTCAAGGAAAACATTCCTGAAATGCACTGGGTAACTGAATTTAGTAGGTTGCTGAAAGTATATAAAAATTGCCAGGCCATGTTAGGGTTCAAGGTAGTGTAGCACATATAGAAAACAATAGGAAATATCATACAACTGCCATCTGCTTCTGCCGCGTCTACCCATTTTGCAGATTGCTTGTGAAAATCAATTATTTAAAATGTGTGTTGTTTTTTTAACATGACAGCTTTGGCAGGCACTGAAAGTGATTTTAGTACTTTAGGGCTTGCTGCATTGCACATGCGATTGGCACAAACTCAAAAATATCGACATTCAAACATGATATTATATGAAATTCATTTAATTGCTTTTTGAAGATGTAATATTTGAAACATTCCTCTCTCTCTCTCTCTCTCTCTCTCTCTCTCTCTCTCTCTCTCTCTCTCTCTCTCTCTCTCTCTCTCTCGCACACACACACACACACACACAAATAATGTTAATTAAAATAATTCAGCTTATTAATGAGGAATTAAATTGTTATTTGTTGTTTTTTATTCTGAATTCTATGAAACATATAACGTAATTAAATTGACTTTAGTTGTACATATACATGTTTGAAAATAAAATATAAAGTAAGCCAGTGTTTTTGAAGCCATAAATGGTTAAGAGAGAAGAACAGAAAAATCTAACTGCAAGTTGTTACACTATGAAAAGCAACATAGATAATTTTATTGTACTTTTTTAAATCTCTAATTACATAATTGTTTTGTTGCTCACTTTTTTCATGTTGCTTGCCAAGTTTCCATGAATTACATGTATGTCTTATAATTTCAATGCTTTATTAGTTTCTTGGACTTAATTATATTTGTCAAAAGTTAACGTATTATGTTCTAGTACCCTCAGAAATATTTCTTTTTTTGCTATCTTTGTTAATTACTAATATTTATAATTAATTCTTATTAATATTTAAGAATTATCGATACTTACAAAATACTCAAAGTCACTAGTACTCAGTACTAGTATCATGTAAAGTACCCCATGATTAGATCTATTTAAAATTTACTCTTTTGCTTGTACTACCTAAAGAACTATTCGCCTACTGATTTGAAAGTTACTGACATTTCTATGGACATGGATAGTGTAGTAACAGTTTTCATATTATAATACATTCTGTAATTAACACTTATCGATACTTCCAAATTTGATGACAATTTTTTGTGTACTTGAGTTGTTTTCTTGTAGCAGTTTGTGTTCATAAGAAGAAATTACAGTACTTTGTATACAACACTTTATTATTTTAGTAAATATTATATATTATTATTATTTAGTAAATATTTTTGTTGTTTAAATAATGAATATTTATTGGTTGGATACAGTCAGGTTTTATTTTCTACCTGTATATGAGTAACAAAAGTCAGTCTTACAGTTATGTTTCTAATTTAATTTAATAAATATATGTGTCATTAACATTTTTAGTTTCAATATTGGTTATGTGTAGCATATTAACAACCATCTACATGTGTAATATCTTACTTAAAATTTTCTACATTAATAAATTTTGTTGTCCACACACTTTTTATTGCATTTATTACTTTGCAGTTAATAAACACATTTGTGACAGAAACGGTTTTCAAAAATTTCATTGTACCTAGCTTGTTTTTTTTTTTACTTCCATGTTCTATAAGGAAATGGAAGTATGGTGATGGCAAAAAAAACCGTGTTCGAGATAATTGCAGATTCTGATTGTACTACCCTCAAAACATGAAAAGTCATTTTTCGAAAAGTGTGTGTGTGTAGATTTTTTTTCTATGGCAAACGATAACAGCCGCAAATTCAAACAGAATGTAATAATTTTTTGCATACAGCTCTGAATTGTAGAGTACTCAAGACCTATTGTTTTTGGTGAAGATCGGTTAAGGGAAAGGGGTAGTTTACCTGCAACGTTTTATGTGATAAGGTTAATTTTTTCTATGACGAACGATAACTGCCGTAAATTCAAACATAATCAAATAGGTTTTTGCATACATCCCTAAATTGTAGAGAACTGAAGGCCTGTTGACTTTGGTGAAGATCAGTTACGGGAAAGGGGTAGTTTACCTGCAACATTTTATGTTGTAACAAGAGAAATTTTTTCATGACGAACGATAACTGCCGTAAATTAAAACAGAATCAAATAATTTTTTACAAATGTGCCTGAATTGTAGAAGACTCAAGGCCTATTGATTTTGGTGAAGATCGGTTACGGGGAAAGGGCAGTTTACCAGAAACATTTTTTGTTGTAACAAGAGTAAAGTACTTAATTTTGATACATAAAGTATCCTGATAAGATCTTAATAATCCACTGTAGAAACATAGATGAAATATCTATAAATGAAGAGGCTAGTTGAACGGGGTGGGGGTAATTTTCTATAAATGAAAATTATAGTTGAAGGGGAGGGGATAATTTTTATTTAAATGTCATGTGTACTACGTTATCGGCAACAAAGAAGTAGTTTGTTGTTAAAATTCCTTCCTGGGCTGTTTGGGCTTGATCCAATGTTTTCTACAAAACCAGATGTTTTGGCAGTGCTATCGACTGCCATCATCAGTGAAAATTGAGTGCACTATCGTGAGGTGGTATACGTTAGTGATCACAGTACTGTGGTTAAAGCTGAAGAAAGAAACAGTTTCTATGGAAATAGTTCATTTCGAAAAGTATTTTAAATATAAATCTTAGAATATGGAAGTCACGTATGGTTCTCCATACGGATATTTCTTAACAGTTTCATCTCATGTTGTGAGAAATACATTTTTTTAAGGAATGTATTCCTTACAGAAAGCCGCTAATGAAACACAGTTGTCAAAAATTAAAGGTGAGGATCAAAAGGTAGCTTTAAAGCAATTAATGGTAATTATTAGTACTCTAAAATATCTCGTTGGGCAGGGATTGACTATTAGAGGTCATAAAAATGACTTCATGGCTTAGTGAAAGTTTGCAGTGAGGACAAGCCATCTCTTAGGCAGTGGTTCCAAAGAGAACAGAGACATATACACCCTGTGCTACAAAATGAAATCATCCAGATCACAGGAAATGAAATAGTTGCTAATTTTACTAAAAACATCAAGCTAATAAATACTTTAATTTATTAAGTGATTTGTGATGGTGGACAAGGTATTTCAGGACATGAACAAAAGGGTATCTGTGTTTGTTGGTATGATGTGTGTGATAACCTGGAACATGAAGAAAGTTTTATAGGTTTCTATAAAACTGGTATAACTTGTAGTTCAGACAGCATCATTCATTTGTGGTAACAGATCTGTGATGGAGTAGGGAATATGAGTGGCATCAATAAAGGCATACAGGCCAAAATAATCCAGAAGCAGCCTTTGGCTGATTATGTGCACTGTGATGCTCATTGCGGATGAAAGGAAGGTGTGAATCTTCTAGAACAGTAAAAAATGCTATGGAATGGACTGATTAATTAGGAATTTTGTTTTCAAACTCTAAAGCAAAATCCACATTTATGCATATCCAAGAGAATGTAGTCGAGGGTCTTTTTGGCAAGAACAAGTTACTGTGTTCCACAATATGGCTTTGTCGGCGGTCACAAATAAAGGACATTTTGAACAGTTACGAATTATTAATATACCAAAATACTGGCTGAACTAGGATAACAAAGATATGGTAGCCCTAGTAATTTACTTTGTGTATTTGAGAATGGAGTGGCATATCTTGGTTTGATGATGGGATGAGATCATTGATGGATTGAATGCCCTGAGAAAAAATTAAAAAAGTTTTCATCTTCATTTAAATAATGCAATAAGATTTCTGAACTTGGTTTGGAAGAGTTGAAATTTCTGAGACAAAAGAAGTTACCAAAAATAATTAGTGAAACAACTGACCTAAATGTATATTGTCAGTCACGTAATGAGTACTGTAGGCAAGAGTATTTTGAAGTCATAGACACAGCTGTAGCAGGGCTTCAAATCGAATTCTAAATCAGCCTGGTATGAAGGAACAGTTTTTCCTACAAGTATTTTGATGACAGTTTTTAGTAAAAACATTATTGTGTAGGAATGTCCACCCAACTCAGCAGATCTATGCTACTTTTTTCTTTCCCCAAAAAGAAACTTCGCAGGGATGCATTTTGATAACATGGCAATACAATACAATAGCAGCTATGAAGATGACTCCACACAATAGCAGTTCTAAAGCTGGTCTAAAGGGGTGTGAATGCTGACATCAGTGTACAGTTTCTCAGGAAGATTACTTTGAACAGGATCATTCAGTTATTAAGACATATTTGATTTGAAATTGAATTTAAATCTGTAGTTCAACAAATAAAGATGACTTAATGTTTTAACAGTAATTTTGTTTAGATACTTGTTCAAAATATGAAAGTCAACGTGTCACAGAATGATGTGTACATTGACATTGATAATTTAATACACAAGTAAGCTGGTCTTTAAGAAACAATGTGTTCTGTGACAAGCCACAATAAATGTTTATCTTAGGCAGATACCACTTTCTTACTAACTTGTATCAGTCAGCCAAGCTATACAATTTTTTGTTCCTGGTAGAAGCAAGAGATGGTAGATGGACTCAAACTTAAGCTGAACTCACAACATCCACAATGAGTAAGATACTATAAATATTCCATTTCCTTTTTTTTTTTAGGTTTGGAAGCATGTAGGCATCTTGCCTGTCTACATAATAGCCACAAGTCAAGGTCCACTATTAGACAAATATGAAAACGACTTTTCAGAACAAATGAAAAAATTTGATAAAAAAATTAAAGACTTACAAAGAAAGGAAGCAGATTTGAAAAGGTTAGTTTCATTACTGATGCTCTTTGGCATTTACCAAAACTAAAAAATGAAATATTTACTTTATTTACACACACACATTGCAGTATTTTTATACTCACACTCATTTGTTAGAACTGGTGATGTATATTTTATTGCTGAGTTTGTGTGAACACTTAGTAAACATGCAAATTATTAAATATTGGGTATATGCATAATAAACATTAATTTAAAAAGTGTTTAGAAGTAGTATAAAATATATTAAATAGTTGGTTTCGTTTCATAATATTGTTACATGGTTTTTATGAATAGTAACTTTTAGATAATGGCTTTAATTAAATAGCAGAGAAAGTAACTCAGCCACTTTTACTAAACAAAATAATGCTCCTAGTACAATTAAAATTACAGTGTCTTGTATGATAGCCTTGTCTTCACCCCCCCCCCCCACAGAGTAAATCTCAATTAACTAGTTGTCTTCTTGTCTTGTATGTTATAAAAGTCAGAATTATAACAACGATTTAATGAGCACTATAACTATCTACATTAATGTAGACAGTACCTGAACATGTATAGACATAATCGATTGTTTTACAATGCTGCAAAAGGTTATATCTATTTGTAGTTGTTTACATTCACAAATTGTTATGTACTTGGTCATGAATTTCAAAATTCACTATAATGTATCTGAATTACCCATCAGGACAATTAAATTTTGAAAATATTCCAATAAAGAAGACAGAGATAGCAAGCAGTTGCTGGTAGTAATGTAATAACAAGGATGTAAGTTGGTAGTTGTCTGCTTTTGATGACTCATAGCCACCAGAATACTCCAGCATATTGTTTGGTATAAACAAGCATCTTCCTGTCCATTATATTATTGTTCCTCTTGCCAGGGTTCTATACTAGCTTTCAGTCACCTAACAGTTCCTAATAATCAGAGGGCAACAATAACTGAAGTTGTAACAGGTGACATTTAAGTGTTCATTTGTCTTAAATGTAGTCTGATCAGTTTACCGAGTGGCTGTCAGCAAATAGTGTGTAACGTGTATTTGTAATAAAATTATTGTATTATGAATGTAATTTTTCATAAAGTGTAATGCTGCATTCTAATTTTTTTAAAATTAATTCTACTGTATCAAGATGGTCTCTTCAACTTAATTAATTAAGTGAACACACAAGAAATATGAATACTATATGTAAGACAGTACTCAGGGATCAACACGTTTTTTTGCCTTACGAATATTGAAGTATTGTCGCCTCTACAAATTATCTTGTAAATGATGCCAGTGGTAGTAAAAAACACATATTATGTATATTCATAAATGCTCATATTTTTCTTGTATCTTTTATATTATTATTACTTTTTACAAGAATATGTTTTTATTATTTTGTGAATTATAATGTTTCGATAGTATTCAACTATCAGGTACAGGTTATTGGTGAACAAAGTTAGCACATAATGCATAAAAAACTGGAACTTCTGCTTTCACTTTAAATATAATTGGTCTCCAGCAGGCAGGATAAAATTATAACTGCATATCAGATAACTTAAAAAGCGTATATCAAACCTTAATTTTTGCTTGTCCTTGCATAATAGTTACTAAAGGTGATAATAAAAATTATAAGTGGATATTAAGATAATTTTAAAAACATGGCTAGTTGTGATAATAAAATACAATTCCTATAAAAATCAAGTAGTAAAAAGTCAATGAGTTTGGGAACCTAAGACTCTAGAGCAAAAACCTTTGAAGTATTTTGTCATCAGAAGAGAACTAGAAATACTTGTAACTGTAACCCTCTGTCTACCCTTTCATGTGTAGATGTCCCGAGCCCTGAACCCACTGTGTGGTCATCCAAGAACTAGAAATAATGATACATAAAGTACAGTAAGGAAAAGCTGACTGCTGTTGAGAAAGTATTTTATTATACAGTTGAACCTCTATATAACGAAATTGAGAATCCCGGAAAAAATTCGTTAAATAGAGGTTTTCGTTATGTAGAGGTATAAACCATTTATAACAAGAATTCCCCGTCTAATTTTTTTATGAATGTTGTTTCACGTTCTATAATGAATTAATATTACGTACCATTATTTTTCTTAATAGCGCATACTTAAAAAAGTAAATGTATTTTTTATGTCGTGCTTTACATATTAATCTAATACATAATAAGTACGTACTGAATAAAGAGTTTGTGTATTTCATGTAAAGACTTACCTTGTACATGGTTGTAGGCTATACGTAAAAGCATGTTCAACTGAGTTTTAGGTTAACACTGTATTTTTATTTCTAGCACATAATTTTTTCACAACAATAATACAAAAAATGAATACACTAACTTTATTTAAAATGTTAAAAAGCACTAATCCTAATGCATTCTTTAGTCTTTGATGGATGTTGATCGGTAATGTTGACAGTAGGCTATATAATTTTTGATACAGTTTTAATTCGTTACTTGAAAAAGTGGGTAATGTTCTGTTGTTTTCTGTGTTTGAATAAGATACTACGTTCAAAAAAAGTTTCACATCTATTTAAATACTCAAAAATACTGTCAGGTACTTCGTCCTTGAGATGTAGTGCAAGCCTAATTGCTTTAAATGACTGTAAAACCTCGTCGTCAGTAGGTTTTCTCTTGTCTTGCTGGTCTTCAAAATTTTTGTCATCATCATCATCATCATCATCTTCTACCGGTTCAGAGGACTTGCTAACACTATGGAGTATGTCGTCATCGTCCGGAAAATCAGAAACAGTAACCTGTTCATCAGCAGTGATGAAATCTTCCAGTGTAACTTCGTTACTGACATTTCCAGTTGTTTGTAGAAAATTTCAGTGACTTCTTAACTGTACTAGTGTCATATCATCTTCTTCATTCCATTGTCGTGGCGGTACTGAAACCAGCTTTACAAAAACAGTGGAATATTGTTACATCGCTAACATCATTGGTCCGTACTTTTGATAATTCAGAAATGCACTCCCGGAGATCAACAATATTAACAGGGACAGTCTGGTTGTTCTCTACAATGGTAACAATTTTTTTCAGGATTCTTTTTCGGTAGTGCAATTTAAGAGTTTTAATTACCCCCTGATCCATTGGTTGTATAATTGATGTTAAGTTTGGTGGGAAAAATACGACTTTTACGTTATTTAATACAGAATTAATGTCTCCAGGATGAGCCATACAATTATCAATAAAAAGCACAATTTTTCTTTTTTGTGTGGTAATTTGTTTGTCCAGCTTTTTTGCCCAACCTGTAAAAATGTCAGTAGTCATCCACGCCTTTTTGTTAAATGTGTAGTCTACCTCTAGAGATTTAACTCCTCAAAAACAACGCGGAGATTTACTTTTGCCAATTACCAACATTTTAAGTCTTTCAGTCCCTAGCATGTTTGCAGCCACTAACACCGTAATTCTTAGTTTACTTTGTTTACCACCAAAGCACGGATCATTTTAAAAGTTAGCGTTTTGTTGGGTAAACATTTAAAAAATAGACCCGTCTCGTCTCATCCGCGTTGAAAATGTCTTTTCGCGGATATTCTTTTAAAATCGGTTTTAACACAGTCTGCTTCCAAGTTTCACAGTTACTTACGCTGGCACTTGCACTTTCTCCACAAATTACTTTATGAATTACACCATGTCTTTTTCTAAACTTCTCTAACCACCCATTGCTGGCCTGGAAATCCTTGTGTCCCAATGCAGCACCAAATTCCAGGGCTTTTTCTTTAATTAATGTCCCGGATAATGGAAGCTTTTTTTCGCGCATCACCGTCATCCATTTTAAAATGGCTTTGTCGATATCATCATACATGCTACTTTTTAACTTTTTCCTCACTAGACTTTCTTTACGTTGGTCTGCTTCCTGTAGTATCACGTCCCGATTTTTTAAAATTGTCGACAGTGAACTTGGTGGGATTCCAAATTTTTGCGCGATATCTTTTTTTTTTAACACCTTTGTCAACTGTCAACTTCGTGTATAATGCTAATTTTTTCCGAAACACTAAGGCACTTCCGTTTTGACATTGCATACGGCACACTACAGAAACAGTACACGACTAACCTGTATAACAGGACTAATGCAATCCAAAGACAGAGAGAAACTGAGTTACTCCCAGGAAAAGTTATTGCTGAACTGTATGTATGCACTGAACAATAGAGGATGTCTGGGCCAAGTGAATTCTAAGAATTCTGTTTGTTTGTCTATTTCAGTGTTCTGTGTTAGTTAATGGATTTTGGGGAATTCCGCTACTCTTATGTATAGGTTTACAATAACTCCCTTTCCGACCAGGCCAAGCCCATCGCCAACAGGTAACGCAGAACACGTGTTTAAATCTTTTCTTAGGATTTTATTGCTATGGGTGATACAGTACAAATGTACAACAATTTAGGGAATTTACGCTTTACAATTTCAATAAAAATAACCTGTCATTTTCGGCTGTGGTCAAGAATACTTTGTGTTTGTATAAAAGTACAATTTAGGTACAGAAATCAAAGAATAACTACTTTTAAACTCCCAGAGATGTCTTGCACTAAATTTAATGGCATTATTACTTCCATATTCCTTAAGGAATGGAAGTATGGTGATGGCAAAAAAAATCGTGTTCGAGATTATTGCAGATTCTGATTCTACTACACTCAAAACATGAAAAAAAGTCGTTTCCCGAAAAGTGTCTGTGTGTGTGTCTGTAGATTTTTTTTCTATGGCAAACGATAACTGCCGCAAATTCAAACAGAATCAAATAATTGTTTGCATACAGCCCTGATTTGTAGAGTACTCACGACCTATTGTTTTTGGTGAAGATCGGTTGAGGGAAAGGGGTAGTTTACCTGCAACGGTTTTTTTTTATCAAGGGAAATTTTTTTTTTTGGCAAACGATAACAGCTGCAAATTCAAACAGAATCAAATAATGTTTCGCATACAACCCTGAATTGTAGAGTTCTCAAGACCTATTGTTTTTGGTGAAGATCGGTTAAGGGAAAGGGGTAGTTTACCTACAACGTTTTTTTAACAAGGGTATTTTCTATGGCAAACGATAACAGCCGCAAATTCAAACAGAATCAAATAATTTTCTGCATACAGCCCTGATTTGTAGAGTACTCAAGACCTATTGTTTTTGGTGAAGATCGGTTGAGGGGAAGGGGTAGTTTACCTGCAACGTTTTTTTATCAAGCGTATTTTCTATGGCAAACGATAACAGCCGCAAATTCAAACATAATCAAATAATTTTTTGCATACGTCAGTGAATTGTAGAGGACTCTAGGAATTTTGATTTTGGTGAAGATCGGTTAAGGGGAAGGGATAGTTTACCTGCAACCTTTTACGTTTTAACAAGAGTAAAGTACTTTAAAATTCATTTAAACTTTTTCAAACAATGGTAATTGTTAAAAATAAAATAATTTTGTTGCCAGGCAATAAAATTATAGTTTTTTCATTTATGTATTTTTTTTCTCAGTTATGTACTGTTTACGTTTCCATTTTATTATTATGACTACCGCAATGAAAAGGCAGGGAAGACGCACACACACACACACACACACACACACACACAGTTCGCGTTATTTTTGGCCTCATTCATGTTTATTTTCTTACATTTGCACGGTTTTCAAATGGAAAGTGCCGAACCCATACCAACATAACGCATGCAAGCCGAAAAAGTGTCCAGCGTGGATAGCGATTTCCTTCCTGTGGATCGCTGGGCAGTGTAACTGCACGTGTTTACAGAGGAACGATTCATAGACAGACTTTTCGTCTTTAGGGAATATTTAGGTAATATTTCATTTCGAAAATGATTTTAAATATAAATCTTAGAATATGGAAGTCATGTATGGTTCTCCATACCGATATTTTTTACAAAACATTGAGTAAAAATTACTGTATGTTGATATGCAGTATGTGTCACCATTTCATTATATAGAGGTATGAATACGTTAAATAGAGGTAAATTTATACATAGTTTTATTACAACAGTAAAAAAATTCGTAAAATCGTGGTTTTCGTAATAAAGAGGTTTGACTGTACTGTGTTGGAAATACAGGAATAAACTTGGAATAATATTTTTGAAATTTAGCAAGTTATGTATGTGACATTTATAACAATAAGTTCTTGTCGTCCTGTGAAATTCCCAAGTTGTGTCGTCTGTTTGTAACGATCTGCTTGCGTCGAATTTTTTACCTTGCCAATACCTATTTACCTGTTCGAAGTAGATGTTATTTTCCCGATTATAGGCGCCAAATTGTTTGATTTAAAACAATTAAAAAATTTTAATTTCTTTTTTTGTGTGCAACCATATCTCTCGCTGCTTGGATTCGACTAAATTCGAATTCCGCTCTCACGTGGCAGTCGTACCAACCTGTAATTCTGGTAGAAAATTTTCACGGTGCTATATTAATGAAATAAACACATAAATATTATTTATTGAAATAATGAACAGGTATTACTTTGCGTATTGGTTTATTAATTATCGGTTCTGCTTGTAATAGTTATTAAGACATGAAATTATAAAAGTATATTACTTTTTTGCTCCGGCTATAAAGAAGTTACAACTCAGCGGTTGGCTATATTGATTGGGTCTTTTGACTGACAGCGTCTATGTCGATTTTATATTATACAACGTGTAATCAGTCACAAAGTTCTTTTGATTACGGCAAAAATATAACAAAATGATTTTTGAAAGTACAATCCTTCACATCAAGTTAATTAAATATTATGATTCTTCTGTATAACAGTTTTCTTAGTATTTAAAACAATAGTGAGTTCAGTTTACAAATATAGGTTAAGTTAGATATTGTGTACAAATATTTTCTTATTTCCCAAAGTGTTAACAATTAATTTGAATAATCTTTTAATAATGATTATTATATATTTTAATAGTCATTCAGTGTTTTTTGTGTTTGAACCAATTTTGGATATTGTGCGTTAATTTGGAAGTGTTGTGATCCTTCTCGTGGGTGTAGTAAATTAATTAAATTTTATACGTTACAATTTCATCGATGTTTGGTAGATTATTTTCATAAAGTCTGGTGTTCAGGTCTTCCTTCTCTTATTTCATTGGTGTTATTTTCGGTAATTCTCGATTAAATTGGATGTATCTTGTTATTATGTTCTGTTAATTTTGTTTTCTCATTTCCATTTAGGTTGGTTTTAATTCATCTGGTAGGTTTATTTTCTAATTTTTATGGAGCGACTATTTTCTCATCCGCCCTCTTCTGAAGCTAAAAATGGACTCTTAATTCATTTGTAAGGTTTTTTTTATAAATATTCCGTTGTCATGGTAGCCAGACTCCTATCTCTATTGGCTGAAAGAATTTTGTACTCATTGTTATAGGGCTCGAGTTTTTTGCCCAAAATGAATAAATATTTTCTAATTAGGATAATTTCTTGGTATTATCATCAATATGATTTTTATTATTATCACTGACTAGCTTTTCTGTTGTAGATTAATTAGATATCAAACATGATTATGTTCTGTTATCTCTGGGTTGTTTTAACATTTGGCTATTTTTGTTTTTTGTACTTATTTTGTTTATTATGTTGTTTTTTTTTCAATTAGTTTGGGTTTGTATTGTTCCTTGTTTTGGTATTTTATGTTTGCTTATCTTTTTCCCTCACTGTCTACTGTTATTTGTTTATATTTTACAATATCTGTTCACCTAGTGTTAGGCCTAACTTTGCCTATCATTCTGACATTGTTTTCTGTAATTTTACTCTTATTACTAGTTTTTTATAGTTTTGTTTTAGCTAGTTTCATTAATTACTGATTTACATTCCTTAGTATATGAATATTACAGCTTCTCTGACATTTTAATGCTTTTTATATCTAAATTTATAACTTTAACATGAACTGTTTCTTAGGCTTTCATCACCATTCAACCTAACACAACTTACTCTTAATACTATTTCAACAATTATAACATTTGCACATTTCTGTAATATTGTGCCGTAACTATGACAGTGTTACGGCGACTTACGAAATTGTTATAATTGAATTTCTGCATAGATGCTTTCATTGGATCGTGGACGCTGACGCTATCTATGTGAGATGTTAGACAACTTTACCTTTCGTTCCCGCAGCTTGGAGCGGTGTTTGTCGTTGAATAGTAGATAGTAGCTGGTTTGACTCGAGTGGTGGGTTGCCAGCTGTTTGTCGTTGAGTAGAGAGATGCTGTTTTGACTCTAGGAGTGGGTTGCCAGCTGTTGAGGCCGCGAGCTGTCTTACAGTATATGTCAGCGGTTGGAAAAGTATTGTTGTTTTTTTTTAAATGCCGGTGTGTTTTAAATAGATCATGGAAGGCTAAATAAAAGGTGCGCCAAGGGGTCTCTGGGCCTGGCAACTGTGATCCTGTGGAGACCGAGATGTTGTGTGGAAGTAGTTTAAGGAACTCGGACAGCATGTGCTATGGCAAAATTGAACAGGTATGCAATAGTGAAAATTGTTAAAATTTTCCTAGGATGCGCTTTCGCACTGCTTGTGTTTAGGGTCAAGTGTGGGTCTGGCTAGTTCTTAACAAAAAAAAAAAAGAACAACAGTTGCTTTAATTCTGGATGTTTTTTTTACTTCACTGTATACCGGGAATATAATATGCAGGTTTCTGCAGTCATTGCAAATTCTTGAACGCAAGTTTTTTTAAAAGAAAAGTCTGTTGAACTTGACTAGCTTCTGATATTTCTTTCAAATGGTGAGCTCAGCTTCTCTTGCTGCTAGCCGTGACAGTAATATCTTATGTGCAAAACTTTTTTTTACCTACAAAAAAAAAACTTATTTTTATTAATGTATTGGATTTCAAAAACCTCTGGATTTACTCTTTGTATTTATTAATGTTAATATAATTATTGCCAAATAGGGAAATTCTATTCGGTGAAGGTTAAAAAAAATGTATTGTCGAGGCTTGTTGCATGTCATGGTTATTTTGAATACCATGTAATATATTTTAAATATTTTACATATTTTATATTTCTAATAGAATACTTTCACAGCCTGGATATTATGAATCATTGTAAGAAAAACAAGTTTTATAGAATCAATAAATGTGTTATTTGCGGAATTTTAAAATTGAGGTCACCTCATTCGTCCAATTCCCTCATGGTTACCCAGCATGTGGCCATTCTTCCACTAGGAGGCCCCTCCTAGTTCAAGTGAACAAGTGAGCCGGTCATCAAGGTGAGTTGTAGATTTTTATATTTTTTTTTTAGGTTGTCAAACTTGAAAAATGTGTTAAATTTGGAAAGTTGAAAATTGTGTTGTGACGTCATTGGTGATGAGCGGCTCAATATTACTATTATCTTCTCTGCATTTCTTTATAACATCATTACAATAACTTCAAACCTTTAACATATAACTTTAGTATTTAAACATTCAGTCCTTTTTTTGGCCTACTTTTCTTTTATACCATATTATTGGTTTAAAGTTTAGTCTAGCCCTTTAACTATTAGTTCTAACTGCTAATAATACTTTGAATAACATTAATGTATTTTTTATACTGACTAACAATATAATCTAATGATATCTTATCTACTATTGTTATTGGGTTCTTTTTCACCACTAAACTCTAGAATTGCTCACTTATTTTGGTATTTTTATATATATTTTGTGGTTTAATTTTAATTATCCACTTTCCTTCTGCACTCTCACTTTCATATGAGTTCTTGCTTATACTTATTGTTGTTTATTTATATTTTGGGTTACACCTGCACTTGTACTGTTTCACTGTACTTAGTGTCAATAGCATTATACACTTTTATTTTTGTTTCTTTGTATAAATACATTGGTGTCATCACCCTTATCACAGTGTGTTTATTATTTAGTGTTTATTTGTAATTCACTCCCAATTCACTATCATGCACTCTTGGTTCACTTTGGTCTATGACTATTTTGGATTATTAGTCTTTCTTTATGTTATTTTAGTTTTGTTATTATAACTTTATGTATCATTGTTTGTTTTTTATTATTTGTTTATTTCATCATTACTTAGCTAGTATTACATTTTCTTTTGGTTTGTACTTTCTATTTTCGATGATACATTTAATTATATTTACTTTTCTTAGTTTATGGGTTTATTTCATATAATTTGTCATTTAGCCAATCACTTGGGTTGGGTCATAGTCATTTGTGTCGTATACGTTACAGCCATTCTAGTGTTATTTATTTAAAATTGTTAATTCTTCTTCTTTTTGTAACGGGGCAAACTATTGGGATTTATTTTATTCTTTACTAATTGTGAAAAGTCGTAGTAACCCAAGCTAGGCAACAGTCGTGATCACGAAATCTTGACTTTTTGAACACCTTGTAGTCAGTGCGACACACAAAAGCAATTACGCGTCTGGGAATGTGTAAGATCGCGCACGTGTGCCGCTTTTTTGCGACGTGTGCTCAGAGGACAAAAGGGCATGGGAAAGTATGTAATCTCCAACCCAAAATTCATAATGGAAGGAAGGCGAATTATTCCCGCTAACCGCCTTTAAACCAATCCCAGTACGAGCTGACGGCAACGCCTAACGCCTGGCGTGTAGGCAACCAAGCACACACAGACAGTCGACAGTTGTAGCAGTGAGTTGGACACCATTACTTGAACAGTACAAACGTAATTTCACAGTGGCCTTGGAAATTTCGGTAGGTCGAAGCAATAATAGTAGCCTAGACCTGCCGAAACGTATTACAATAGTAACGAATTAGTGAGTGTGAAACAAAATGAAATCGGCGAGTGAAAAGAATTAGAACAGAGTTGAGCGAGACAAAAGTGGAAGTGAAGTGAGAAAGATGGTGGGAATATGCGAATCGCACGTGCAGGTATTCTAAAAACAACCAGTCTGATTAACAGCTTGGTATATCTCAAATAATAAAGAGCTCTTTAATGAAATTTAAGTAATTGTAGAGAGTAAGAGTGTGTGTGAATGGGAAAAATATCCAAGTAGCGAAAAATAGTACTGGTTAACGAAAAGAAATTGGTATAAAAAAATGTTACATGGTAGAAATAAGATGAAATAATATGTTATAAGGAAAAGATAAGTTCATTTTAATAACAATAAATCAGACGATTATTACTAACCTAAATATGTGTTAGCGTAGTTATTTCGCCATTACAGTTTCCTAGTGTTCTGTGCTGAAAATCTCGTCTAATCGATCCGGGAAATTTTCTGAGGTTAAGGGAAAGTCCAATAGCGGGATTATTTTAATTTTTTGTAAGGGCAAGAGTGTAAAGGTTTCGATATTAAACCATAAAATATCGTGGCGACCTGTGCAGTTTAAAAGGTAAGTTCAAAGTATTATGACGGTAAGTAATATTCTGGCAGCAGTGAGTGTTAGTATTATTATGTTATAAATGGTAAAAGGTGTTAAACAAAACACTTTACCATGATTGTAAAAGGAGGGAATGTGAAGGTCTGTAAATGTGGTATCTTCACATTTTCTCTACATTTAACTGTATGCTTTTTACTTTTTTCCATGGTATATCTTCCCTTGTATTGGGCTGCTTTTGGTATCGTAACACATTACATGTTACAGAACTGTTTTGTTTTATTCTTTGTATTGTTTAAATTAGCAGCCATCCTTACTATTTCTTTTATGAATTTGCTAACTGCTACAATTTTTATTGTTCGACAAAGCTTTTCGTCATCACTGATGTCAGTGATGACGAAAAGCTTTGTCGAACAATAAAACTTGTAGCAGTTAGCAAATTCATAAAAGAAATAGTGTTTTGTTTTAATTTGGTGAAAGTTTGTTTCAGTTATTGTAAAGAATTATGTCACCACACTCTGTACAACTACATACTCAGCAGTTTTGGCCATTTAATAATAATGCAGACTGTACATAATGTGAAAGGAAAAATAATTTATTTGAAGGTCACTGTTAATGACAAAATTATATCACTATTTTTTAGTCGATCTGAAACATTAGAAATAGTGAGTTTTTAAAATGGAGTTATGATGTAACGGGACAATTGAGTGATGGGTTTTAATTTAATTGTAAATGCGACGCACAAGAGTTACCCATATGGAGCCTCAGTCCTTAACAATCGGCGTTCACTTGTGGAACACCCATTTGCACGTTTGTCCAGAAAGTCTGTCAACGTGCACCGTTTTCAGGTGCTCTGGAATGTCTCAAAGCGCGCACATGCTTGCCCGCACAGATGAATCGGCACGTACAAGGCTCGCCCGTCAGCCACAAGGAATTTACCGTACCTAGTGGCCACTAATTACTGTGTCACGTGATTCCTTTTGGGCCTATCACAGGGCAAGCTGGTCAGCATGAGAACATTTTTGGCCATCTTGAAGACGCTTGGCTTTAAGCGTGAGTCGACAAAAGCCCTCAGACCGCGCGGTCAGAAAAAGTGCTCGCGACCAAAATACAGTCGGCCAACTAAATTGTGATATATTTAATGTGAACAGTAGTGAAACATGTATTTGGAACCATATATAGCAGTATCGCAGTCGAAACCGTTTTAAAACTGAATTTCGGAACGTTAAATAAATAGTGAATCAAGTGACGGTGCAACAGCGGGGAGACATCCACAAAAATGGCTAAGTACCATTTATAATTCAATGACTAAACTTCAAAATTAGGTCAATTGGACGTATCATAATAAATTAAAATATAACAATAATAATAAAGAGAGCTCTAAAATAAGGGTGGGGGTAAAAGATCTGCAAAGAATGAAAGTGTGAGCAAATACTGGGTTGTCAAGTAAAAATAAAAGGTATAACGCTTAGTTGAATTAGTACATTTTGTTTTCTTAAATGTTTAATGTATAGTATTATAGAGAGTTGATAAAACAAAGAATTTTATGGACTGTTAAGAGTTACAAACAGAGAATAATTAATTTTTAAAATGAATATAAATAAAATGGATTAATAGCGTAACCATGCGTTAAGTCAATTATTACGCCAAATTAACATCACCTATCCCGTATAGAAAATTTCGCCTAACGGACCTGGTAAGTAATTGAATTCTAAAAGGGGAGAGTGTATAAAGGTTTCCATATTTGTCCTTTTGTTTAAAAATATTGGTGGTGACCTATAAGTAATTTGGAGTCTTCTGTTTCGGTAAGTCAGGGTAAAGTGTAATCAGGGCAGTGCGTAAAAAAGATCGCACGTAGTAAGTAGAAGTCACGTGGGGGGGGGGGGATTGGTGAAAAGTAACAAAACGTTACAATGACATAAGTTAAAAGAAATGTATGGTTTTTCATGAACCTGAAAGTGACAGCATATGGTAAAGTAATACTGTCTATTAATTGATAGTATGTCTCTTAATAAATAGTGTGCAATTGATAGAAACTGATATGTAAAAGTGCATAGTGACTTACTTATGTACCTTTCTAAACTATACTTGAGGCTACTAAAACATTCCAGGCTGACACCAAAGTAGGGTAACTACTTTTTTGAAATGGTGGTTCTTTTGTGCAAGTATGGTGAAGTGCTAAGTGGATGTTCTCTTTTTTCGCCCCTTATGAACTTCAGTATAGATTCACTATTTCACTGAAAGAACAAAAAGAGACTACAAAACAGTCTTCTTTCTGTTTATCTTAAGTTATAGGCCAGGGCTGCCCAGCCTCCTCATGCACTTGGATTGCACAAAGCACATGAAGCTTAACTGATGATAACATTAAGGTAATAATTGCTCCTGAAACCCACCTTCATATTCAATTAAGGAATATCTTTATTGCCTTTAAACATAATCTAAATTATTTACTTAAGACACTTAAAATAATAATTTGTGTTTTTGTTTAAATATTATTATCAGCAATCAGCAATGATTTATATATTTCCACTCTACCTAATGAGCTTGTAATGGACACTTTTTATTATGTTTTAACCCAACTGCCTCAGCTTTAAAATGGAAGATTCCTGTTCCTATTGCCTTTTCCAATTTATAAAATTACCATTTAATAATTGTACAAAAAACAAGAATTTTTAAAAGTAAACTGCCAATACATGCTTATTTTTACTACTTATGCACTCAGTCCCAATACTTTTTGGGATTTCAACATAACAGATGCAGTAAAATATTATTTAAATATAGAAAAATATGAAAATTAATTTATTCGTGTCGCCTTTGGCTAATATTGGGAAACCCATCTCTCATGTTAGAGATAAATAAATAATATAACGCACATCTGAAGTAACAAAAGTAATTTATTCTTTTTGATTATTTAATAATTTTTAAAGCGACCCCAGTCCCAGCAAACGATATTCTGTGTTATTTTGTTTATAGCCATAAATTGTCAAAATAACAAAAATCAGACAATAATAAAATTTGTCTAAACAGTCTATTCTCTCACCCCCTTCTGATCAACAGGACTGGTAACATTTATTTTTACAAATCCTTGTCTTAAAAAAAAATTACACACACACAGTATAACAAAATAATTTAAAACATAAAAGTGTTGTTTGAAATACTTGCTACAAAAACTCAAAAAATAAACTGCAATCAAGAACAGCAAACGAATTAATCAATGGGCTGACAGGCAGAAGCACTCATTTATAACACTGAAAAAAATGAAAACATTGCAGGTGGTTCTCATCACATATTTTTATCAAAACTGAATTCCAACAACCATTTCTACAATGAAGGAACTGATTACACCTGCAGATACAAGAAGGAGGAACACTACAGTGTACGCTATTCAGTACACACACTATACAAATACTTCAGCACTATTCAATAGGCTACATTATACATGTAATTTACCAGCATTGTATTTTCTAACTACGATCTAGAAACTGGACAGAAACAAAAATAATTCCGCATGTTTCTTTTTTAGAAAACTGGATTACAATACCAGGAAGATTCAGGAGCTTGAAAGTAAATTTAGTGTGCCACATGAATTTTTTTATAAGGCAAAGAGAACAGCATACACAAAGGAATTAATCAGTAAATCATCAGATTTTCAGGTCAGCTAGTTTTACGTGTGTTAATAAAAATGTTTGTTTGAAAAATTTAATGTTCTAGTGTACTTTAAATGTATATACAGGGTGATTCGGAACTGCACTCTAATCTCTCGGTAAATTACTCTATAGCTGAAAATAAGGAAAAAAGTTGGTATAAACAAAAGTCCAAAAACGCTTCGTTAGCGAGTTATGACTAGCGAAAGATTTCGCTAATATGCAGCCATATTTAATTTTACCGGTCTGAAAGTTCGATGCAAATTTCTTTGTTCTATACGTTTTTTGACCTGAAAAATTGAATAAAACAGGTCGCAGAACTGTAACTCTAATAGTTTTTAAGTTATCTGACGTAAAACACAAAAAATTGAACTCTAAAAATAGTGAACTGGCGATCCATCATGCATAAACCACATCCCTGCTCTGTATTGAAGAGGAACATCTTCCAAAAGTTCTTGCAGATTTGTTTGTAAAAAATTCAGGTACTCTTCTGCATTGAGCCGTGGAGGTAAGAAACACGGCCCTATGACATTGTCAGCAAGAATTCCACACCATACATTAAATGAAAATGTGTGTTGGAAATGTGTTACGGCAACTTCATGTGGGTTTTCCTCTGCCCAAATATGGGTGTTACGGAAATTTACAACTCCATTCCTAGTAAAGCATGATTCTTCTGTAACTAGAATCCGTTTAAGGAAATTGCGATCAACTGATTTTTGTCTTGCTAACCATTGGCAAAATTCTTTTCGATTATTGTAATCTTGCGGTAGTAAATCTTGCACTGGTGTGACATGAAGTGAGTACAATTGTTGCTCTCGCAAAATTCGCCATACGGATGTTTGAGAAATATTAAAGCGACAAGACAGTCTTCCTAGTACTTGTTGTTGGAGACGTGTGAACTGCATCAAGTATTTCTTCTTCTACATTCACGTTTCTAACAAATCGTTGTCAGCCAGTATCTGTACGTCTTGTTATTAGCGTACCTGTTTCTCTGAGACGTCTTTCAACTGCTTCAAAAGTTTTACAGCATGGTATTCTTCTATGAGGATATTTCTCGCGGTATTCTCGAACAGCAGCTGTGCTATTACAATCTACTTTTCCGTAAATTAATAACATATCTGTAAATTCTTCGAAAGTAAATAAATTTGTAGTGTCACCCATATTTACAGTTTAACTAAATAACAATCTGTTATTAATACGTTGATAACTTGTAAACTCGTAGAGCAACACACAACTAATGAGATACTTCACAAAGACTTTCATAAGTTTTATTTGAAACTAATGCATTTATTAGCCATTTAATAAAGTTATTTTACTCCAAACGTAACAAAGTGTATTTTTAGAGTTCAATTTTTTGTGTTTTACGTCAGATAACTTAAAAACTATTAGAGTTACAGTTCTGCGACCTGTTTTATTCAATTTTTCAGGTCAAAAAACGTATAGAACAAAGAAATTTGCATCGAATTTTCAGACCGGTAAAATTAAATATGGCTGCATATTAGCGAAATCTTTCGCTAGTCGTAACTCGCTAACGAAGCGTTTTTGGACTTTTGTTTATACCAACTTTTTTCCTTATTTTCAGCTATAGAGTAATTTACCGAGAGATTAGAGTGCAGTTCCGAATCACTCTGTATATAAACTCTTTAAATGCCACAAAAGTATATTGTTGTGTTCTTCAACTACTTACAAACTACAAAAACTGTAATTTGTATTTTGTGTTTAATGTGTATTTTTGCAAACTGAAATGTAAAATTGTTTTCTAGTATGATTTTTTTCTTTCAGGATATGCCAGATTTAGCTCAGCTTTTTACTGAAATTAAGGGAATGAACAAAAAACTAGAGTCTTTAAATGAGGATATAGCTACTGTTAAAGCCAAACTAAGTAAATATGGAAAACTTCCACCCAATATACAAGAGGCTGAAATTGTGATGCGTGAAACAGAAACAAGATATAAGACTGATGCAATCAAAATGAAGAGCATAATGGAAGACACCCAAAGCAACCTTCTAGACTCCTGAGTGCCTCCTTATTTAAACTCAAATGATAATTCTACTAATACAAATTCTATTAATGATAGAAATCACTCATATTTTTAATGCATATTGGCAAGAGTTTTTATAACTCCATTTTAATGTATTTTGGTATATAAAAAAATAAACATTAATCTTTTTATTATGAAAGTTTTGTTTAATATACATATTATCACTTGACTAACAAAAATTATATAATTGATGAAGTCATATGTTTTTACATTTTTATGAAGCTTATTGACTACAAATGTTGCTGTATTAAGTTCTGTCAGTCCAATACTGTGCTGTTCATATAAAAAATTTCATCCTTGTTTCATGTAGTTTGCACAGAATCTTGTTTCGTAAGTGTTTACATATAAACAGTAATCTGCTTCTGTTGTGCATATAAATTGCTTGCTATTAATTGAATTTATCTTCCTACAAACTTTATTATAAAAAAGCTATTTTCAGTAACTATCCTACTGATGCCCAGTATTTAAAGTGCCAAATTGATAACTTCTAGAGTCATGTTAAATAAAGTGTTCATGTTGTGTACTGTGTTAGTCTACAGACAACAATATATTTCTCTTACAAAAATTAACAAATATTGTGGTAGTTTTTAAATTTCTTTGTACATTTACAAATTCATTATAAAACTGCACCTCAACAATATATCAATAAAACCAGGAAAACTGTATCTAATTTAAAATAAAGCTATACATTTTTAACATTTCTAAACATGAATGGTGTAATACTAAATATTTATGGAATATGTGAATTTTATGTTTTAGAAAAATATCTACATAATTTTTTAAGTCATAATGGAACATTCTACAAGTATGAATAAAAATTAATTCTCCACATACCATTACAATGCGATACAAAAATAAATAATAATATACACTTAATCTGAATATACATCTCCCAACATTTTCATCTACAGAAAATTAAACAAAATTATAGTCAAGAGCATGTATTACATCTCAAAGAAAAACAACAGTCTCTTTCTTGGCACATTTAGGTCCTTCACATCACTTCAGAAGCTATGTAGTGGAACTGGGAGTGTACTTGGATTGAATTATTGATGTCTTGCGAGCAGGAACTGTTTCTGGAGTAGGTATAGCTTCACCAGTACCAAAGGCTAGAACAGCTTGTGGAGCTTGCCTTGCTTTGCCAATTCCTGTAGTTTGTTTTGCCATTTGGTAGTCTCCAGAATCAAAGTATTTTTGCTAAAAACAAATATAATTCAACCATGAAACAACAATAATTTAAGATAATATCAATAATATTGAAGAAATTATTCTTATTCTGATTTAATTATGTATTGTTTCTATGACTAAATGCAACATACTACTTGTGTATTTTACGGTGGCTGGCAACCTTGGTGAAAGTGACATGTGCAGAACCCTGTTTTTTGTCAGTGTAATGGCACAGCTCACTGAGTGCGTAAGTGTTGATGCGTTTTCAAAAACATTTACCGTGAAAAATTTACCGTATAGGCGTGTATTTCATTTAATTATTACTTTCAACACAAAAACATACCCTACGCTACGAAAACTTCTTAAGTCTAGTGTAAACTTTCAAGGTAGCTTATCATGTTTAATAAAAATTATTATAAACTTAGGGTTTACATGGAAGAAGATTAGAAATAATAGAAGTGTATTAAATGAACGTCAAGAGATACGGGCAAAAATAATTGAATATCTCAGGAAAGTAAAACAATTCATGACAGAACAGCAGCCAATACTAGTAATTATTTATTATTTACATTATATAACAAATAATTACTAGTATTACAAATTACTGGTATTACAAATACATATTTGATACAATTTCGAGTAATACTGAGTAAAATTACAAATAGTAGTTAGATGAATGAAAACAATGTGTAAAACCCGAGTTGTAATAATTAAATATTTAAGGGCACCAATAAAGCCGGCTGTAGCAACAGTAAAAAGACGGACGTTTTTGAAATGAAGTGTTACAACTGCAACTGTAGTCTCCCCACTACGCTCACTTTTCGCGCAGCTATGAAGCAGCCACCGTAAAGTAACGCGATTGTAAATGCATTACGATGTTAAAATTCTCTTGGATGTAATATTATATGTAATATTCAGTACACACACACACACACACACACACACACTGTACAAATACTTCAGCACTATTCAATACATTGTAACATACATGTAGTACAAACAAATTATACATGTAATTTACCAGCATTTTATTTTCTAATTACAATTAGATCATATATCCTCCTTCTTTGATCACCTTACCCAATGATGATGCTAGTTTTCTTTATCATACCACTATTATTATTAGAAAGGAGTACCAGTAATAATGCACTTAAACATAATGGTGTAGTTACATATAACAAAAATAATTGATAACTTATGAATATTTCAGGAAAAGAAACTGTTTACTATTACTGTATAAGTACTAATACATATCTTAACATGCCTATTTATATTATGAGAGGCAGTAGCAAAGTAGTGTTTAAGACCACCCCTACAAAATAATTACATTGTCTCTGGCCTTAAATTTGCTTTTATATTACGGTAAATAACTAAAATGTTTACAATAATCTATATTGATAATACAAGATTTTGATCAAAACAAAATTCCTGAGGCTCAACTGGTTCAAAAGATATGGCTATGTTTAAGACTTAGGCTTACCTACTAAAATTGTGCAATTTTTAATAAATAAGAAATTTTAGATGATTTTTAGTTTCCACATACAATTTATTGCTCTTTCAAATAAATGGCATAACAAATTTTTTTACTGACATTTTTACGAGGCTCAAAGGAAGGTTCGTAATTTTTCTCTCTCTTAGGGAATAAGCAATTATGTGCGAAGTTATAGCCGACTGGCCAGCAGTGACACTTGAAAATTTTTTAATTTGAATATTTATTTCTTCAACCGCTTCTTCTCCCATACAATGTTGTAACGGTACGTTATGTAACATCCTATTTTTAGCCAGTGAATCACACGAAAAGCATTTTGTTGACAAAAACAAAGTAAATCAGGGTTTGGGAGCGGCCGACAGCGAGGCGCCGTGATGATCAACTGGAAAACAAGTGACGTCAGTCCATGGCAGAGACGGGTGGAGGTACCCAGAAAAAACTGGTTTCGAATGCGTAGTTGAGCTGGACTGTGACGTAGAAACAAAAGCAAAGCGGGTCAGTCTCACGTCCGCCACCGAACAGTACACATGTACAGGGTGGGGTGTGGGAACTTCCTTTTTTGAAAATGAAATAAAAAACTGTACACGTTTCAAAAATTTATTCTTATTTTTCACCTGTCACACAACATGAGATTTGATTTTACACTGTTTTAAAAAGAATATCTTTTAATTGTCACCCTCCATTGTCAATACACTGATTCAGTCGAATTCAGAAGTTTCGGTCCACTCTTTCAAGCATGTGGACCAGTATATTGGCAATTTCGGCTCGGATGTTGTTCTGTAGGTGTTCCAGGGTGTGTGGATGATCGTTATAAACCAGGGATTTGAGATAACCCCACAGGAAAAAATCACAGGGGGCTAAATCAGACGAATGCGCAGGCCAGTTTATGTCCCCCCTCAGGGAGATTAGCCGCCCGGGGAAGGCTTCTCTCAGTCAATCCATTGAAACCCTGGCTGTGTGGGCTGTGGCCCCATCTTGCTGAAACCACACATTATCCAGTTCCATTGCTTCGAGAGCCGGCAAAAAAACTCTTGGATCATTGTCAAATAACGGTCTGAATTCACGGAAACAGCACCACCGTTTTCTTGAAAAAAGTAAGGGCCAATGATCCCTACTCTTGAAATTGCACACCATACCGTGACACGATCCGAATGAAGGGGCCTCTCATGAAGTTCCCTGGGATTTGTTCCACTCCAGTACCGCATATTCTGTTTGTTAACACAGCCACTAAGGTGGAAATGTGCCTCGTCAGAGAAGAACACAAGTGCATCGTTGGGTAAGGTGTCAACCAGCTGCTCACATGATGTTTGTCGGTTTACATAATCAAGTTCTATCAGTTGTTGGGTCACAACCATTTTGTATGGGTGCAAATGGAGGTCATCGTGAAAAATTCGACGAATAGAACGTGCCGACACGCCAAGGGCAACTGCATGTTTACGTGCAGAACGCTTAGGAGACCGCAGCATAGCCAAACGAACTCGTTTGACATTTTCAGGTGTTGTAACGTTCCTCGGAGGTCCTCTCTTTCTTTTGAACACATTCCCCGTTTCCCTAAGGCGTCCACCCACAATAAAATCGATTTCTGATCAGGAACATGGCCTCGTGGGGGAATTTCGAAGTGACGACGAAAGGCACGTTGCACCGCGATGACCGAGCGGCTGTTAGAAAAATACGCTTCTACGGCAAAAGCGCGATGCTGCCTCGACCAAAGCATTGTTGCGACTGAAACGGGTGGGGACACAAACCTCCCACCCTGCCTCTTTAATTGAGACCTCCCCACCACTCTGTGACCCCCACAACTTCACCGCGCCATTGTCAAAAAAGGAAGTTCCCACGCCCCACCCTGTATTTCATTAGTGCCCGCAAGCCGTCGAGGTAGGCCTACCGAGTTTTTGTTAAAAGTTTTGGTGAAAGAGTAATGTAAACAGTTAAATTAATCAGAGAAGAAATTGTGAACATACATCGGACTTTTGGGACATTTTTTTTTCGTCGGAAAAGCGACTTGCATCAGATGTAACCAACATGAGACTCCCCGACGAAAGAGATAAGTAATTAAAGGACACAACAAATCTGGTGAAATTGTACAAAATTAACTTTCTAAATTGATATAATGAAAAACAATAAACAATAATATGAAATAAAATGATATCTCAACAGATGGTGTGAGAGAGAGAGTGCGAGAACAAATGGTGGGATAAGTGCTAAAAATACCAAAGTACTGATTTGCAACTAAAAATTTGTCTTTTGACTTATTTCTTTTGTACAAAAAAAAAAATTATAAGTTTTTTATTAAAATAAAATCAGATTTCTCATTATAATGTGTTAGTTTAGTTAATTACGCACTCTACACGTAACCTATTCTCTGTGTCTGAACGTTCGCCTAAACGGCCCTGGAATTTTTTATGTGAGAGTTTAGTTTGTTTGTCAAAATTGTTTTCATGGGGAAAGTGAAACGGTTTCCACATTACCACCAAAAAATGTGGTGGTGACCCTGTGACTTTGGGAATCTTCTGGCTGTTTAAAGGTAAGTCGAAAAGAGTAGTAATCGGGGGCTTAATTTCATTTCTTCTTTTTACTTTTATTGAAAAGTTACAAGCGGTGACCCTTGTAAAATTTATTTAATAAGTTAGGCCTACTTAGATGCGGAGGTAGGTTAGGGTAGATGGCGGAATGTTTGTATAGCAATTTCATTGGGTAATTTGATGTACTAATTGTGAGTTTTTTGTGTAATACATTATGTATGATATTGGATATAATTTTTTTATGTAATAAAAAAAAAAAAAGAAAATGGCAGACAACGAAAATGAACTTAATCTAACTGACTCTGCCATAATGAACGATTATTCCGGGATACACTCTACTCCGATGTCTGCCGGTAGTAGTAAGTCGAATGAGGAAGTAATGAACTTTTTGTGTAACATGCTGAGTAATATCAATGAAAAATTGAGCGATTCACAAAAACGTTTTCATGCTAATGATGAAAAGTGGGATAAACATTTTAATGAATTAGGGGGTGAAATGAAAGAACAGTTGGATAAACGTTTTAATGAATTAAATAATTCAAATAAGTTATTGTATGAGCGCATTGAGGAACAAGTTAATGACTTACGTAATGATATTAAAAAACAAACTGAGAAGTGGAAAAGAGATGCAGGTAAATGTAATGAGAACAAAGACGACCAGGTTGTGAACACTAGGTAGGTGATGTTAGTGAAAGTAATAATTATCATAATATGATAAATAATAATGATAACATAGTTGAAAATGTAGTACTAGAGGGTAACATACTGAATAATGGTAGTGATGATGAGATTGTAGTTGGAGTAGAAGTCAGTGGTGAGGTAGTAGTTTATGAGTTTGAGAGAGTGTGAAGTGGGGTTAGGTGAGCATGAGATGCAGAGGGCGAATTTTCCCTGTGGTTAAAGTGGAGTAAGGACTCCACATGTGGTTTTTGAGGACAAAGGTTCCTCCAGAGATTATGTGGGAGACATGGTGTCTCAAAGTGGTCCCCTAGTTTTTTGTGGTATGCCTGGTAAAACCAGGAGGTGTTTTAGTGATTTTGTGGTGCCCTTTGCAAGGAGTGAGGTAGTTCAGGGGGGTTGGAGTAGTTTCTTTGGTGAGTTGCGGTTGAGTGTTGAGGTTAAAATATTTAATAGAAGTAGAGATTATGAAGATTTGATTAGTGTTTTAGGTATGGAGCGGGCAGTGCATATTATGACTATAGGTGACCTGGTCAATGATGAAGCAGTTGATAGTGATGAAGTAAGTGGTATAATAATGATTATAATGATATAATAGGTGATGTGATTGGAAATAGAGATAATACCTACCTGCTGATAAGTAATCCCGATGATGACAGGACTGTTACTGATTGGTACAAAACACATGATGCTAAGTCTTATTGGTTTGAGAAGGGTAACCTGAATTATGAATATTATAATCTTGTGGACAACACAAATTTAAATGTTGTAGTGAGAAAGGTATTTAATATAATTGAAGTAGACAATAATGAATGATGGACATCTTAATATAAATAAAAGTCATTGTATGCATGTTCCACATCTCCTAAACCACTGGACCAATTTCAACCAAACTTGGCACAAATATTTTACGCAACGGGAGAACCAACATAGGACAGGTGTTTTTTTTTTCGATACGATCCTTTGGGAGGGTCCTTTGGGGTCTAAAAAAAAATTATTAGATCTGGTTACTATGGCAACCCAATAGAATACATTCTGGTTGCCATAGCAACCAACAAAATGAACACCTTTGTAGTTTAATGAGAAAATTTCTCGATTCTGTTAACTTTACATTTCTAATATGTAAAGTTAACAAAGCGGTTTTTGCTTGGCGAAAAATCGTGCACCATATCTGACAATTTAACCAATGTTTCTAAGTTCATACTGTATAGTGCGTGAATTAAGCAGGTGCACTGCAAATTGAAGTAAGATACAAGCGAGCATAAAAATCAATTCCTTGATAGTGCGTGAAATCAGATTATAGTGTTCGGTCAATATTATCAGCGTATATACTTTAGCGTTGTTATCTGGTGATGCCTACAAGAAAAGAAAGTCAAACTCAAATTCAACCGAAAGCAAACAAAGCCAAGCTTTTGTGAGCAGACGAATCGGATGACCAACATGAACGCCGTCTTCAAGAAATGCGGGAACACGCTAGCACATCGCGGGCAGCTGAATCTGAGAATCAACGCGGACGTCGTCTTCGAGAAATGCGGGAACATGCTAGCACATCCCGGGCAACTGAATCTGAGGAACAACATGAACGTCGTCTTCAAGAAATGCAAGAACATGCTAGCTCATCGTGGGCCACTAAATCGGATGACCAACGTGAACGCCGTCTTCAAGAAATGCGGGAACACGCTAGCACATTGCGGGTGGCTGAATGGCATTCAAATTTATTTCTCTAAGGTTTTCATTACAATCCAAGAAAAGAGTACAGCAAACATAAAAGCGTTGTTATTGAAGGAATGGACTCAGTGGTGAAGCGTCCATATACACTATATAAGCGGCGCTTATAATTTGAAAATAGTTAATAAAAATAAACTTTTTTCGCTAAAACAACAGACTTCTCTATAATAAATGTTAAATCCGAGAGCTTCCTGTATGAACAAAATGAGGTAAATATAGCGGATGCAAAGCGCGTTTTACGTAAGCGGCGATTCGAGTGTGTATATTCGTTGTCCATATACGCTGCTGACTCTGTCGCGTGTTGGCTGCTACGGCGGTCATTGCTCCCGGCCACTGCCCTGCATAGACAGCCGAGTGATACTGGTGGAGGGGGAAGCTTGCTTCCACACACTAGCTAATACGCTAAAATAGTAGTCGCGTGTTCGCTGTTAGCATTTGTTAGTTGTGTTAAAACCGTTGTAGTGTTTGTTTCTGCAATGTCTGCTTCTACCGCTCCTTGTGATTCAGTTGCAGGAACTTCTTTCTCATGCATGAGTGATTGTAATTGTATTATTGAAGAATTATTAGTAAAGCCATTCAGTGTTAGATCTTTTACAGACAAACTGACCATAGTGTCGAAATGTAGACCTACACCCTTGATGCCTAATTTAAAATCCAAAGCCAAAAATTTCACTCTGCATTTGAAACAACAGAATTACGTTTCGTTCATGTGGCTGTGCAGTTGTAAAAAAACTGACAAAATTGTACTGTTGGCCATGTCTTCTTTTCTCGACAGAAAGGTCTACCATTTGGACTAAGTCTGGATTTACCGACTTAAGTAACCTGCACAATGTAGGAAAAAGGCATGAATTGTCACAAAGCCATATTGCTTCCCAAGTAGCTCTAAAAAAGTTTGGAAAAACAACTAGAATTGAGTTTTCATTAAGCGAGCAGCACAGAATTAACATAGAGAAACACAATGAGCAAGTTAAAATTAACAGGCATATTGTAGGTCATTTAATTGATGTTACTTGCTTTTTAGCTGAACATGAACTTCCATTTTGAGGATACAATGAATCTGAAGATTGCAGTAACCGCGGAAACTACATAGGACTGATAAATTTACTTAGAGGATATGATGATAAACTAAATTCCCATCTTGAACGTTCAGCAGTATTTTGTGGATTATCCAGCGACATTCAAAATGATTTAATTGATTGCGTTTCAGAGACAGTTTTATCAGAAATAAAATTAGAAATTAAGGAAGCATCGTTTGTAGCCCTCATAATGGACGAAACTACGGACATAACTAATAAGTGTCAAGTTTCCACGGTGTTAAGATACGTTAATAAGCTGGGTGATATTCATGAACGGTTTCTTGGATTTGCTGATCTGAGCAATGATCGCAGGGCAAAGGCATTAGCTGAACATGTTTTCAAAACTTTAGATGCATACCAGTGTGAAGAAAAATTGGTGGCCCAAACCTATGATGGTGCTGCAGTTATGTCGGGAGATAAGGGTGGGTTGCAAGCTATTGTTAAAGTTACACACACACAAACATGCCTTATTTGTGCATTGTTATGCGCACAAAATGAACCTGGTTTTGAGACATTCAGTTGATAATATAAAAGAATGTACATTATTTTTCTCAGCACTATCAGGGCTTGCATCATATTTTAAAGTCGTCAAAAAGATCATTTGCTCTTGACCAAGAAGTTAAAAAAAGATTTCCCTCAGTCGCACCCACAAGATGGAATTACAACATCAGGCTCGTCCTAACTGTTTTCGAAAAAAAAAAAAAGGCAATGTTATCCGTCTCTTTGAATCCATAATTGAAAACGGACATGAATGGGACAGTGAGACATACCATGGAGCGAGAGGCTTTCTCGCCACTCTTAAGGACTTTGACTTCAACTTTTTGCTCATTATTTTCACTTCTATTCTTCCTCAAGCCGACATAATTTTTGATGTTTTACAAAAGAAAACCTCAGACATAGCCTACTGTCTAAAAAAGATTGAAGAATTCCAAAAACATTTGGACCAAATGAGAAATAATTTTGATAACTTTTGGTCGAGAATCCTGACGGAGAGTTGTCAAGAATCTGACCATCGCAGTAAAAGAATGCGAATTGATAATACCTCATATGACAAGAAAGACTCCTACAAGAGACTCTATTATGAAGTCATCGACACAGTCAAATCAAAAACAAAGGAAAGGTTTTCAGATGTCCATGAGCTTGATTTCATTGCTCTGCTTGAAACTAAAAGGTTTCCTCAGTTTTGTTCGACATTCCCTGAACAACACTTTACCTGTCTGAAAAAGTCATTTGGACAGTTTTTTGAATTGCCACGGTTGCGAAGTGAGCTTTGTATTATTTATTCAGACAAAGATTTCTCCCACAAAAGTGTGTCAAACTTACTTAAATATTTATACATATCAGATCTTTGCGATACCCTACCTCAAGTGCGTCATCGGAAAGGTCGTTCTCATCATTAAAGAGAATCAAAACATACCTCTGAAACTACCATAGTGAAAACAGACTCTCTGCACTTTCAGTGATTTCCATTGAAAAGAACCTTCTATCAGTAATGAAACAGCAGCCGAACTTTCACGACAACGTGATCGACTTATTTGCTAAGAAATCGAGACGTCTAGAACTCACATTCAAACATTAAAAAGGAGATGCGGCTGTGTTGTTACAATTGATTCTTATTAAAATTGTATTATTTATTGTATATTATAATTTTGTATTTTCCTTATGGTCATAAAAGATTTTACGTACACTGGCTACTATGTTTAATATTTTAAAACCAGATTATTTTTTTAAAATAAAAATTGTGTTTGTTAATTTACAATTGCATGATTTCAAATATAATGGAATGGAAACCGGCACAGCCAATAGGATAAGAAGGTTTAGGTTCAAATGTATTGTCTAAAAATAGATGTACAGGAGCTACAATACATCGTGGCTAAAGTTGAGTCAATGTTGAATTGTGGTGGTGGTGGGGGGGGAGACCAGGTGCTTTCCGGCCGCTTACATATCACGGAAGTGCACGCTTCGCCACTGACCAAATATGTAAGTACTGTTTTGCCAAGAAATATAAAGGCAAACCTCAGGGTATGTGCTGTTGCAGCGGAAAAGTCCGTCTACCACCACTCGAAACGCCACCAGAGTCGTTACTCTCTTACATGTCTGGGACTACTTCACATTCCAAACATTTCCTCAAGAATATCAGGAGGTACAATTCATGTTTTCAAATGACTTCATTTGGAGCCTCATCCATAGAAGGACAAAGTGGGTTTCAAACCACCTTCAAGGTTCAGGGTCAAATATACCATAAGGCGGGTCTCTCCTCCCTCTTCCGAGTGAAAATGCCAAGTTTTTACAAATTTATTTTCTCGGAAACGAAGATTTGGAAGTGGATCAACGATGTGACTACACATCAGGGGTGAGACGTGATATTGTGTTAAATCTCCAACGAATGTTTCACAAACATAACCAACTCATAAAAACGTTCAAGACAGCTTTAGAGGATATGCCCTCGGATGAGTGTAAATTAGTCATCCGTGCCGATAAAAGACCAGGTGGAGAACACGAGCGGTGCTTGAACAGTCCCCAAATAAATGAGATGCCTGTCGTCATAGCCGCCAGTGACTGCGACAGAAGGGACATAATAATACAAAGACGAGGCGGCTCGCTACAACGCATTGCAGAGACGCACCGCTCATATGATGCTCTGCAGTATCCTATTATATTTTGGCTAGGTGAGGATGGATATCATTTTAACATCAAGCAATACAATCCAAATACGGAGTCAACGATTGATAAGAAAGTTTCAATGATGAACTTTTATGCATACACAGTGTTGCAAACTGGTCAGTAAAGTCAGTATTTTTGAGCATGCCAGTAAAAAGCCAGTATTTTTTAAATTGGTCAGTAAAGTCAGTTTTTTAAAGCAGAATTTAGTGGTTCTTAAGAAAGGGTTTTTACTCAATACCGGCAATTCATTTTTTTTTATTTCCTTACTTTCTAACATAATAATTAAAAATTTTTTTGTCAGAAATAAATAATTAAGATTAGGTATGAAAAGCAGATTGTGAGATTGCATTCCAGTATAAAAAGCAGTCTGGAATGTACTGTTTGCCCAATGATGTTTAACTGAGGGCGCAATATTGGTGCTATAAATTCCTGTTGCACTAACAGATTTTTGTAGCACCGTAATATTTTTAACAGTACATTTCTCTGTGTTTTTGTTTCAGCAGTCACGAAGTATTTCATGGTATTTGTGCCAAAATATAAAAGTGATTTAATGATATCATCCAAATACAAGAACATTGTTAGTCTTCTGAAAGTTAACTCAATGAAAGTGGAAATAAACTTTGCTTGCTCCAGTGCTCACATATTTTCACAGTTTACTGGCCACTTTCAGAAAGAAGAACCTTTGATTCACCTTCTGTATGATTGATCACCTCAAAACTCTAACAAGCAGACTAATGACTCGTATATGTCATTCTGAGGTTATCTTCTCGTTAGATTCCTTGAATGATGAGAAAAGTTTTCTTCCTCTTAAAGAAGTAAACTGTGGATTAGATGTAAAAGAATTACAAATGTTACCAGAAAAGGACAAACTTGCATTTCTGCTCCAAGCAAAAAAGCATTTCATTGCTAGTTGTAAACACATTTTTACCAATTCTTCATTGATGTCAAAACCTTTATTGAAGCATTTTGAATGTTTGATCCCATCCGAAAGAACAAAAGACAATAGTTGGAAGTCCATCGTTGAAGTGGCAAAAGCATTGCCTATTGATCTGAACATAGCCTCCCTTATTGATGAATGGAAGTTACTGAGTTTGGAAGAAGATAAGCTCCATAGCAAGAGCAATCGCATTGATGTTTACTGGAACCAGTTTTTTAAGAAAACTGATAAGGCAGGTGAGATGAAGTACCCACTTGTTTCTAAGGTTGTCAAAGCAGCTTTATCTCTTTCTCATGGTTCAGCAGATGTGGAAAGAGGCTTCTCAAGCTCACAGAGAGTTATGACCTCTGATCGGGCAAGTATGTCTGAAAGAACTCTGGATGCCTATCTTCACGTTAAGCATAAACTCTATGATGGAAAAGTACATTTGGTTCATATAAACAAAGAGCTCTTGAATCTCGCTCAGTCAGCCTATATACATCATAGGCAGTACCTAGAAGAACAACGTTTAAAGAAAGAACAGGAAAAGAAAGAAGAAGAAGCTAAGGAGAAAGAGTGTATTGCTGAAAACGAATTAGAGAAAAAACTCTCAGCTGAGAGGAAAGGTATTGATGAAAAAGAAGTAGTATTAAAACAACTGAAAAGTGATGAAGAAGAGAAAAGAAAAGTAGCTGATACTCTTTTAAAAGATGCAAATGAAAGATTAAAGCAGGCTATTAAAAATAAGGATCTTGTTGCGGCTAATGTTGCACAGGCAATCCTGGAAAGTGCTCAGAAAGTTAAAGAAGAAGCTGACATAAAAAGACATGATGTGGAAAAAATTCAGAAAAATGTTGAGAAAAGAAAATCTTCACTAATTACTTCATTTTTCAATAAAAAACCCAAGCAATGAGTTTCAATTACAATTCTTAAGCAGACTGATCATAGAGTACCAAGGATATTTAATGTTCTCTTGGTATGTACATTATATTATTCTAGGAATATTTAAGATGGGTAATTATGTTACAGTTTTATTAGATACTAGCAAAATACCCGTGCTTCGCTACGGAGTTTCATGTTGGACGTAATTGTACAATTATTGCTCGCTTAATAGTATAGGATTAGATAGATTGTACAAATTCTCAACTCTTAGTTTGTTTATTTACATTCATAGCAACAGCTATTTATTATTTATTTCGAGAAAATCGTTAGAGCCGTTTCCGAGAAAAAAAAGGACATGCATTTATTAATTAATTGAACTTCGAAATTTTCTCGACTATAAGAACCTGCAAACAACAAAGTTTTTCAATTTAAAACAATGATTAAAAACTCAGAACTAAATGTATTCGGGGTTTCCAGTAAACTGAGATGTCAACCACTTCATTTACAAAGTATGCAATTCCCGCGATAAATTTCATTATTTGGTTTTTTGCCCCTTAGGAGTGAAAGTTTTTAAAACCGTTTCTTAGTGAGCACCTAAGACCTATGATGAAGCTACGTTCAAAGTTTCATTGATATCCATTCAGTGGTTTCAGAGATATCGTGATCAGTGAGTCAGTCAGTGGTATTTGGCTTATATAGATATCTATATCTAGCCGATTTACCCAGCGTTGCTCGGGTTCATAATTTATTCATAGGCTCATAGGCACCTATTCTTGTTCTAACGTTATATTACTTGTATATTGTATAATCTTCCTTATATTGTTACGTTCGCATTCTCACTGGAGGAATACTCTGTAGCGCACCTGTTTAAGAACATGTCATAAACTGTGTTCTTATATCTGGAGAAGAATTCTGTTGCGCGTGATGCTCCTGCTCGATTTCTAACTCTGGGAGAGGGCGAACAGCTAAATTAGTTTTCAATAAAATGTCTACAGTACTTGCACGCGCTGCGTATTTACTGTCTTTTATAATTCATTGTGTTAATGTTGAAATAAGGCATTTGTTAAATTAGTGTCTCCTAAACTTATTCTAACAATACAATACCTCTATAGATTTCAGCTTATCAATTTTTAAATTCAAACAAGCAAGTGCATTTATATTGTCTGAACACTATGATCTGAATACATTTGCTATCAAAACTTTGTTTTTTATACTCGCTTATAACTTACTTTGATCTTAACTTATACACTTTTAAATTCAAACTGAAACAACTCTGAATTCACACACTATTAAGAAGTTTCTTAAGATGCATACACCACCTTTGATATCATAACCTATATCTTTATTTATAAGAACCGTGGACTCTGGCCCCGCCGTCTTTCGCGGGATCCGACCTAAGACTCCCCGGGTTCCGTGGATGAACTCCGGGGAAGGCCCGTCGGACGACTCCCACGCTATTTCCTACGTGGGAGACTTCCACCGATGCTATGGTAACCAGAATCTATTCTGTTGGGTTGCCATAGTAACCAGATCTAATAGTTTTTAAGACCCAAAGGATCGTATCGAAAAAACACTTGTCCTATGTTGGTTCTCCCGTTGCGTAAAATATTTGTGCCAAGTTTGGTTGAAATCGGTCCAGTGGTTTAGGAGGAGATGTGGAAGACCCCAAAGGACCCCCCGAAGGATCGTATCGAAAAAACACCTACCCTATGTTGGTTCTCCCGTTGAGTAAAATATTTGTGCCAAGTTTGGTTGAAATCGGTCCAATGGTTTAGGAGGAGATGTGAAAGACCCCAAAGGACCCCATCGAAGAAAACACCTATCCTATGTTGGTTCTCCCGTTGCGTAAAATATTTGTGCCAAGTTTGGTTGAAATCGGTACTGAAATTCAAACTGAAACAACTCTGAATTCACACACTATTAAGAAGTTTCTTAAGATGCATACACCACCTTTGATATCATAACCTATATCTTTATTTATAAGAACTGTGGACTCTGGCCCCGCCGTCTTTCGCGGGATCCGACCTAAGACTCCCCGGGTTCCGTGGATGAACTCCGGGGAAGGCCCGTCGGACGACTCCCGCGCTATTTCCTACGCGGGAGACTTCCACCGATGCTATGGTAACCAGAATCTATTCTATTGGGTTGCCATAGTAACCAGATCTAATAGTTTTTAAGACTCAAAGGACCCCCAAAGGATCGTATCGAAAAAACACTTGTCCTATGTTGGTTCTCCCGTTGCGTAAAATATTTGTGCCAAGTTTGGTTGAAATTGGTCCAGTGGTTTAGGAGGAGATGTGGAAGACCCCAAAGGACCCCCCCCCGAAGGATCGTATCGAAAAAACACCTACCCTATGTTGGTTCTCCCGTTGCGTAAAATATTTGTGCCAAGTTTGGTTGAAATCGGTCCAGTGGTTTAGGAGGAGATGTGGAAGACCCCAAAGAACCCCCCAAAGGACCCCATCGAAAAAACACCTAACCTATGTTGGTTCTCCCGTTGCGTAAAATATTTGTGCCAAGTTTGGTTGAAATTGGTCCAGTGGTTTAGGAGGAGATGTGGAAGACCCCAAAGGACCCCCCCCCCCCCCGAAGGATCGTATCGAAAAAACACCTACCCTATGTTGGTTCTCCCGTTGCGTAAAATATTTGTGCCAAGTTTGGTTGAAATCGGTCCAGTGGTTTAGGAGGAGATGTGGAAGACCCCAAAGAACCCCCCAAAGGACCCCATCGAAAAAACACCTAACCTATGTTGGTTCTCCCGTTGCGTAAAATATTTGTGCCAAGGTTGGTTGAAATTGGTCCAGTGATTTAGGAGGAGATGTAGAAGACCCCAAAGAACCCCCCAAAGGACCCCATCGAAAAAAGCACCTCTCCTGTGTTGGTTATCCCGTCACGTAAAATATTTGTGCCAAGTTTGGTTGAAATCGGTCCAGTGGTTTAGGAGGAGATGTGGAACATACATACATAGATACATACATACAATGGAGGGGGGGGGTTTGCCTCTTAGGAGTGAAAGTTTTTAAAACCGTTTCTTAGTGAGCACCTAAGACCTATGATGAAGCTATGTTCAAAGTTTCATTGATATCCATTCAGTAGTTTTTGCTCTACATTGATTCTATGTCAGTCAGTCAGGCAAACTCCCTCCCCTTTCCCCCCTTTAAAGGTCGAATTTCCAAAAATCCCTTCTTAGCGGATACCTACATCACATAAGGAACCTACATGCCAAATTTCAAGTTTCTAGGTGTTATAGTTTCGGAGATTTCATGATGAATCAGTGAGTCAGTGGTATTTCTCTTTTATATATAGATAAGATGTAAGTTAAGCGCTGAATAATATGTCAATAAAATAAATATACAAAATTAACTTATAATGGTGGCAAGGGAAATTGGCCTGAGTAGCTGTAAACCAGTTAACAATGTGCCTGCTGATTTTACTTGAACAATGTTTAGTTTTTAATGTTTTTTAATAAGTCTCAAACTAAAATTATGCCGTTGTATGTTAGATTTTGTTTACAGCTGCTCAGTGGGGAGAAGGGTGGCCAATTATAAAAAATATGTTTTAAACTGTCTCTAATTACTTGTAAATTAATATTAATATGGTCGATGGAGGTCAGTAATTAAGGTCAGTTATTTTATCTTAGGTCAGTAAGAAGTCAGTATTTCAGTGATTTTAGTCAGTAAAATCAGTAATTTAGACCTCAAAACCAGTTTGCAGCCCTGCATACAGGATAATGATTTGAAACAACTCATATAATCATATTTTAAACGCTCGACAGCTATTTCATCAGTTGATCGTTGATATTGTAACATAACCAGATGTTACATAACCTAGACATATACTATCAGATTTAATAAATGCATAACGATAATGTAAATGGATAATGTAATGATAAGAGTAACCAAGAAGAGAGGAACCATGGAAGAAGAAGGAAGATGAAGTGCCACCAGAAGCAGTAAACCTAAACACTGCTTGACACTACAACCATACTATAACTGACACAAACTAATGGACAAATTAAATTCACTTTAAGCTGTCAAGCGAGTCAGTGAATAACTCAAATGGGATATGACATGTTAATAAAAATGATTAAATAAGAATCTGAATAATGTGATATCAGAATCAGCAATTGGCTGAGAATTAATCCACTATAACTAGTAATTATTAATGCCAAGAACTAAGATTAGATATGGCCACCATATGAGAATGAAGCTATATTACAGTTTCAAATATGCTTATGACAAGTAAACATGTTTGTAAGAGGGAACCTTATACAAATAAGCTACCTCATCAAAGTACCGAATTGTGAACTAATACATGTTAGTAAGGCAGAAATCCGATGCAAATGGTATGCCTCAGCAATGCCTAAAACAAACCATCATCGGTAAGGTGATGAGTAGACAGTACTAGAAGTGTAAATCGTATACACTGATCAATCTGTATACCCAGACATAGCGATAAGCATTATTAATATGATATAATTAATAGTTCAATTGTTAGTTAATAGAACGGAGCAAAATAATGTGAAACAAAATATCATAGTGAGTAAGGATAGTTCATAGCAATGTATAAAGTTAAGGTTTAATCATAATGTTCAGTAAATAAATATCAGTACAGATATAATAGTGTTCTAACATAAACGTTTAAGTGAAAAAACGCGATGTGGAACACAAACAATATTAATAAGAGAGGGTAATCGCCTGTTTCGATTAGCAGACGACAGTGTGAAGCCGAGTACCTGAACATTGTTTATTTAGCAATGTCAGTAAAAGTGTAAATAAACCAGTGTCAAACTATATCAAATTGAAGGGGACAAAATATCCTTTAATTTGATAGCGATACAACCCCGATCGCAACTATAATAAGTGCGTGAAAAGCGTTAGCATCATTTGCAAAAAATGCATAAGAAATCTGTTTATCAACACTAACAACAACGTCAGCTGTCAATCATTCTGGTGACGAGTCGGTTAAAAACCGTTAACGATGGTTGGGGAGACAATACGTCACTTTCATAACACCTGGATAAGCCAATCAGAAATGGCTTAATAATTACAACAATCGCCTAAAGCCGATCAAACGACCGAGTATATAAGGGACAGCGGCGTATGGCCGTTAGACACTTCTTACTATCATTCAGCGCGGAAGGTGTGCTGGTCTCGTCAAAATTTTTACTAACTAGTAGCGTCATTACGATAGTGCAACGATGGAAATATTTCGGCAACAACCAAAAATAACTTCAAGATAATCTACAAGGAACCAGTGCGTTTAAGTGCAGTATTATTTCATTTAGTGCGGGAAAAATAACGAACAGAAGAAATAATTAAATAGTATTATTTAAGATCCTTTTAGTCCGAAGTGGATTGAAATTTTCTGTTCATGTGCGTGTGTAGTGAAAAACAATGATCATTATAATCTGATCATTGATGTGTAATTGAATTTTAATCGAAAGATTAAAACACAAAGGTAACAGTGTAACAATTTATTCATTACTCCGAGTGCCATAACCTGTATGTTTTGATAAACAAATCTGTACTGACACAAAACATTGAAACATTTTTTCTGTACTACACCATGTCTGAATTTATTTAATGAATTTGTAAACCATAGTTAAGTTGGATGTTAGTTATAAGTGATCTCAAAATATAACTTTGTAAATCATGAATCAAGCGTTACGAGCGCATAACCTATAAAATAGGTTACTTTTATTTTTATTTTATATTAGTAACCTCAAAGGCATTGCTAGTCTATATTATATCAGAAAATCATTAGCTATTGTGTAGGCATGAGCATTCTTTTTTGTGTTTCAAAGAACTTACGCCTGAGATTTAAATAATATTAATGTGTAAAGTAAAGAGTATCTGGACTTAACCAGAATTTTTGTGTATGCTCTGAGCCAGTCGAATCGGGTATGTAATAACATATTTGCAATTGTACTTCAATGTATTCTTTTAATTGTATTTGTTTGAATTCTCTATCAAGGGTATGAATAAAACCCCATTATTAACAGCATAACTCGACTTAATTCATTTCTAAAAAGCAGATAAATAATTTATTTGGAAGAATCAAAACAACCTTCAGTTGTGATTAAATATTGTTGAATTGCATTGCCATAAGGGCCATAAACAATTATTTTAAATTTTTTCAAATTATTATTTGATTCTATTAATGGGTTTTCCACGGGATTTTCCCAAAATAAACCTGTGTGGCGCCCATTATTAAACAAGGTGACCTAACCTTGTATATAAAGTGAGTTGGTTTTGTAAACTGTCTTGGCAGCTTATTGAACTTCCAGAAAACACGAACAGGTACATGAAAGTGTATTATATCTATTCTATTGTCCAGACTTTACTAGACTTAACGTACTTAGACGACTATCAACCTAGAGGAGTTTCGCAGCTAGTATCATCAAGACGGTCACCAACAGCAAGCGACCAGCTACTACACTTTATTTTCAAATTTAAGTAACTTTATTGTTTATATAATATTAACGCAACTATTTTATTTTTTTATCTAAGGGAATTCTTTTCAGACAATTATAATTCTACAATTGTAAATACACTTTTAGTAACCTCGAATGTTACATTTTAAATTGCTTTATAAAATTAGTAACTTTCAATTTTCAACAACTACAACCTTTAATATTTTAAAATAATATTTCAAATATAAACATTAAATTGAACCACCCCAATTGCGATTTATTACAAATTGACGAACCCAACGCGGGGCTTTAAGAATAAAGGAAGCCTCACGTAAACAGTAAGATTAATTTAATTTAGTATAATTACAAATTGGCGCACCAACTAGTGAGGCTGAAAAAATATTGGATAAAAAGAGTTTTTATATTGATAATCAGCCCGGTAGACACAAAAGAACAAACATGCCACACACACATCAATACGATACAAGATACAAGGACAGCCGAGTAGGAGAGGTGCAACTAGATACAGAGACGTATGAGGCACAACCCACACACGAGATGGAAGTCATTGCCATCAATAACATAGAAACTCAACCTGAAGAAGCACTTCATGTAGAACCGGAAGTGGAAGTGAGGGTCAACGACCAACCCAAGCAACCTGAGAGACCCGCACCGTCAGGGGACATAAGCCTACAAGACATAATGAGGGCGATCGTAGAAAATAATAAGAAATCCCGGGCGGAGAATCAGAAGAATGTCGAATTATTAAATAAAAATATGGAGTCTATTAGTAAAAATATGGAGTCACTGAAAGAAGACTTGAATAAAAAGATTGACAATACCCATAGAGCCATGGACACGTTAAACAATAAAATAGAAGACAGCGGCAGGGCCTTAAGAGAAGAATTGAACACCACATTAAATAAGATTAGCCAGAGAATGGATGAAATGAATAAGAAATATACGGAAGTGGGTCAGACAACAAGAGGAGAATTACGAAACGACAGCAGCTCAGAAACTGAAGAGATACCCAATGATGAAACCATAGAAGAATTAAGCGTGCCATCCGAAGACAAGGTCGAACAAACTGAGAATGAAGGGGACTCAAATTCATTATTATCTGAAAATGAGCTTGACAGAAGCGAGGAAGATATTCACGACAAGGAGATCGATACCGGGAGTATAGAGAAGACTCAGGTAATTGAAGAAGCGGAAGAGGTAGTAGCCGAGAATGAAGACTTAGAACAAAATAATCTGCCCATGTGTGATGATCAAGTGGAGACAAAAGAATTACCCAGCAATACAACTACCGAACAAGTGAATTCGAAAATTAAAATTCATGAAGAAAGGAACAGAATAATTAAGAAAACGGAAGAAAAAGAGGCGAAGATAAGAAGAATACTACGCCCAAAGAAGACTAGGGTAACAAAGGAATTAATCGAAATGACTCGAAGTGGTTTAACTAATATGATTTTTTTCCCAGTCAACAACCGTAAAGAAGGAATCTATAGGAAGGAGTACCGAAGGAGCTTCATGAAGATGGACGAAGAGAAGAAATGTGCTACAACAAAGAAGACTATAACCAATAAAATACTTAAAGCAAATATTTCCAAAGGGAGAATAAGGCATTCCAAGAAAAGGAAAGGTTATCAAGAACAACTGGACCGGATCATTGAAGGGTATGCCCAAGAAATAAAAGAATTGCGGAAGGAGAGGGACCAATCAATGGAAAAATCCAGCCAGGAAACTAATGATGATCAACCAGAGTTAGAGGAGGTACTAGACGTCAATAATAACAAAGACCAGGAGTACACTGGACACGTGGATACTAAAAATGAGGAGAAGAAGAAGGCGAGAAAACGGGGAGCCAATGACTATCTGGTAGCCGCAAAGTGGAAGAACCGCATGATACGGATAGGGTGCCAGATACCACAAACACGTAGTACTAGAGACAGATATGAAAAAGGATACCCGTGTAACGTAATTGTCCCAAGCAATGAACCCAATAGAGTGGAAAAGCACAAAGTAACCCCAAATATGTAGACCATAAATGTGATTATTGTTAAAAACAGATAAATTATAGTGGTAGGCAACATTTACCACCGAATATTTAGCGTATAAAAAAAAAAAAAAGTTTTAAAAATAACTACTATAACGGATTCAGTTTGTGATTAGGAAAATCATGTATTATGCACAAAGAATTGAAAGTGACTAATTGCCTATAGCAAACCTATTTGCCATATTGTGTTATAAAAAGTGTGAGGATTAATGTATAGGCCAAACTATTTGTTACCTATTAAATAAAGAGCCAGATCTATCATACTAGATGGTAGAAAAATGTGTATTGTAAACCAAATAATTTAATGAAAGAAGAAAGATAGATATCTGTTATATCATAGAGAACCAAAAGTGGCATATAACAAAGGTATACCAAGGATAATGACATAAAGTTACTCTAATACTCCTATGTTAGATTAATTTAAAGAAGAAATACTACTATTTTATAACTAAAATTATTATGCTATATTTAAGAAAAAAAAAAAAGTTTATCAAATGAATATTATATGTAACAAGATGTTTATCAAATGAATATTGTATACCTATCACAAAAATAAGATTATATATAAAACCGTCCAGAATAAGTGAAAACCACCATCACTTGAAGGAGTAGAGAAGAAGAAAACCAAAGAGAGTAACATGAAAGAAGGATATTATTATGGAAAGTAGAGAGAGAGAAAAAAATGTTTATTAAATGAACAATGTAACCCCAAGAATGTCTATAAAATCAGATATTAATACGTTGTTATTATATTATCACATTGTATTGTAATTATCAAATATTGTATGCTCCATAAACAAGAATTAAAATCATCCAGAATAAGTGTAAATAATTATTGTGGAATGAAGAGAAAGAAAAATATTAATTAATTACCAAATATTGTATGTAACAAGATATGTCAGAGAACATCTAACAAAAACATTTAGTATATGAATACTATAAACCCTGATAATTCAGGATAAGTATAAATCATTAACGAGGAAAAAAAACTTGTAAACTATTGTAAGAATGAAATATTGTCGACTCTATATGTAAGAAACAACTGCATAATTATATGATGATCAATGTAAGTGTGTAATCTTAAGAATACTCAAGTAAACCAAAACAAATTGTCAACTAGTATAAAAAAAAAAAAGGTAACCATACGGCTAATAAAAAGCATAGCCGAGAATGTCAAGTCTGAAAAGAAATAATTACCTGTGAAAAGGAAGTATGTTAGAAAGTATAAAAGAAGGAAATGTGATACAAATGAAAACCTCTAATACCTTGAATATTATATTGAATATATTATATTATTGAAAATGAATGATATGTGATATTTTATGTGTTGTGATAGTGCAACTATTGCCAGGTGCAATTTTTATTTTTTTTCTCAGACAGAGATGAGTATGCCTCTGAATCTGAGTATGTGTATTGAGGAACGGCAGAGAATGTAAGCCACAGTGAGCCACTCTGATTCCGAACCCACTAGAAAAAGTTAGGGAGTTATATAGTAATGTATCAAGGACTATTATTAAAGAATCTGTGAGGTAAAAAATGTAAGAACCATTGAGATAATCACAAAAGTAAAGATATGTAATAAGAAGGAAAAATGTAATATGATAAGACAGGAAATTGTTGATTTAAGAAGTGAAATCTATTGTAATTAAATGACTTAAAATGTGAGAAACTTGAAAAAATACTAGTAAGCTAAGAATTATATCACTAGACAAGAACTCAAACTAGTGTAACACACTAATAGTATGTTAAAGGTCAATGTAAAGAGTACAAGACAAAAAACAGTAGTAATATACTAAAAATTGAAATGAAATGATAATTTTATCAAAAATCAAATTTTCTCTCTAATTATCAATTTTGAGGGGGGAGTATATGTAACATAACCAGATGTTACATAACCTAGACATATACTATCAGATTTAATAAATGCATAACGATAATGTAAATGGATAATGTAATGATAAGAGTAACCAAGAAGAGAGGAACCATGGAAGAAGAAGGAAGATGAAGTGCCACCAGAAGCAGTAAACCTAAACACTGCTTGACACTACAACCATACTATAACTGACACAAACTAATGGACAAATTAAATTCACTTTAAGCTGTCAAGCGAGTCAGTGAATAACTCAAATGGGATATGACATGTTAATAAAAATGATTAAATAAGAATCTGAATAATGTGATATCAGAATCAGCAATTGGCTGAGAATTAATCCACTATAACTAGTAATTATTAATGCCAAGAACTAAGATTAGATATGGCCACCATATGAGAATGAAGCTATATTACAGTTTCAAATATGCTTATGACAAGTAAACATGTTTGTAAGAGGGAACCTTATACAAATAAGCTACCTCATCAAAGTACCGAATTGTGAACTAATACATGTTAGTAAGGCAGAAATCCGATGCAAACGGTATGCCTCAGCAATGCCTAAAACAAACCATCATCGGTAAGGTGATGAGTAGACAGTACTAGAAGTGTAAATCGTATACACTGATCAATCTGTATACCCAGACATAGCGATAAGCATTATTAATATGATATAATTAATAGTTCAATTGTTAGTTAATAGAACGGAGCAAAATAATGTGAAACAAAATATCATAGTGAGTAAGGATAGTTCATAGCAATGTATAAAGTTAAGGTTTAATCATAATGTTCAGTAAATAAATATCAGTACAGATATAATAGTGTTCTAACATAAACGTTTAAGTGAAAAAACGCGATGTGGAACACAAACAATATTAATAAGAGAGGGTAATCGCCTGTTTCGATTAGCAGACGACAGTGTGAAGCCGAGTACCTGAACATTGTTTATTTAGCAATGTCAGTAAAAGTGTAAATAAACCAGTGTCAAACTATATCAAATTGAAGGGGACAAAATATCCTTTAATTTGATAGCGATACAACCCCGATCGCAACTATAATAAGTGCGTGAAAAGCATTAGCATCATTTGCAAAAAATGCATAAGAAATCTGTTACTAACAATGTCAGCTGTCAATCATTCTGGTGACGAGTCGGTTAAAAACCGTTAACGATGGTTGGGGAGACAATACGTCACTTTCATAACACCTGGATAAGCCAATCAGAAAATGGCTTAATAATTACAACAATCGCCTAAAGCCGATCAAACGACCGAGTATATAAGGGACAGCGGCGTATGGCCGTTAGACACTTCTTACTATCATTCAGCGCGGAAGGTGTGCTGGTCTCGTCAAAATTTTTACTAACTAGTAGCGTCATTACGATAGTGCAACGATGGAAATATTTCGGCAACAACCAAAAATAACTTCAAGATAATCTACAAGGAACCAGTGCGTTTAAGTGCAGTATTATTTCATTTAGTGCGGGAAAAATAACGAACAGAAGAAATAATTAAATAGTATTATTTAAGATCCTTTTAGTCAGAAGTGGATTGAAATTTTCTGTTCATGTGCGTGTGTAGTGAAAAACAATGATCATTATAATCTGATCATTGATGTGTAATTGAATTTTAATCGAAAGATTAAAACACAAAGGTAACAGTGTAACAATTTATTCATTACTCCGAGTGCCATAACCTGTATGTTTTGATAAACAAATCTGTACTGACACAAAACATTGAAACATTTTTTCTGTACTACACCATGTCTGAATTTATTTAATGAATTTGTAAACCATAGTTAAGTTGGATGTTAGTTATAAATGATCTCAAAATATAACTTTGTAAATCATGAATCAAGCGTTACGAGCGCATAACCTATAAAATAGGTTACTTTTATTTTTATTTTATATTAGTAACCTCAAAGGCATTGCTAGTCTATATTATATCAGAAAATCATTAGCTATTGTGTAGGCATGAGCATTCTTTTTTGTGTTTCAAAGAACTTACGCCTGAGATTTAAATAATATTAATGTGTAAAGTAAAGAGTATCTGGACTTAACCAGAATTTTTGTGTATGCTCTGAGCCAGTCGAATCGGGTATGTAATAACATATTTGCAATTGTACTTCAATGTATTCTTTTAATTGTATTTGTTTGAATTCTCTATCAAGGGTATGAATAAAACCCCATTATTAACAGCATAACTCGACTTAATTCATTTCTAAAAAGCAGATAAATAATTTATTTGGAAGAATCAAAACAACCTTCAGTTGTGATTAAATATTGTTGAATTGCATTGCCATAAGGGCCATAAACAATTATTTTAAATTTTTTCAAATTATTATTTGATTCTATTAATGGGTTTTCCACGGGATTTTCCCAAAATAAACCTGTGTGGCGCCCATTATTAAACAAGGTGACCTAACCTTGTAGATAAAGTGAGTTGGTTTTGTAAACCGTCTTGGCAGCTTATTGAACTTCCAGAAAACATGAACAGGTACGTGAAAGCGTATTATATCTATTCTATTGTCCAGACTTTACTAGACTTAACGTACTTAGACGACTATCAACCTAGAGGAGGAGTTTCGCAGCTAGTATCATCAAGACGGTCACCAACAGCAAGCGACTAGCTACTACACTTTATTTTCAAATTTAAGTAACTTTATTGTTTATATAATATTAACGCAACTATTTTATTTTTTATCTAAGGGAATTCTTTTCAGACAATTATAATTCTACAATTGTAAATACACTTTTAGTAACCTCGAATGTTACATTTTAAATTGCTTTATAAAATTAGTAACTTTCAATTTTCAACAGCTACAACCTTTAATATTTTAAAATAATATTTCAAATATAAACATTAAATTGAACCACCCCAATTGCGATTTATTACAAATTGACGAACCCAACGCGGGGCTTTAAGAATAAAGGAAGCCTCACGTAAACAGTAAGATTAATTTAATTTAGTATAATTACAATATATACGCTAAAATTGAGGCCGAGCGTCTTCTTTTCATAAGACTTAACCAAAAAAAGCTACGGAGTGAAGAATATATTCATTTAAGACGCCACTGCGAGAGAAATGTCAACGATATTGGGAAAATGATGATTTTGCCCACCACTTTTACAGGAAGTCCCAGACAAATGCATGAGTACACTCAAGATGGTATGACCTACATTAGATCATACGGATGTCCCGACCTGTTTATTACATTTACATGTAATCCAGCTTGGCCATAATTAAAGGAAGAACTAACTCATGGGCAAACATCAAATGATCGTCATGACTTATTAGCCAGAGTTTTTTGACAAAAACAACAAAAGTTAATCAATGTATTGACCAAGAGCCACGTCTTTGGAGAAACCAGATGTTGGATGTATTCTATTGAGTGGCAGAAAAGACGACTTCCGCATTCTCATAACTTAATCTGGCTGAAAGAAAAAATTCATCCCACCCAAATAGACGATGTTATTTCTGCAGAGTTTCCAAATCCAGAAGTAGATCAAGTTCTTTCGGATATAGTAAAAAAAAACATGGTACACGGGCCATGTGGAAACATTAACCAGAATGCACCTTGCATGAAAGACAGGAGATGTAGCAAGAAATATCCTAGACAACTGATTAAGGAGACACAAACTGGGGATGACGGCTACCCCAAGTATAGGAGAAGGGGTCCAGAAGATGGTGGATACACAGTAAAATTAAGTGTTCGAGGTGAGGAAATCGAGATCGACAACAAGTGGGTAGTTCCGTACTCACCTCTGCTTTCTAAAATGTTCCAGGCTCACATAAATGTTGAATACTGTAATTCAGTAAAATCTATAAAGTACATATGCAAATATATCAACAAGGGCAGTGATATGGCTGTCTTTGGTTTGACGAAGGCCAGTGAGCATGATGAGATTTCAAATTATCAGTTGGGACAATACATAAGCAGCAACGAGGCAGTTTGGCGAATACTGAGTTTTCCCATTCATGAGAGGCATCCTACAGTCCTTCATCTGAACGTACACTTAGAGAATGGCCAAAGGCCTACTTCACAAGAGAAAATGCACAAGCAGTTGCTGCTGAACCGCCCAGGAACACTTTTGCAGCCTTCTTTCAGTTATGTCAACAGGATGCATTTGCAAGGACATTGTTATATTCGGAAGTTCCTCGGTACTATACCTAGGATTCTGGAAGGAAAGTTTTTTCTAAAAGAAAAAAAGGAGTACCTGTTTTGGGCAGTGACGTTGTTGCAAGTGAGGCTTTAGGGCATGTCTACACTGTTCACCCAAATAATGCCGAATGTTTTTTTCTTAAGAATGGTGCTTCATACAGTCCGGGGACCAGCTTCTTACGAAATGCTTAAAACTGTGAATGGTGAAGTATGCAACACCTTCAGGGAAGCCTGTCAAAAAATGCGTTTGCTGGAAGATGATGAACACTGGGGCAAAGCAATGTCCGAAGCAACGTTAACGTCATCTCCTTAGCAAATACAAAATTTGTTTGCAATTATCTTAACTACCTGCAATCCATCTAATCCCAAAATTTTGTGGGAGAAATACCGCGAAAGCATGAGTGAAGACATCCTTGCCAGACTTCGTTGAAACAACGTCAACGATAGCATACAATTTCCTGCAGAAATATTTAATGAAGTTCTCGTTATACTAGAGCACAAATGTCTATCGATTTGTAGCAAACCTTTGCTACAGTTTGGGCTACCAGCTCCGGAAAGAAACTCTGACAATGCAAATAATGCAGATCTTCTGTGAAAAAAATTACAATTCCACAGAATTGAAAAAATTTATTGAATCCAATAAACCACTATTGCTGGATGATCAAAGCAAAGCTTGTGACGGTATCATGGAATGTGTCAACGGAGAAAAGGGAGGTATCCTTTTCCTAGACGCTCCAGGGGGAACTGGTAAAACTTTTTTGATTAATTTCATCCTCGCCGAAATACGATCAAAAAATAACGTAGCACTTGCGATAGCTTCCTCTGCCATAGCGGCTACTCTCCTGGATGGTGGGACAGACAGATGGCGCACTCAGTATTAAAACTGCCTCTAAAAGTAAATATGGAAGAATACCCTGTGTGCAATATTAGCAAAACAAGTGCCCAGGCAATGGTTGTAACGGGGAAAACTAAGGTTTTTTTTTTAATTTCATAATAATTGTAACAATCTGTAGCAACCCAAACTGAGCAACATTTTTAGATCACCAAAAGCTTGACTTTTGTGAACACCCGGTAGTCATTTTGGTCCCAAGCGGTGCAAGGTACAAAAGCCATTATAACATTGGAATGTGTCAGAGCGCGCGGGTGCCGCCTTTCGCGCCGTAAGTCACGCACATGTTCTCCTTACCGCCTTTTACGAGATGACGAGAAAGGCGCGAGACGTTCACCAGCCAATCAGCGAACGCAAAACAGGCAAGGCGCTTTAGCAGACAACGAAGTGGAAACAGCAGAGAGTATTCTCTAGCCATTTTGGACGCGAGTCAGTCGGCATCTAAATTCAGAACCGCGCAGATATGTTAATGCGCGGTTCGCAAAAAACTTGTTCATGAACAATGTAAGCTGACCGACCAAAAAGGAAAATGTTATTTAAATTGTTTTAAAAACAGTACCGGAGTGTAAGTTAAACCAACATTCAACAATATCAGTTTTAAACAATTCAGAACATATTTCGGAGTGTCTCGTGAATATAATGAATCAGCAGCGGTGGTGAAAAGATTGGACAATGGCTACTACGAGGATGAGTACCTTTTAAAAATGTTACACCTTTAAACCTATAAACAAATTAAACAGCAACCTACTAAAATATTTGAAAAACCTGAAAGAGCTCTATTAATTGAAATGGGGGTTTTAAAGATATGATGAGTGTGTGTGTGGGTGAGTGAAAATTACGTAATGAATATAAATATAGAGTTTAAGACCAAGTAATATCTCAGGTGACAGTGAGTTTAATCAATAACGGTATATTGAGCTTATACCTCTCCGGCTTCTTCAAGTGTTCTCGCGAATACCAAGGTCTACCGCGATCAGCAGACCACCCTATGAGGAAATCTTGCACTAGCACGGAAACGTCTTGATAGAACTTTTGCATAACAATTAATGATACTGTCACTGCGGAAAATCTCACACGGTGATACAGTTACACTCACTTCTTACACACGTAATACTACAATATTAATATCGTGTGTAAAGATATAAAATCAATTGTTATGCGTCACACGCGTTACTATCCCCGAAAAGTCTTAACAGATCCTTGCAAGCGGTAGAGTCTTGTACAAGGATTGTATGTACCGTTCGCGGTAGCAGCAGTGAAGAACTGCTTGTAAATTTTCGCACAATGCGTTAAAACACTGATGTGTGCAAATGTACTACACACACAGTTCTGAGTCTTCCCGTTTCACTAACGACGAATAGTTTTTACAACACCTTGCAAGCGGTAGAATCTTGTACAAGGAGTGCACGTTCCGTTCGCGGTAGATGGCGTAGAAGAACTGCCTGTGTAACGACAGGCTTAAGAAAATTTCCAACCACCAGTCCGCATTCTATTGGTGGATGGAAGTCACATGGTTAGTATAAATGACCATGCACTTTTCATGCAGTAGAGTGCATTTACTTTGTAACAGCATGCATAGCGGTAATCAGACTACTCGTATCTCATGCATGACTGCCTACATACTAATAATATACATGAACGTAAACAATAGTCCGACAGGTATAGGGATTGTAGCGATACACATGTCTCAGTTCAGCTAATGTCAAAACAACAATAATACTTCACGCACCGCCCGGGAAACGTTTCCCACTCGCGCACGCGCGCACATTTCCACTAACACAGTACATGAATAACCATAAATAATAATGCAGTTTTTTTTAAACTAAACCCTTAACCTTACTAAATACAATTGATAACAACCAAACTTAACCATCTACCAATATAATATGAATGTCCATTGTCTGTGTAATATATGAACTTGCCCCGCCTATCATGATCCTGTGATTCGTTGCAATATATATATATATATATATATATATATATATATATATATATATATCATTTTCTATATAAGTAACTCGATGTTTCTTGCAGTAATTATATAACTTATATATTATCGAATTTACGTTAAAATCGATACAAATTCGATTATTCGTTACTTTTATATTAATAGAATTATTATGATTGTTATTAATTCACTTAGAAACCTCTGATGATACTGATATTTTTCAGTGAAACGTGTGTCAGTGTTAAAAAGAATATACAATATTATCTACTTGCAGAAGAAATGAATTGAAAACATCACAAATTATATATATATATATATATAAAACTTTCACTGTGAACACGTACTTTTTGGTTTTGTTTCCCAGACGTTTCGACGTGGTGTTCGTCTTCTCAGTGGGATTTAAAATACTGAATGTCTGTACAAAGTAACGGTTATGGGTTGTAGGTGTATGGTGGGGGTTGCTGGTGGGAGGGAATTGGCGCTGGGATTCAAAGTTTGTGTTTGAATCAGTGTATCGAAAAGTATGTGTGATCTATAATGTAATTGTTCATTTAATATGTTGTTTGGTTGTAGTGTGTGATATCTGTATATTTCAAATTGTTCTGCTGTGTTTAGTTTTCTACTTTTAGGTAAGTAGTGTAGTATTTCCATGTTGTGCTCTATGTTTGTGTAACTGTGGTTTTCATTTTGTAAATGTGTGGCAAATGTGGAATGTATGTAGTTTGTGGTGAGGGCTTTTAAATGTTCAGAATATCTAGAGGAAAAAGATCTTCCCGTCTGGCTGATGTAGAACTGGTGACAGTCGCTGCAGTTTTATTTATAAACCCCTGTTTTGCTGTATGTGTCTGTGTCTTTGTTAGTACTATTTATGTGTTTCCTGATGGTGTTGTTAGTCCTGTAGGCTACTTTATAATTGTGTTTCCTAAATGTGTTAGCAATTTTGTGTGTGTTGGAATTGTAGTATGTGAGCGTGATGTATTTACTGGGTTATGTGCTGTTGGTTTTATGTGTTTTACTTTTTGTGTTTAGGATGCGTTTGTGTAGTTTGTTTAATAAATCGGTATTGTAAGATTGTAAAACAAAGATTATAACAGTATTTCTGTTTGGTTCAATTCACAATGTTTTGCCCAGTCTTCAAAATGCATCTATGATGGCTAGGACATAGTTTAGTTTTTGTTTTTAATGGTTAACAAATACAAAAGCTTAAAAGTGATATTAAAAGATTTGTTAGCGACTTAATAGTTATCCATACAGTAACTTTAGTTGGGATACAAAAAAAATGATGGTTTGTGCTCCTTATGCAAGAAGTAATATGAATTGGGCAAGATCAAATGGTGAAGCTGAATCATCTAATTTGGCCTACAACTGGAAAAGCGAATAGTGACATTTCACTTTTTTATGAATATATAAAGTACAATTATCACTGCTGTCCTTGTAGTTTAAAACCAAATATTTCTAGCATTGGCACTTTCTCTTCTCTCTTAAAGTATTATATGCAAGTCTTATTATATTATTTTATCCAGTACCAAATTATAGACTGGGAATCACGTTTACACTTAACTTTATTTTGTTTAAACACAGTAACTAATCTTTTTTTTTCAAATACTCACTCCTTTAGCTAGCTTCTTTTGTAAAAATGCTGAGTGCCCACTCAAAGGAAATCCTGAAGCTATAGGAAATTTTGCTTTCAGCTTTGCTTCTTCTAATTTCTCCACTTCATTTGCAGTCATCTAGGAACATTATTATTAAACCTGATGTAACTAAAATATAAACAATATTGTACCAAAAAAATATAAATGTTATTTATTTATACATTATACACATGCAATTAAACTTCCATACAGCAAATCATCTATGGACCTCAAAAAAATTTGTTGTATACAAAACTTCGTTACATGAAAAAATCAGACATGTAGAAAATTGTAACTGTATTCTCAGTAAATTTTAGAGTTTGTAAATGATCTTCATGTATTGAATACACTAAAACAACACGAATAAAGGTAACTATTTACATAAAATATGATTTACTTACTGTATTTAAAAAAAATCTAACTACATAAACTGACCTACACATTTGCCTACAGATTTACCACTCAATTCTGTAATTTTTATTTACGTTTTTCTTCAAAATTTGTACACTTTTGACAACAACAAAAAATGGTTTACTCAGGTAAAAAACACCATCCAGTATATTTCCAAATAAGTTACATGTAGCTATTTTTCACAATACTAAAAGCTTTTAGTACTTCTTCATTAGTTGTTTTTGTAGTTGGATTGTTGTTATTTTCATGTTAGGGGCCTACTACATTAAATGTTGGTTCCTTATGTTACTACCTTGTTGAACGCATACACATTTAGCCATTTCGCCAACAAAAAGAAAAACAAATTAAAAATATAAGTCACCAAAATCAGAGTTCAGCAAAATTAATTACATTAAAACAGACCACATCTATGATTATGTACTACACAGCACTAAGCAGAAAAATTGGAATACATTTTTTTTTCATTTTGTCTTCAAGAATGTTAGTGTTTGAAGACATGATTGAAGACAAGAAATTTGCTATTTGAATGAAGGTTACTGTGCAAATACATAGAAGTGGTGAGCGATATATGGCTGTGTACGTGGTTCCAACTTATATTTTATGTACAAACCATGCCTGAAAACATTACAGTTTCCTCCTTTATATTTCTTTCCAGTCACTCAGACAGAATCTTTTTTCCTTTTACAATATAATTTTAAATAAAATTTTCATTCTTAAAAAATATTACGAAATTAATTTTCATATGAACTCAGTATACTTGACTCAGGGGCAGCTTGTCCATAAGGGCTGCAGCCCTCCCTAAAATTTTAAAGAAAAACTGATTACAATATTTAAATATTTTTTTATTTAGGAAATTATGTATTATTTAAAGATTCCCCTGTACAAGAAATAAATTTTTATATTTCTATTCAGCCACAACTAATGTTGCGTACATGCATTCATTACTCTCTGTAAGAGGCAGAATGTGCCTTACTTTAGGCTGTCCACGTTCCATCTCCGCATGAGGTTGTGGTAGGGAGAACACTGTAACAAGAGGAATCTCGGGGTTGCATTCAGTCCAACCCGTGGAGCAGTCAAAAGTTAAATGTGTGCATGCAAATGGTTTACTGACAATGTGTTCTGTTTGTATAACTGTGTTAATTTCTATAATTGCAGTTTTAAAACAAATATCAACAAAAATAGTGTTAAATATTCGCTAAACTTTAACGCTAATATTCGCTTTTTTATTTTTAAGCTAGCAGAGAAGAATGAAATCAACAGTTTAGGCCAAGAGACCTGATTTAGTAATTTCTCAGTCATTTTCAAGCAGAAATCAGACTTACTCCAGGAAATTTAAAATGTCCATTTATTCTAAGCATAAGTGGTTGTATGGCTGTCCTGAAAAAAATGCACTATTTTGCTTTCCATGTTTATTATTTGGAGGTTATGCAACTTGAACAAAATCTGGATTGAATGATTTAAAACATGTAGGCTAGAGAATTAAAAAATAAATGAAAATAATTAAAATTCTGCGAAACATTAATAATGTCACTGATTTATCTGTGTTAGAGAAAGTAAAATTGCACATCAGCTAGGCGATGCTTACACACAGCAAACAAACAAACACAATGAAAAACTAGAGACAAAATAGGGAAATTCTCTCAAAAATTATTGACTACATTAAGTTTGTGAAAAATTTGAACTTCCATTACATAGACATGACGAAACATTATAGTCATCGAATTCTGGTGTCTTTTGAGGGCTACTGGAATTTTCTGGAAAGTTAGATAAGTCGAGGCAAAAGTCATTTTCTGAACTCAACCGTGTTTAGGGGAACTTTTAAGACAACCCAACTTCTAGACTGTATCACTAAGATGTACAAATGTATCATTGATACTTCAGATGTGTTAAGTCTTATGCAGAAAGTTTTTGTTATGAAGTGAGCAGAAATGTGCATGAAACATTCTGGGGATTTTCTAAAACCCAAAATGCTGACATATTAGCAGAATGCATTTTAGAACAGGTAAACATAGTCCTGAATGTGACGACAGTGATAAACTTATCGCCCAAACTTACGATGGAGCGCCCGTTTTTAGTGGGGAGAAGAGAGGTGTGCATACAATTATTCAACAGTCACACAGATATGCACATTTTGTGCACTGCTATGCACATCAATTAAATCTAATTATAGAAAAGGCAGCATCACAGAATTACAAGCTCATATTTTTTTCAGTAGTCTTGTCACTATACCTGAATTTTTTTTAGTCACCCTCACGATTGGTTGTGGTAGATAGTGTTTCTAAATGAATACCTTGAGTATCAAACACAAGATGGAATTTTTATAACCGTTTAATTAACACTGTTATTGAAACAAAGAAAGTCTAATAGAATGCTTTGAGAAACTTCAAACTGATAAAAATCATTCTGGTGCAAGATGATTGATCAAAAACTAATTTTATTGATTTATATCTTCATTCTCTGCCCACTGCAATTACTTTAAATTTTATAGTTACCTATTTTGATTTACCTAAATATTTAGGGGTTTTATTTAATGCTGGTTCCTCATAATTTTTAGGACCAGTAATTCACCTGCATTCTGTTCAACTCATTCAACTTACTATCTGAATCATTACACAAGACAGCTGGATGAAAGCTATTAATAATAATATTGATCTGTTGTCACTGCATAACAGTAAATAATCTTTGTATACACCTACCTCAGGTTTAGTAAATTCATGATCAGATCCCTCGGGCTTACTGCTCTCAGCAGCAACAGTTTCAATCTCTGACATTCTACACAAAATAACACAAACAATTAAACATTTTACAATTACACACTTTTAGTTTTCATTACCTCTGAATTGGTCATCTCTATAACAAATAACATCATGTATTATACATAGCTACTATTAAATGGAGCATAAATTTTCTATAGAAGTACTATCAGCTCTTGTATTGTCACTACATGTTTGTGGATAATTTGGAAGTATGACTAAAAGAAACCATTGTAATCTAACGTTTTCAATATGTTTACTGAATCTTTTGGGCAATTAGTAATTTATAAATTTTAATTATAATATCTATATGTTATAGATGTACTGTATCTAATACAACACTTAAGTACAAAAACAGATTGAGAAAAATAAATGAAAAGGTATTTTAGAGTACATCTTTTTCTTACAGTTTATTTACAACTGGTTTGATACAAGTTAGATATTAAATCACAGTATAAAATGCCTACTCAACTGACGATAAATTTAGATATCCATAAATCAACACAATCATAACCACACAGATGAGCTCATTAGTGGCAACTATGAACACATACAGTCGATCCCATGAATGATTTTTCATACAAACTTGTGTGTTTTTACGCACAACAAACTGGATTGGTCTGTCAACTGTAATAACAAACGTTATGCAATTTATGCAACTTTTTTTATGTATCATGCTTGTTATTACCAAACTTTCTGTATATTCTTGTAAGACAAACTAAGTGCGTTATTGTATTGCCTGATATCAATTTCTATTTATTAAATTTACCTTAATTTGTAACACTTATTGTCTGAATTCCCAAAACAGATTCTTACTGTCTCTTCAAAAGTAAAAAATGTCAACAAGATAATAATGATGTTTAAGAATAAACCTGTTTATAAAAATATCTAGTAAAATACCAGACCAACTACCACAAAATTTAAGTAATATTTCACAAATGCAAACAGATGCAGATTTAAATGTTATCAAAGTATTCATCACACACACACACACACACACACACACACACACACACACACACACACACACACACACACAGAGAAGAAACTTAAAATTTATAAACCTAAGAACAAAACAAGATTTTTTTAAAGCAAAGTCTTGCCTATAATCATATTTGTTTTTGCCTCGGCTATTCTTCATTTACTAATAAACCCACTCTCGACTAGAAACATTTATTTCAACTTCAGAGCCTAACAGCCTTGATAATGGCAATGTACTTGGTTCATATATATTGTTACGACACAATTAAGCCAAATCCCGTACCAGTGACAAAAAAGACAATTCTTGATATAAAAATACTTCATATAAAATAAAATGTTTAAAAATGTATAAAATGTGAATATTATGACACGACGTACGACGATATTACCCAACCCAAGTGATTGATCCAACAACATAAACACAAAGAAGGGAACCACGAAACATACTCAAGAAAAAAGGTGATGGACCAAACAATTATGAACTAACAAAGGAAGATAAGAAACCAGAACTAAAGAAGAATCAAAGGAAGAGAACAGATCCCTACGAATAAACAGAATTCAAATCAGATGAGAAGAGGAGAACCGAACCAAGATGAAGACTATTGAAGATGAAGATAACGAAGAAGAGGAAGAATGAAGAGGAGACAGATTAAACCCAAGGGGGGACTAACACACATAAAAAAGGGAAAAATAGTATACTCAAGGATAGAATACGGTAAATAAACCCCAAATAATTATTTATTGATGAAACCAATATTACTGTTATAATTGAATTAACTTATATACCCATTTTAAAGACAATACGATTGTAAAGTAAGGTAGTGTAGAAAAAGTACACTAACACAGTTAGAAAGGTTAGATTTCACAAAAAATAACTAACCTTATATTATTAATAATAAATATTATGCTAGAAAGAAACAGTGAGAAATAATAGGAGAAAGTATAGGGATTACCCATTAAATAACACTCAATACAAACAGTGAACCAAAGTGAAGTGCCATAGTGAAGTGTAAGTACCCTAAAAAAAAAGTGAAAGTGTATGTTAAGCATTAAAAATGTAATGATGAGTAAGAAAACACTTTATAAAACATTGATGAACAATCAATGATTGGAGTGACCTTGTACACATTTATATAACTAAAAATAATTAAAAATAATATTCCAAATAAATATAAAAGAAGCATGTAATGTTATTCAGGGAGAAAGCCCAGACAAAAGCAATTTGTGTTAACATGGTATGGAGGAGATAGTAGAATAGAAATAAAGTTTTGTTGTTAAAATTAAGACTACAATGAATAAAACACCCCATGTTGAAAGGGGAATTAACTTATCATAATTTTGCAAGAAGTGATGATGTTTATCACTCTAGGTAGTAACAAAAGAAAGGAATTAATCTTAGAACTAACAATAACTAGTAACTTGTAAAGAAAAGTTTGGTTCAATGTTATGAAGGGGATATGGCTGAAGGGAACCTACAGTCCATAAGCCTAATTATTATATTTTAAAATATGTGTAATGAAAATGTATGTGGAATAGTAGTTAAAACACAAACAAATATAGTGAAGCCCATCAGGGTGAATTCAAAATGTAATTTAAAAGAAATACACCAAAAAACCATCATGGCTAATCTTGGCTATGGAAACATCTAACTGTCAAAGACACTCAAATGTAAATTGTAGCAATTTCACAAGAAACCTTACTAATCTAAGACCAGTAAATGGCCAGTAATTATATGTAAATCATTTTAAAACAGAAATGTTATTATAAAGTTTAATTTAAGAAGGATATGTAATTTATCAAATATCAAATATTTAGACTAAAGTTAATGTACAACAGAATATGACCTTATGAGGTATCATTGTAAACTTTGAAAGGAAAGAAAGATAATAGTGATATAATTTATTACCCCAAAGTAACTATAAAGGAATAAAACCATTAGGAAAATACTTAATAATTTGAATAAAAATTCAAATATTTTAACAATGTCTTTGAAAGAGTAATTAACCAATCCCAGGATTGCTGTTACCATAGTAATGAGCCGTTGAAGACTTATTTTCCGTTAAATATATGAGACTTGAAAAAACGACACGTGGGTAAGCGGCACGCAAAATTGGAATGATTGAAATTTTAATTTAAATAGTTACGAAAAGTTTCGAAAGTGAACCAAGATGACCAAAGACGAATAGATGTCGACCTACCAAGAATTAATGATGTCCGGGAACCCAATTGAATAAATTAATTATCAAAAACCCAAGACAAGATTGAAAAAGATGTTGGAAGCTTAAAACCTGCCCAAATTTGAAGAATATCCACTACCCCGATGACTACACATCAACGCTATCTGAACTGATAAGTATCGAATAAATTCCTTAATCCCAAAAAACCAAATTACCTTAATTATTTTCCAAATGATAAAATTTCTCACTATTGAACAAATATTATTTTCTTTCAAAGGTGTTAATGCATAATTTACTTACATAAAAACATTTTATTAATCAAAATATAACCTCGCTTAAGAGCACAATTTTGTAACAAAAATACGACACTACCGAACAATTTGTAAAAACATATTATACTTCCTAAGTACGTATAAGGTATGGTAGTGTACTTTTTTAATGTAACCAACGTTTATGTCTTATTTCATAATCCAAAGAACCCCAGATTTTAAACCTGGTAATATATTGTATGTAACTGACGCCATTTCGGCAACGAAAAGTGTTTTAAAATCAATTTTGCCAACTCTGAGATATTTGTGTTTCATGCTGTAAGCCGGAGTAATCTGTTATCAAAGTATTTATAATTCATTTGTCATATTAATTAATGACCAAATTTGTATTAAAATCACAGTACCGAGTATTACTATCTTTTTATTTCATAGGACGTTGTAGAGTATATGTGTGTTAGCAAGTTTTATTCAATAACCAACTAGCGCTCATCACGAGTGGTCGAGACGGCAACCTGTATAGCGGCGGGAACCATTCGAACGCTCCAGCTGTCCATGCTAATAACACGTATCATCTTAGAATTTAACTATTTTAATTGTTTTAATAGAAACAATTTGGCGCCACCCGGGATTCGCAACCCCTATGAAGTAACAGGTAGGTTGTACTGGTAACATTGACAACGCTACAGACTCCAGTAGTGACGTCGATTTATGTAAAGACCGGTGTGAGGCAAACACACTACATTCACACTAATACACAAAATAAACAAGTGTAACACATTTTAACAGGTACGACCTCAATCATTAGTTACATATTGACGAGCCCAACGCGGGGCTTTAAAAATAAAGGAAGCCTCCCGTTATTAGTTACATATTGGCGACCAGCAACGTGAGGCTAGAAAGCATAACTAGCGGCGGTTATGAATAGACACAGTATGGTTACGAGGCGCAAAGGGAAGGAAGCATTAAACCAAGAAGAAATGGAGGAAGTTGAGGAGGTAGAAGTCGAGGAAACGACTGCAGAACTGTCGGAAGAACATCCGCAGGAGGACCAATTGGAAAATCCAAACCCACCTGAACCAGAAATAGAAGCAGAAGTCATGGTAAATGACCAACCAATCAAACCAACAGAAGAAACGAATTTAGATAGCATGATGAAGTTCATGATGGAACAATTTGGACAAATGAACAGGAGCCAGGAAGAATTGAATAAAAAATTACAAGAGGGAAGGAAAGAAGACAGGGAATTCTGGAATAAAAAACTGGACCAAAACAGTGAAGAATTGAAGAAGCAAATGAAGGTGATACATGAAAGTCAGGAGGCATTGGAAAAGAAGAGCGAAGAGCTGAAGAAACAGATCAAGAAGGATCTGGAAATAGTAAACAAAAAGATGGAAAATAATCATGATATTCTCCAACGGAAAATAGAGGAAGAAAGTGAGAAAACCAAGGAGGAATGGAAGCAACAGCTAGTCGAATGTCGAGAGGAGATCAGGCAAACGGTAACGGAGACCAACGAAACAGTGATACAAATCCGAGAAGAATTGAATAATAAAATCAGTAATGTTGAGGAGGAAGGTAAATTGAGAGTGACGGAATTCTACCAAGTCCTTACCGAAGGGTGCCAGAAGAACAAACAGGAGGTGGTCAAGGAACTGGAGGAGAGGCACCAAGAACTACAAATAGATGTAAACAATCGGGTGGAGAAAGTATACACAGTCATAGATAAAATAGACGGACTGACCAGAGAAAACAGAGAGAAAATCCAGGGGATCAGTATACGGGAGAAACAGATGCAGGAAGAATTAGATGCATTAAGAGAAAAACCATATAATCACACACAGTTCATAACCAGTGAAAATCGAGAAACAATTAATTTCCGCAGCTACCGAAGGAACCCAATAGAATTCCTCAAACGGGTAGAAGAGCTGATAGAGAAGAATAGAGAAACCAGGTGGTCCAGTGTGAGAAGTATGATCGATGAAATGTTCCGGGACACCCATGACAACTGGTGGACGGCCACTCGACCCGAGATCAATGACACACAAGAGTTTAAGAAACAATTCCGGGAGAAATATTGGTCCGAATCCACACAGAATGTGGTCCGCAATGATATCAGTAATGGAAGATACGAGTCACAAGGAGGACACACTTTAACATCCTACTTTTTGGGAAAAGTATGCTTAGCCAGAAATTTGGAACCCAAGATACCCGAGGAGTCTTTGGTAATACAGCTGGGTTATCATTACGAAGAAGCAATACAGAAGGCCCGAAGGCAAGGACAAATAAAAACAATTCAAGGAATGGCTAGCCTATTGGAAGACCTGGAGAATGATGGCCAACACCGAAAAAACCGGATCCTGAACCAACTTTATAACAAGTGGAATGAACACAATAATACGACTAATTTCCATGGACCATACAATCATCCACAAAATAATAATCGGAATAACTGGGGCCGAAACAATAATCATAATAATGAAGAACAAACATTCAATAGAAATACCCAGCATCACCCTACGAATAATCAGCCTGGTAACAGAGGTCAACAAAACCATCATTCAGGGAATCAAAACAACAATAGAAACAGCCCAAATAATAACCGACCAAATGATAATTACAGAGGAGCGGAACCTGAACAACGCACCAACGGTCACCCCAATGACCATAATTACTACGGCAACCGGTATCATCCTAGTTACCAGTACAACTGGGGACCCGGGGGTAATCCAAATAGAAGCGACGGCCGACGTCATGTAAATTTTATCAGTGGGAGAAGGCAGAATAACCACCGAAGATATAACCCGAATTGGCACCCAGAATCATGGTACCACACGTCCAACGATAATAACAATCGACCATCAGTGAGCAGGAACAACTAGCCACTTCAAAATGGAAATAACCAGCAACAAGTGCTGAACAATGAAACGAACGACCAGCCAAATAACCTGGCCGTCAGCCAGCAACCACCTTTAAACTAAAAGGGTCAGTGAAAAAGTATGAACGCCCTTCACATGACCAATCACTTGGGTTGATGCGTCGAACAATGTCAGATAAAGAAACCAAAGTAATCACGATAATCTACAACAATTATTTAAAGGATATTCGAGAAGAACTTCTCGAAGAAGACGCCAATCAATTACCACAAAATAATAGTGAAATTGTTCATATAAAGGCGACAATAAATTAGAACGAATTCAAGCTCACTCTCGAACACCAATCCCTACACTGCCAATAAATAATATAATCATCATTGGCGCAACTGGTAAACAGAACAAAACGGTGAGAAAACAAGTATCATTGGAGTTAAATAATCTAGAATCAACCATCCCTATTATATTTCTCGTGGCAAGTGGGCTACCATTCAACATGCTTATCGGATGTGATGTACTAAGAAGGTATTCAGCAGTAATAAACCTGCAGAAGGGAGTCGTGCTGTTAACTTCGGAACAAGGAACCTGGTCCGCAAATAATTATAAATTGTATACTAAGTCCAATTGCTTTGAGCCAAGACCCAGGACTGAAGAGTTATTATTGTCAGAGGCGTGAACCATCTATCACCATGGCAGAGGAGGAGGAGCGTAAAGCCTTGTGGAAACAGAAGTTGGAAGAGATCATAACCTTCCAAAGAGAACGGCCTCTGCAAGAAATTAGTGAGCAACAGTCTAAAAAACTAATTGCCATTTATAACGATTATCAGCATGTCTTTTCAAACACCCCAGGAAAAGTTAAAGGATACCAGTGTGAAATTCAGTTCCGAGAACCGGTAGACTTCCACAGGAAATCATATCCCATAGCACATTCCCTGAAAAATGAAGTCAGAATGGAAATAAATAGAATGATTGCTGAAGATATTATTGAGTATAGTCACTCTCAATATACCAGCCCCATAGTCGCCATACCCAAGAAAAATGGCAAGGTACGAATTTGCCTGGACGCCCGAGAAATAAATAAGATGATTATCAATGACCGAACCTCACCAGGAGAAACAGAAGAAATTCTGAAGAGATTTCATGGGATAAGATATATTAGCACCTGGGATACTGTATGTGGGTACTGGCAGGTGGAGCTGCACCCACACAGTAGACAGTACATGGCTTTCATATTTGACGGTAGAAATTACCAGTTCAAAAGGTTACCATTTGGACTCATTAATTCAGTAGCAGTGTTCGTGAAGTGCATGGACCAAGTGTTGGGTCAAGAGGCACTGGAATTTACTACAGTGTACGTTGACGACCTGCTTATCACGTCACCAAACTGGGACGAACACTGTGAAAGAGTCAGACATGTATTGGAAAAATTATCTAACAACAATATCACACTTAAATTGGACAAATCGAAGTTTATTGCAAAAGAAGTGAAGTTCTTAGGATTCAACCTAACCGAGGAGGGAATCTCTCCATCCCAAGAGAAGGTTGAAGGCATACAAAATTTCCCATCACCAAGAAACAAAAAGCAATTGCAATCCTTCCTAGGAGTATGTAATTACTATAGGAAGTTTCAGACCAACTACTCCCACCTAACAGCAAAATTTTCCAACCAACTCTCTTCGAAAGAAAAATGGACGTGGGGAGCGGAACAAGAGGAAGTGCTCAAATTAATTAAACAAAAATTTGTTGATACTGTTATATTACACCACCCCAATTTTGAAAAACCATTCTACCTAAACTGCGACGCTAGTGATGTAAGTCTAGGCGCAGAGCTGTACCAGGAAGACGAAGATGGCAATCACCTGGTCATTAGCTTCGCCAGCCGAATACTAAATAGTTGCGAGCGTAACTACAATGTTACAGAAAAGGAGTTGCTCAGCATAGTATTCGCGTGCGGCAAGTTTAGGACATACATACTTGGATATCCTATCACGGTCCGAAGCGATCATAAATCAATATCGTTTCTCAAACAGTGTAAGTTGAATCATGGCCGACTTACTCGATGGATACTTGCTTTGCAAGAATACCACATTACATGGGAGTATATTCCAGGACGAAAAAATATAGTGGCTGACGTATTATCCAGAATAAATGTAGTAAATCAGACATTTGAAGGAGAAAAGGGGAAGATAGCAAAAGTGTATTATATATTGAAGGATAGGAAAGACCTGGAAAATATTGTAAACCAAATAGTGTTGCAACAAGAGCAAGATACAAAAATATCCAACATCAGAAAAAGACTGATGGAGTCTGAAGTAATTATTAACAAATTTTACTGTGTATACAATGATATCTTATTTATAAAAACAAAAAAGAACCAAGACACTTGGAAACTAGCAATTCCTCAATCATTAGAAAATCAAATCATCAAAGATTACCATGTGAGATACGGCCACATGGGAACAATTAAAATGGTAAAAGCTTTAGAGGAAGATTTGTTCATAAAAAATATTGCAAGAAAAGTGAATAAAAACATAAAAACCTGCACATTGTGTCAGATGGTCAAAACCAATAACGAAAGGAAGTATGGAACGATGATACCCATCACATCAAGTGCCAAACTAGAGAAGGTGTTCCTCGACATATGTGGACCATTCCCACGTAGCGGAGGAAAACATGGATACAAATTCATTGTTATCATACTTCACCATTACACCAAGTACACCAAATTATACGCTATAAACAGAGCCACAACAAAGAAAATATTAGATATTATTAAAAATAAATACATGCCAGAGATTGGAAACCGTACATGATAATAACTGATCATGGAACGCAGTTTAAAGGAAGAAGGTGGAGAGAAGAATTACTAAAACTAAATATTAAATACTAAAACTAAATATTAAAACATATAAAACTTCAGTATACCACCCTAGTAGTAATCCAGCAGAAAGAATGTTGAGAGAGGTGGGACGCATTTTGAGAACTTATTGTCATAACAACCAGAGAGAAATGGTACAAATATTTATCTTCAACCGAAGTGTTTTTAAATATCAGCTATCACCAATTTACTGAAAGTACACCTTACTTGATGATGTTCGAGAGGAAGCCAAATAGAGAGATCCAAGAGATAATAGAATTCCCAAAAAACCCAGAAGACCCGTATGATAAAAACAAATGGTACAGCCTAATAATGGAAAAGATTGAGAAACAAAAGGCCAAATATGCAAAAAACCAACCCAAAATAATCAAATATAAAGAGGGAGAAAAAATATTAATTAAAAATCGTGAACTGCCAAGTACAATGGAAGGTATAGCAAAGAAATTATTATTGCTATATACCGGTCCGTATATCATCACAAGAGATAATGGTAATAATACTTACCAGATAAGCAATATCAATACAAGAAAAATAAAGGGAGTTTATAAACAAACTTCGATAAAAAAGTTTTACGAAGAAGAATAAAACCATTGTGAAATGAAACATATTTCCAAATTCCAAAAAAGATTGTAAGAACAGCTTACTACCTTATTTAGATGATATATGCGGAATAATAAAAGAATTAATAATAATAAAAAAAAAAAACACAAAGGAAACAATTACACAAATTCCTTTCAATTTAAATCAATTTACAGTCCAATAAAAGATTGAGATATGAAATATGAAGTAAAAAGTGAGATAATAAGGAATAAGTTACACACATTCCTATATAATAAAAATGTAAGAATCACAAACTTACTATTATAATTAAACAAAAAATAACTAAAAAGGAATACGCTACAAACATTCCTTTAAGGTAAGACAATTAACTTACCAAAGAATTCTCAAAAATGATATTTAATACAGAACAAGATAAACCAAAAAATAAAATCAAGCTCAAATTACTGAGATAAATACCTGAAATTAGAATGAATCAAAAGTATTCTAAGGAAAAAAAAATGTGAACTGGTACAAGGAGAGAGAGAGATTATGTATAAAGCAAATATACAGATATGGCTAAAGCAGAATCTTGCTGAATGACTAAGAAAAGAATAAAAAATGTCTAAGACAATTAAAATGATCACAACGAGCATTGAAAACAAAATAATGAAAAATAATGATATGATGAAATTAACATATGAATAAATATAAAAACAATCAAGTGTATGAGTAGATGATAGTATATAGTTAAGGTATAGCGGAAGGAAGAATGAGTAAAAAGCCAAAGTGATCTAAAAACAAACCACAAGGTGGACAATCCCAAAGTATATTATTATTATTATTATTATTAATTTAAGTCACAAGTTGACAAAAAAGGGTATTTAAGATTGACTGTTGAAAAGTCCAGCAATCCAAATAAACTGAGCAGAGATGATATGCCTCTGGTCTCAGAAAAATGAGTAGTAATGGGAGAAACCAGCTACTATAAAAGTTAGGAAAAAAAAATTGTGTATAAGGAAAATGCACCAATGGAAATAAATAAAAACAGATCCAAATAAAATGGAATGAATTAAGTAAGAAGAGAAATGAAGAATGGAGAAACAAACAAGAAAGAAAAGGAAAAAGGTTATCTATAACTGATAATTTCATAAAAAACTATGCTAGTGTTTTATTAAAATGATCAATTTTAGAGGAGAGGCATTATGTTACGACACAATTAAGCCAAATCTCGTACCAGTGATAAAAAAGACAATTCTTGATATAAAAATACTTCATATAAAATAAAATGTTTAAAAATGTATAAAATGTGAATATTATGACACGACGTACGATGATATTACCCAACCCAAGTGATTGATCCAACAACATAAACACAAAGAAGGGAACCACGAAACATACTCAAGAAAAAAGGTGATGGACCAAACAATTATGAACTAACAAAGGAAGATAAGAAACCAGAACTAAAGAAGAATCAAAGGAAGAGAACAGATCCCTACGAATAAACAGAATTCAAATCAGATGAGAAGAGGAGAACCGAACCAAGATGAAGACTATTGAAGATGAAGATAACGAAGAAGAGGAAGAATGAAGAGGAGACAGATTAAACCCAAGGGGGGACTAACACACATAAAAAAGGGAAAAATAGTATACTCAAGGATAGAATACGGTAAATAAACCCCAAATAATTATTTATTGATGAAACCAATATTACTGTTATAATTGAATTAACTTATATACCCATTTTAAAGACAATACGATTGTAAAGTAAGGTAGTGTAGAAAAAGTACACTAACACAGTTAGAAAGGTTAGATTTCACAAAAAATAACTAACCTTATATTATTAATAATAAATATTATGCTAGAAAGAAACAGTGAGAAATAATAGGAGAAAGTATAGGGATTACCCATTAAATAACACTCAATACAAACAGTGAACCAAAGTGAAGTGTAAGTACCCTAAAAAAAAAAAGTGAAAGTGTATGTTAAGCATTAAAAATGTAATGATGAGTAAGAAAACACTTTATAAAACATTGATGAACAATCAATGATTGGAGTGACCTTGTACACATTTATATAACTAAAAATAATATTCCAAATAAATATAAAAGAAGCATGTAATGTTATTCAGGGAGAAAGCCCAGACAAAAGCAATTTGTGTTAACATGGTATGGAGGAGATAGTAGAATAGAAATAAAGTTTTGTTGTTAAAATTAAGACTACAATGAATAAAACACCCCATGTTGAAAGGGGAATTAACTTATCATAATTTTGCAAGAAGTGATGATGTTTATCACTCTAGGTAGTAACAAAAGAAAGGAATTAATCTTAGAACTAACAATAACTAGTAACTTGTAAAGAAAAGTTTGGTTCAATGTTATGAAGGGGATATGGCTGAAGGGAACCTACAGTCCATAAGCCTAATTATTATATTTTAAAATATGTGTAATGAAAATGTATGTGGAATAGTAGTTAAAACACAAACAAATATAGTGAAGCCCATCAGGCTGAATTCAAAATGTAATTTAAAAGAAATACACCAAAAAACCATCATGGCTAATCTTGGCTATGGAAACATCTAACTGTCAAAGACACTCAAATGTAAATTGTAGCAATTTCACAAGAAACCTTACTAATCTAAGACCAGTAAATGGCCAGTAATTATATGTAAATCATTTTAAAACAGAAATGTTATTATAAAAGTTTAATTTAAGAAGGATATGCAATTTATCAAATATCAAATATTTAGACTAAAGTTAATGTACAACAGAATATGACCTTATGAGGTATCAGTGTAAACTTTGAAAGGAAAGAAAGATAATAGTGATATCATTTATTACCCCAAAGGAACTATAAAGGAATAAAACCATTAGGAAAATACTTAATAAATTTGAATAAAAATTCAAATATCTTAACAATGTCTTTGAAAGAGTAATTAACCAATCCCAGGATTGCTGTTACCATAGTAACGAGCCGTTGAAGGCTTATTTTCCGTTAAATATATGAGACTTGAAAAAACGACGCGTGGGTAAGCGGCACGCAAAATTGGAATGATTGAAATTTTAATTTAAATAGTTACGAAAAGTTTCGAAAGTGAACCAGGATGACCAAAGACGAATAGATGTCGACCTACCAAGAATTAATGATGTCCGGGAACCCAATTGAATAAATTAATTATCAAAAACCCAAGACAAGATTGAAAAAGATGTTGGAAGCTTAAAACCAGCCCAAATTTGAAGAATATCCACTACCCCGATGACTACACATCAACGCTATCTGAACTGATGAGTATCGAATAAATTCCTTAATCCCAAAAAACCAAATTACCTTAATTATTTTCCAAATGATAAAATTTCTCACTATTGAACAAATATTATTTTCTTTCAAAGGTGTTAATGCATAATTTACTTACATAAAAACATTTTATTAATCAAAATATAACCTCGCTTAAGAGCACAATTTTGTAACAAAAATACGACACTACCGAACAATTTGTAAAAACATATTATACTTCCTAAGTACGTATAAGGTATGGTAGTGTACTTTTTTAATGTAACCAACGTTTATGTCTTATTTCATAATCCAAAGAACTCCAGATTTTAAACCTGGTAATATATTGTATGTAACTGACGCCATTTCGGCAACGAAAAGTGTTTTAAAATCAATTTTGCCAACTCTGAGATATTTGTGTTTCATGCTGTAAGCCGGAGTAATCTGTTATCAAAGTATTTATAATTCATTTGTCATATTAATTAATGACCAAATTTGTATTAAAATCACAGTACCGAGTATTACTATCTTTTTATTTCATAGGACGTTGTAGAGTATATGTGTGTTAGCAAGTTTTATTCAATAACAACTAGCGCTCATCACGAGTGGTCGTGACGGCAACCTGTATAGCGGCGGGAACCATTCGAACGCTCCAGCTGTCCATGCTAATAACACGTATCATCTTAGAATTTAACTATTTTAATTGTTTTAATAGAAACAATTTGGCGCCACCCGGGATTCGCAACCCCTATGAAGTAACAGGTAGGTTGTACTGGTAACATTGACAACGCTACAGACTCCAGTAGTGACGTCGATTTATGTAACGACCGGTGTGAGGCAAACACACTACATTCACACTAATACACAAAATAAACAAGTGTGACACATTTTAACAGGTACGACTTCAAATCATTAGTTACAAAATATATATATAAAACATCCCAAACCATGCCAATCAATTACTCTGGATTGGTAGAGTGGATATCTCTCTTACGTGGACAAAAATGAATTGACTTTAGGTGTCCAGCTGTAAGACGTTTCACTGTAAAACAAATATGCACGTAATAAATATAAAATGGTATAAGCATGTAGCAATGTGTAACACTTTTTTATATGTAGGAGACTATCAAACACAAATCTTAATATCTGAATGAATTGTGAAACCTACTGGGGCTCCATGAAACTCAGTACACTTCAGTATCATCATCTCACCAATATTTTTGCATTTTCTTTATTCCAGTAGACAGAATATAAATCTCAAATAGTTAAGATATATTTCACGGGGCGATGCTTCACTGAAAAAATAAAAGACTGAAAACAAATGCAAAGATGAACAGATAAATGGTCTATAATGAACAACACCACAACTTGTTAACAAAGCAGAAAAATGAATGGCTACAACAAACTAAATCTAGGGCATCATAGTCAGCCCTTGAAACACTTGTTGGGAAACAGGTAATTTTAACAGCTACTACTTCAAGTTCAAATAATATCTGTTGAAACGCTTTTTATTTACACACAGCTGTCATTATTTTTAATGTTTTTTTTACTGTTATAATCTACTTATCCGATGTTCTTACGACACCGTTTAAATAGTTTACATTCAAATTTTAGAAGCCGTATTTATCGACTATTATTAAAATAACGATACTACTACTACTACCACCACTACTAGAATCTTCGTATCAACATTAAGCAATTCGAAAAACTAGATACACACCGAATCTCAGTTAAATCTACACGAGTAACGGACCTACTGTTATTCAAATATTAATCGAAGGTACAATTTGATAAACTGTAACATTAGAAGAGCGCTCCAAAACGCCTCTACATTCGTAAAACCTTCCATCGCTTGTATTCATGTAACCTTTAAAGCAATACTAATAATAATTTTACCCTACAGCACATTACATAAATAATTCAATAAGAGTAACGTCAACTCGGTTTCATCGCACTAAAATTGCAAGAAGTTCGAATGTAGCATACAGCTCCTTTAAACTAACCTTTCTTAATTTTTAATAAATAACCGTAGCAACCAATATCTCACGGCAAAACAAACACTTCCCTTGCGTTTACATCGACCTAAAAAATCTGCGTGCAGTATACGTTAAAACTACTCACACTCACTGTTATAGTGTTGCCAACTACTGAGTAAGTTTAAGCCGTTTCAGCACTATAGAGTCCAGTAACGTTTATTTCAAAAATTATTTTACTCTCATTTTATTCACCAAATTTAAACTGTTTAAATACCTTTATTGTGTGTCAATTTTTAAAATGATACACTATAATTTGTTTTGTAATTAATGGATGACAGACATTTTCTACAGCCACAAATATATTCGCTAAGTAGCTGTGAATAAGTAGATAGATACACCTAAAATAAACGAAAAAAAAAAAAAATTTACTGCTAGTTTTATTCTTCAATTTGACATCCCAGAAAAAATTTTGGATCTAGCTTACGATGGGGTCTAGGTTCTTTTTGGGGTCTTAGGGAATAGCCAGCGGCAAAATGTAACTTCCGTATCCGCGCGTGTACTATATTTCGGTATCCGATGTGTTCACCAACTGTTTTCTTCACAAGTAACTAATGCCAGCTTATGGAGGTTATGTACGACAATGTAACTTAAATAAAATTTACTTTGTTAGTGTACATTAAAAGGGTGTATGGTAATTCTGATATTTCCGTGTCAATGCTGATACTGCTGTGAAATATTTTTTGTTCTATTCTTCTATGTTATATAAACACGAGAAAAATAATTTTAAACGGCGGTCGAATCTATTTACGAAGAAAAAAAATAAAATAAATACTCCTATAAGCGCCCATGTAAAGCGAATGAGCGCCATATTAACTGAGTAGTTAGTGGGATCACCGGAGTGGAGCGACGGCTCACTAATGCACAGCGAATGACGAATTATGACGTCATTACGTGGATTACCAATCGCTGCAATTCATAAGTTTACGCGCCAAATAACACGTATTTTTCTACTACTAACTAAAATTAAAAGTTAAAAAATCTCTTAATGTAATTTGTCACAGTTAATATGGCGTCTTATGGGAGTAATTAATTTATTTATTTTTTCGTAAATAGGTTCGACCACCGTTTAAAATTATTTTTCCCGTGTTTGTATAACATAGAAGAATAGAACAAAAAATATTTCACCGCAATATCAGCATTGACTACAAATATGCACTCACACACACACACACACACACGCACACACGCACACACGCGCACACACACACACACGCACGCACGCACGCGCGCGCGCGCGCTCACATGAAATGCATGCATTTACCACCATAATTATGAAAAGATGAAACTCTTACCTTAATCCACTCCTCAATTATTTTGAGGAGAGTAGCGGAATCCCGGCGCTCAACCGGTATCAAAAAACACTTGGCCAGAACCGCGTTCCACTCCCCCGAACACCCACTGTCCTTCAATGAACCTGCCACGATTATATTTCCGACGGCAAAATTTGGCTTCGTCGACTTCTACAGTCTTTCCAGGGCCCCCCAGCTTAGCTGAAGTGCGTTGGGCGTCGAAAATAAAAACTTCTCGACAAAAACTGTAGGTCGACGACGAGGACCCACACGAAGGACAATTTATTGACCCTTTAATAACCTCGTGGGAAATTAAAAAGTCAATAATCTCAGACTCAGTCATTCGAATCCATTCATCTGACGTCCCACCGCACTGAATATCATGGCAGGCCATTTCAGGGTACATTTCAGTGTAAAATGTTAATTAATGTATGGTATATTATAATAATAACCCTAAACAACAGAAATAATACCGAAATAATAATTAATAATAACACATTTGTTCGTGATCCAAAACTATAGTGAAACAATTCGAAAAATAGGTGGTATAGTATACAGTGATATCAGTGAAGCCATTATCGCAATATTTTTTGTGGACGTGGGTGACCAGGACTCGTGGGTGAGGTTACTAATAATAAACTCGCGGTGGGCTCAACGCAAAGCTTTAAACCGCTTTTGTGTTGTGTGATGTACACACGGTGACGTCACGCGTCTACAATAGCTGGACCTGTCATTTCTCAGTTAATATGGCGCTCATTCTCAATTGCATGCGTTCTTATGGGAGTATTTATTTTATTTTTTTTCTCCGTAAATAGGTTCGACCGCCGTTGAAAATTATTTTTCTCGTGTTTATATAACATAGAAGAATAGAACAAAAAATATTTCACAGCAATATCAGCATTGACACAGAAATATCAGAATTACCCCAAACAAGTACATTAAAATCCTTTTTTCAACATAATGCAATAAAAAGCAATGTGCAGTTTCTGTTAACATGCAAATGATTAAGTATTAATAATGGGTTACAGTGGAATTTAATGTTACTACGGTCTGAATTAATGCAAATAAAATTGGGAGAATCTCGTAAACACATTAAAGAATGCTTGTATATTACACACAAAATTATTACAGTACGGACCTTTGTTAATGAATAGAAACAAATTTGACTCTATACTTTAGTATGTACCAATAAAATTCACCTTTTTTCAAATACCAATATCTGTTGTTTTTTTCATACCCTTAGAAAAAGGTCATTAACAACATACATTATGAGAAAACGTGATTACAAATAACCAGCCATTAGTTACTTGTGAAGAAAATAGATATAACATTTACAAACATCAAATCTTCAATTCTCTCCCTATTTGTTTTATAAAAACTGGAGTTTCTACTGCAGGTTTTAAGTCCACTAACTACTTAATTAAATATACATAATTGTTCTTGTATCTTGTTGGGTAACATATTATATTAATGCATCTGCTTCCTACTTATATGTGCAAACAATGTTTTTAATGTACAGTCCTAAAATCTTTATCAACACTTTATATCTTTAAAATTTAGACAAAGTCTAATGAGCAACTTGCCCTAACCTGAATTTACATGACCTGGCTCAGAACAACTTTATTTTGGCAAATACAAAGATGAAGACTGGTTGCAATTTCTTCAGGGCTCACACCTGCTGCCAGGCTTAGTTCTAAAACATGATGAGGAAGAAAGAAATCAGCCCAAAACTGCAACCGCTGTGGGAAGGGTTTTACACCATTACCAATAAGATTAATGATGTCATCTAAGAATAACTCATTAGCTTTATTTATACATTTAATGCACCTTAATTTCTTGGATTTCGTTGTCCATGACGTGTCCGTTACTTAACTAAATATCACTATAGTATTGACGACTCGGAACTTTTTTTTCTTATATAGTTGTTTAATTGATTCTTTTATATATGTTCTTTGTGCGATGTTTTGTGTTATTCGGGCGGCCTGGTTGTTATGTTTAATTTTGATTTGGGCATATTTAGGTGTTAGTGATTTGTTTATGCATGTTTTGTTGAAAGTTATGTGAGCTACAATCTTTCTAACCTTCAAAGTTGTGAACTTGTACGCTTGGACGGTGGCTCGTCTTGCTGAGTTAAATTCTTGGATTTCGTTGTCCATGACGTGTCCGTTACTTAACTAAATATCACTATAGTATTGACGACTCGGAACTTTTTTCTTATATAGTTGTTTAATTGATTCTTTTATATATGTTCTTTGTGCGATGTTTTGTGTTATTCGGGCGGCCTGGTTGTTATGATGAAGCCGTAAAGGTGAAGGTTGTAAAGGTGAAAGCCGGTTTAGGCTGTAAGGTAAAACTTTACGTTTTTACTTATAAAAAACTTAGTGTTCCGAGTCGTCAATACTATAGTGATATTTAGCACCTTAATTAGTACACTAACAGCACTGCTCTGTCTTACAGTAACACAATACATTACACTAACTCTAAAGAATTTCTTGTTTTCAAATTAAAAAAGTTGAAATTGTGTATTTCTTTTCTTTTCCATTCACTTTTTGTAAAACGACCTACATTAATATGTGTACACTTACTATATTGACATTCCAACGTTCACTATCCAATAGTTAAAAATATTGTGGAATCGTGAAATTAGTAACACTATGTACTAATGTGTGATTATCAGTTGAATTTCTGAATTCCTTTGATTCATTCATTCATTTCTGAATCTTACTAATTTGTTTCTTTATGTCTATAATTATTTCTTATTAGTTTTTAATCTTTGTGTTTTCATTATTCATTTGTAAATTTTTGCATTTTGTTGTCCATGACATGTTCATTGATTAACTAATTATCATTAAAACACACAGAGGACTGATCCTCTTTTGCAAGATCACAAGTATGTTTTTAATTTTTTTAATTGTATGCAATGTGGACACATACAGAGGAGTGTCAGTTTTTTATGTTTTTTCAATAAATAACAATGAGAGGGGGAGAGAGAGAGAGAGAGAAAGAGAGAGACCAAAAATAACACGTGCAGAAATTACATCAGAACTTTTCCTGACAGTAAAAAAATAACTAAATAATGAATGGCAAAGAACATTAACAAAATTAATGGAAATTATAGTTATTATTTGTTGTCTAATGAACAGGTACTAGTAAAGGCAAACTAATTATTGAATTAATAATTTTCTTTATTCAGTATCCAGTTTATTACTGCAGTATGGAGTATAGGTTTTATCTTTTTTAACAATTTTTAATGCAGTTTACTGGATTGATCAAAATCTTCTTATTGATAATGTTCTTATCAGTTTCATTACCCCATTATTCTTATCTCTTTTTATTATCTCAGACAATATTTATAGTATACAATTTAGTTAATGATTTAGTATTTCGTTCTTCATGTATCATGGTCATGAAATGGTTTAAGTTGGGGCCTATTTTATGTAAGGGGAAAACATAACGTTACAATATTGTAATTACTTTTATTTCCATAATTATTTATAAGTATTACTTGTACAAACAAAACTGGCTTAGAAATGGGTCTACTTAGGAAATTATAGAATTCTGCTGAAATTTCGAATAGTTCTGGAGGGGAATTGATCCCCTGATAACCCCCCTCCGCAAGTTACTCCACTGATCCCATTCTACATAGTTCCAAGAAATTCTTTATTTAGAAGTTCAAAAGAAAGTGATACAGACTCTAAAGATCTCATTGTAGCATTCATTACTGGGACAGTTCATGGTTTAGAGCTTCCCTTATGTGCCTGGTAAGTGAAGGAGAAGGGATCTATTTAACGTGCAAGTTGAAGAATATATTTAATTATTGCACTTAACTTGATATAAGTACTGATTACATTTCAGGATTATTATTTTCAGAAATAATGTATGTAAACCAGTTTTCCCCATATAAAGTTAATTAAAATTCTTTAATCCATAGCATTCCAGGCATTTACAGTAGTAGATTTGTATTACTAAATTTGAATTTACACAAATAATTCTCTTTGATTAACCAGAGTTACACACACAAACTAAATGCTGAGTGTCCTCCTAGTGTATAAATTCAGCTAAAACAGTATTCCAAAAACTTACCTTGTTACTAGAATATGTGACATGATGAACTTTTCATCATGTGTTCAACTTTGTGTTGGGAGTTAAGCATTTTAATAATTTTTATTTATGCAGGTATATAGCAAAATCTGATCATCATGGAAAAGGAATAAGGCATTTTGTAATAGCAATTAACTGATTAGTTCCTGCTGTATTACCGAATCATATTACAGGACCAATTTTTGTTTAATTGAAAAGCTATATTTTAACTGTTTCTTTTGGTGCAATCTGTAAATTCCATGACACACGTCCATAAAGGTTTGAAAATATGCTTACTCCAGTTTGATAGGAATAAATTCTCAAAAAACTAATACAAATTTGTTATGTCTGATCACACCAGCTATCCTATCCTGTCTATTGGCAATGAGACTTTTATCCAAATTTATCATATAGTATTGTGCCAAGATATTACACTACATTTGTATACTGTAATACAGTAGTGGTAGAATATTATCATTCCACTAATATTACCCTAACATAATAAATGAAAATACATTATATACACATCTTTTGATATAATCATCCTTTCACTTATCACTTTTTGCCTATCAATTTATTTGATGAATATTGTAAGGTAACGAGATTCCCCCTCTATAATTTTTATATAATTTATATAGATTTATTGTTTAATTGTTTAATTATCGATTTGTTCGATTTGTGGGTTAATGGAGTCTCTTGTATTACATGCAGTAATTATTTTTTATAATAATTGATAAATATGATTTATTTAATTATAGTGTTATAGTTTATTATGGATAAAATAATAATTCGCTGGTCGGTTAATGAATGTAACGGTAGTGTCGAACTTGAAGTCGTACTCCTCTTCTATGGAAAAATGTCGTCAGTGTAAGTAACAGTCATGTGTTGTCTGGACAAATAGATTAATATAGAGAACACTTTTCATGTACCTGGTTGTTGTACTTGATGTTCCGACGTTCACCGCCACTGAATAAACTGTCAAGTTTCCCTTTTGACCAGTTTAAATTTTATAAGCAAGGTTTTATAGCACCTTGAATGTTATGTGGGCGCCATATGGTTTTTCTTCGAGAAAAGTTCCCATAAAAAATAAATTTCTAATTTTAAAATTGTGTATGTTCACTTTTACTGTTGTTTAAATGCGTATGGCATTTAAAATGATTCAAATAGTGTATTGAAAAATGTTTGTTTCAAATGTACCTCAGTGTATGCTATACTGAGGTTTACTTATCTAAATTGAAATAATTGAAAACAAAGGTTATGCTGTATAACATTATGGGTTTATTATACCCTCTAAAATCAGATTGAATAAAAATACATTTTTTACACTAATACAATTCAGATAGCAAGTTATCCATCTGCTGTCTGGTCTAGCTCAGTTAAGCACAATCTAACAACTCTTATGTTTATTAACAAAATTTTAATCTTAATTAACTAGGTACCTCAAGGGTAAGTTCTTGAAAATACAAAATACAACGAAATTAATAAATTTGCTCATTTCGAATACACGCACTGTTTAAAAAGATTCACTATTAACTTTCGATGCACTCTTATACGGTGAATCGCCTTTCCAATAATTATTTTGATAAAATTTAAAGTATTTACTACTATAGTAGGATCATAGATCCTACTATGATAGTAGTTCATTTTTGGCCTCTTTAAAAACTTGCAATTATATATTTAGTTAACGAGAATTTTGTCAGTTTATATCCTAATAATAACTAATTCTAACACATATATTCTTATGTCGGATTATTAAATCCTCTAAATAAATGGATACAGTGTTTGCTATTAATTGTTTGATTGTTTTTGCGTCAGTACAAATGTGTTAATAGTTACGATCAGTGGAAGACAGATAAACAATAAAATTGGTCACTGTACTACCTTGCTTTTTAATCTTTATAGATTAAAAATAAACACTTTAACAATCGGATTATATTGATTGCTAATACACTGCACTTTAATCGCACTTGGAAACGAGAAATAACCCTCTTCTTACTGATAACGGGTTGTGGCCTTTACAGGTTAAGTTAAATTTGCTCATTTCGAATACACGCACTGTTTAAAAAGATTCACTATTAACTTTCGATGCACTCTTATACGATGAATCGCCTTTCCAATAATTATTTTGATAAAATTTAAAGTATTTACTACTATTGTGTTGTAGTAGATTATTAAAATATAAGACAACGCCGAGCCGTAACTTGTTAGCTCGTGAAGAAGGAAGCGAATGCCAAATTTTTAGCATCTCTCTGATTATATACCCCGCTTCTCGATTGCCGTTAGGAACAATTTTCGTTAAGTAACCTCTTTTGTGATTGGTACGAAATTCCGTTATAGTGACGTAATGTTTTTGTCAGACACCACCGACGCGTCTCTCGTACCCAATTGTCGTTATTGTTTGTATTCACCGACAATTTCTTAAATCTGGTTAAAAAATGATGCTAACACTCATTATTAAATTATTACAATTCCAATCTCTAAGTTATTATCATCAAATTAAAGCTTAGTCTCTGCTCTTTATTTTGATGTGGCTTAATGCCGGTTTGAACCTAGTTTTCACTGACAATACATAAAACTAGTGTTTTGAAACATGGTTTCTTACGGTCGTCTGCTCATAATGCAAAATGCGACTATTTTCCTATCTTTTACATTTGATTATTTATCTCTGTGTTCTCTTTTGAACATGATTACATGAATAAAATTACATACATTATTACAATTAAAAGCTGTTTACAGCTGAACAATATTAAATCTTAGCATAATTATGATAATACATTATTCTGACAATTCCTTACTCTCTAGAATCATTTTTACATGGCCTACTCATTTTAAAGGCATACAATATTAATTGAGTGGTGGTATTTCACACCTTATTTGTTATATTTACTACTCTGTAAATTGAATGTTAATTAGGGGTCTTGTTTCCCTGTTAATTTACTGACATAAACTCGTTTAGGCAGGGTCTAGATACAGTTATAGAACCAGGTTTATTCCCTGTTAATTATTATTTCTAATTACATCTCGTTTACTTAGGAAGTTGCTTATACACATAAGGCTTCCATTTACAATTATCCTTATTCAATACTGTTACATCTTTGTTGGTAAAGCTAGCTTTTTATAGCTGTGGCTACAGCTAGTGTAGTAGTAGTCTTTGTTATTTATGTATCATTGTTCTTCTATTTTCAGCCAAAATGCTGTTATTGTTATTACTTTATTAGAGTCATTGGTTATTTAGTTTATTATATTATAAGACTCTACACATCAATGTCATGAACTGGTTCGCTTGACAGCTTATTTGTGAACTTTGTACGTCCATTAGCCATAGTCAGTCATTGTTCTTAACTTGTAGTGTCATGCAGTGTATTAATCACTGCTTCTTGGGATCCCTCCTCTTCTTTCTTCTATGCTGGTCCCTTCTCTTCTTTGTTACATTCATTACAATTATTCACTTTATAACTTTAGTGTCATATTTTACCCTTCTGGTGTATGGTTTGGTTATGTAACATTTTGTGATGTTACAATATATATTTAACGATTTATGTAAAATACAACAGGTGTTTAACGGACACGTACTATGTGTAGACCTCTTATTTCCCTCCTCGGCAGGTCGAAGCTCAAGTGGCACTAGAGTTGGGTATGAAATTATACTATGCTCATAGTGTGTGTGTTAGCGGCTAGTGGCATCTTTTGACATTCACTCACGTCAAATTACAGAGTCGGTAAAGGATGTTTGGAATTTGAATGTAAACAAATTAATGTTAAATAATTAATATAACAGAATTATCACATATATAATGTATATAAATGTAATTGTGAAAAAACGATGTAGGGCCTACTTCATATACAGATCAGAAGTAAATGATGAACTATTCTCTTTATGTAATAAGCCTTGTTACTAAACAATATATATTTTTAAAAGCTTCTTATCATATTGAGACGAAATGAAGCGGCATTCGAAACATCTCTTAGGTATAAAAACAACATAACGACCTTTACAAAATTTGCCGCCAGTTCCCTACTTTGCCTATGCATAAATCTGCCTCTGGAGTACATACTGCACCTGAACAGTAGTAAGAATAACTTAGTATCCTTTTGAGTTATTCACTGTCCTTTTGAAATAACATGTGTCGTTAATTTTAGTAGACTTTAAATTTAATACAGAGAGTCTTTAAATTTGTTTTAAAAGTTACCCATTTTTTCCTAAAGCTCTTGAATTTTGCTTAGAATAGCCAAAGACCAAATGCCATTTGTACAGCACGTGGTAAAATTGTGTTGTTACGATGGCATTAACCGAAAAGGTTATCATGCTCGTTCACCGAATTTGTCACATTTTAAATCAGTGTTGTGTTGGGAGTTTCACATTAATTATTAATTAATTATGATTAGCTACGATGAACTGTCAAGTGTTATTGGTACAGAAGACGATGCACTTTCTTTTCTTTGAGAAAAAGGTTTGGTTCACAATCCTCGTCAGTGTGGTAATGGACATGATATGATTTTAGCGCTTGGGCAGCAACAGTGTTGCTGTTGCAATAAGAAGACTTCCCATGAGTATAAGCCAGTTCGCAAGGGCACATTTTTAGATGGGTCCAGATTACCCCTGAGAACAATAATAAAATTTATTTATGACTGGTGTGAAGGGCGTAGTAGTGTGAAAAACAATAAAAATCAACTGAAAATCGACGCCAAAACACACGCACATTGGATGGCTTACTTAAGACATAACTGTGCCGTAGACATCATGAGCAACCCACAGAAAATTGGAGGTCCGAATTTAACAGTTGAAATTGACGAGAGTCTTTGCCAAGAGAAAAAAATAATGTTGGCCGGGTGTATCCACAACAGTGGGTTTTTGGAGGATTCTGTCAAGAAACAAAGGAATGTTTCTTGTGTCGTGTCGAAGATCGATCAGCAGGTACCCTCCTACCTCTCATAGTGGCAAATATTGAACCAGGGTCCATTATAATGTCAGATGAGTGGCATTCATACCGTCAAATTGTTAATTTGCCACAACAGTACACTCATTTTACTGTAAACCATAGTTATAACTTTGTGGATCCTCAAACGGGAGCGCATACACAAGGCGTAGAAAGCATGTGGCGGTCCTGTAAATGCCGAAACGTGATTGAATGTGGTACGAGAAGGGAACGCTTAGATTCCTATTTAAGTGAGTTCATGTGGCGAACAGGAAATGCAAACCAGGATTTGTTCGAGAAAATGCTTGAAGATATAAAAAAATATGAGGCCCCTTTATGATTCTTGTTTTACATGATTTTGGTAAGTATTATCAATTCGGTATGTTCTATTTAAAATACATAGTTCATAATGATATTGACTTTGAAATCATGAGCTTAGTTTAATTATTCATTGCTCAAGCTTAATCCAATACCATTTTCAAGGATTTTAAGTACTCTGTAAAAGTATTTCGTTTCCTTATTGAACACAGTACATGACACATTAAAAGTATTCAGTACTTAAAAGTAGGTTAGGTTACATTATTATTCTAAATAACTTCACAACAGCTGTAACAAAGTTAATTATAAAATAATAATCATTTTTTTATTTTTTATTTTACAAGTGTATATTAAGCCAAAAAGCTGATATCATATAAAGTGTAATAACCATGTTCAGTGTATTATTATGTTTAATATCATAGGTTACAGATTAAACTAACCTTATACTCATGAAGTATAATTGTACCGATTTCACCTGTATAAGAATGGTTGGCTGAAAATAAGACACAATTGTAACACGTATCACAACCTGTGTGTGTCTGTTTTGGTGGATGCGTCAATAATCAATGTATCATTCTGTATCATACCTCGCTGAGGAAGGCGAACACCACGCTGAAACATCGTACGAGGAAAATAAACAAAGTAAGTTTCACATGTGAAAGTGTAGTAATTAATATTCATAAAACATTATTAGTATTATCTGATTTCAAGCTTGCAGAAGTCAATCCAAATAAATGATGTCTGAATGTATGTACACACATAAAAGGCAAAATACAAGTGTCCTGTCTTGTCTGCTGTCATAGGAAATATATACTGTATTTCTTTACGGTTGCAACTTCATTCATGTGAGTGAAAATTAATTTATATAAATTTCAAATCATCACTTGGAATCTACACTGATGACTGTAAACAAATATAATAAATTCCTTTTGTGATCCTTTGGGCCAATATGAATTTAATAGCACTAGCCGAATAATAACAATAACTGATAAGAAGATTATGCAAGATTTGCCATTACTTTCCCATACCTGTGATTACAGGCATATTGATATACCTGTTACTATGTATAGAGGTGTTACTATGTATATTGTATGTTAAAACTGTTAGGTGTATTTTATAATCTGGAACATTTTACACCAAATGATTTAATCACAAAAGATTATGTAAAACACAAAATTACAACAAACACACCAAAAGTATCTGTAGAAATTACAACAGTCATAATGAACAAACAAGAAATAAACAATAAAACTGAGAAATTCTTCTCCGAAAACAATATAACACAAATAACCAAAGATCCCACAATAAAATACCAAAAACAAATTCATAAATAATGCAAAATACATAATCCAAACAGAAAACATAAAATACCTAAAACAAATTAAACCTAACCCCCCAAAACTAAACTCATTACCGAAAATACACAAACCCAATATACCCATTTGACCTTTGATAAATAACACACAAGCACCCTCCCACAAAATCGCCAGACACCTAGATAAACTAATCAGAAAACATATAAATCTAACCAACAACACTTCTGTTAATAACAACATAGAATTTGTCAAAAAACTAGAACACATCCATATACCACACAACTCAACATTATCATCATTTGACATAACGAATTTATATACCAATGTACCCGTCGAAGACACCATAGTAACAAGGTAAGTGTTTGGAATACTGTTTTAGCTGAATTTATATACTAGGAGGACACTCAGCATTTAGTTTGTGTGTGTAACTCTGGTTAATCAAAGAGAATTATTTGTGTAAATTCAAATTTAGTAATACAAATATACTACCATAAATGCCTGGAATGCTATGCATTAAAGAATTTTAATTAACTTTATATGGGGAAAACTGGTTTACATACATTATTTCTGAAAATAATAATCCTGAAATATAATCAGTACTTATATCAAGTTAAGTGCAATAATTAAATAGATTCTTCAACTTGCACGTTGCAAACTTAAGGTGCTAAGCCTTTACTTTATTTTTAATTTAACATCAATTTATGTTTGGCAACGTTAAAAAGAACATGTTATGGCCTCTGAGAAAGTACACAGTGAGTGGAAGCTGGCTTAAATGAAGGTAAAAATTGTATCTAATAATTAGTGTCCCGTGAGGGCTGATTCTGATTGTAGTACCCTCAAAACATAAAAAAAAGTCATTTTTAGAAAGATGTCTGTGTGTAGAATTTTGTCTATGGCGAATGATAACTCCCGCAAATTCAAATAATTTTTTGCATATTGTAGAGCAGTGTTCCGCAACCTTTTTTTACTCACGGCACACCCCAGACGGGCCTAGACTCAACACGGCACACCAAAATGTCTGTCCCCTCAAAATCATATGAATCTTAATATAATTACGAAATATTACGTCGTTATGTAATAAATTTTTATTATTATTATCATTATTGTTATTATTATTATTATAAAACAGGAATAGACTCATGCATTTATTAACAATTTATTAACTTTAATTCACTGTAGAAAATACGAATTTTAAAGTAAATAACTCTACTCATACCTTCAATGTGATACTTGAGCCTGCTTAGCTGCACACAGACGGCTGATTCGTGGCGGAATCGTTGACAAAGCAAGCCTCATTTCTTCATCGATGGATTTGAGTCTCTCTCTCTTTGATGTTTTAATTTCAGTCAACGTCGAGAAGCCCAGTTCACACAAACATGTAGTTGAAAATGGTAATAACACATTAACTGCCATCTCGGAGATAGCCGGGTATTCACTGCTTATTGACAACCAAAATGTTTCCAAAGGCACTTCGAAAAGTTTTAATTTCAATGTTCTGTCTGCTTTCAAATCTGCCAGTTCCTCTTGTAAACCTAAATTGTTCGGAAGATGTTTCGAATCCATAATGAATGGATCACGAACCCAGTCAAAATCTTCAACACTCTCTCCAAAATATTTTTTGAAATTCTGCTGCAAGAGTACTAAATGTTCTTTAATTAAGTCCATCAACACCTTATTATCGTCAGCAAGGGGCCATACAGTTGGGAACATCTCACACGATCCATTTTTAATTGTCTGTATCCACAAATTTAACTTATTAATAAATCCTTGAATCTTATCCATACTAGTCAGAATATTTTCGTTTCTACCTTGCATTTTTCTGTTTAGTTCAGTCAAGTGTATGAAAATATCGGAAAGATATGCCAACTTAGATACCCATTCATCATCTGCAAATAAATCCGCATACTCATGCCCCTCAATAGTCAAAAATGCAAGTACCTCCTCTTTAAGTTCAAACATTCGCGTTAACACTTTACCTCGAGATAACCATCGTACTTCTGTATGTAGCAGAAGTGTAGTGTGCTCTGATCCCATTTCTTGACACAAAACGTTAAAAAGCCACATATTTAGGGGCCGCGATTTGATGAAGTTCACGAATTTTACTACTTCGACCATCACAATTTTCAGAGGAGATGGCAAAGACTTAGCAACAATGGCTTCGCGGTGAACGAGACAATGGTCTGTTCGTAAGTTAGGATTTACTTCGCGTACTTTACCCACGAATCCTTTCACTCGGCCTGTCATAGAAGCGGCTCCGTCTGTACAAACACTAACGCAATCCTCCCATGTTAATTCATTACGGACCACATATTCAGTAGTCGTACAAAATATTTCTTCACCGGTTGCTCGCTCGGGTAGTTCTTTGCAAAAAAAGAAATTAGTTGCAATTACATCCCCATCAACATACCTTATGTAGGAAAGAAGTTGCGCGTGACCGCCAATATCGGTGGACTCGTCGATCTGAAGTGAGAACTTTCGACTGCTCTTTATTTTCTCCTTCATAATGTCTTCGATGTCACTGGACATGTCACTAACTCGGCAGCTGATTGTGTCAGCAGAGAGAGGAATTTTTGAAATTTCAGTACCAGCTTCTAAACCCAGGACTATTTTTACCATTTCTTTACACGCGGGCATTAACAACGTTTCTGCTATTGTGTGTGGTTTTTTGGCCTTTACGATAAGTTCAGCTACCTTATAGGTAGCTTCCTGTACTTTTTGCGAAACACGTACCGACGTAGTCATGAGCGTCACTTGTTTTTTTATTTTGTTCCAACAACCGACGAAAATAATTCACATCTTTACTTAACAGAGAGGAATGTTTTGTTGACAAATGTCGTTTCAATTTACTGGGAACCATAGCAGCATTACTGAGTTTTCACCACACACAACACACTCGGGGATTGGGCATGTTTTGTCACCACACCAAAAAACCCGTAATATAAATAATTATCACTATATTGCCGGTGAACTACTTTCTGTTTCTTTTTTTCGGGCTCGATGGTTTCACTACTTGCACTCGAGGACGGACCACTCCGTACAAGGAACTTATCCATATCGAAAAAAAAAAAATAGTTTAATAGAAAATAGTAATAGAACACTGTAATAGAAAATAGTAAGACTGGTGTAGCAATCACAATATTCGCACTACTGCAGAGCACAGCTGTGATAGAACTGAACTGAAATACTGTAATTGTTGTCTGACAATGTGTGGGTCCTTCGGCGAAGGAAAAGAGCAATAAAGTTTAAGAAGCGCCGACAAACAGGCACAAATATCAAAACAAGGCAATAAAATAATAAAAGAAAGAGAAATTTTTGCTAATCCCCGCAATTTTAGTTAAAAGCACGTACAGCTAGCCGTACACAAAAGATGCGGTGTTACAAAGAACTCTCTTGAATAGAGTTTAGAACGTTTAGAGTTTTGAACATAAACTCTATTGTATGATTGGTGCGGGCCGCTAAAAGGCTTGCTAAAAGTCTTACGCGGCTTTCTTTGCAGTGAACACAAAGTTTGCCGCCTGTAACCCACCAAACCGGCCCAATATTTCAGGCGAGAATACAAATAAGTTAAGATAAGCAAACTATAACAACAATATTGAGTAAATAAATTACATTTAATTTCTATGAAAATATAACAGTTATCAGAATGTATTAAAGAATAAACAAGCACCTTCTTACTTAAAATCGACAATTAATTTATTACAATAATAGGTAAAAGTTCGCGTCACACCTTTCACCTTGTGATGGCACACTATTGTGCCGCGGAACACTGGTTGCGGAACACTGTTGTAGAGGACAATATGTAAATCAATATGTCTGTTGATTTTGGTGAAGATCGGTTAAGGAGAAGGGGTAGTTTACCTGCAACGTTTTGTTTTAACAAGAGTAAAGTACTTAATTTTGATAAATAAAGTATCCTGAAAAGGTCATAATAATCCACTGTAGAAAGGTAGATGAAATATCTATAAATGAAAAGGTGTAGGGGGAGGGGATAATTTTCTATAAATGAAAATGATAGGTGAAGGGGAGGGGATAATTTGTTATATGTGTACTACGTTATCAGCAACATTGAAGTAGTTTGTTGATAAAATTCGTTCCCAGGCTGTTTGGCTGTGGTCCAATGTTTTCTGCAAAACCAGACATTTCGGAAGTGCCATTGACTGCCATCATCAGTGAAAATCGAGTGCGCTAACATGAGGTGGTATATGTTAGTGATCACAATTCTGTGGTTGAGGCTGAAGATAGAAGTAGTTTCTGTGGAAATATTTCATTTCTAAAATGATTTCAAATATAAATCTTAAAACATGGTAGTCATGAATGGTTCTCCATACCGATATTTTAATTATTTGCATCACATAGTATTATTGTTTAATAAATGTTCTATCCAGATCAAATTATGTGTATACAGTTCTGGAAAAATTAGACAGGCATAATATTTTGTTTGTTTATTGTAAACTGTATTATGTTTGGAAGTATCCCAAAATAAATTTAACATTAGTCATGTCAATCAATGAGGCCAGTCCAGTTTTTTAAGGCCAGGAGAATCCTTGAAATGTTTGGAGCATCACTAGGGGATCTAATCATCAAACTTCAGTTTCTGTGAAAAACTGGCAGATTTGAGTAGTCACTTGATAAAGGATGGTGTTGTAAAAGCAACAATTCTTTCAGAATTTTTTATAGCCCTGTCAGTCTGCAAATAATATACTGTATTACAGTATACAAATGTAGTGTAATATCTTGGCACAATACTATATGATAAATTTGGATAAAAGTCTCATTGCCAATAGACAGGATATAGCTGGTGTGATCAGACATAACAAATTTGTATTAGTTTTTTGAGAATTTATTCCTATCAAACTGGAGTAAGCATATTTTCAAACCTTTATGGACGTGTGTCATGGAATTTACAGATTGCACCAAAAGAAACAGTTAAAATATAGCTTTTCAATTAAACAAAAATTGGTCTTGTAATATGATTTGGTAATACAGCAGGAACTAATCAGTTAATTGCTATTACAAAATGCCTTATTCCTTTTCCATGATGATCAGATTTTGCTATACACCTGCATAAATAAAAATTATTAAAATGCTTAACTCCTAACACAAAGTTGAACACATGATGAAAAGTTCATCATGTCACATATTCTAGTAACAAGGTAAGTTTTTGGAATACTGTTTTAGCTGAATTTATACACTAGGAGGACACTCAGCATTTAGTTTGTGTGTGTAACTCTGGTTAATCAAAGAGAATTATTTGTGTAAATTCAAATTTAGTAATACAAATCTACTACTGTAAATGCCTGGAATGCTATGGATTAAAGAATTTTAATTAACTTTATATGGGGAAAACTGGTTTATGTACATTATTTCTGAAAATAATAATCCTGAAATGTAATCAGTACTTATATCAAGTTAAGTGCAATAATTAAATATATTCTTCAACTTGCACATTAAATAGATCCCTTCTCCTTCACTTACCAGGCACATAAGGGAAGCTCTAAACCATGAACTGTCCCAGTAGTGAATGCTACAATGAGATCTTTAGAGTCTGTATCACTTTTTTTTGAACTTCTAAATAAAGAATTTCTTGGAACTGTGTAGAATGGGATCAGTGGAGTAACTTGCGGAGGGGGGTTATCAGGGGATCAATTCCCCTCCAGAACTATTCGAAATTTCAGCAGAATTCCATAATTTCCTAAGTAGACCCATTTCTAAGCCAGTTTTGTTTGTACAAGTAATACTTATAAATAATTATAGAAATAAAAGTAATTACAATATTGTAACGTTATGCTTTCCCCTTACATAAAATAGGCCCCAACTTAAACCATTTCATGACCATGATACATGAAGAACAAAATACTAAATCATTAACTAAATTGTATACTATAAATATTGTCTGAGATAATAAAAAGAGATAAGAATAATGGGGTAATGAAACTGATAAGAACATCATCAATAAGAAGATTTTACTCCAGTAAACTGCATTAAAAATTGTTAAAAAAGATAAAACCTAAACTCCATACTGCAGTAATAAACTGGATACTCAATAAAGAAAATTATTAATTCAATAATTAGTTTGCCTTTACTAGTACCTGTTCATTAGACAACAAATAATAACTATAATTTCCATTAATTTTGTTAATGTTCTTTGCCATTCATTATTTAGTTATTTTTTTACTGTCAGGAAAAGTTCTGATGTAATTTCTGTACGTGTTATTTTTGGTCTCTCTCTCTCTCTCTCTCTCTCTCTCTCTCTCTCTCTCTCTCTCTCTCTCTCTCTCTCTCTCTCCCCCTCTCATTGTTATTTATTGAAAAAACATAAAAAACTGACACTCCTCTGCATGTGTCCACATTGCATACAATTAAAAAAATTAAAAACATACTTGAAACATACTTGTGATCTTGCAAAAGAGGACCAGTCCTCTGTGTGTTTTAATGATAATTAGTTAATCAATGAACATGTCATGGACAACAAAATGCAAAAATTTACAAATGAATAATGAAAACACAAAGATTAAAAACTAATAAGAAATCATTATAGACATAAAGAAACAAATTAGTAAGATTCAGAAATGAATGAATGAATCAAAGGAATTCAGAAATTCAACTGATAATCACACATTAGTACATAGTGTTACTAATTTCACAATTCCACAATATTTTTAACTATTGGATAGTGAACGTTGGATTTCAATATAGTAGGTGTACACATATTAATGTAGGTCGTTTTACAAAAAGTGAATGGAAAAGAAAAGAAATACATAATTTAAACTTTTTTAAACTGAAAACAAGAAATTCTTTAGAGTTAGTGTAATGTATTGTGTTACTGTAAGACAGAGCAATGCTGTTAGGCCGGCCGCACACCGGAGGTGACGAGACAGCTTGCGATGAGTCATTTTTGTCAGAGACCAACTCGAGTACGAAGTAGATGTGGGTTGTTATGGATCAGCCGCACACCTGGCGCGACACTTGTCTCAGGAAGTCGGAGACTGCTTGAAGCAAAAGAGTGACGGTGTCTGGAATTACGTCTCGTCGCATGGGAGCTCGAGTCATTCCGCTTTGCGCATGCGTCGAAACACATGCGAGTGCCATCCAGCTACCCGCACAGCAGTCTAACATAATTTTTTACATAGTTTAGTTATTGTGCGTGTTTGTTGAATCATAAATATGGATCTCGATGCGGACAAACTTGTTGTTTTGGTTCAGGCAAGGCCTGCATTATACGATTATAAAATGAAAGACCATTCCAACAAGGATGTTATCGATCACCTATGGGATGAAGTATCGATAGAAATGAATGCTACAGGTAATAGAGCTCTATAGGAATAGGTATTCGCACCCGCCATCTTTGCTCCGAGACTTTTAAATTTAATATGGCGGCAGCAATGTAAGCACACTGTGCGTTGCATTATTTAATGTAAATTATGTATGTAAATATTAATGTTTTTACATATCAGGGTTATAACCTTAGTGTACTAATTTGATTTATGTATTACACATGAATATGTATAATAATCATCTCATCTTGTCAGTGAAAACAAGGTTACAATCAGTCTCTCGCGTTGAGAGTAATATGTCAGTTTCATCAGATGCAACTGTTTTGTCCCAACCTGAATCCAGTATACAAACGTTATCATTTGATAATTTGTGTGGTATATTCGAACATGCAAATGTGTACAATGCTAACGTGACATTTTACATTGCGGGAAGTACCACTCGAGTCGTAAAAAAGCATGCATGTTCTGAATGCTTAGAGTTTCTTTCCAACGATAATTTGCCCAAGACCGAATTTATTAAAAAAGCAAAATGTTTAGCATTGTAGCATATGATTTATAAATTAATTACATGTATATTTTAATAAATAAATATGCATTTTTGCAAATTGTTACAATTAATATTATTTAAAACGTGATGTAAAAACTGTCATTCAGACTATTTATAATTCTGGAATTCTCAATCAATATTGTTTTTGTCCAAATAATCAGCAACGTCAGGGATGAAACTGAAAAATTTGAAAATATCGTGCCATTTGATTTGATTACGAGAATACTAACCTCTTTTTTTTCTCCACTCAATGAATTATTTTTGAATTCTCCAGACATTGTTGCTTTCACAATATACTGTAAAGCAGCCGTTCTCAACCTGGTGCTCGCGAGCACTGCAGTGCTCGCGTAACTAAAAATGGTACTCATCATGGATGTATGAAAAAGTGCTTGCGAGCAACAGTGACCCCTAATTTTCAATTATGAACTATATAGCACGGCCGTACAGCTGTTGTCCACCAACAACTGAGTATAGCAGAATACTGTTTGGAAACCTTTGTTACTTCTAAGAGCACTACTTGCAATGGTTTCCGGAATTGTCCGTAGTTTACAAGCCGATACCGACTCTATTGTTTGTAGCTTTAAAAGGCAGAGACAGCCTACGAAGGGTTTATTACTGTAGGCGCCAGGTTGTCTCATCTTGTAAATGGGCTGTTAAACACGTACTAGTACCCTCAAAAGAAGCGATTATTCAAAATATTTTAATTTTATTGCCTACGAAATCCCTAAACTTGGCAGCTTTAAGTACGTTCTCACAGAAATAGTCACGTAGCATTTTACACTTAGCTCAACCAATCAATTTTCAGATTTTAAATAGAAATTTTGAAATTTGCCAATGAGACTTTAAGAGCAGCCACTACCATAGAGGTATATAGATAGAGGTGGTGAACTGGCTGAGAAACCGTCCGGATGGAAAAGAGAGATGGAATCACGTAGGGGTCATTTCTGTCCTTGTCTGCCTCTAACGCTGAACTGACGCTGAATCAGCTGATCTGCGTGAGTTCCACTCTCGCGCATGCGTCAGTAGACAAGGATAGAAATGACCTCTATGAATGTTTCTGCGTGGACATTTCCACTTACACGAGCGCCTATACTTTGCCCCCTCTATCTATATACCTCTATGGCCACTACTCTCTTCCCATTCTGTTTGAGGGCACGGAAAGCAGAAATTAGATGTGTTGTTGATTTATCAGTTTTATTTAGATTGTGACTGGAGTGACATAGTGTAGCAGTGTACACCAGTTTTAGAATGATCACAGTTGCACACCACTATATAAAAATTATCCCAATTAGTGCTTTCAAGCTTCACAGCCCATCGTCAGATTGGAATAGACAGGAAATTCGTAAAAACAACCCCTTCACCCCTCTCCCCCACCCTGCTCACACACAACAAGCTATAATATAAATGACCCTTCCCCACCCCCTAAACCCTGTCCCACCCTCTGTAGAGTTACATATTTTTTCTAGCAAATTCCTTGTGTTTCAGTGTGTGTGTGTGTGTGTGTGTGTGCATCCTTTTAAACTACCCTCTTCCTCTCCACACACGTGGGTCAGTCATACACCCTTATTTTAAAACATCCAATTAGTACTATGCAAAATAATCCTTAATCTTATCTATCTGTCCTCTATCATTTACTTCTTAATCATGTTATAAAATATTTCTTCATTATCAAATTTAATTTTAATATTAATTAAATTGTCTAGCCCTTTTTCTTTTTCTTTCAATATTTCTAACTCCTCTCTAAGCTTCCTTTCAACTGTGTTATTCACTACTTTTACAATTTCGTATTCTTCCAAAGGATTAACAAACTTATGGTTGTCTTCTATGAAATGTCTTGCATATAACGAATTGGTTGTTCTATTACCTTCTCCACGTTTGTGGTCAGACAACCTGCATACGAATTTTCGTCCTGTCTCTCCTAGGTACACCTTGTTGCAGTCTTTACATTTTAATTTATAAATTCCGCTTTTCTGTAATACTGGAATTTTTTCTATATTCTTATTCTTTATCTTATCAAATACCGTTTCACATTTTTTAATAGCTATGTCTACTCCATATTTATTAAAACATTTTCTAATTTTTCTAGTAGGTGAACCTATGTATGTCAATGACCCTGCATAATTCTTTTGTTCTGGTTCTATTTTATCTTTTTGTATGTTAACCCTTTTCATTACTTTATCCACTATGTTGGTGTTATAATTATTATTCCTTACAATTCCCTTTATCGTTCTTAACTCCCTATCTTTTGATTCGGTCTCTTTTAAACACTTCTGAGCTCTGTAACAAAATGAATTGATTGCCGCCATTTTATATCTATATGGGTGGTAAGACTCTCTTGGTATAATTATATCAGAATACGACTCTTTCCTAAATATCCCAAACTGCAGTTTCTCATTATCTTTAATTTCTATGTTTAAATCTAAGTAATTTATTTTCTTACCTCCTATCTCTTCTTTAAATTGTAAGTTTTTATCCTTATTATTTACCTCATTTATAAACTCATGCACTTCTTCTATGCTTCCTTCCCAAATTACTAATATATCATCAACGTATCTAGACCATAATTTTATATTGTTTTTATACTTAGTGGAAGTTATTAATTGCTTTTCAAAATCATTCATGTATATTTCAGCAAGAATAGGGGATAATGAAGACCCCATAGGTAAACCTTTTTTCTGTATATAAAACTTGTTATTAAACCTAAAATAGTTCTGATTTACACATTCTTTAATTACTTTCATCAACTGCTTTTTATACCTGTATTCTCCCATATTATTATCGTTTATTAACTTAATAACTTTATTTACTGTGATATTGGTAAACATGTCCTTAACATCCAGTGATATCAATTTTGTATTTACATTAATCCCAATATTTTCTAATTTTTCTATCAATTTTACATTATTCTCTATGTTGTATTTTGTCCCAAATTCATATTTCTCTTTCAGTACTCTGCTAACTTCCTTTGATAATTTATAAATAGGTGCGTTAATAAAAGAAACAATCGGTCTAATTGGTTTTCCTTCTGTATGTATCTTAACCTGACTTTTAAAAGTTGGTGCTGTTGGATTACTTTCCAATAAATACTTTTTCTTATTTTCTTCTATAAATGTTATCTGTTTCATCATTTGTTTTATCTCCTTGACTGGTACTTACTTGTATAATCATACTTTATTTCCTCGTATGGTCCTTCCCTTATAAATTCTTCCGTTTTCTTTATGTATTCGTCCTTTCTCAGTAGTACCATTGTATTTCCTTTGTCCGCCTTCGTAACTATAATATCATTCTTCCTTATTTTATTCTTTAGTTTAGTTACAGTCGATTTGATTTTTTGTTCATTTTTTGAATTATACAAACTTTTCTTAAATATTTTATCTACTACATTCCCTACTTCCCACCTTATTCTTTTTTTATCATTTTCATTTCCTAGTTTTTGTATTATGCTTTCGCATTCAATAATCGTTTTTTCTTGATTTAATTCTGGTGGCGGTGCGTATTTTAAGCCTTTTGCTAACATTTCTTTTTCTTCTGTATTGAAATTTACCTCTGTAAGGTTTATTGCTCTTTTTTCATAGTTATTCTTAGAGAGGTGTTCCTTTTTTACTTCGTTCTTTCTTATTAATTTATTTAATTTATCTACAATTTTTTTATTTTTATTTTCCAATTTCTTTTCTACGTACCCTAAACCAAAATTATATAATATTTCTTCTAACTCTACATACGAGTATATTCTTAACAATTCTATGTGTCTGTCATATAATTCCCTATTATATCTATCGATTAAGCCGTAGAGTGACCTTATTTCCAGTTTTATCCACAACTTCTCGCTTTGTTCTTTTACTTTTTTGGCTACACTGTTCTTATTTTTAATTTTAACTTGAGCGTACTTTGGGATGACATTATTATCCAGACATTGTTTATTAAACCATATTTTACTTAAAACCCTCTTCAATTTAATTTTTAACTTAAGATATTTAAATACTTTACTTACCTTATTGTTGTCGTTTATTACCTCATTGTTGTTGTCCATTACCTGTAGTCGATTGCACATATTAACAGACGTTTAATGAAGAAATTTGTGTTAGTGGTTGAAATCACAATCAGAATGATCACAGTTGCACACCACTATATAAAAATTATCCCAATTAGCGCTTTCAAGCTTCACAGCCCATCGTCAGATTGGAATAGACAGGAATTCATAAAAACAACCCCTTCACAATGCGAAAGCATAATACAAAAACTAGGAAATGAAAATGATAAAAAAAGAATAAGGTGGGAAGTAGGGAATGTAGTAGATAAAATATTTAAGAAAAGTTTGTATAATTCAAAAAATGAACAAAAAATCAAATCGACTGTAACTAAACTAAAGAATAAAATAAAGAAGAATGCTATTATAGTTACGAAGGCGGACAAAGGAAATACAATGGTACTACTGAGAAAGGATGAATACATAAAGAAAACGGAAGAATTTATAAGGGAAGGACCATACGAGGAAATAAAGTATGATTATACAAGTAAGTACCAGTCAAGGGGATAAAACAAATGATGAAACAGATAACATTTATAGAAGAAAATAAGAAAAAGTATTTATTGGAAAGTAATCCAACAGCACCAACTTTTAAAAGTCAGGTTAAGATACATAAAGAAGGAAAACCAATTAGACCGATTGTTTCTTTTATTAACGCACCTATTTATAAATTATCAAAGGAAGTTAGCAGAGTACTGAAAGAGAAATATGAATTTGGGACAAAATACAACATAGAGAATAATGTAAAATTGATAGAAAAATTATAAAATATTAGGATTAATGTAAATATAAAATTGATATCACTGGATGTTAAGGACATGTTTACCAATATCACAGTAAATAAAGTTATTAAGTTAATAAACGATAATAATATGGGAGAATACAGGTATAAAAAGCAGTTGATGAAAGTAATTAAAGAATGTGTAAATCAGAACTATTTTAGGTTTAATAACAAGTTTTATATACAGAAAAAAGGTTTACCTATGGGGTCTTCATTATCCCCTATTCTTGCTGAAATATACATGAATGATTTTGAAAAGCAATTAATAACTTCCACTAAGTATAAAAACAATATAAAATTATGGTCTAGATACGTTGATGATATATTAGTAATTTGGGAAGGAAGCATAGAAGAAGTGCATGAGTTTATAAATGAGGTAAATAATAAGGATAAAAACTTACAATTTAAAGAAGAGATAGGAGGTAAGAAAATAAATTACTTAGATTTAAACATAGAAATTAAAGATAATGAGAAACTGCAGTTTGGGATATTTAGGAAAGAGTCGTATTCTGATATAATTATACCAAGAGAGTCTTACCACCCATATAGATATAAAATGGCGGCAATCAATTCATTTTGTTGCAGAGCTCAGAAGTGTTTAAAAGAGACCGAATCAAAAGATAGGGAGTTAAGAACGATAAAGGGAATTGTAAGGAATAATAATTATAACACCAACATAGTGGATAAAGTAATGAAAAGGGTTAACATACAAAAAGATAAAATAGAACCAGAACAAAAGAATTATGCAGGGTCATTGACATACATAGGTTCACATACTAGAAAAATTATAAAATGTTTTAATAAATATGGAGTAGACATAGCTATTAAAAAATGTGAAACGGTATTTGATAAGATAAAGAATAAGAATATAGAAAAAATTCCAGTATTACAGAAAAGCGGAATTTATAAATTAAAATGTAAAGACTGCAACAAGGTGTACCTAGGAGAGACAGGACGAAAATTCGTATGCAGGTTGTCTGACCACAAACGTGGAGAAGGTAATAGAACAACCAATTCGTTATATGCAAGACATTTCATAGAAGACAACCATAAGTTTGTTAATCCTTTGGAAGAATACGAAATTGTAAAAGTAGTGAATAACACAGTTGAAAGGAAGCTTAGAGAGGAGTTAGAAATATTGAAAGAAAAAGAAAAAGGGCTAGACAATTTAATTAATATTAAAATTAAATTTGATAATGAAGAAATATTTTATAACATGATTAAGAAGTAAATGATAGAGGACAGATAGATAAGATTAAGGATTATTTTGCATAGTACTAATTGGATGTTTTAAAATAAGGGTGCATGACTGACCCACGTGTGTGGAGAGGAAGAGGGTAGTTTAAAAGAATGCACACACACACACACACACACACACACACACACACACACACACACACACACACACACACACACACACACACACACACACACACACACACACACACACACACACACACACACACACACAGACACACACACAGACACACGCGCGCGCGCGCGCGCGCACACACACACACAAGGAATTTGCTAGAAAAAATATGTAACTCTACAGATGGTGGGACAGGGTTTAGGGGGTGGGGAAGGGTCATTTATATTATAGCTTGTTGTGTGTGAGCAGGGTGGGGGAGAGGGGTGAAGGGGTTGTTTTTACGAATTTCCTGTCTATTCCAATCTGACGATGGGCTGTGAAGCTTGAAAGCGCTAATTGGGATAATTTTTATATAGTGGAGTGCAACTGTGATCATTCTGATTGTGATTTCAACCACTAACACAAATTTCTTCATTATACACCAGTTTTGTGACGTATTTTGGTTGTAGTATTGCTGTTCTGTTATTTGTGAAATACGCGTAATTATTGTCAGTTTGCAATTTTCCTTTCGCCTCGAAGTGTGTTGTGAACGTTCTTAAAAAAGAGACATGGATAAACTTGTAATACGAAAACGTAGTGAAGAATCGATACCTAAGTTTCCTTCTTCATCAACCCAAGATTCCAACAAAAGTAGCGAAGCAAAAAGAAAGAAACTGTATTCTTTTCAAGGTAACTGGGAGACAGATTTTTTGGTGGTCACTAATGATGAGAATACCGGAGTTATTTGCGTTTTGTGTCATGCAGCTTTATCGGGTTTCAGAAAAGCAAATTGTCAAAGACATTATGAAACTCATCATAGTGCGTTTTCTGATCAATATCCCACGGGATCAGATCCAAGGATACATAAAATCAAAGAGTTAAAATCACAACTCCAACGTCAACAGAAGTCTTTTTCATTTAATGTTAATAGTTCTGTTAACAAACTTTCAACCGAAGTGTTTGTGTCTGTGTCTCATAAACTTGTTCAGCATGAGATGCCATTTACAAGTGGAGAAATTGTGAAGGAGTGCATAGTTTCCGCAGTGACAACTCTCGCTGAAAGTATACCTGAGAAATACAGAAGTGTTTTGATTAATGCGGCAAAAAAATGTGCCACTTAGTAATGACACTATTGCCAGGCGCGTTGACCTCATCGCGGCTCAAATTAAACAAAAATCACTCCAGAAACTTTCTGAATGTAGTTATTTTTCTCTTGCTGTTGACGAATCAACAGACATTGCTTCTGTATCACAATTGGCGTGCTTTGTACGTTGTATAGATAATGTGGGAATTGTAGAAGATTTCTTTTTAACAATTTTACCGCTCCCGGGTACAACTACGGGGCAAGACATTTACAACGCTGTTGCGAATTTCCTAAAACCTAATGGCATTGACTTATCAAAGCTCGTGTGTGTGGTTACTGATGGCGCACCTTCCATGGTAGGTAAAAATAAAGGATTTGTCGCTCTTCTGAAAAATGATGAACATTTTCCTCCCTTTGTTCACTATCATTGTTTAATTCACGTTGAAAACTTAGCCAGTCATCTTATATCTGTTCCTGAAATTTCAGAACAGTTAAAACTGATAGTTAAGTTGATCAACTTTTTGGTTTCTAAACCCCTGAATAAACCCTTGCTAAAAGTCTTCTTGCATGATTTATCAGCGCCACATTCAGAACTAATCCTACATGCGGATGTTTGTTGGCTAAGTCGCGGGGAAGCAATTACAAGGGTCTGGAAAGTTTTCAAAGAAATCAAAGCATTTATTACTGCCAACGATTATGTCACTAATTTTCCAGAAATATTCGGGGATGATTTCAAGATCAATCTTGCTTTCATGGTAGACCTATTTCAATATATCACCGAGCTGAACAAACGTCTTCAGGGTCAGAAAAACACAATTTGTGAACTGAAAGAAATTATATTTTCCTTTCGATCAAAGTTACAAAGATTCCTTGGGACGGCAAGTAAAAATGACTTGGTTCATTTTCCTGAAGTGGCACATACAGTCTCGAGTCTTGGTCGTCCCCACTCGGAGTGTCCTAAAATTGTCGTTCTGGCAATTCAAGATCTGTTGAAAGAGTGTGCTACACGTTTTCATGTACTCGAAGAAAGTGAGCCGTTGTTAAATATGGTGCTCAATCCGTTTCAATTCAATGTGGACTCTCTCAGAAAAATTCAGATTATTCAACAGCACAATCTTGCTCGTGCGGAACTTGAATTATTAGAGCTCCAGTCCTCTCAAGCCTTAAAATATCTTTTCGAAAAGGAAAGGATCACAGATTTCTGGGGTGCAAATGATACAATGAAATTTCCGACATTGTGAAATGCTTCTCTCAAATGCTTGGCGATGTTTGGGACAACCTACCTGTGTGAAAAATGTTTTTCATTAATGAAATACATCAAGAACAAAGCACAATCAAGATTAAATGACTCACATTTGGAGGACTGTTTACGTGTGGCTGCAAGCGACTTCTCCTTAGATATTAGTGAAATTCTGAGTAACATTCAGGCCCAAGGATCTCATTAGCCTGGTGAGTGTATTTATTATTATTATTATTATTATTATTAAATTTTCATGGTGCTCTCCCACTTGCCCCGGATTATGAAAGGTGCTCTCAATCACAAAAAGGTTGAGAATCTCTGCTGTAAAGAATAATGTTCGTAATATTACAACCTGTATTTTACACGAATTATTCATTTTTCATCAGAAATTAATAAAACAATTACTGTATGTATACAATCCCAGAGATAACCTCGCGCACTAACTTGTAAAGTGCAGCCACCAGCGTCTATATCTTTTTGTGCATATATAATTAAAATTAATATGCTTCACTGATAATTTCACATTTTGAAATTATATTTTTGGCACGAAAAACTATAATAGTTTATGTAATATCGAAAACAAACTTATACTGCATCCCATGTATACACAAGTGTCACCATAATATTATGTCAGTCTCGGAACAAAGATGGCGGGTGCGAATAATCTCATTTATAGATCCTTACAGGTAAAAGCAAATTATTTTATTTGACAATTCATTACTTACGTATTGAGTATCCTAATAAGGCATTTAGAAATTAAATTAAAACAAAAATATTAAACAAAGACAAGAATAAGTAACAAAATTTTTAAATATTTAGTAAATACACTTGTGTGGATGTTGTTTAGATGGTTATGTTTTGACCGAATTTTCGTATAGAAACAAAGCTACTAAGATGGTCATCATGGTAAGAATTTGACACCTACCCTAACAAAGTTTGTTTGTGTGCTCAGTACATTTTGTTTTCACTTTATTAGAACAAAGTTTTTTTAATACATAAGTAAAACTTTTTATAATAAATCAACCAATTTCATGTTTGTCATGAAATGCAATGGGAACATGAAAAGTAACACTTAGTTCGAAATGAAAAATTAAATTAGGCTAATGTCGTAATTCAAACTTATGACCTGCTGATTGGTGAGTGCATATGCTACTGTTGAGCTACTGCATTTTAGTGTAGGTTTCCTCACCTAATTATTGCTCCAACAAATTTTGGAAATTTGATAAAGTTCTCAAGCATCCTGCAAAACTATATGTGTGTACAAATAATAAAATAAAAATAAAGCTATGTTTATTAATAACGCAGGTTTTATTACAATACAATAAAACACAAAAGTTGAATTTCATATTTTAGGCTACTAGAAATACTTATCTTGTTTGCTCAGACAGTTTTACTACGTTCATTCAAAAAGGGCTATTTTATTTTGCCAAGGAGCACTACCATAGTTTGAATTTAAAAAATCGACATATATATTACGAACAGCGTATGCTGTACTGGATCCTCTATGCAAGTTCACTTCATCTTGATCATTGTCATCTTCCTGGAGATCAAGCAGGTCTTGATGGATATCTGATAGTTTCCCTCCTTTTTTGTAACATGTTATGAAGAACGCAACAAGCAAGCGTGATCTTATTAGCTGTTTTTGGCGTTACCAGCATGGTAGTTTCAAACACTCGAAATTTTTTTGCAAGTATACCAAGCGCACACTCAACGACGCGACGTGCTCTAGAGTGGGGATAATTATATATTCGCTTGTCACGTGTGAGAGCTTTCTTTGGAAAAGGCCTCATTAAATTAGGTGTCAGAGGGTAAGCTTCATCACCAACGAATACATATGGTAGAGTGTATTCGTTCTGTTGACCCACTGGCAAATTAAGTCTGTTTTGATAAAATGCTTGTCCGAAGTGAGAAGCACCGAAAATACCACTGTCACTGTTTCGTCCGTAGTCGCCCACATCAACAGCTATACATTTAGCATCAGCATCAACAACACCTTGTAATACAATGGAATGAAAATTCTTGTAATTAAAATATGCAGAGCCAGCATTCACAGGGCATTCAAGACGCACGTGTTTCCCGTCTATCGCACCACAACAATTGGGATAGTTCCAGAGCTCTTCAAAACGTCTTGCAATTTCTTTCCACTTTTCCACTGTAGGTGGAATCATATACAGCGGATGTAGCACTTCCCAAATAGCTTCGCAGGTATCCAAAACGATTTTTCCAATAGTTGTAGCACCAGTCCGAAAGTAGTAGTGAAGAGATGGAAATCGCTCACCAGTTGCCAGGAATCTGGAAAAATGTTATAATACAATTTTGTATGATTTTTGTATGATCATCATTATCTGTTAACCAAAACACACACACACACACACACACACACACACACACACACACACACACACACACACACACACACACACACACACACACACACACACACACACACACACACACTTACATGCAATGCACAACAGATTAATACAATAAATAATAAAAATGTTAGTTTGCTATACGGACAAAAAAATGATTGAAATTATTGTCACATGTGTATCTTTTCAGGTTCAGATTGTCGCATGAAATGGCATAACCTGCGAAGAAGCTACTCTCGATACTTGAGAGACATTAAAAAGCAGCCGAGTGGTTCTGGATGTAACAGGAAGAAGAAATGGTACTTGGTGGATGCCATGAGTTTCCTGGACAATTACGTTAACCAGCATAAACAAACGGCTAGCAACATGAAGTGCGCAGAAGATGAAGAAAGTGAGGTGCTGACAAGCGATAAAGAAACCTACGAAGATTCAAATACCTGTCATTCTGAATCTCGTTCAGGTTCAGGTTCATTCAAGCCATCCTCGTCGAGTAAGTAATGGAAACAGTCTCCGGCGGAGGTGTTAGCAGCGCCGATGACTAAGTTTTTGGAAACATTTTCTGAATCACGAGTGAAAGAACAAGAGTCGCCTCTTGTGAACTTTTTTCGAGGGGTGTTGCCAGATATTGAAAAATTAGCTCCCAAAAGGCAAAGGATGTTCAAGGCGGAATTAGTTCAGCTCGTCAACAAACTGGTGGACGAAGAAGAGGAAGAAAACGTCTGAATTTCATCTAGGCCATCGTCTACATACAGTGCAACAGCATATTCCCCTCTGACTCAGATTGATACTATTCACGGATACGAAGGACATTCTTCTACTCAATATACGACACTTCAACCAAGCAATCGCTTTAAACAACAACGTGACACTCATTGGATGAACTGAGCTGTATATTGGACAATTTAAAACAGAGTGAATTCAATGTTTTTTCAATATATTATTAAGAAAAATATTAAATAAAAATAAGATTGTACAGAGCACTTACCATAGCGTAATCAATAACCTCTCTGTGGGTGTCACACTCCTCCGATAGTTAGTATTTTGTCTCTTAATTTTGTCACTTATTAACTCTAATAAATATTATTACATATATAAACTTTCACATATGAACTTACTTTGGTTATCACTTTCCCAAACGTTTCAAGGTGATGTGCCTTTTCCTCAGTGGGAGTAAATACTGAACATGTCATTTTACAGAATAACGGTTATGGACTATAGGTGTGTGTGGTGGGAGGGAATTGGCGCTGAGGTTCAAATTGTGTGTTTGGATCTGTGTATCGAATACTGTATGTGATCTATAATGTAATTGTTCATTTAATATGTTGTTTGGTTGTAGTGAGTGATATCTGTATATTTCGAATTGTTCAGCTGTGTTTAGTTTTCTACTTTTAGGTAAGTAGTGTAATATTTCCATGTTGTGTTCTATGTTTGTGTAACTGTGGTTTTCGTTTTGTAAATGTGTGGCAAATGTGGAATGTATGTAATTTGTGGTGAGGGCTTTTAAATGTTCTGAAAATCTGAAAGCTCTTCCCGTCTCCGATATGTACTAAAACTGTGCTTCCTTCACAAGTAACTAATCCCAGGTTATGGAGGTTATGTACGACAATGTAACTTAAATAAAATTTACTTTGTTAGTGTATTAAAAGGGTGTATTTATGGGAAGTACAGAAATTACTTTCCATTTATCGCACATAGTTACGGTACAGAGACGATTTTTGGAGTTTGTGTCTACGTTTAACAATATAACTTAACCTTTTAGAATTTTAAAATTAATTAGACTTAACAAAAATTTCCGTTGTTAGTGTACATTAAATTATTGTATGGATAAAAGGCTGTATATAACATTAAAGGCTGTATTTATTCGAAGTACTGGAATTAAAACCTAGTTCCAATTACTACGGTCTGAATTAATGCAAATAAAATTAGAGAATCTCGTAAACATTTTAAAGAATGGTTGTATATTAGACACAAAATTATTACGGTACGGACCTTTGTTAATGAATAGAAATAAATAGGACTCTATACTTTAGTATGTACCAATAAAATTCACCTTTTTTCAAGTACAGTATCTATTGTTTTTTTTCATACTCTTAAAAAGAAGGCCATTAACAATATTTTAGTTACTTGTGAAGAAAACAGATATAACATTTCCATACAAGAAATCTTCAATTCTCTCCCTATTTGTTTTATAAAAACTGGAGTTTCTACTGCAGGTTTTTAAGTCCACTAACTACTTAATTTAATATACATAATTGTTCCTGATCTTGTTGGGTAACATATTAATACATACATCTGCTTCCTACTCATATGTGCAAACAATGTTTTTAATGTATGGTCCTAAACATCTTTAAAATTTAGACAAAGTCTAATGAGCTATTTGACCTAACCTGAATTACTACATCTAAGAATATCTTGTTAGGTCATGTAGCTTTATTTATACATTGAATGCATCTTATTTAGTAGGGCTACCTACACTAACAGTACTGCTCTGTCTTACAGTAACACAACACATTACACTAACTCCAAAGAATTTTTTGTTTTCAGTTTAAGAAAGTTGAAATTGTGTACTTCTTTTCTTTTCCATTCACTTTTTATGGAAACGTGCTTTACATTACTATGTGTACCCTTACTATATTACGGTCCTAAACATCTTTATCAACAATTTATATCTTTAAAATTTAGACAAAGTCTAATGAGCAATTTGGCTTAACCTGAATTTACATGACCTGGCTCAGAACAACTTTATTTTGGCAAATACAAAGATGAAGACTCTGTACACCCTGGTTGCAATTTCTTCTGGGCTCACACCTGCTTCCAGGCTTAATTCTATGACATGATCAAGAAGAAAGGAATCAGCTTGAACTTGCAACCACTGTGGAAAGGCTTGTACACTATCACCAAGAAGATTAATGATGTCATTTACGAATAACTCATTAGTCCATTTAGCTTTATTTATACATTTAATGCATCTTAATTAGTACACTAACAGCACTGCTCTGTCTTACAGTAACACAATACATTACACTAACTAAAGAATTTCTTGTTTTCAGTGTAAAAAAGTTGAAATTGTGTATTTCTTTTCTTTTCCATTCACTTTTTGTGAAACAACCTACATTAATATGTGTACGCTTACTACATTGAAATCCAATGTTCACTATCCAATAGTTAAAACATTTTGTGGAATTGTGAAATTAGTAACTGTAACTTTTATCTTTTTGGTAATTTATTATTTATTCAAATTACAACTCCCACTTACCTTTCAACTTGATCTGGCCGGATCGCGTAGTGTGGACAAACCCATTTCGTTCGACGAACTCTGACAGTACATAAACGAATTAAGGCCTTGAAAAAATTTAACTCTCAATTGTATGGAAGAGAAATTAGATTTTTTATTTATTAATCAGAAATGTTGAATTGATAGATATCCGTGTTACATGTTGTGCAACTCTTGCACCTTACTGACTATGGCTTACCTTATCCTTTATACAGGTACAAACAATTATACACATAAACAGCCCAGCATTGCTCACGCACACTTACACACAGAATTTACAATGCCCTTAACATTTTAATACTGATAAACTTCCCCCCCACGGCGGCCACGCGGTCTTCGTGTACACTCATCTTCTCGTAGAATTTCTTGTAAAAGTTTTGTCCGAAAGTTATAAATCACTTCTCCAGGTTGGATTGACCGTGGTCACATAAAAATTTCTATAGTTCCACCTTGTTTTACGGTTAAATTAAAAACTTTTACGACGAGCCTATCTTGGCCGTCCCGGCGCCGGTGGATTCAACTGGTAGACTGGGAACAAATAACGTAACAGGTACGGCTGAGATGACCTCATGCTTGGTACGGAAATCACTGCCTGGATCTTCGTCGTCGTGGCTTAGTCCTATTTTAAGCATGTAGTTTTGGAAGTTAAGGTAGCGAACGATCTCAGCTAGGCATTGGCTGATGTCATAAAAGGGGCAGGACTTAAGACATTATTTCCTGCTGTTCACGACCATGTGCTCGTGGAGTTGCTTGCTTTTAGCCATTTTGAGTTTTTTACGGCGTCACTCCAGCGCTCCGCCCGGCCACGCTAAGTGCGAGCGTGAACACACATATGCAAAGTTCTTAGAATTTCGAAGGGGGCGCGAATTCCTTTGCCGCCTTACTCAACTGCAAACTGCGTTTTGCTTTGTTACACCACTGTTTCTCAATACGTGTTCTGTTATAATGAAATGAATCGTTGTCGTAATATGAAATTTCACAATGTTTAAATAAAACTCCCGCACAAAACGAAATAAATAAAAATACCAATGCCCCATACCGTAAAAAATGAAATGACCCAAAATGGTCCCGCTACATAACACTACGTACTAATGTTGTAACACTATGTGTGCCTTAATAAGTTATTGATTATTCTAACTGATACATTGTCATACCATTATCATATGACAGTTCTCAGAGGTTCAGTAATAGTCATCTTTGCTGTTAACATGGACACATCTTGGATATGATCATTTCTTACAAGTTCTTCTCTTTACAGGACTAATAGTTTTGTAAAAAACTCAATTGTTTTTATTACATTTTCAATTGTTACCCTTAACATTCCGACATCATCATAAAATAACTGTTGAGAAACTGAGAGCTCTTTTTTAAAAAGACTTTTCATTAGTAAAGTTACTTGTAAGTAGGCATACATTTGTACTCATAATATGAGGTTAAGAATTAAGAAAAGGTGAAACCAACTCGTTACACTGAAAACCTTCTAGGTATACTACTACTGATTGGAAAAAACAAGATAACTCAGGGTGAACTTTTTTTCAAACGTTTTAACACCATGGATTCTGCGTTTATCCACAGTTACTTCGCCCTTTTTTAAATTTTATCAACTTGTGTTCCCAGAGTCACAGTATTCTGAATTGTTCTTAAATTTCCATTTAGGATTAGATCCCATCCATACTTATCTGTAGCACAGATGCAGATTTATTCCTAGTAGAGTTATCTTTGAATCCCTTAAAAAACCTTAAAGATTACTTAGAATAGGAAGTCAAAATGTTAGATGGAGATATAATTGAGCGATCGGTATCAACTTATTCCAACCCTTTAGTAGTAGTGATCAAAAAAGATGGGAGAGTGAGGTTATGTTTAGATGCCCGCAAAATCAATCAAATAATTATTCCAGACCGGGAGTCACCCGAAGCTATTGAAGAGATTTTTCAGAAGTTTAGCGGCGTACGATATATGACCTCTTTAGACCTAACCGCCGGGTATTGGCAAGTCCCGTTGGCAGCCAATAGTAGAAAATATACCGCCTTTTTATTCAATGGAAAGAATTATCAATTTAAGAGACTACCGTTTGGATTGAACACCAGTGTAGCTAGCTTTATTAAGTGTCTTGACGAAATTTTGCAACCACATAACTTAGATTTTTTAACCATATACGTTGATGATATTTTGATAGCTTCCAGAACATTTGAAGAGCATGTCGAACATTTAGAGTATGTATTGGAGAAGTTATATCAGGGAGGTTTGACAGTGAATTGGGACAAATCAAAATTTTTGCAAACTGAGATACATTTTTTAGGTTTCATTATAACACCTACAGGGATACGTGCCAATCCAGATAAAGTAGAATCCATCCTGACGTTCCCGGAGCCAAAAAATATAAAACAACTGCAAAGTTTTCTTGGTCTCTGTAATTTTTACAGGAAGTTCCAGCGGAACTACGCCCAGACGACGGCCCGACTCAGCGCAGTGCTGCAAAAGAATAAACAATGGAGGTGGGGAGATAACGAAAGAGCAGCGTTCAACGAAATCAAAAATAAGTTCGCTGATATGATCTTAATGAATCATCCCAATTTTAATGAAAAATTTTACTTACAGACAGACGCAAGCAATATAGCACTTGGAGCAGAACTATACCAAGAGGACGAGGCGAAAGAACATAAAACCATTGCCTTCGCCAGCCGGACGTTGCTAGTCGCAGAACGTAACTACACTACCACCGAGAAGGAGCTCCTCAGTATAGTGTTCGCCGTGAAGAAGTTCCGCACGTATCTGCTGGGTAATAGAACCATCATCAGGACGGACCATAAAGCGCTGTCGTTCCTGAATACTTGTAAACTCACACACAGCCGGATAACCAGGTGGGTGTTAGCCCTTCAAGAGTATAATTTTTCTTGGGAATACATTAAGGGTGTAGAGAACAGGGTGCCAGACACACTATCACGAGTAGACACAGACAGAAATAGAACAGGTAGAGATATTAAAGAAATAGAGATTTATAGGTTATCCCGGGAAGATAAACTTTTTGGGGAAGAATTGAAGAATATAAATGTAATGCAACGAGCTGATAGTAGATTAAATAAAATAATTACTAGTGTAGAATCAGATGTAGATGAGTTTGGGTATAAACAATATTTTCAAGTGTTTAAAGGGAGTTTGTTTAAAAAAGTAGAGGGGAGAGAGAGAGATTGGAGGTTAGTTATACCTGAAGGTTTGATAGAGAAAATAGTGTGGGACTGTCACCTTAGATACGGGCATTTTGGGGCACGGAAGTGTGTGAATGTGTTAAAGGAATCTTGTCTATTTAAGAATATGGAGAAACGCGTACGAAGAATACTTAGAGTTTGCGAGTTATGTCAGAAATCTAAAGTTGTAAACTATAGGTTAGAAAGAGAACTAAATTATATTAAAGTAGAAAAACCATTCGATTTAGTAGCTGTAGATTTGTACGGCCCATTGCCAAAGGGTAGGGGTGGAGTGATGCATATTTTTGTTGTACTTGACACTTTTTCCAAATATGTAAGATTGTATAGCGTGAAGCGGGCAACAAGTAAGGTGCTGAGCGAGAAGATCACACACGACTACATGATCAACGTGGGAAAGCCGAAGGTGATATTATCCGACCATGGGCCGCAGTTCATCAGTGGGAGATGGCGCCAGACTATCGGATGGGAAGGTATCATCCCAAAGCACACCGCAGTGTATCATCCACAGTCCAATCAGGCGGAGAGAGTCATGAGGGAGTTGGGCAGAATTTTTCAAACATACTGCCACGCCAAACACAGCGAGTGGCCACTCTATGTGCAGAAAATTGAGAATTCGCTTAACTGCACCACCCACGAGTCGACGGGGTTCACACCTTATGAGTTAGTAAGAGGGAAGCGTCCACAGAGGATTTTGGAACAATTAATTGAGTATCCACCGGAAAACAACACTATTGGTCGCGAGGTAAAACTTAGACTAGCGAATGAAAGTTTGTTGACGAAGGGAGAGAGGAGGAAACAGAGACATGATATGAAAGGTAAGTGGACGCAGTACGAGGTCGGACAGCTGGTATTGGTACGACGACACGATTTATCGAGTGCCCAAGATAAGGAGATAAAGAAATTTTTCTTATTATACGAGGGACCGTACGAGATAGTAGAAATAAAAATGAAAAATTCATATGTGTTACAGAATAGAGAAACCAGGGAGATAGTGGGTACGCACAACGCTACAAATTTGAAATTATTTTGGTCAGCATAAGGATTTTTATTAAATAGTAAATGTATGAATCTCTTTTAATTGTTTTTTTTGTTTCTAGAAGGGCTCCTCCCCCATTTTCGGGCGGTCACGATCTTACCAGTCCTGGCCGTGGAATTCGGAAATCGGAGGCAGGCCATGGTTGGCGGATCTTCCTTCAGGCGGTGAAAGCAACGATGGTCCGGCTCCACCAAAATTGGTATAAACTAGAAATTTAGCTACATATTTGAACGGGGAGGGGGACCCCAAACAGGTACGTGACGAATTAAAATTTTTTATACACTCCAGGTGCAACAATTTTGATGTACCTGTCATGTGCCTGCACTGCCCTAGAGTGTTGTAAATAAAGGAGGCTACACCTACATATAAGGGCAGTGCATACAAATTTAAATACTGTTAGTGTCACTGGCAAATTTAAAATTGAGCCATTGGCAATAGGCTGCTTACACCGAAATGAAGAGTTCTGCTGGGAGTCACATTAGATGGAAATTCAGACGGTGGGTCTGGAGAAAAGAGAATCAGAAAGAGAATAGTAGGAAGTAAAGGGGGGAGTAATTTCACAAAGCAGATCTGAATTTTCATCTAAACTGTGACTCATAGCAGAACACCCCCGTTTCAGGCGGGGATACTGACCATTAGAATATAAGTTACAAATTTTAAATTTAAATAAATTTTAGACTTAAGTGACCAAATATAATTGTCAAGTTTTAGTATCAGAGAGTATGGGAACGTTTTGAAAAGATGTGTAATAAATTAAAAAAACTTGTTATCAATACAAGAAGTGGGGATAATTTTGGGTGGTAGATTGGTGCTCAATGAAGTGATAGAACAATGGAGTGTGGAACTGCAATTGTAGAAAGCTTTAGTGTATAAATATTAATTAATTAGCTATTAAGTTGCTATTGCGGGGGTGGCCTGTGCTCTCGTAGATAGCGAAATGCGTTGGGGGTAACAGGGAGTGTTACCCCCATCGGAGGCGAAAATGGCGAAAATGTGCGGCACACCTTTTTCGTGTAAAATAAAGTTTACACATTGATAAACGACCGTGTCGCACATAATAGTAATGATTGTAACAGGCAGTGAAATGCAAGTTTAGATTTCCCCGACTTTTCGGGCGATTACTGCTTTACCAGCACTAATCGTGGATTTGGCTAGCGGTTAGCTATGGTCATATCAAGTCCCTTGACCATAGCTGACTTGAAATTGGTACATATTAGAAATTCAATGGGGGGAGACAATTAGGGGAAATCTCCGGAAACTATAAAACAGCGGCTGCCACTCTGCCCACTTGGGGGTAGCAAAGACAGGTGGTAGACCCGCATTAAGGGTGTGTAATTATGTAACGAGAATATGTTGATATTCGACAATGTTTAAACGTAATAGCGGAAGCCAAGACACGGAGAGGTAAAACCTGCTCCAAAATATACAGTCTTTGTCGAAGCGCAAGGGCGAGACAGTCCTCCATAATTTGAAATAGTGTGTGTGGCTGGGAGGTGGCTCGGATGAGCCACGAATGTAAATTTTATAATATAAAAAAATTTTGTTTATTCAAATTTTGATCAAATAAAACCGCTTGTGCTCTGTTCAAATAATTATATGCTCAGACTCTTAATATAAGGTGTTCATACTATAATTTTAAATGTACCATTTTATTGTTGTACGTTAGATATAGGTGTTGATAATAATACGTGTTTTCATTATGTGTATATTTTTTTTCTAAGCCAATAATTAAATCGTCTGGCAGGCAGTCAATATGAATTATCAGAATCAGAGAAAGGGGAAACAAGAAGGTGAGGAGTAATGATAAATAAATATGTATATTCCATGTAAGTTGTTCAATTTTGAGATGTATTTTCATTGTGTTAGTAGGATCAGCTGATCAGCAATAACATGTCACTGGTATATTAGTTATAAATGTTTTAAGTAATTAATGTTTGATGTAATGTTTTAAGGTATTACGGATGTTTTAAAGTAATGATAACAATAATTTGATAAAATGAGAAATGAAGTAACAATTTGTGAAAGCTAACAAAAGATAGTTTTTGGGTGATGCATAATTTATGGGACACATATATCTGTCCAAGTTAAAATCAAAGTTGAAGTTGAAATAGTAGAGATGAAAATAATGTAATGTTGTTTTTGAGTTAATGTAATGTAATAGAATTTTGTGAAGTATTGATGTTGACATAGTAGTACGGAGAATTTGTGTGGAGTTTTGAGTGATATATTGTTGTTTAAAATTAATGATGTTATTTTGTTGTAGTTGTAGTAAGGTAATGAGATTGAGATTTTTGGGGATGGCAATTTTGTATTAGAGGGTAGTGTAATGTAGGAGTTCGCAACTTAATGATATGTTGGGACGGGAATTGGTATCGATTTTAGTGAGGAGGGGCCGCCTTAGGTAGAATCCAGGGGCCAAATAAGGGAATTGAGTTTTTTGGGGGCGGGGAAACACATATCCTATGTACAAAGGGTTAGAGAGTATTTTGAGAGAGAAGGTGGCGATTTGAGTTCAATGATAAGTTGGGGTTTAGAGTGTCTTGATTAGTAGATGTTTTGATAGAGATGGGTGTCATGGTAGTTGAAGTTGATTAATATTAGAGCCATAGGGAGAAAGATTATATATGTATACAGATCTAGTAGTACAGTCAATGAGAATAAATAATTTACATCACCCACAGTAATGGAGAATAAGATGGTTAAATAAAGAGAGATTTATAATAAAGATATAAAATTTTCATTTTTTAAAACCAGTGACAGAATTTTGATAGAGTTGAAAATAACGTAAAATTAAGCATTGTTTATTTTAAATAAATTAAATGTTAATTTGCTTATTATTTATAATAATATTTTGTTATTTTAAATATTTTATTTTATTATGTTTTGTGTTTCAAATTAGATTGTTACCGATGTTTAATGTAGGTGCAGAAAGTATACATAACATATGTAGGTCAAGGGTTCTGGAACTTGACCTAGTTTCGATCAGCTGATGAGGTCATACATACTAAGCTTGTATAGTAGGAAGTCAATTTAATTTGTTATTTTAATCAATTCAACCAATTTTTAAATAATTATACATACAAAGGAAATATTTAAATAAAATTAAATTTTTTTTTGAATTTTAAAATTTTTGGAAATTTTAATTTTTTGAAAAAAAAAAAAAAAAAGGAAAAAATTTTGATTTTTCGCCTGCCAGCGAATGAATATTTTAGGTAATGATTATTTGATTATTTGTATGTTAACAATGTTTATTTTATTGATTTCTTGTATTGCATTGTATTGTTAGAATCTAAGTATTCACATGTTAAGTTAAGGATGTTTTAGCCATAAGAGATGGTTAATTTAACTTAGTTTGAAAAAAAAAAGAAAACAGAAAAACCAGGAAGAGAATTTTTGAGTATATTATTTTGCATTTTTTGAATTTTTTATAAATTTTAAAAGAATTTTTCAATTTTACAATGTGTTATGTCAACATGTAATGTGAGTGTGTGTGAGCCCAGTATCTGCTAAAGGCAGCCCAGCTTGCATACAAGGGGAAACATATCGGTAGAGGATCTGGAATAATTTAAGCCAGGGATGGAGGATTTTGGGGGTAGCATGTTAGAAGGTAAGGTGCGCTGTGGTACGAGGCTGTTCGATTTCTCGGTGTTGGGATCTCTTACGGAGAAGTCCAGTGATCTCATTCAGATGAGTCCATAGTCGCTGAGCCAGGGGGGTCGTGTACCCATGTGGATTAAGAACAAGATGGGGTTTGTTGGCACCAGTTCCTCACCGGTCCTCTTCGGGGTTTATCGATGAGATTTCTTCTGTTGTGAACAGCAGAATTCTCATCGAGGGGGTATTGTAGCGGGACCATTTTGGGTCATTTCATTTTTTACGGTATGGGGCATTGGTATTTTTATTTATTTCATTTTGTGCGGGAGTTTTATTTAAACATTGTGAAATTTCATATTACGACAACGATTCATTTCATTATAACAGAACATGTATTGAGAAACAGTGGTGTAACAAAGCAAAACGCAGTTTGCAGTTGAGTAAGGCGGCAAAGGAATTCGCGCCCCCTTCGAAATTCTAAGAACTTTGCATATGTGTGTTCACGCTCGCACTTAGCGTGGCCGGGCGGAGCGCTGGAGTGACGCCGTAAAAAACTCAAAATGGCTAAAAGCAAGCAACTCCACGAGCACATGGTCGTGAACAGCAGGAAATAATGTCTTAAGTCCTGCCCCTTTTATGACGTCAGCCAATGCCTAGCTGAGATCGTTCGCTACCTTAACTTCCAAAACTACATGCTTAAAATAGGACTAAGCCACGACGACGAAGATCCAGGCAGTGATTTCCGTACCAAGCATGAGGTCATCTCAGCCGTACCTGTTACGTTATTTGTTCCCAGTCTACCAGTTGAATCCACCGGCGCCGGGACGGCCAAGATAGGCTCGTCGTAAAAGTTTTTAATTTAACCGTAAAACAAGGTGGAACTATAGAAATTTTTATGTGACCGCGGTCAATCCAACCTGGAGAAGTGATTTATAACTTTCGGACAAAACTTTTACAAGAAATTCTACGAGAAGATGAGTGTACACGAAGACCGCGTGGCCGCCGTGGGGGGGAAGTTTATCAGTATTAAAATGTTAAGGGCATTGTAAATTCTGTGTGCAAGTGTGCGTGAGCAATGCTGGGCTGTTTATGTGTATAATTGTTTGTACCTGTATAAAGGATAAGGTAAGCCATAGTCAGTAAGGTGCAAGAGTTGCACAACATGTAACACGGATATCTATCAATTCAACATTTCTGATTAATAAATAAAAAATCTAATTTCTCTTCCATACAATTGAGAGTTAAATTTTTTCAAGGCCTTAATTCGTTTATGTACTGTCAGAGTTCGTCGAACGAAATGGGTTTGTCCACACTACGCGATCCGGCCAGATCAAGTTGAAAGGTAAGTGGGAGTTGTAATTTGAATAAATAATAAATTACCAAAAAGATAAAAGTTACAGTTACTAATTTCACAATTCCACAAAATGTTTTAACTATTGGATAGTGAACATTGGATTTCAATATAGTAAGCGTACACATATTAATGTAGGTTGTTTCACAAAAAGTGAATGGAAAAGAAAAGAAATACACAATTTCAACTTTTTTACACTGAAAACAAGAAATTCTTTAGTTAGTGTAATGTATTGTGTTACTGTAAGACAGAGCAGTGCTGTTAGTGTACTAATTAAGATGCATTAAATGTATAAATAAAGCTAAATGGACTTGTTTATTCGTAAATGACATCATTAATCTTCTTGGTGATGGTGTACAAGCCTTTCCACAGTGGTTGCAAGTTCAAGCTGATTCCTTTCTTCCTGATCATGTTATAGAACTAAGCCTGGAAGCAGGTGTGACCCCTGAAGAAATTGCAACCAGGGTGTACAGAGTTTCATTATTTACTATTGCATATGCATTTTACTTTATCAAACAAAGACTTTATCAATTACTCTCATTTATTTTAATTTAAAATGATATAAAAAAACTTTATCAATTACTCTCATTTATTTTAATTTAAACTCATATCAAACAAACCTTTCTCAATACTTTAATTGATTTAAATTTAAATTTGAATTTCATGGGTGTAATCGTAATAAGAAGATAATGCGTTTATATATTGCCTGCATAACCAATAAAATTTAAAAAGGGAAGTACTTACATAATTAAGTATATATTGAAAAAGTTAGTTATATTGAAAAAACACTGAAGTTAAAACGTCTTTATCACAGGAGTTCATTAAAATACCATTCTTCTTGCCTTCTTAGACACAAATCCTTAATTACGTCTTCATAATTAATATTTTTAGCAATGTCAGACTCTGTTGCTAAGAGACTCAGTGAATTCATTCTCTGCTGGCCCATCGTAGATTTTAGGACATTTTTTATAAGTTTCATTTTGCTAAAACTTCTTTCAGCTTCAGCTACAGTAACCGGAATGGTGCAGAATATTCGTATTGCAATGCATACATTTGGAAACAAACTATCAAGTTTTAGTTCCTTGAGTTTGTTGAGCAACTGAAGGGATTTCAATATATTTGTGCTTGTGCCAAAGTTCGATTCATGAACTGACTTCAGATACTTTACTTCATCGCTTAGTCCTAAATCTAGGTCCACAGCATAGCTTGCTTGAAGTGCCGAGCACTGACTTTCAATTTCATCTTCATTTAGCTTTTGGTAATTCCATAAGCATTGAAACATGTTGTTTACTTTCTTCGCAACTTGAAACCTCTCTGTCAACCCGCCAATCACAGAGTCCATTAATTTGTAAAATACATTCACTCTAAACTCGCGCTCTTCTCGAGATTCATCTTCAATTTCAATCGGTGTATCTTCACTTTCACCATGAGGAAGTTTCCTTCTTTTCACAGGGAATGTTGTTTCACAAGCAGAATCTGAATTATTGTTGTCTGCCACTAGCTTTGCTTCATTGAACAGTTTGTCCCACTGATTTTTCAAAGTTTTGAGTTCGTGTACTAGGCTCTCGATATTTGCAACCTCAACATCAAGAGTTGCATCTCTAGATTGTAGCAATTTATTTCTTATATTGACTGAAACTAAGACTTTAAGCCAAATAGTAGCTATAAGTACACATTTGAATGTATTCAAGTATGGTACTTCATTATTCCCTGCAAATCTGTTTTGCACTCTGCCGACAAGTTCAGAGTTTTACACTCGTTCAATGCATGTTTGATTAGTGGCAAATGTTTGGTGAATGGTTTGACACTGTCAACACGAGCAGACCATCTGGTGTATGATATACTATGTAAAGAACATCCAATATGTTTTTCCAATATTTCCCACCACTGAGGGCTCCTAGCAAAGAAGTTATAAGTCTTCTCAACCATTCCAAAAAATGTTACTACTTCCTCACAGCATTCTGCTGCGTTAGGCCCACACAAGTTTAAGCTGTGTGCCCCACAGTTTGAAAATAATGCAAGTGAATTGATTACACTAATAATTGCTTAAGTTCCATTATAAAATCCGGCCATATTAACGCCGTTATCATACCTCTGTCCGCGACATTCAGCTAAGGGTATATTATGTTTTTTAAGTTCCTCAACAATAAGGTTGGCAATGTCTTTTCCTGTCTTTTTGTTACAATCAACAAAACACAGAAATCTTCCAGCAATTTTGAATTCAGTTTCATATTCAAGAAGATATCTCAAGACAAATGTGGTTTGTTCCATGTGAGACGTATCCGGAGTTGCGTCGGCAAGAAGACCATAATACTTAGATCTTTTCCTCTCCTCAAGTATAACTTGGGTAACCCTAGCACTACATGCCCCTATAAAGTCATTTTGAGACTCTGACGACATATAATGAGCCTGAAGTCTTTTCCTTTCTTCTTGCGACTGTTTTACTTTGACGACATGTTCTCTCACTACTGGGTTGTACTTGGATAACAGCTCTAGGTGCATTGAATATGCGCTTTTGGTTGTTGTCTTTAACAATAGTTTTTGGAGCCACGGATGTTCTCTTTGATGTGCTACAAAAGAAGTAATTTCACATTCATGAGGCCTTATACTGTAGCCACAGTCCCAGCAAAGGTGTGCATAATTGAAGTACACGAATTCCACCATAGATTGGGCAAGTACACGTGCAAATTCACATCGTCCATATGAACAAAAGCATGCATGGTCTAAAAAAATAGGTGTTGTTTTGATGTACATGTAACTAATTAATCATGTGTGCATTCAAAATAAAATATATGAGGGCAATTTTTTTTTCAACCTCCGGTGAGTTGGCAAACCTGGTTCTGTTGTCATAGCAACAATCTGCTTGTTGATTAATGTTTTTGAGGCTTTGTTCTAACCTATAACCACTGGTTTTATAGTTATTTTGTCTATTACTGTGGTGACGACAGTTTAATTATGGCAACTACAATTGAAATTGTCTCCAAGTGAGAGATTCGGTCTGTTATTAGATTTCTTCAAGCTGAAGGTCATAGTGCTGCAGAAATTCATCGAAGGTTGTGTAATATGTATGGAGAAAATATGACGAGTGATGGTTCAGTTCGGGAATGGTGTCGAAAACTTAAAGAAGGGCGAATTGATGTTCCTGATGAAGGAGGACAAGGAAGGAAGTCCGTGGCTACTGATGATGATGTAGAAAGGGTAAACAGGATAGTTCGAGAGCACTGTCGTTTCACAACTACTGAAGTTTCTGCTGATTTTTCTGAAATTTCTAGGTCTGCTCTTTATGATATTCTTACTCAGAAGCTTGGGTATAGGAAACTCTGTGCTCTGTGGGTTCCCAAACAACTCACAGATGTCCACACAAATCCTGCTTCATGAATTCGGTTGGGAAGTCCTTGATTACCCACCTTATAGCACTGACTTGGCACCAAGTGACTACCATTTGTTCACTGACTTGAAAAAGTGGTTAGGTGGGCAGCGGTTTGACTCCAATGATGAGATAAAGACCAGTGTGGCAGATTGGGTGACTACTCAGGAGCGAACATACTACAACATGGGCATAGAAAAGATGGTGCCTCGCTATAAGTGCCTCAACAATGGTGGTGACTACGTAGAAAAGTAGTTTAAATAAATATGCAACTTTTGTATATAATAAAATTATTGATGTCATTCATGTGTCTGTTTATTGGTCTATCGGAGGTTGAAAAAAAAATACCCTCATACACACAATTTATTATACCAACCAGAAGAAACATCAATAATTATGACAGAACACTCAATTAAATGAGCATTTACAAACTAGGTCCAAACGGGTGTTAGTGAAACGACCATTAAAGTACTAACCACCATAAACTTTAATACTAGTTAAAAAACGGTCAATTTGGCAGAAAATGAACATACATTTCAGGAACAGGGCTTATTTAGTCTATAGAAACTGCACAAAATTGTTAAAGTTCTATGAATAGTAAAATAATTTACCTCTTTTTTGTCCGTCTGGTGGCCTTTTCCTTTTTATATATTACAACACATTTCGGGACATATGTCCCATCATCAGTACAATCCCTTCGTGAAGTTCGTTAAATGATTAAAATATTAAAACAATTTACATACAATTTACACGTGTCACAATAAATATAAAATATCTAAACGCGGGAACACACGTGATGTCGTTGGTGCGCACCATGGAATACTACAGTCAACTGTTGTGCTTATGGCACTCATCTTCCTTTTTTGCATATATATGGAGGGGTTGAAAGTTAGTCGTGAAATCTGTATAATTATGATTTCTGTCCATGAAATGATGTGCATAATTTGACATTGTTTTGCTAAAGTCTTTTTTGGGTAAATGTTCTTTAAAGCGTTTTACAAAACCTCTACCAGTCTGGCCAATATAGAAGCTATCATAGTCATTGCATGAAATTTTATAAACGCCTTTCTTGTCTTCAGCTGATTTTGATGGTTTAGGTCGGAGTATCTTACTAACATTGTTATTAGTGCAGAAAGCCATTTTTATATTTATCTCACTGAATGTACTGTTTAAAATTTTTGGTAGGGTGTTACCATAGTCTGATGATATATATCTAATCTTATTTCTATTATGTTTTGTAATTCTTTGTTGTTTTTCTTTATCCGATTTTTCTTGATTAAACTGTCTAAAATTGAGCTTTTATAACCATTTGCCTTAGCTATGTACCTAATCGTGTTGAGTTCTTCATGAAAATCTTTGTCTTCTAATGGTATGGAGAGTAATCTATGTACTAAACTATTATATGTTGCAATTTTAATCATGCCAATTTATATGATTATTTTAATCATTTAACGAACTTCACCAAGGGATTAAACCTGATGCTGGGACATATGTCCCGAAACGCGTTGTAATATATAAAAAGGGAAAGGCCACCAGACGGACAAAAAAGAGGTAAATTATTTTACTATTCATATACATATAAGTGGCCTGGATACCAAAAAGCATGAATCTAAAAGTTAAAGTTCTGTATTATGTCTCCATTTTGAGTTTGAAGTTGCCATTAAATGTTTGTTATGAAATAAATTTTAGATATGAAGATGTACTCCAAACTTTTGTTTCATTTTTTAAAAAAATTATATAAATTATAACTTAATAAATATATATATACTTATAATTATAATTTTTATAGATAAATATAATTATATAATTAGAAATTGTATAAATTATATTATACTAATTTATGTATTTATTTTATGCATATATATATTGCAACAGTACAACCATTTATGGTACTGTGCTATGCCAAAATAATTTAAATAAATAAATATTGATTAATAAACATGATTCAGATTGCAAGCTGGATCGTATTTAGAAAGGGAACGCAGAATTCCTGCATGGACACGCATATCTGGCCCACCTGTCGCTAGCATTGTGTACACGTGTATTTTGTTTGTGTGAGTGAAGCCTGTCCGTTCCTGAACTGTATCCAACACTTTTCAAGTATTGATAGATTTTATGTTTTATTTTAATTATAAGAAAAATATGTATGATATTGTAAACGAAACACACCAGAGGATGTAGAAAATAAAGGTGAACAAAGGGTTAAAAGACCGTGCCAAAGTGATGGAAAGTGCAATTACTATTAGTAAAAAGTGAATAGCTCTTTTTGTAATTACAATAAAGAAGTGTAATTTACGTATAGTAAACATATAAAAATTGGCGATCGATTGAGCATCGAGTAGTGTGAAACAAACTTCGTAATTCGCCAAGATAGGCAAAAATCATGAATTGAACCAGAGTGGGGGTAAAGAAGCTTCAACAAACTCTGACAAGATGAAAATTGTTCAGATCTGAGCTTTTGCACGACCTGGCTATAAATACCAGGTCGTGCTAATAAAGTTCCTTCTTCTATATTCAACCGTTGCCATAGGAGGCTATATCAGTCGACGACGCTATTCTAAATCTACAGTGAGAGTCACGGGACAAACTGGAAGTCTAACCAGAACAGAAGAGCACCTACGAAGAGGTTCAATGGACTCATGTACGATCCATGAGAGGATACGAGACAACTAGTAAACAGCACTAGCAGTGGAATACAGGAAGAGGACCAGAAGAACGAGAAGGACACAGACCGAGGACCCAAGGAGGACACACTGATAGTATAGCATCAAACGAGGTGATGAAAAACCATTTTTGTTAATTACAGACAATTGAAAGACTCTAATTAACGTAGAATGAAAAACATTCGAACAGTTAATCAATCATAAAGAAATGTACATAAATGTAAAAGCAGATTGTAATATATAATAATAATTCATGTATAGGAATTAGTAGTTGAATCAAACATAAATGCTAAGAGAGAAATATCTGAGTTTAAATTAAAATCAATTAAAGTATTGAGAAAGGTTTGTTTGATATGAGTTTAAATTAAAATAAATGAGAGTAATTGATAAAGTTTTTGTTTGATATCATTTTAAATAAAAATAAATGAGAGTAATTGATAAAGTCTTTGTTTGATAAAGTAAAATGCATATGCAATAGTAAATAATGAAAGTCAAATAAGATTAAATAAATTAAAAATAACAGTAAGTTCAGAATTACAGAAAATAATATTAGATTGCAAAGATAACCACACAATGACTAAGCCGAGAGCAAAATATGTAATTAATTAAGATTAGATGATAAGGTTTATGCATACCATGTTATATATAATTTGTTAGCCATAAGTCATGTGCGAATTGATCATACAAACGATTAATAATGAGTATTATTTCAATATGCGAAATGAAAGAATTTTGTTTAATAAAAAAAAATAAATAAATAATGGAAAAATTCTAAAATTTATATTACGCATGATCTTCTTATTACGATTACACCCATGAAATTCAATTTGTGTTGTCATGTTATATATAATTTGGCGCTCCTAAAGCGTGGGGCTACCCAAATTAAATTATACATTTCAATTTGTGTTGTTATAAAATTTGTTGCCCTGAACGTGGGGCCAGACACGACCATTTAACTATTTAAATTTCTTATAGCTAAATGTATGCTCTATAAATACAAGTGTGGTAAACATATAATATGTATAACAATTAAGATTCGTACGAAATATTCTCATATATATATATATATTTTTCTGTGTGTGTGTATTATGACACAACTGGCGCTCAAAGAAATAATATCATTTTAAAGGTGTAATTGTAATATTAAGAATAATAATTAATAATAATATTTTAATTAAAGAAAATTAGTAATTCGGTTCCATAATAATATTTTTAAAACATAATAAGGAATAAATAAATATAAATAATTCAATATGGCAGCACCAGGAAGCTTTGGTATGGAAGCACTTCAAACAATGATGCGTGCCTGGATGGACGAATTAGTTACAAAACAAGCAGAAATTTTAAATGAGAAACTAAATAATCAAACAGAGTATTTAAAAGAAAGTTTAAATAATACAATACGCGAATTGAAACAAGACGTCAAAGATAGTATGATGCAATTAGCTAATAAATTTGTAGACATGAATAACTGCATTGTTGCATTCGAAAATACAATCACAACAACGCTATGTGAACAAACCATAATAATTGAAAGTAAGAGAGAACAGACATTCATAATTAATGATGATAATTCTAGTGAGATAATTAACACTAGGGAAGAATATAAAGTAGAATATAAGCAATAATACCTGGTAAACGATAATATCCAATTCGCTGTGCAAACTCACAGTAAAACACGTAAGAAAGTAACACAATTAAAACACAGCGTTTGCGACGAAGATACGCACAACAATTATCGACCGAAGGCTAATGATAATAATTGTAACTATAATTATAAAAACTAGAGATTATCATAAACGACGCACAAAAAAACGGTCAAATGTGTATATAGGTCTCAAGTAGACTGCCCATACGGAATGCAATTGCCACGAGAGAGTAAATGAATGTGCAGAGAAGAGAGAGACGAAGAGAGAATTCGTTTCGTCGCATCGAAGAAATAAATTCTCACCATATAAGCAGCTGAGATACAAAGTAGAAACAGATGTTAACACAATTAGGGTGAGAAACGGAAGTTGTTATATGTAGGCGGCTATGTTGCAAAGGAACAATACACAACGTTTGGTTGACGGAATTCATGCATTGTGTAGTCTAAACTAGGGTGAATTAGAGACACTCAGCGCCCTAATGTAAACAGAAATTATTTTGAAAATATTACTGTTTGAATTATTAATAAGATAAGGAACTGAATATGTGAATAATAATACGTAAATGAGCAGAAAATTGCCATCTCGACAGAGATAATGTAAAGAAGTCTTATATAATAACACGAGTTTGTAGCAAAAGTGCGTAAGAAAGAAGATCTACAAAAAAAAGTAGAATTAAGATCAACTACCAGCAACAGGAGGTACACAACTATTCTCTTCAAACTGGTAAGGCAGGATTGGAAGGTAGTATTATCTAGTGAAATGTTGCTTAAATTAATTAATAAAAACCCATACATGAAAGCGTGGAATATGCATCAGCTTTGAAAATGTTATTTATGTCTGTGAGGAGATTTAAGCTATTAATAATTTGTTTAAGAGAGTTAGAAATAGAAAGAAATGTTATGATTATCAGAACGGCTGATCAAGCGAATCTTCATGCCTTAGTGGAAATGCAAGGACACAGAAGAAAGCGAAAGTGGAAGTCAAGGGCAGAGACTACTTAGGACCCAGAAGTACGATTAAAACATCGAGCGGGTTAAAAACATAGTAGTCTGTATATAGACGTGTTTCTAAGGCAGTTCATCTGTATCTGATCATGCGACCCAAACAAAGCTAAAACATATTCTGTTACGGAAGTGTATTTCAGCACGTGGTAAGAATTAAGAAAATTATTAGCGATCAGAAAGTAAATGTAAGAGTGAAGATTGGAATAAAACGTTAAGAGAAGATGGAAGTCAACCCATACTCACAGATATATGACGATGCAAGAGGGAGAGAAGTTGGTAAATATCATGCCAGTGCTTTGAGGAAAATTCCATTCATGAATAACTGGGCCACTAGAACAATTGAAGTGGATATACTACATCTGCTGCATCAATTCTACTTGCATAGAGGCGGAATATTGCTCAAACCCTCCAAATAAGGGTAAAAATTGAAAAATCGCATATTCATTATTATTCGCACATAAAATAAATAAATGTGTTTGTAAATAAAAACAATACCATATTGTCTAATAAAAAGGCAGAGAAAAAAACAAAATTTTTAATTTGGTATTAAAATTTTTTTTCACCAAGCAGGGAAATAATGCAACAGTACAACCATTTACGGTAATGTGCATTGCCAAAATAATTTAAATAAATAATAAAAATAAATAAATATAGATTAATAAACATGATTCAGATTGCAATCTGGATCGTATTTAAAAAGGGAACGCAGAATTCCTGTATGGACACGCATATCTGGCCCACCTGTCGCTAGCGTTGTGTACACGTGTATTTTGTTTGTGTGTGAATCCTGTCCGTTCCTGACCTGTAACCAACCCTTTTCAAGTATTGATAGATTTTATGTTTTATTTTAATTATAAGAAAAATATGTACGATATTGTAAAACAAAAGACACCAGAAGATGTAGAAAATAAAGGTGAACAAAGGGTTAAAAGACCGTGCCAAAGTGACGGAAAGTGCAATTACTATTAGTAAAAAGTGAATAGCTCTTTTTGTAATTACAATAAAGAAGTGTAATTTACGTATAGTAAACATATAGATATAAGCGTTCGATTGAGCATCGAGTAGTGTGAAACACACTACGTAATTTGCCAAGATAGGCGAAATTCGTGAACTGAACCAGAGTGGGGGTAAAGACGCTTTGACAAACTCTGATAATATGAAAATTGTTCAGACCTGAGCTTTTGCACGACCTGGCTATAAATACCAGGTTGCGCTAATAAAGTTCCTTCTTCTATTTTCAACCGTTGCCGTAGGAGGCTATGTCAGTCGACGACGCTATTCTAAATCTACAGTGAGAGTCACGGGACAAACTGGAAGTCTAACCAGAACAGCAGAGCACCTACGAAGAGGTTCGATGGACTCACGTACGATCCATGAGAGGATACGAGACAACTAGTAATCAGCACTAGCAGTGGAATTCAGGAAGAGGACCAGAAGAACTAGAAGGACACAGACCGAGGACCCGAGGAGGACAAACTGATAGTATCGCATCAAACGAGGTGATGAAAAACCATTTTTGTTAAATACAGACAATTGAAAGACTCTAATTAACGTAGAATGAAAAACATTCGAACAGTTAATCAATCATAAAGAAATGTACATAAATGTAAAAGCAGATTGTAATATATAATAATAATTCATGTATAGGAATTAGTAGTTGAATCAAACATAAATGCTAAGAGAGAAATATCTGAGTTTAAATTAAAATCAATTAAAGTATTGAGAAAGGTTTGTTTGATATGAGTTTAAATTAAAATAAATGAGAGTAATTGATAAAGTTTTTGTTTGATATCATTTTAAATAAAAATAAATGAGAGTAATTGATAAAGTCTTTGTTTGATAAAGTAAAATGCATATGCAATAGTAAATAATGAAAGTCAAATAAGATTAAATAAATTAAAAGTAACAGTAAATTCAAAATAACAGAAAATAATATGATATTGCAAAGATAACCACACTATGACTAAGCCGAGAGCAAAATATGTAATTAATTAAGAATAGATGATAAGGTTTATGCATACCATGTTATATATAATTTGTTAGCCATAAGTCATGTGCGAATTGGTCATACAAACGATTAATAATGAGTATTATTTCAATATGCGAAATAAAAGAATTTTGTTTAATAAAAAAAAAAAAATGGATATTTTCTAAAACTTATATAACGCATCATCTTCTTATTACGATTACACCCATGAAATTCAATTTGTGTTGTCATGTTATATATAATTTGGCGCTCCAAAAGCGTGGGGCTACCCAAATTAAATTATACATTTCAATTTGTGTTGTTATAAAATTTGTCGCCCTGAAAGTTGGGCCAGACACGACCATTTAACTATTTAAATTTCTTATAGCTAAATGTACGCTCTATAAATACAAGTGTGGTAAACATATAATATGTATAACAATTAAGATTCGTACGAAATATTCTCATATATATATATTTTTCTGTGTGTGTGTATTATGACACAACTGGCGCTCAAAGAAACAATATCATTTTAAAGGTGTAATTGTAATATTAAGAATAATAATTAATAATAGTATTTTAAGTAAAGAAAATTAGTAATTCGGTTCCATAATAATATTTTTAAAACATAATAAGGAATAAATAAATATAAATAATTCAATATGGCAGCACCAGGAAGCTTTGGTATGGAAGCACTTCAAACAATGATGCGTGCCTGGATGGACGAATTAGTTACAAAACAAGCAAAAAAATAAATGAGAAACTAAATAATCAAACAGAGGATTTAAAAGTAAGTTTAAATAATACAATAAGCGAATTGAAACAAGACATCAAAGCTAGTACGATGCAATTAGCTAATAAATTTGTAGACATGAATAACTGCATTGTTGCATTTGAAAATACGATCACAACAACGCTATGTGAACAAACCATAATAATTGGATGTAAGAGAGAACAGACATTCATAATTAATGATGATAATTCTAGTGAGATAATTAACACTAGGGAAGAATATAAAGTAGAATATAAGCAATAATACCTGGTAAACGATAATATCCAATTCGCTGTGCAAACTCACAGTAAAACACGTAAGAAAGTAACACAATTAAAACACAGCGTTTGCGACGAAGATACGCACAACAATTATCGACCGAAGGCTAATGATAATAATTGTAACTATAATTATAAAAACTAGAGATTATCATAAACGACGCACAAAAAAACGGTCAAATGTGTATATAGGTCTCAAGTAGACTGCCCATACGGAATGCAATTGCCACGAGAGAGTACATGAATGTGCAGAGAAGAGAGAGACGAAGAGAGAATTCGTTTCGTCGCATCGAAGAAATAAATTCTCACCATATAAGCAGCTGAGATACAAAGTAGAAACAGATGTTAACACAATTAGGGTGAGAAACGGAAGTTGTTATATGTAGGCGGCTATGTTGCAAAGGAACAATACACAACGTTTGGTTGACGGAATTCATGCATTGTGTAGTCTAAACTAGGGTGAATTAGAGACACTCAGCGCCCTAATGTAAACAGAAATTATTTTGAAAATATTACTGTTTGAATTATTAATAAGATAAGGAACTGAATATGTGAATAATAATACGTAAATGAGCAGAAAATTGCCATCTCGACAGAGATAATGTAAAGAAGTCTTATATAATAACACGAGTTTGTAGCAAAAGTGCGTAAGAAAGAAGATCTACAAAAAAAAGTAGAATTAAGATCAACTACCAGCAATAGGAGGTACACAACTATTCTCTTCAAACTGGTAAGGCAGGATTGGAAGGTAGTATTATCTAGTGAAATGTTGCTTAAATTAATTAATAAAAACCCATACATGAAAGCGTGGAATATGCATCAGCTTTGAAAATGTTATTTATGTCTGTGAGGAGATTTAAGCTATTAATAATTTGTTTAAGAGAGTTAGAAATAGAAAGAAATGTTATGATTATCAGAACGGCTGATCAAGCGAATCTTCATGCCTTAGTGGAAATGCAAGGACACAGAAGAAAGCGAAAGTGGAAGTCAAGGGCAGAGACTACTTAGGACCCAGAAGTACGATTAAAACATCGAGCGGGTTAAAAACATAGTAGTCTGTATATAGACGTGTTTCTAAGGCAGTTCATCTGTATCTGATCATGCGACCCAAACAAAGCTAAAACATATTCTGTTACGGAAGTGTATTTCAGCACGTGGTAAGAATTAAGAAAATTATTAGCGATCAGAAAGTAAATGTAAGAGTGAAGATTGGAATAAAACGTTAAGAGAAGATGGAAGTCAACCCATACTCACAGATATATGACGATGCAAGAGGGAGAGAAGTTGGTAAATATCATGCCAGTGCTTTGAGGAAAATTCCATTCATGAATAACTGGGCCACTAGAACAATTGAAGTGGATATACTACATCTGCTGCATCAATTCTACTTGCATAGAGGCGGAATATTGCTCAAACCCTCCAAATAAGGGTAAAAATTGAAAAATCGCATATTCATTATTATTCGCACATAAAATAAATAAATGTGTTTGTAAATAAAAACAATACCATATTGTCTAATAAAAAGGCAGAGAAAAAAACAAAATTTTTAATTTGGTATTAAAATTTTTTTTCACCAAGCAGGGAAATAATGCAACAGTACAACCATTTACGGTAATGTGCATTGCCAAAATAATTTAAATAAATAATAAAAATAAATAAATATAGATTAATAAACATGATTCAGATTGCAATCTGGATCGTATTTAAAAAGGGAACGCAGAATTCCTGTATGGACACGCATATCTGGCCCACCTGTCGCTAGCGTTGTGTACACGTGTATTTTGTTTGTGTGTGAATCCTGTCCGTTCCTGACCTGTAACCAACCCTTTTCAAGTATTGATAGATTTTATGTTTTATTTTAATTATAAGAAAAATATGTACGATATTGTAAAACAAAAGACACCAGAAGATGTAGAAAATAAAGGTGAACAAAGGGTTAAAAGACCGTGCCAAAGTGACGGAAAGTGCAATTACTATTAGTAAAAAGTGAATAGCTCTTTTTGTAATTACAATAAAGAAGTGTAATTTACGTATAGTAAACATATAGATATAAGCGTTCGATTGAGCATCGAGTAGTGTGAAACACACTACGTAATTTGCCAAGATAGGCGAAATTCGTGAACTGAACCAGAGTGGGGGTAAAGACGCTTTGACAAACTCTGATAATATGAAAATTGTTCAGACCTGAGCTTTTGCACGACCTGGCTATAAATACCAGGTTGCGCTAATAAAGTTCCTTCTTCTATTTTCAACCGTTGCCGTAGGAGGCTATGTCAGTCGACGACGCTATTCTAAATCTACAGTGAGAGTCACGGGACAAACTGGAAGTCTAACCAGAACAGCAGAGCACCTACGAAGAGGTTCGATGGACTCACGTACGATCCATGAGAGGATACGAGACAACTAGTAATCAGCACTAGCAGTGGAATTCAGGAAGAGGACCAGAAGAACTAGAAGGACACAGACCGAGGACCCGAGGAGGACAAACTGATAGTATCGCATCAAACGAGGTGATGAAAACCCATTTTTGTTAAATACAGACAATTGAAAGACTCTAATTAACGTAGAATGAAAAACATTCGAACAGTTAATCAATCATAAAGAAATGTACATAAATGTAAAAGCAGATTGTAATATATAATAATAATTCATGTATAGGAATTAGTAGTTGAATCAAACATAAATGCTAAGAGAGAAATATCTGAGTTTAAATTAAAATCAATTAAAGTATTGAGAAAGGTTTGTTTGATATGAGTTTAAATTAAAATAAATGAGAGTAATTGATAAAGTTTTTGTTTGATATCATTTTAAATAAAAATAAATGAGAGTAATTGATAAAGTCTTTGTTTGATAAAGTAAAATGCATATGCAATAGTAAATAATGAAAGTCAAATAAGATTAAATAAATTAAAAGTAACAGTAAATTCAAAATAACAGAAAATAATATGATATTGCAAAGATAACCACACTATGACTAAGCCGAGAGCAAAATATGTAATTAATTAAGAATAGATGATAAGGTTTATGCATACCATGTTATATATAATTTGTTAGCCATAAGTCATGTGCGAATTGGTCATACAAACGATTAATAATGAGTATTATTTCAATATGCGAAATAAAAGAATTTTGTTTAATAAAAAAAAAAAAAATGGATATTTTCTAAAACTTATATAACGCATCATCTTCTTATTACGATTACACCCATGAAATTCAATTTGTGTTGTCATGTTATATATAATTTGGCGCTCCAAAAGCGTGGGGCTACCCAAATTAAATTATACATTTCAATTTGTGTTGTTATAAAATTTGTCGCCCTGAAAGTTGGGCCAGACACGACCATTTAACTATTTAAATTTCTTATAGCTAAATGTACGCTCTATAAATACAAGTGTGGTAAACATATAATATGTATAACAATTAAGATTCGTACGAAATATTCTCATATATATATATTTTTCTGTGTGTGTGTATTATGACACAACTGGCGCTCAAAGAAACAATATCATTTTAAAGGTGTAATTGTAATATTAAGAATAATAATTAATAATAGTATTTTAAGTAAAGAAAATTAGTAATTCGGTTCCATAATAATATTTTTAAAACATAATAAGGAATAAATAAATATAAATAATTCAATATGGCAGCACCAGGAAGCTTTGGTATGGAAGCACTTCAAACAATGATGCGTGCCTGGATGGACGAATTAGTTACAAAACAAGCAAAAAAATAAATGAGAAACTAAATAATCAAACAGAGGATTTAAAAGTAAGTTTAAATAATACAATAAGCGAATTGAAACAAGACATCAAAGCTAGTACGATGCAATTAGCTAATAAATTTGTAGACATGAATAACTGCATTGTTGCATTTGAAAATACGATCACAACAACGCTATGTGAACAAACCATAATAATTGGATGTAAGAGAGAACAGACATTCATAATTAATGATGATAATTCTAGTGAGATAATTAACACTAGGGAAGAATATAAAGTAGAATATAAGCAATAATACCTGGTAAACGATAATATCCAATTCGCTGTGCAAACTCACAGTAAAACACGTAAGAAAGTAACACAATTAAAACACAGCATTTGCGACGAAGATACGCACAACAATTATCGACCGAAGGCTAATGATAATAATTGTAACTATAATTATAAAAACTAGAGATTATCATAAACGACGCACGAAAAAAACGGTCAAATGTGTATATAGGTCTCAAGCAGACTGCCCATACGGAATGCAATTGCCACGAGAGAGTAAATGAACGTGCAGAGAAGAGAGAGACGAAGAGAGAATTTGTTTCGTCGCATCGAAGAAATAAATTCTCACCGTATAAGCAGCTGAGTTACAAAGTAGAAACAGATGTTAACAAAATTAGGGTGAGAAACGGAAGTTGTTATATGTAGGCGGCTATGTTGCAAAGGAACAATACACAACGTTTGGTTGACGGAATTCATGCATTGTGTAGTCTAAACTAGGGTGAATTAAAGACACTCAGCGCCCTAATGTAAACAGAAATTATTTTGAAAATATTACTGTTTGAATTATTAATAAGATAAGGAACTGAATATGTGAATAATAATACGTAAATGAGCAGAAAATTGCCATCTCGACAGAGATAATGTAAAGAAGTCTTATATAATAACACGAGTTTGTAGCAAAAGTGCGTAAGAAAGAAGATCTACAAAAAAAAAGTAGAATTAAGATCAACTACCAGCAATAGGAGGTACACAACTATTCTCTTCAAACTGGTAAGGCAGGATTGGAAGGTAGTATTATCTAGTGAAATGTTGCTTAAATTAATTAATAAAAACCCATACATGAAAGCGTGGAATATGCATCAGCTTTGAAAATGTTATTTATGTCTGTGAGGAGATTTAAGCAATTAATAATTTGTTTAAGAGAGTTAGAAATAGAAAGAAATGTTATGATTATCAGAACGGCTAATCAAGCGAATCTTCATGCCTTAGTGGAAATGCAAGGACACAGAAGAAAGCGAAAGTGGAAGTAAAGGGCAGAGACTACTTAGGACCCAGTAGTACGATTAAAACATCGAGCGGGTTAAAAACATAGTAGTCTGTATATAGACGTGTTTCTAAGGCAGTTCATCTGTATCCGATCATGCGACCCAAACAAAGCTAAAACATATTCTGTTACGGAAGTGTATTTCAGCACATGGTAAGAATGAAGAAAATTATTAGCGATCAGAAAGTAAATGTAAGAGTGAAGATTGGAATAAAACGTTAAGAGAAGATGGAAGTCAACCCATACTCACAGATATATGACGATGCAAGAGGGAGAGAAGTTGGTAAATATCATGCCAGTGCTTTGAGGAAAATTCCATTCATGAATAACTGGGCCACTAGAACAATTGAAGTGGATATACTACATCTGCTGCATCAATTCTACTTGCATAGAGGCGGAATATTGCTCAAACCCTCCAAATAAGGGTAAAAATTGAAAAATCGCATATTCATTATTATTCGCACATAAAATAAATAAACGTGTTTGTAAATAAAAACAATACCATATTGCCTAATAAAAAGGCAGAGAAAAAACAAAATTTTTAATTGGTATTAAAATTTATTTCACCAAGCAGGGAAATAATGCAACAGTACAACCATTTACGGTAATGTGCATTGCCAAAATAATTTAAATAAATAATAAAAATAAATAAATATAGATTAATAAACATGATTCAGATTGCAATCTGGATCGTATTTAAAAAGGGAACGCAGAATTCCTGTATGGACAAGTATATCTGGCCCACCTGTCGCTAGCGTTGTGTACACGTGTATTTTGTTTGTGTGTGAAGCCTGTCCGTTCCTGAGCTGTAACCAACCCTTTTCAATTATTGATAGATTTTATGTTTTATTTTAATTACAAGAAAAATATGTACGATATTGTAAAACAAAAGACACCAGAGGATGTAGAAAATAAAGGTGAACAAAGGGTTAAAAGACCGTGCCAAAGTGATGAAAAGTGCAATTACTATTAGTAAAAAGTGAATAGCTCTTTTTGTAATTACAATAAAGAAGTGTAATTTACGTATAGTAAACATATAAAAATTAGCGATCGATTGAGCATTGACTAGTGTGAAACACACTTCGTAATTCGCCAAGATAGGCGAAATTCGTGAATTGAACCAGAGTGGGGGTAAAGACGCTTCGACAAACTCTGACAAGATGAAAATTGTTCAGACCTGAGGTTTTGCACGACCTGGCTATAAATAGCAGATCGCGCTAATAAAGTTCCTTCTTCTATTTTCAAACGTTGCCGTATGAGGCTATGTCAGTCGATGACGCTATTCTAAATCTACAGTGAGAGTCACGGGACAAACTGGAAATCTAACCAAAACAGCAGAGCACCTACGAAGAGGTTCGATGGACTCACGTACGATCAATGAGAGGATACGAGACAACTAGTAAACAGCACTACCAGTGGAATACAGGAAGAGGACCAGAAGAACGAGAAGGACACAGACCGAGGACCCAAGGAGGACCCACTGATAGTATAGCATCAAACGAGGTGATGAAAAACCATGTTTGTTAATTACAGTCAATTGAAAGTCTCTAATTAACATAGAATGAAAAACATTCAAACAGTTAATCAATCATAAAGAAATGTATATAAATGTAAAAGCAGATTGTAATATAGAATAATAATTCAAGTATAGGAATTAGTAGTTGAATCAAACATAAATGGTAAGAGAGAAATATCTGAGTTTAAATTAAAATCAATTAAAGTATTGAGAAAGGTTTGTTTGATAGGAGTTTAAATTAAAATAAATGAGAGTAATTGATAAAGTCTTTGTTTGATAAAGTAAAATGCATATGCAATAGTAAATAATGAAAGTCAAATAAGATTAAATAAATTAAAAATAACAGTAAATTCAGAATTACAGAAAACAATATGAGATTGCAAAGATAACCACACAATGAGTAGGCCTAAGCCGAGAGCAAAATATGTAATTAATTAAGATTAGATGATAAGGTTTATGCATACCATGTTATATATAATTTGTTAGCCATAAGTCATGTGCGAATTGATCATACAAACGATTAATAATGAGTATTATTTCAATATGCGAAACGAAAGAATTTTGTTTAATAAAAAAAAAAAATAATGGAAAAATTCTAAAACTTATATAACGCATTATCTTCTTATTACGATTACACCCATGAAATTCAAATTTAAATTTAAATCAATTAAAGTATTGAGAAAGGTTTGTTTGATATGAGTTTAAATTAAAATAAATGAGAGTAATTGATAAAGTTTTTTTAATATCATTTTAAATTAAAATAAATGAGAGTAATAGATAAAGTTTTTGTTTGATATCATTTTAAATAAAAATAAATGAGAGTAATTGATAAAGTCTTTGTTTGATAAAGTAAAATGCATATGCAATAGTAAATAATGAAAGTCAAATGGGATTAAATAAATTAAATATCGGTATGGAGAACCATACATGACTTCCATGTTCTAAGATTTATATTTAAAATCATATTCGAAATGAAATATTTCCATATAAACTACGTCTTTCTACTTACTGCTTCAGCATTAACCACAGTACTGTGGTCACTAACGTATACCATCTCACGGTTTCGCACTCAATTTTCACCTATGATGGCAGTCGATGGCACTGCCGAAAAGTCTGGTTTTGCAGAAAACATTGGACTACGGCTAAAGAGCCCAGGAAGCAATTTTAACAAAAAACTACTTCTTTGTTGCCGATAACGTGTAGGGTAAGAATGAGAGTTCTACCGCGGACGTGACGTCACTCCCCCTTTTGGTGCGAAATTCAAAAATCATTGGGGTGGGGGTAGACTTCCGTAGCTGTGTGTCATCGTGTGCAGAGGTTAGGATGGACCGGGGGGGTACTGGTGTGTCCCACGTGACCTCGGTGGGCGTGCCGGAGTTGTCGGCCATGTTGTCGGCTTTCGGCCATGTTGTCGGTGTCGGCCATTTTGTGGGGTTATGTGTGCGTTGATTGGTGGAGGCGTGGCCGCCGTTCGCGGTTCGCCGTCTGGCGGGGGCCTGGCCGCGGCCTGGTGGTGGCTTGACCGCCGCCAGGAGTGGTGGGGTCGTCGTCCATTTTGTCGGCGGCGTCGGCCATGTTGGAAAAGCGGCGATGTTGTCGGGTTGTGTAAGGAGTGTGGTGGTTAAGGTTCGGGCACGTTGCCGCCTCGTGCGTGTGTTATAGTGTATGGTTTTGGATATATACTGTGTTTTCCGGAAGGGTGTCCATGTTGGAAAAGCGTCGACGTTGTCAACTTGTGCATGTGTGCTGGTTTAGCGTCGGCCACGTTGTCGGCTCGTGAATGAGTTTTAGTGTACGGGTTTCAGATGTATTTACACTGCCATCATTGTCCGGATATCGTCGATGTGAAGAGGTGAATTGCATTGTTGCCAACTCGAGAACTGTACATTTGAATGTGTGTGCCTTTATGGTAAGTATATATTGTAAAAATAAAAAATATGCACATCATCGGTGTGAAATTATTGTTGACACAGTCCTTCTGTGCAAAATTTAAAATCATTTCACTTGTAAATATTGAATATCATGCATTTGTGCATATAAGATAATTATTACTATAGTAATCTGTGGAAGATGTTGTAAAAGACTCTCGTTGTGATCTTTACACGTGCGCTTATTTATAACTTATTACATCTTGATGCTGTCTGACCATCTGTTATCGTTGTGTGTGAACATGGTGAGAGCGAGAGGATTTATTAGTCGTACTAACAGAACACAAGTTGGTGATTATGTAATTCAAACTGAGTGTCCGACCATCTGTTATTGCAGCAGAGGCTTTATTAGTCGTACATCCATTTGTTTAATAACAGAACCCGACCCGTTGATTATGTAATGGATAATAATTTGCTTCGGCTATCTGAGCATATGTACACATGCTGGTGATGATGTACTCAATCCATCTGTCTGGCCATCTGTTACCAAAGCGTGAGAGCAGAGGCTTTATTAGTCGTACATAATTTGAAGAAAGCGAGTCGTTGGTGATGTAATATTATTAATTGGGCTCCAGCTGTCTGTGCATTTGTTAACGTTGTGTGTGTGTGTGTGTGTGTGTGTGTGTGTGTGAATGAAGTGATGACCGTACATAAATTAGTGTGTGAAACAGAAAGCCAAGTGGTTGTCCTTGACTGCACGTGTAGCAGCTCTAGGTTTTTTTGTCGTCGAGTAAAATTAGTGTGTGAAACAGAAAGCCAAGCTAAGTGGTTGTCCTTGACTGCACGTGTAGCAGCTCTAGTTGATACCAGCTGCTTTCGCGTTCATCCTTGAGATATTGTATATATACGCTGTACGAATTGCTCACATCATCACATCGTTCGAGGAGACTTACATTCAGTAAAACTCAACTAGAACTCGTACAGAGTGAGTTTCATTTTTAAATAATTTTTTAATTTCTAAAGTATAATATAATCAAGCAATTATTGTTTAATAAAATTGATTTTTAAATTAGTTGTATGTAATAACACATGAATGCACATTGTGCAACACTCGTTCTAGCTTGTATATTGAGTGATGATTAGTGTTAATCTTTGAAGGACTTTTGAAATAAATATAGAATAAAAATGTTAAAACAATACTGTTTAATTAAAAATAATTAAAATACATGTAATCAAAATATATTACAATTTAAAATACATATTATGTAAACGTGAACAGTGGTGACAAGTACAAAATACATAATATGTAAACATATGCAATATGACATTTGTGTACAATATTCATCTAAATAAACTAATTACAAATTAAAATATGTAAACGTACACAGTAGTGACAATAATTAATATGTAAACATGTGTGACAATTGTGTATGAATTACAACTAAGTAAAAGTAATAATTAAAAGTTACAATAAACAAGTGCAATATGTTATGTCAAATATGTACAAAAAAATGAAAAATGTAAACACACACACACACACACACACACACACACACACACACACACACACACACACACACACACACACACACACACACACACACACACACACACACACACAGTAGTGACAATTATAAAAATACAATTGTATACAATTATATTATGTGTAAGCACATTAGATTTTAATTTATAAATTCATTACGCATAAATTCATTACGCACAAATTCATTACGCATAATAATTTATTTGTAATTGTTTTAATAATTGTGTTGAATTAAATCAAATTGAAATAAGTGTAAGCACATGATCGTGTGCAATGACAATTATGAACAAATATATTTGTTAATTTTGAAGATGTCTATCCGGGCTTACTCTAAAATGTACACCACGTAAGCCTTGTTTTATTATCTGGACATACAGTAAGTACATTGATAATTGAATATAATTAAATTAAATGAAATATATGTGTAAGCACAATATATTATAAGTTAAAATATATTATGTATAATTAAAAGAAATGAATTGAAATACAACTAAGTACATGTTAATATATAATCGTACGTGCAGCTAATGACAATTATGTGTATTCACAATGAAAATTATACATGGTAAGTGAATATGTCCATTCGGTCTTACTCTACAATTTCTACTATGTACGCTCTATCCTTTTCTCCACGATAAATTAGTTGCAGTGAACACGGTACTAAATTTTTTAATCCGTCATCTTCGAAAACGCCTGCGTATCTTTTAGGTAGATATACACGATATTTTAGTTTAGGGTCTCTATAATCTTGGAGAGTGACGAGTACGGCTTTCCCGTACTTTGCGTCTATACTCTGCATTTCTTCTATTGGATATTTTACACCGATTATCAATTCTTTTATTTTTTTATACTCAATTGCGCTAATAGTTGCAAATTTTGCGGTGAATGATGCCATTTTAAAATAAAGAATTTTATATTTTTTTCACGCGTCTCTCAAGGACTGAACGAATAACGCTCGTGCACAGCGGAATAAATAGGGAGGTAGTTGTGGAGGTGGAACCGGAGAGGGGGAACCACATAACGTACAGTAAGCGTTTATTTTTAACCGTGTGAACAGGATACGACTTGATTTCTCACGGTTCGATGGGTAGGCGGGGAAGAGGAGACGAGTCGGTTATTTTTTTTTTATGAATAGACAGGATGATGTAATTAACAGCACTCATGCGTGTTAGAACATGTCGGTGACGCTAATTTTTTTTATATGACTAGACAGGGTGATGTAATCGTCAGAAAGGTGACAGTTTTTTTTTTTACGTAAGCGCTAAACAATAATGTTTTCAATTAGTAATTTATCAGAAACATATTGATTACTCTAAAATCTGATACAACCCACTCGCGTAAAGCGTGTACTCTAGTATTTCTACATATTTCTGGAAGTAAGTGGTGCGCGAGACAGGCCGTTCCATGTATTGATTGTAATTGATCGAGTTTGGGACAACCGAAATCTTCTAAATTTATAATATTAAAATGCACGATACGCTTCTGTAGAAACTTTTTTTTTTGCAGTCCTTTTACGAACACGAATTTAAAAGGAAATGTATACTTTTCTAATATTGGTACAAGATGTTCATACGATGTGTCCCCGTCCGTCCACGCTAGTCCATGATAATGGTCTGTTAACCATCTGTTTGTCCTCACATGTTTGTGATTCGAAACAATCGTGTCTGCTGGAGATGTAAATATCCAATGTCTGCTGGCAAATGCGGTGACATCCATAATGGCTAGTTCCTTAACGAGTTCGTTTCCATCGTTGTCGATGAAACAGTGAAAGTCAAGTATGACTGCTAGATTATCCTCGCACCTCCTTTTTTCGTTATAAACAACGTGTTTGGTGTTACTAAGAACGCTGCAGATCCGTCCGTCTTACGGAACAGACACGTTGTATGTTGTGAAACGCTCGTAAATAATTTTTTCGGAACGTTTATTTTGTACCTTATATTTTCGTCACGGATCAGTGCAACAAATTTACATGTCAAAATGTTGTATACAAAAATTTCTATAGGGAATAGTATTGTGTGCTTTAATTCACTACAGCGTATGTACTCGTACGGAGATAACAGCTCCATGCGTCCGTCTTCAACGCGTGCTGTTCAAACACTGAGGTATGCGATATTAGCGGAGGTTGGATTAAACACTTTTGTCAAGGCAGCATATATTTTCAAACCTTGTGTTTACTAGTCGATAAAATTAAAGCGTGAAAACGATCTAGAAATACGCTCTCATGTAAGCGGTGCATGCGGTTCTACATAAGGGACAAGTATGTAGGGTTATGGCGCAATTCACACATGTGATAAAATGTCGACAGGGAATAAGTACAACTTCCACGTTTTGTGCGTAACAGACTTTGCACATTGTATCACGATTTGAGCTTCCTTCTACGTTTTTTATATTCTCCTTGATCGCGTCGGTGCGTTGTTCGTTCTCTGCTGTCGCTACTGCTGTTGGTGCTTGCGCTTCGGTAACGATACCCAGTGCCTTGATGATAAAATTTTTATCTTTCATTAACATTACGTAAGAGCATGCAGGGAAATAACGTGCGTGTTCCATCCAAGCATATTCTCCACGTTCCCATTTGTTTAATCCGCCTCCGCAGCAAAAACAAATCACTCTATCGTTGCATCCAGTGTAAAAGAAACCCGCTTCTGATAACTCTTTAGGTGTTATCGTTAACGATACAGGCCATTATTTAAAACTCTTTAAACGGTTTTCCAAGCTTCTGTAACGCGGGTACGGAGATGTGATTTATTGAATTAAGATGACTTGCACTTCTTTATCGTCTGGTGATAAGAACTTGATTGTTGTTGCTGTCGCTTCACCGCATTGTTTGAAATAGCGGTCGTTCTTGGGATTGATATCATCATCATCGATATCGTGTGAAAGCATCTTGTGCGTCCTCTCGCGAGTCGTGTTGATGAAACACTGAGCAAAAAATAGGGAGGAGAGGATAATTGTTTCCCCCTCCACAAAATAAAATACATGAAAAATGATTACATTTTTTTTTAATAAAAAAAATTACATACAATTACATACATGTAAGTCGCACATTACATTCTATTTACAGCAAATTAAAAATACATGAAAATTGAGTACATTTTTTAAATAAAAATCGCATACATGTAATGCACACATTACATTCTAAAAAGCAACATTATATTTACAGCAAAAAAAAACAATAATATATAGTAAATGTTTAATTATGTCTGCGCACTGTGTTGGATAACGGAGTGTACACGTTGAGCGAATCATGCAGTATCAAGCAGTAGGCCGCGGTCTGAGCGGGGAAATTGCTCGATGACTCGAATTCCAATCTGACGTCGACTGGTGAAGACTTGAGCGACTCATCCTGTCTGCTACAATCGAAGACGAATAACGGTGCTTTTGCTATGAACTCAGTATGCGTTAGAAGTACGTTGGGTTGACTTCTGTGGTAGTACGACTTTTGAAATCGTGTATACATGTCGTACAGCAATGCGTAACGTCCGTTAACGATATCCAGGTTCAGGATATCGTACGGGTAGTATTTGTCGTTCAGAAAGAGTCTCGCATTTGTCACATTGCAGTGATCGAATTCATCTGCATGTTTTTTCAGATTATTCTTTCTGCTGGTCTGGAAGGTGAGTATCACGTACCGCGGTTTCTCCAGTTGTGTAGTTGTTTTCACTGTCCAAGTCTGTCTGTCAGTCGTTGGTAAAACCGGGTACTCGTGCAGTTCCCAACTACGAAACGGTAAGAATAGTGGTAGGTCTTTGCGTATGATATCCAATAATCGTATCCGTACTTCGTTGTTCACGTACACGAACGGAATCATCCAAGAGATTTTGGTCAGTTCTATATCAGCGTTAGCGGGTGCATCCGTAGACGAGAACAGAGCTTTAAAGTCAGTGGAAGTGCGTAACAGTATCAGTTCCTGCTTCATGTTTAAAATAACGTGTGAAATCCTCAGGGAATCCCATCAGCATCCTCAACGGTATGCAAAAGTTGAATTCATTATTTTTACCGGATGGTGTTAGCTCGTCAGCTGTAGAAGCAACCCAGCCGGCATTTTGCATCGAAACAATGTCCTGCTTGCTGGTAGATAGCATGGTTTTAATAGTGGACGTGATGCCGACACTCTTGGTACGATCTACTTCCACACCGGCCAGTTCGTAACGGATTTCTTCGAAGAGAAACGCGATCGCATTGTTGATCATTTTCACGTTCACATTACCGGTATCAGTGGTCTTTTTGCTCAACTTGCCTTCAACGTAGAGGAAACTTTCCATCGGTAAAGTGAAGACTTCCTGTTGCAGGATAGGTATGCGTATCTCATCATTATTTCCATATCGTGACGCCGACGCGTACGGTGCATGAGGATGATATTCGTAATGTGTGATGTTGTCTTCAAAGAACGGTCGACGTTCAACCGATAAGACTATACCGCTGTCCGTCATGTTACTTGTTTCTCTTGAGTTTGAATCCTAGTGAAATCAGGTAGCGTCGGTTAGTTGCTGTTAATCGTGTCAACGACGAACGTCTACTGATACCTTTTCCAAAAGTGTTGTCCTCTTTTATCTTGCAGCGCGAGCCGTCGCTACCACCGCTCTTCATCATGGAGGTTTCGGTGAAATAAATTCCCATGATTACTACACACGTTTCAAATGTACACGTGCGGTGATGACTTCCCCTTGAAAATTCACGATATCACCGTCCTGATCGTGTACGGACACTGTAACGTTACGCAAGTTTAGTACGTTAAGCGGAAAATAAATGACGTTTCTAGGCGTTTCGACTATCTTGAACCCTGGCTCAACCGTTGGATAGAACGAGTGCAATATATGCTCGTTTCGTCCCGCCTTGTATGAACCTTGTACAGCGTTACACCTTATCTCCAAAACGTTCACTTTGTTAATGTTTACAGGCGCGTCCGACGTGTGTAATTTATACGCTTCTAACTTGCGGCTCTTGGAAAAACCCAACATGGTTACCGATCGTGTGTTCCGTACATCCGAAATCGATATCGTATGAACAATAAATTTCACATTTCAATGTGTTGTTGTTGCGTCGTAAAGAAAATTTCGGGTCTGCTAGTTCTTTTTTCAGGTACGTTTCAATATCGGTGATTTCATACACACCGGTCGGTATATTGACAGGGTCTAACGTTTTACGTGCTCCCTTTAGTACGGGAAAGACGTTGTTTTTCCACTCTCCACGTTCGGTATAGAGTTGTACGTGGTAAAGTCCAGCAGTCCTGCGTACCATTCACCGTCCGTCAATTCAAGCGGTGGAAAAAAGTCACAAACCAGTGCGCTCGGATCCGCTCCTGTGACGGTGACCGTAAGCGAAGACATCTTGTAGTTTACTGATCGTTCGATGTCAGAAACTCTAAACATAAATGTCCGCAGATGACTGTGTCCGACGGCTGTTTTCGCATGTAATTGTAATGAACATCGGTCACGTTCGATCCAAAGTACCGTATTAGCTCGACAGGAGGACGCAGATTGCCGAATCCGTCAAAGTACCAGACTCTACCGCCTCGCTTCTTGTAGCATACCCAGTGCGTGCCCGGTCCGCTAGCGTCATCCAGATTCACGACCGCACTTTCGTTCTCCCACCGTGATGTACTAGGAAGTGCGTCGCGCATGTACACACCTCTGAAATAAGGTATACGCAATCGTTTCGTGTACTCATAAAGATCACGATCGGACAACGGACGCAAGGGTATTTTGATTAGTTTTTTCGGTACGGTCGAAGATAGAGTCCTGAAGCCTTTTTACCACTGGTCCGTCTTCGTCGACGTCCTGTCCCCGTCGTCGTCGTCCTCATCCTCTTCCTGATTATCGTGCGTCGAACCGGCTTGCGTCGTCTGGTGCGACGTCGACGTTTACGCACACCACCACCACTACAGCATAGCCCGCTGCCTAACGCAGATTTCGCCTTCATCGCTGCTGCTACGGCTGCCGCGTACGCTCTTTCACTGATGCCTGAATTCAAAGCTTTCACTCGTTCCCACGCTTTACCGGCTAGCACACGATCCGCTATACCTCGTCGTTCTTTGTCCTTGTACTTGCTGTAAGCGATATCGTCTTCACGACAGGCTTCGTCCAACTCGTTGATTCCTCGATCACCACGACTCAATCTCTCCTCTAGTTTCGTTCCGGGTCCACAGAACCTGTAGCCAGGCAGATGTAGTTCTACCGGTAATACGTCCACCGCTCGATTGATCAATGTAGGTACTGACTTTGCAACGAATGGTACAGCGCTTTTAACTATTTTCCGATAAGACCACCCCCCTTTTTTTATCAACACGGCTACGTAGTTCATACATGACTACTGTTTCGGTTGCTGTCGATAAAGAGATCTCCAATCTTGCTCGTCGTTGGATTTGTCCAGATCACTAATCAACACGTTCGTCTCCGCCTTGTTCATAAGTAGTAAGTCTGCCTCTTCGGCACCACGTGAAGTACGCGCTGCGCGTGTATGCAATTTATAGATATACAATACCACTTTCTCCCAACGACGTTGGAACACTTTTGCGAGTTTGTACGTTTCGCTCTTCGCGTACCGCTTCACGTCCTCCAATTGACGTGCGTTCACTGCATCCGTAGCCCGTGCGCCACCTACGCCAACGTTTAGAATGGTTTTTCCTTGTGCGTTAAAATAAGCATCGTTTACCGCGGTGATCGTGTGTCGGTTCAAAAATTCCAAATTCACTGCGTCCTTGTTGTTCATGGGCGGAACTAACTGCGTTATCCGCACGTTGCCGACCATTACGTTAGAGTTCGTATCCTTCGGTATGATATTCGAGTCCACGTATATTTTGGTCGCAGCGTCTCTCGCACGAATCGGTTCCCTCAGAGACTGTATGCGATGGTCCCTTGCGTCGACGAAAGCCCTGTTCTTCTTGTTCGGTGCCAACTGTGTGAAACGTAAGCACGAGTAGTCTACGTACTGCTTGTTGACGGCGTCCCCGAGATCGACAGGAGCACCGACGTTGACGAGCTTTCGACCTTTCGCATCTATTCCTTGCGTCGTCGGTGGATCGTCAGCTAACAGACAATGGTCGCGCACGAAGCGCAGTGGAACGGCATCGCTATCATCGTGCGAACCGCCCAAGTTATGTATTTTTTCCCGCTACGTCGAAGTGTCCGTCCTCGGTCATTGTGATACCAATATCCTCTCGCAGACTGCGTCGCGTCTCCCTTCGCGCTCTGGTGTCTGTCAAACTTGTCGACACTCATCTCGTGAATGATGCGTCTCGTTCGTTGTGCACGGCATTTATACGTATTCACGTAATAAATCGATTAGTTTTGATATGATCGTACTGTCTATGCATTTTATTCCGACAACGGAGAGTCCGTCGTTATGTTTTCCTTTTACGATCGTATTTAGAAATTCATCGTACACGTATACGCGTGTGTCTTTGAAGAAATAAATCTTTCCGTCGATGTATCGGAACGCACTATCAACGGCTTCTGGTAAGCCGACAAAACGATCTTTAACATATCCGTGTTTCTTGATCGTGAACGTGTACTCGTCTATCTCGCCGTAATACATATCGTTGTACAACAGAAGGGTTTGACCCGTGTACGTGTGTATTGCAGCGTTATTTTCGTCATCGTGCGAACACCGAGCGTTGTGATTGAACGCGATACCCGTTCACTGCCTGCAGACTGTGTATATCAAACATGTATACATAGTTGTCTATGAAAAGCACCACTTCTTCGGTCTGCGGTCTCTGGTACATCGCCCAAACGTTGGTGAACGTCAGCGGTAAGAAAGTCAACCAATCTGTCAACAGAAGCGGACTCCCACCCGATCGCTTCGACTCGAGATCCAATGTCCACAAAAAGTTATCGTGCACAATATACAGATGTCTGATGATTATTAAAAATTTATTAACGTTCTTTAGTAGACATAAATCCGTTGTCGTCCGCGCGGTCTCGTTCGTTGTCGTCGTCGTCGTCGTCGTAGCGGGCGGCGGCGACGGCTTCCCGTACAAGCGTTGAATGCCTCTTATATCGTCGTCTCTCAGGTCGAACGGACCGTCCGAGCGTGGTACGTAGAACGGGTACATGATCGAATCCCTCTCGGGGGAATGAGACAGTCCTAACGCGTGTCCGATTTCATGCGTTAGCACCTGAAGAAAACTGGTCTGATCGTCCGGTATTTCGGTTGCATTCGTATAATTCCACGATTCGTAGTAGTCCATGTGTATTTCAGTAGTGTTATACGGTAAATCGGGCGGGTAGTAAGCGTGAGCGAGTATACCTCCTCGTCCGTCCAAATCGTACCCGCAGATCGCGCAACTGGAAGTCAGACACCTGTGTTTAAAATATTTCATAGCGATGACCATGTCTGCGTTTATGTCGTCGGGTCGATATTCGAATTCCAGATTCGAATGTTTCCGCCATACGGCGAACGCTTGTCGCGACGCTTCTATAGCGCTGGCGCTACCCTGAAAGAATCGCCATGACAGACGTCTCTTGGCCCACGGTGTTCGTAAGGTGTACGACACGAAATCTTCGTTACCACATCTGCGCGCACGCATCAGATTCATCGTTTCATTGTTCAATTCTCCATTTACGGTTAAATTGTAATTCACTTGAAACGTGCAAAGGTAGGCGTCCATATCGATGGTGGCGTTGTCCGTGAGTCGTAAACTTTCGTCGGGCACGTATCCGTATCGCACCAAATAATCTATAGCGAAATCTACATCGTTAGCGTTAACGCTCGATGCGACAACGGCACTTGTGCACATGATAATAAACAGTAGCACGATATCCATGTTGTCACAACCAAACGTGGAATGTCCCCGGTGCGTGTACGACAGTATTATTTATACTTTATCGGCTTTCGGAATCGAATAGGGTTGTTATACGATTATGTCGGCTTCACGTAGTTCTTCCACTATGGAGACGATTTCATTCGTGTGCCCGCTGTTTCCAACACGCTGTGATGCCATTAACAGTCGCAATCTGTCCACCAGTTCGTTCGGATCGTCCCAGTGCACGTAATCGATTTTGTCTTTTTTTCTTGTTAGCGTCATATACGATGTATCGATATTATTATGCCCCTGTCCTGTACGTTTCGGCGGAAATAGTTGTGATATTATTCGTTTATACTTTACACCTCTGTTCGCGTTCACCTGTGCGTTCGCTAAGTAATACTGCTTGTGCGCGTTGGTGTTACGCAGTATATCTTTGTACGCTTTCAGATCTGATTCGTTGTACCCACTTTCTTTAGGATGCTTCATGAATACAAGTTCGTAGAGTTCTGCTGTACCTTTGTATCGTTTACCGTTGATAAGAATCGTATCGTCCGTTTCGATTTCGAACGGTGAATCACTAATCATCCATTTTCCGTTTTCATGTCTTACACCGTACGTATAGTCCATCAGACGATCGCGTTCGGACGAAACGATCATACGCATGTACTTGTTCGCTAACGATTCACTGTCGTATTTGTCCTGAAAATATCTACGCGCTTCACGTCTTCCTTCCGGTGTGTCTAACATTTTTTCAATGTTGAGACTAGGATCGTCCTCATCGTCATCACCCGATGTTTCGACTATCACAGGTGTTTTCAGGAAAGACGGTTTCGTTCGGGAACGAAGTGGTGTTCCTACATCGATCTTACTAATTGCATCCATCGGATCCTCTTCTTCCTCTTCCTCTTCTTCTTCACGTTTCATCTTTTTCACTCTTATCGGCTTTTCATTTGTTGTTTTACGTTTTTTTTCAAGCAACGTTTGCGAAATATTTTGTAACGGTTCCAGAATCGGTTTGTAACTTTTGGATAACGTTGCTTCTTCTTCACGAATACCATGTTTTAACGCACGGTATTTCTTCCGTATGTCATCACTGATCGTGTCGATATCACGTGCTAATCGTTTTTTCTTGTCGTCCATCTCGATAAACGGCAGTACGACAACTAAAGTCGTTGACAGCAGGACGTGTGTATTTAGCTAAACGTTTGACAACTTTTTTTTGTTTAATCGTTAGGTGCGACTACTATGAAACGATCGAAACCGACTCTGTACCTGCCGGTGTCGATAGAAGAATCCTTGTCCACAACGAGAAAGCCGTAACGATCTTTCCACGCTTCAGCGCACATGTTCTTAAACGTGTCATATTTCATGTCCGTGTTGACGTGATCGTTGTACACATGCTTCAAGTTGCGATCGTCCTGTTTGAACAATACTATTAAATTGGCATTGTCACGAACCAACTGTTTTGGCACTTGACTGTACGTCTGACAAAGGTAAAACGCGTCCACACCGCTGTGTCGTCCCATAGAGAAATACTTGCGTATATTGTGTTGTCTTTCACAAGACACGTCATCGAACACCATAATAGAATCAGGCTCGACCTCATCGGGAGGCGGTACCTCTTCGTTTTCGTTGTAGGCGTGATAACCCATTCCTTCGTTGGAAAGTTGTGTCATCAGGGTCTCCAGCATCTGATATTTGGGTTGAAATAGTGATTTAGAAAACACGTATAAGTTCGCGAATCTCAATCCGTTTACATCGAACAACAGGTTGAACATGACGTTAGTCTTCCCACACGCGGAAGGCTCGCAGATGATCGAACGAACGGTATCGGGCAGAAGACGTCCATGTTTACGTTTTTTCTGCCACAACCACCTCCACCACCATCGCCGCATAATTTCAAATAGACCACGCCCTTTATTTTTAATCTGTGCGCTTGTTGCAATATTTTCATGTTGTCGTTCCGTGCACAGTCTATTTAATAGTCGCACTATATTGCAGCAGTCGGTAGATATGTAACTGCATACACAAGTGTCCGGACCCGTTTCACAGTTCGGATCCGACCAAACACATTCTTTGTAGTGATCGAATCCGGTGCCACTTGGTACTATTTCGTTAAGACGGAATCTCTTCACACGATTGATAACCCGTTGCCAGTACTCGTGCACTGTCAAGATCCTGCGCATGCGTTCAACGTCGTTTGCAGTCGTGTTCACGATGTACTCATCGTAACCAGGATGCGACACAATGTCTTTTACACTGTACACAGTGTGCATGTTGTCATCATAACGCATCGATGGATACTGGTTCTATTTCCATGAGTTATAGCAAGTTCTTCTTGTGTATCCACGAATCGTGTTTACCATCGAATCCTAACCACCTGACTTTCACACGATCGCCTTTACGTTGTACAATCTTTTCTACCAAGTACACGTCACCAACGTTCGATTTACTGATTTCGTGTTCATAAAAACCGCCTTTCAACACTTCTCCTGTATGATCCTTTAGCGAATAGGTGATGGGTACGCTGCCGGTACGCACCGAATGAACGAGAAATATCTCGTTTGTCCAATTTGGTGTGTATCCTTTGGCGAATGTCATTTTGTGTTTGCTTATACGCACACGATCGCCTACTTTGAATTTCGGTCGTTTATAAACGATGCTCCTCGCCGTGTTCTCACGAATCCGTTGTAGCACTGTACGTTCGTTGGATTCGTTCACCTGACGCGGTTTCATTCCAAGAACGTGCACGCTGTTGTTGTACGTGTTGACTAGTTCCGGTAACATATCCAACCAACGGTAATGACCTTGTTCACTGAACGCACGATACATGTGCGTTTTCAACGTACGGTTAAAACGTTCCACAATGGAGGCCTTTTTTTCACTATACGTGGAATAGAGTGTGATACCGTATCTGCTCAGCAATTTTTGTACGCTACTGTTATAGTACTCTTTCCCGTTGTCTGTCTGCAGATATTTCATTTTATTAGCATGAAGAATCGGTTCCAGAGCTCGTGCGACCTCTACACCCGTCTTCGTTTTCAACGGAACAGCGTACGCGTACTTGCTAAACGCGTTAATGATCGTCATAAGGTACTTGAATCCCTTGTTCACCTTCGCGTGCGGTATCATCTCTACCAGGTCCGCTTGGTACAAGTCGTGAAGTCCCTTTAACTCCACCGCACGTCTCGGAAAATTCCTTCTTACCGGTCTGTGCAACTCCCTCGCGATAGTCTTGCGAACGCTCTGCTGTATATTCTTCACCTGTCGTTTCATTCTCATGTCGTGCGAACCGTGATTCACAATACGCTGGAACGTGGTAAAGCGTTGACTCAGTGCTGAACGTAACTCTCCTCGGTACCGTTCTGGTACGTCTGCTTTCCATCGCGTGACTGTAGTAAGATCTCCACTCCACATCCAGTTATATCATCTCGACCGAACGGAAAAACAAAGCGTTCTTCTTGTGATTGCGTAAGTACGTTAAAACATGCGCTAAACTGATTTTCATACATCCATTACGCACGAGGCTCATACCGATGTAATATCTCATGAGCGTGTGTTGTTCCGTGTCCAACGATCTTACGGTCTTGACGGAATTCATGTCTTTGAACATGATGCTGCGTATAACGTTGGCGCGATACTCGTGCATTTCCGCGACTATGACGTTATCGTTCACGGGTAGATGCTCGCACATGTGTTTAGCTTTGAGTTCTGTGATCGGACGATGACTTCTCGACTCCATATGCAGGTGTATAAGATACGAGTTCAACAACCAAAACTCGTCTGCCATAGCGCCCGTGCACTGTTGCCACTGTTCGTATAAACGTCGGTCTTTCACTGTGTACCCTTTTTCATGTGAATACTGCAGACCGAAGTATTCACAATACTTGCGGAGTGTAGGTAATGCTTCCTTCAGAAAGGCTACCGAAAACAATCCCTGCGCCTTGTTGTTCACCAATGTGAACTGTTTCCCTCTCGCTAGTGTCGGTAACGAAGATGGTGGGCAGTGCACGTCAAAACTTACGTTGTAGCTAGGATCCACTGCGCACTTTGGCGCTATCATAACCGCGCTTCTGTATATTTCAATCGGTGTACGTATCGGAATAGTGCGCTCCGTAATGACAATGCAACACAAAGCGTGTGGGATTGAACTTCCGTAGGCGAGCATGTCTGTGTACACAGTCGCATAGTTCATTCGTCCGTGTGAATCGTGTAAGCCGTGAACACGTTGAACGGCATGATACAGTTCAGGAATCGGTCGGAAACGTGAAATAAAATTCCACGCGTGACGTACGGTACACTTGAACATATTCTTTTCGTAAACCACGAGTTCAATCGGTACATTGTTTCGATCACACTCTTCGATAAAATGAAGCCATCGTGATTTGTTGTGTATACGATCGGAGATTATCATCAACAGCACGATCGGTGGCAGATAACCGCTACGTTTCTTTATGTGACGCCAACAATGTCCGTGATATCTGTCAACACCAAATTTATAACGTGTACAGTAGTTACCACAAAATCGTTTTTTCTTCACAAAATACCAACGTTCTCTCACGATACCAACCGCTGGCCGCCTCCAGTTTCATCCGTACACCTCCTGAATTGTCTTGTACTAAATCCATCATCAACGTTAACAATACAGGTGATCAAATGTGTTTTATATGGTCAGTGTTGGCCGCACTGTTTCCACAACACAGAGACAACGAGCGTGTATCCTAATACAAATCACATATTCACAGTATCACCATTTCTGGTATAACTTATCCCACCCGTCTATGCGATATTGTGAAGTTCGAACGAGACAATTCTGACATTTCTATAAATGTTTTTGGTTACGAAGAAAATGAAATTTACCCGCTAAGAATAACTCCTTTCAGTGGCAGACAACACCATTTTAATCTATTACTTCTCACCACCGCTGACCGAAAACATTACTGTTTAATAAAAAATATTAGCCGCTTACTGTCTTCACTAACCAAACACAACGGACGTTCTTTCTATTGCAACTACTGTCTGCACAGATTCTGCGAAGAACGACTCCTTAGCGAACACGTCCCTCGTTGTTCACCGTATGGTGAACAAAGAATTCGTTTACCGACGAAAGAGAAGGAGAAGGTTATGTACTTCAAAAATTACACTTACTGTCATAAAGTCCCTTTCGCTATATATGCAGACTTTGAATCGTTCATTGTGCCTTGTCATCGTTGCGACGCTCCTCCACACACATCATCCACCACAACGGAGTCGTTACATCTTCCTTCAGGTTTCTCCTACCTCATAGTCGACCACGAGCGTAACATTTTCAAACCACAGGTCGTTTATCGCGGTGTGAACGTGATAGAAACCTTTCTAGATAGACTAATCGTTGAAGAGCGTGAACTGTACAGGATCATGCGTACAATTGTCCCCATGACTATGAGTGATCGTGACGTATTATCTTTCACGAATGCTGTCGTATGCCATCTCTGCGAAAAACCACTGACTGATGACGACAAGGTGCGCAACCATTGTCATCTGACTGGACGATACCTTGGTGCAGCTCACAACGTATGTAACCTCAACTGCAAGTCCGCCCAACATATTCCTGTCTTTTTCCATAACTTACGAGGTTACGACGCACATCAATTGATACAAGGGTTGGGTAAATACAACGATGAAAATCTCACTTGTATCGCTACCACTAGTGAACGCTTCGTATCAGTCACGTTGGGTGGTCTACGTTTCGTAGACACGTTAAAATTTTTGAACACGTCCTTGGACACACTTGTTGGAAACTTGCGCGCGAGCGGTGCGGATTTCGCTTTAACAAAGCAATGTTTTGAAGAACACTTCGAGCTACTCTTACGTAAGGGGGTTTACCCTTACGATTACATGACGGGTAGCGAGAAGTTCGACAAACATGTCTGCCCGCACGCGAACATTTTTTCAATAGGCTGAGTGAATCGCCCGTGTCGGACGAAGATTACGCACATGCACAGAATGTGTGGCAGACTTTCGGAATCCGCACGCTGGGCGATTATCACGATCTTTATCTTAAAACAGATGTACTGCTGCTGGCTGACGTCTTCGAGGCGTTTCGTGAGATGGCCGTGTGGTACTACCAGATTGATCAGGCTCATCTTTACTCGCTTCCCGGCGTTGCTTGGCACGCGATGTTAAAGATGACCGGTGTGCGACTGGAACTGTTGATGGATATAGATCAGCATCTTTTTATTGAATCAGCCGTTCGCGGTGGCGTTAGCATGGTACCCAACCGCTATGCCAAGGCCAACAACCCGCTAATCGCTGATCAGTATGATGCTTCAAAGCCGACCTCTTTCATATTGTACACCGACTGCAACAACCTTTACGGTGCAGCCATGTCACAGCCACTTACGGTGACTTTAGATGGCTCGATCGTAACGAGATCGACTCACTGGACGTACGTACTCTGAGTGATGACAGTGACATGGGCTACATACTTGAGGTCGACCTACACTATCCATCTGAAATTCATGATCTTCACTCAGATTATCCACTAGCACCTGTGCGTTCCTGCGTCAATCCTGACATACTTTCACCGTACTCTCGACGACTCCTCACACGACTACACTATACAAAAGGGTATAACGGATCAGAAACGCCCTCGTCGTCCGTTCCCAAGTTGCTAACGACTTTGGACGACAAGCAAAATTACGTTCTACATTTTCGAAATTTAAAGTTGTTGTGACGATTTAAATGGTAAATAAATAAATTAAAAAAAAGTAATAATAAAAATATTAAAAAAACGAAAGTACGTAAGTACTTTAAATCGCACGATTAAACCAAATACCCCTGAACTAACTCATAATAGTAATGGAAATTAAATTAAGAAAATCTAACTAAATAAGTAATTAAAATCTGAATGTAAAAGTTAAGAATAATACAGTTAACCCTTTAGTAAATTTATCATGCGTTGACCTGTCTATTCCGGACACAACGTGCATACAGAACCGGCAGTAAATTAGAAATATCTGTAAATCGTAATGTAAATAATTAATAATTTAAAGTCACAAGTAGTAGTTATAATAATCCCGTAAACAAGATAAGTCTAAATAGTTTATTTTGTCTTACTATAAGGATGTATTATAAATAAAGAGTTGGAACTATATTATGGCGGAGTACTCACTCCGCGTCGTTGCAATCTACCTGTTGTAACAATGCAGGAGTAACGATGCGGCTTTCAGACTGTAAACACCTCCAAGCGAGGGCTTTTCATAAAATGTTTTGTTATTCTTTTTGATTTTTAATTGAGTGTTAGCTACCACTAAAAGCGTGGAGAGCTAGTTATATATTGAAGATGTAGTGAGGAATTAGTGAGAAAGTGTGATAATGTAAAAAGAATTAGTATATAAGGTGATGTCTCAAGTTAATTAAAAAACAAACTCTCGAATATTGTTCGAGTAATGTAATTCATATATTAATGTAAAAAGAAGATGCCAACTCCAGTACTACGGTGCCAGTAAATATGTGACGTGTACAACTGCAGATACGGAGTACTACCACCTAAACAACACTTATCAGAACCGCCGAGGATCAGCCCGACTTCACACAGCATAACATCCATCTCCTCATTAATACACCCAGAGGACTTTCACCGGAAACACTATACAGATGACTACCCCGACTAACAGAGTACCGAAGATTCACGCCCCAGGACACGGACAGCAAAAGCGTATCTAAGAGGTGACTCGGTAGCTCGTCTACCGAGAATTATGTACATTTAAAATATAAGTTTTCATACATGCCAGAGACTTTTAAAAAGACAATCTCTAAGCATTAAGTATTAGAAAAATGTAACCAGTAATTTCTAAAATCATACGTTGTAACATTACTCTTGAGATATAAGTTTTAATCCCTTAACTAAATAATGCCATTCTTCAAATGGTGTTCATGTAACAATGCAACCTTCTTGATAAGTAAAGTAAATTTCAGACGTCTTTGCTAGATTTAAAGAGACTCGGATCCGAGGTAAAATACATGATCTGTTTGATCGTTTGTTTGACAGAAAACCCCTTTTAACTATTTCAGTATGAGAAAAAAGTTTTGTAATGGGATCAATATATATATCGTTTGTTAATAAAGAGATGTCATCTTTTTACATATTGAAGTGAGTGCATAAATCAGTTAAAATACCTTCCCTTGTGTCCTATAATTAGAGTAATAATTATTGTTCTAAGTGTTGTGTTGATTTTCAGTTTGTTACAACGTAGGCAGCCTGTATAATTGGCTAGCGTCAATTATCACGGGTTCCCTCGATTTATAACGTAGCCCGGAACGTTATAAAGTTGCGCGACTCTGCTTTCGTGTGAAATAATTATTACGTAGTAAAAGAAAAATAGATAACTCTCTGCTAATCTATGCACTCAGTTAATGTATTTCATGTCACCCCAAAAAGGGTAAGTTAAAAAAAAAAAAATAGTGTAAGATTACGCACGAACTTGTGTATAATTTATTTAACATAAGCAAAAAAATACAAACTATCATTGTATTACACCAATGCAGGTACCTACATGAATTTTAGTGCTTGTCAAACTGTTCAGTCTTTAACAGGTTTATATTGCGACAATTCAAGACCTGTAGTTTCCTGAATATGCCTGCATAGAATGTAAGTTGTATGTCTGTTGTCACGGTGAAACATATAAACTATTGACTAAATTAGACCAGGTTAATTACGTGTAAATAAATTCGTAAGTTTAATTTTGCTACTAGAGAGAGAAGTAAAAAAAAAAAGGTAGATAGAATTACAGAAATTAAAATTAGAACGTAAGACAATTAATAACTAAACTCAGCTTATTACGGGCTGTAACTTGTGTAAAACGTGTATCATTGCCTCGCACTCACCCCCCTGGTGGAGCCAGTTGAAACCAGTCGATATAGATAGCCGTCAGCTATTGTTGTACAGAACAATAACATCCCTCACCCCAAGTGTATTTCTCGCGTTCCCACGCATACAATAAGTATGCCATTGTTTACAAAGAAAACCAGTCTGACCTACATTCCAGCGAACAGCTGATCGTTGACAATACACTGACGTCTGTGTGGAATTTTTGCCTTTCTCTGAGAAGAGAGGTTATTCTCTTACGAACAATGCAAATGCTTTAACCATGAATTAAATTGTCTATGTAATAAGTGTAATAGTGTAGTAAAATAAATTTTAGATAAATTTTAGTGTGTTAGAAATAAGTTAAAAATGGCACAATTTAATCCGGATTTACTATTAAAGGACGAGCTGTCTTATGAAGCTCTTTTACGTGGTTTACCCCATGCGAATGTAACAGTCGCGGAATTGCGCAAGTCTATACGCGAAAGTGGATTTGATACACCCGCGCAGTTGAGCAACCTAAGCGGACTCGATTATGAGAGCGAGAGAGAAACTTGTAATGCCAAGTATAGTGAGTTGACTTTATTGTCCCAAACCCTCCAAGACGAGAAATCTCCTGCGGTAATATTGCGGACAACTCAAAGAATAGAACATTTAACCCGGCGAATGAAAAATTTGTTGAACTGGCCTAACCTTACGGAAATACCTCCTGAAGTCCAAAGTTTTGCAGATGAAGCTTTACGTCAATTACCCACTATTATCAATGAATTACGAAGAAAATCTGACTCGTTCCGAATGGATGAAATTGAGAAGTCCTTGAAGAAACTACACATCTCCCCAGTTCAATCCCCTACGATAGAACACCCTCTACCCAACACGGATCGGGACTCACCCGCCGTATCGCAAATACAACCTACTCGAGAGCAATACCTAAATAAAGATTTAATTGCCTCGACTATATTTGAAGCCCCTCCTCCCAGTGGTTTCCAGATTCGCCCCGGAATGTACGAATTGACAACCCTGAACGCATCATCTGGTCCTCCTAAAGCGATGCCACACGTAAATTATAACGCAGACCTCTATGGAAAAATCACTCATCCCGTAGAAAAACTCTTAGCTGAAATTCCATACACTGATGGTTTAAATGTCACTAAACTACTGAATTTCATCAAATATCTCCTGCAGATAAAGGATCTACAGCAGCTAAATGACTGGCAAATTTTGCAAGTTCTCCTACCGAAATGTAAACCCCCGTTAAAGAATCGTGTGCTAGAATCATTAAGCTCTACCCGTCCAGTAGAAGAACTGCATACCACAATAATAAAATATTTTATTCCCACCGGCATTTATGAGGAACTTAAGAGAAAGACCGTACTACGAGTACAAGGAAATCACGAGAGATTGGCCCATTACATCTCAGACATCAGGGAGTCCTCTCGACTACTGCAAGTAGATTGGAATGAGAGACAGATGGTCGACACCATTTTAGTAGGATTGTCTCCAGAAGAAAGATCTCGTTTAGCGTTAATAAATTGACCCAACACCTTTGCGGATCTAGAACAATGCAGTATCCACTCTTCGAATGTATGGTACTCAGATCAGAACAGACATGCGATGAAATCAACCGAAGCGAATAGATATGAATTGCAAGCCCTAGTGCCCGATGTGACAACTCAGCGTGAAAGGCGAGTATTCAATACACCGCACCATTTGCACAGCCCTGGTAAATCAAATGAACCACAACCTAAAACGGAAGCAAGGTACCCTCCTCGTAATAAGAATATGTGTTATAACTGCGGTAAGTATGGACACATAAGTAGAAACTGTAACAACAAGCAATACGAACGTAAACACCCTAATCCAAAAAACATGTAAGGCAGGGAGACCCGAAATACTGTGTCTTCCGCAGCAACTTGAGGTCCGGTAAACCCAAAGAAATGTACGACAATATAAAAAAAAAGGAAGGAAAAGAAACACTAGAGAAATAGATCCCTATGTTAGAAAGATTATTGAAAAATGTAACGCGATAACTAAATGTGATTGGACTAAAAGTCTATTGCCCTTAATACAAATTGACCTAGGTGTTACCTCCACACTCGCATTAATCGATTCTGGATCTACTAGAACCTTAATCAGTCAAAAGTTAGCAGATAAATTATTCGAACACAACCTAGTGAAACGCAGTCAAGCTGTAAATATAAAATGTGCTACAGCCAATAAACAGAATATAGTGATAAAACTTAGCATCACCATTAAAGTAAAAATCAAGAATCTAACGTGGTTTTTTACAATGTTAGTATGTAATGATTTAGGACCCGACTTAATATTGGGAGCTGACTTCATAAGTAAAACGAGAATAATTCTTGACATCCATGAGCAGAAATATTATTTTAGATTCGACCGTACACGGAAGTATATTTTGATTGTAAAACTGACGAACAAGAAAGTACTAGATCATCGACTGCACTAATAGTACACCAAGAGTCTGAATTATCTCATCTAGGAAATAGAGATAGGCTGAGAATGCAGAAATTAATAAAAGAATTTTCCACTGTTCTTACACCTAAGCTAGGACTTACGAAGCTAATAGAATATAAGATCAATCTGAGCGATCACAAAGTAATACGCCTACCCCCATACAAGTTGTCGCCTCCCAAGATGGAAGTGATGAGGAACCATATCATCAAGTTGTTAGAACAAGGAGTCATTGAACCCTCTACGTCTCCGTATTCATCACCCTCCTTTTTAGTACCAAAAGGTCACGACAAAAATAGATTAGTTGTGGACTACCGGCAATTAAACAAACGAATAGAATTTGAATCTATCCCGCTTCCAGACATCCATAGTGCTTTTCATTACTTCACAAAAGCGAAAGTCTTTACGGTAATGGATCTAAATCAAGCATTTCACCAAATAACCCCTTTCGGAGGAATCCAAATGTCTAACCGCGTTTGCTGTTCCTTTCAACCTGTACCAATTTACTAGAGTACCCTTTGGTATATCTCAAGGAAGTTCCGTATGTAGTAGACTATTAGAAAGAATATTTCATGATATTAAATTTAAATATGTGTATCACTACCTGGACGATATCGTAATCTATAGCGAATCAATGGAACAACATCTTAAACATCTACGTGAAGTGTTATCTCGATTACAAAAAGCAGGATTAACAGTCAACCCCAAAAAGGTAAATTTTGCAGTCCCACAATTTTCATTTTTAGGTCACATCGTGAAAGCCAACGGAAAGGTAAGCATAGACCCTGAACGAACCCGTGCAATCAGAGAATTTTTACCCCCGCGAGATGGAAAAGGTATAGCCCGATTTTTGGGAATGGTAAATTATTTCCACAAGTATATTCCCCATCTTGCCGAAATAGCAGCACCGCTGAATGCCTTAAGAAAGAAGGGAGAGAAATTTGAATGGACTGCACAACACCAAAATGCATTCGAACAACTAGAAGAAAGCATCATATCTCCGCCAGTATTACAACTAGCAGATTTTACGAAACCTTTCGTAGTTCAGACCGACAGTTCAAGTGTAGCTTTAGGTGCAGTCATCTATCAGGAAATAGAAAACAGTAGACTACCGATTAGTTATGCTTCACGAACATTGAATGACCAAGAAAAAAAATATTCCGCATATGAATTGGAATGTTTAGCCATTGTTTTTGCGTTTGAGAAGTTTAAACCCTTTCTAGAACATAAAGAATTCCTTTTGGAAACTGATAATCAAGCATTATCTTGGTTACTGAATCACCCTAAACAGTTAGGACGTATTGGAAGATGGGTATTGAGGTTAAACTGTTACAACTTCAAAGTGCAGCATATTAAAGGTACACAAAACGTAGTCACTGATACCCTGTCCCGTATGTTCCAGTCGCCCACTAATACTCCCGAAAACAAGGAAAGTTTGGAAACACCCATTGTTAACACCGTAATTACTGAATTCCCCCTTGCGTTTACCAACATTGCTCAATATCAACAACAAGACCCTCTTCTGAAACCGATTATAGAACAACTTGAGCAAGGAATTAAATCAGAGAAATATTGTAGTGTGACAGATAAGCACATAAAAATGAATGGCGAATTGATCATTAAAATAATATAATAAAATGTTTAAATCCGAAGGAAGCAAAATAATAAGGAAATTAATTCAGAGCAACCGTGCAGTACAATCATTGATTAAAAGTTTAAGTTCGTATAAAAGAAATGTTACTAGTGATGAATCATCAAAACTGGTTTAATAACTCAAGGTGAAAAAATATAACCCAGGAAGGTAAGGAGTAGATAAGGAAGCAACCCAGAACATTACTAAACCCACAACGAAGGTAAGGAATAAATAAAAAAGAAACCCAGAACAAGGCAAGATCCACCTTGGTGATGCATTTTAAGAAACAAGAAGAGTAGATGAAGAAGTAACCCCAAAAAACCCGATGACATCCAGAAGAAGATGAAGAAAATACAATTCTAAGAAGCCAGAAGAAAAGAAAACATCGTTGAAGAAACAAGAAGAAGACAGCATCCACAAGAAGAAGGAATGCTCTTGTAAAAAACACCCATATCCCAAAATAAATAAAAACAATAATAATAAAAAGTATAACAAAGTATTCTTGAAAAAAAACCACATGTACAATAGAAATAAGACTAAAAGTGTATAGAGTAAGAGTTGCAAGTGGACCAAGGTGAAACAATAATATAATACCCAAAGAACAAATCTTCATTGTAACCCACAAATAGATCTCTTGATTTTAATAAGACTAAATAACCATTTAGAAATAGAATTAAGGAGTGTAAAGTGAACCAGTGCTAGTTTGTGTATTATAAAAAATGAACCTTATGTTTCATTATTGGCTTTCACAAACTATGTAAATGATGAAAAAATACAACTTTTGAGGGACTTATTATTTGTACAAGAGGGAATATAATGCGTGTGTTAACATAGAGCTGTCAATCTGTTTAAAATGACATTTATTTAAATGATGAATAAAAACAGAATCAGACACAGGATAAAAAGTAAAGTGACAGGGTACAATTACCCAAAAAACCATATTAAAAACAGTTAAAAACGGAATAATTAAACTTAGTATAAGGAATAGAGAATAAGAATGTAGAAAATAAGGTTTTGTTTATATAGAATAAGATATTTTAAAAATGTATTAGGAATAAGAACATTTAAACAGTTTAGAACCACTAACATCCTTTAATTGTAAAAATATTTATTACATGTATTCATGTTAATAATTAAATAAGATGTTAGCAGGGAAAAAACATTCTTTTTTAAATAATATTTGTTATGTATTAGTATTAAGCTTTAAGTATAAAAAAAAATGTCTAATTAGTTGAAGACAACTATTATTTAGAATTATTTCTTGTATGTTAATAGTATTGAAACAGATACTAATTGTTATTTTGTTTAATAGAAAAAATGTTTAATTTATATTGCAATGTTAAAAAGTCAGAGAGGGTATAACTCAATGTGTATTGTTTATATAAAAATTTGTATGGAAAAATTGTTAGGAATCTAGGCAAAATGATAAAAACTAAACATCATCAAAACTGAGAAACTAAGTACTTAAATACATTTAAACTGAAGGGATTTAGATAAGGTAAACCAGAAACAAAGCCATATAATTAGAAATATAACTTAAAAAGATTTTGTAAAATTATAGCCAGGATTATTAATAAAAATGGAAATGACAGAACTCAAAAATTTGGAGAGGGGAGTTATATATTCCAACATAATATTTTAAAACTTAACCAATTCATATAATTGCAAGAAATTAAGGGAATATAAACCTTTTATTACAATATGAGATTTAATAATCATAAATATAACTTGATAATGGCAGAATTTGAATAATAACAGGAAGGTGGATTTTAAAATTTACAATATACAAAATGAAGGTAAAATTACCAATTTTGGATCAAAAACTTAATAAAACGGCATTATTTGATATCAAAATATGCTGAATGAACTGAAGGATAAAATTAAGTAACAACTAGCTAATAAATTTGAATAATAACCAAAGTATAAGCAGTTATATAATGTAACTTTATTACATGCACAGGATGCAAAATAAAATTCGAACAATGTAAGGAATAATATTGCTTTGGCTAAGGTTTTAGTCGGAGGTGAAGGAAGTGAGAGAGTTAATTATTGAACGTTGTACGGGACACTTGACACGAGCATTTAAAACGTATTAACCTAGTTTCGAATACCGTAATGGCGAGTAATAGTATGATCCGAGAGTGAAAATCGCGAGTGGTGGCAAAAAACATTTTACAACCTCAACACAGTGACATAAACACCTACCAACACCGAACAAACATGGTATAGCACAAAACTACAGTGAACTAACATTTTAAACTCGATAAAACTGTAATATAACTTAACCATCAAAAGTGCCTGATCGACAAAAGTGAACCAGATTTATAAATACACTAATTTTCCAAATACTACACTGAAACTTCACCAAAGACACTAAACCAACATCAGAAGGAAGATTTGCAGACACCAGGACGTAAATTCGACAGGAAAACATCTTTATTGGGACACCAAAAACTTCGAGGTGACGATCTACAACTTCGACGGTGGCCATTGCTGTTTCATCAACGCTCAACTGAACACAGCCATCTACTGTTTGTCTGCGAGATGGTTCGCAACCTATTTATTTATTTTTACACTTTCAATTGAATATATGTACTTTTAATTTTAAGCATTTATCTTGTAACGTTATACTTTTTAATCTCTGCCCTATTTCTCTGACTTTTCCCAGAAATAGCTGTTCAAAGAACCTTTGTACTTTATATAAAAATCTGTAATAACATATCGATACCCTGAGAATCGATTTAAAAATCGACAAGAGTCCGAATAATCAATTGTTAATAAAATAATTAATACCTTTCAATTAAAACAGTTCTTTTTCATTTCTAAATATAACTATTTAACAATATATCAATTTAAACATAATTTGCTACAAGAATTTCACCACCAGAAGGAAGATAACCTCCAAACCAAAAGTAAACAAAGATCGATTGCAATTGGAGGCAATCCTATAAGTGGTTGGAGTTTATTCATAAATACACAAAAGGCTATAAAACTTTCGAATTAAGTAATAAATGTTTCAGAACGACACGAAACTCAATTAATTAATTGTTTTTAATTAATTGATTAATAAAAGAAAATTAAAAAAAAAAATTTTTTTATTTAAAAAAATTTTTTTTTGCAAACAATTTTATTTCTTACACGAACACATATTTATATATTTTGTAACACAATACTATTTCCACGATACACGTTTAGTTACAATCTGGCTAGCTCAACAGTGGGGCTTAAAAGAAAAGGAAGCAGACCAAATTAAGGATTGGTAAGCGTTTCGTTACAATATGTATTAAGTAAAAGAATACTATGCCACAAAATAGGAAATGGAAAGGAATTAAGGATAATCGCCCCTGATGTAATTAAGCCCATGGTGATGGAGTACTTCCATTCATCCACCATTGGAGCCCATATGGGAATCAATAAAACAATACATCGCATTCGTAAGGAATATCATTAGAACAATATGAACAGCGAAATAGCTAGTTTCGTAAAAAAGTGTAATTTATGCGCGCTCAGTAAACCGGCCCGGCAAGAAACAGTCAGGTAAGCCAATTAATTTCAGAAATCCCTACTACCCCTTTCTCTAAACTTTATTTAGACTTTTCAGGTCCCTACCCATGATCTAAATTAGGTAATACTATGCTACTCATATGTGTAGATTCGTTCACCAAATTTGTTTGGATGTATCCCATGCGGCGAGCGTTAGCTTCGACGACTGTAAAAATATTACAGGAGAGATTATTTAAAGATTATGGTACACCTGTACGTATAGTGTCAGATAACGGACCCCAATTTAAGGTGAAGGAATTTAAGAATATGTGTTTCAAGTTAGAAATAGACCAGATTACCATGACGGAGTATCGACCGCAAGGCAATATTGCTGAAAGGTATCTGCGAAACCTCAAATCTGCATTAATCGCCTACCATGCGAACGATCATACGTCTTGGGACCAGAACCTGTCCTGGATACAATACGCCTTTAATTCAGCTTATCACGAAGGACATAAGTCTACCCTATTTGAGTTACTGTATAAATACAAACCAAACCACCCCTTGTCCACAAAATGGAAAATACACGACTTGCTACCTCCGCAAATAATGGATAAGCAGATTAAACAAATCTGGAATAAAGCTCGCGCAAATTTAAGAGCGAACTTAGAGAAATCCCGAAAATACCACGAGAGAAATATTCATAACAATAGCAATTTAGTTAGGTACCAAGTCGGTGACTTAGTAATGTACAAGACACACTCGACTAGTAGTGCAATTGATAAGACCACCTCTAAACTATCATACCGATGGTGTGGTCCTTACCAAATCCAGAAGTACTTAACCCCAGTTACTGTAGCCCTGTACGAACCTGCGACTCGAGAATATGTACGAAAACACATATTACGCAGATAAAATTGTATAAAAAGGAAAAGAGGAAATAGCATCGCCAAAAATGAAAAAGGTAATACTAGGTAGACAAGTTATCTTGTACCTCAGTAACCATGCTAAGTATTAATCGTAGAATTGGGAATTGAGGCCTGATCAACCTTAGATCCTGTTCAGCGAAAGATGAGCAAAATGAGTAGTCAGCTGACCACTAACTGACCACTAAGTGAGAAATCATTTAGAAAGTAACTCTATGAAGAGAGTAACCAAAACCCAAAGAAAGAAAAAACCGGTAGTAGATTTAAGTAATAGAAATAAGAAGAAGTTTTTGTGTTTTAAAATGTAGTCATTAAGTGTGAATTTTATGTAAAAAAAAGGTAGTTTGTAAGAATATATATATGTATATTGTTTTATACTCAAAAGAAATAAATGTGTATAACACATGCCAATAACTAAGTGAAAGAAAAAGGGAAAGAAGGAGAGAAATTCCACACAGTAACGGCAAGCATACTCCCAGTATCCCACTTTCGAATTTTCCTTATTAAAATTCCCTCATGTCGATTTTAAGCGGCGGAGTATGTGACGATTTAAATGGTAAATAAATAAATTAAAAAAAAGTAATAATAAAAATATAAAAAAAACGAAAGTACGTAAGTACTTTAAATCGCACGATTAAACCAAATACCCCTGAACTAACTCATAATAGTAATGGAAATTAAATTAAGAAAATCTAACTAAATAAGTAATTAAAATCTGAATGTAAAAGTTAAGAATAATACAGTTAACCCTTTAGTAAATTTATCATGCGTTGACCTGTCTATTCCGGACACAACGTGCATACAGAACCGGCAGTAAATTAGAAATATCTGTAAATCGTAATGTAAATAATTAATAATTTAAAGTCACAAGTAGTAGTTATAATAATCCCTGTAAACAAGATAAGTCTAGATAGTTTATTTTGTCTTACTATAAGAATGTATTATAAATAAAGAGTTGGAACTATATTATGGCGGAGTACTCACTCCGCGTCGTTGCAATTTACCTGTTGTAACAATGCAGGAGTAACGATGCGGCTTTCAGACTGTAAACACCTCCAAGCGAGGGCTCTTCATAAAATGTTTTGTTATTCTTTTTGATTTTTAATTGAGTGTTAGCTACCACTAAAAGCGTGGAGAGCTAGTTATATATTGAAGATGTAGTGAGGAATTAGTTAGAAAGTGTGATAATGTAAAAAGAATTAGTATATAAGGTGATATCTCAAGTTAATTAAAAAACGAACTCTCGAATATTGTTCGAGTAATGTAATTCAGATATTAATGTAAAAAGAAGATGCCAACTCCAGTAATACGGTGCCAGTAAATATATGACGTGCACAACTGCAGATATGGACTACTACCACCTAAACAACACTTACCAGAACCGCCGAGGATCAGCCCGACTTCACACAGCATAACATCCATCTCCTCATTAATACACCCAGAGGACTTTCACCGGAAACACTACCCAGATGACTACCCCGACTAACAGAGTACCGAAGATTCACGCCCCAGGACATGGACAGCAAAAGCGTATCTAAGAGGTGATTCGGTAGCTTGTCTACCGAGAAATATGTACATTTAAAATATAAGTTTTCATACATGCCAGAGACTTTTAAAAAGACAATCTCTAAGCATTAAGTATTAGAAAAATGTAACCAGTAATTTCTAAAATCATACGTTGTAACATTACTCTTGAGATATAAGTTTTAATCCCTTAACTAAATAATGCCATTCTTCAAATGGTATTCATGTAACAATGCAACCTTCTTGATAAGTAAAGTAAATTTCAGACGTCTTTGCTAGATTTAACGAGACTCGGATCCGAGGTAAAATACATGATCTGTTTGATCGTTTGTTTGACAGAAAACCCCTTTTAACTATTTCAGTATGAGAAAAATTTTTGCAATGGGATCAATATATATATCATTTGTTAATAAAGAGATGTCATCTTGTTACATATTGAAGTGAGTGCATAAATCAGTTAAAATACCTTCCCTTGTGTCCTATAATTAGAGTAATTATTATTGTTCTAAGCGTTGTGTTGATTTTCAGTTTGTTACAACGTAGGCAGCCTGTATAATTGGCTAGCGTCAATTATCACGGGTTCCCTCGATTTATAACGTAGCCCGGAACGTTATATTGTATCTGAACCTTGGTCTAGAATTGAAAGCAATCCATAGGGTGTTGAATTTTAAACAGAAAGCGTGGATGAAATTGCAGCTGTTATCGTTTGCCATAGAAAAAAATCTATAGACACACAGACAGACAGACAAACACACAGACACACAGACACACACACAGACACTTTTCGAAAAACGACTTTTTTTCATGTTTTGAGTGCAGTACAATCAGAATCTGCAATAATCTCGAACACGATTTTTTTTGCCATCACCATACTTCCATTTCCTTATGGAACATGGAAGTAAAAATAACATTAAATTCAGAATTACAGAAAACAATATGAGATTGCAAAGATAACCACACAATGAGTAAGCCGAGAGCAAAATATGTAATTAATTAAGATTAGATGATAAGGTTTAAGCATACCATTTTATATATAATTTGTTAGCCATAAGTCATGTGCGAATTGATCATACAAACGATTAATAATGAGTATTATTTCAATATGCGAAATGAAAGAATTTTGTTTAATAAAAAAAAAATAATAATGGAAAAATTCTAAAACTTATATAACGCATCATCTTCTTATTACGATTACACCCATGAAATTCAATTTGTGTTGTCATGTTATATATAATTTGGCGCTCCAAAAGCGTGGGGCTACCCAAATTAAATTATACATTTCAATTTGTGTTGTTATAAAATTTGTCGCCCTGAACGTGGGGCCAGACACGACCATTTAACTATTTAAATTTCTTATAGCTAAATGTACGCTCTATAAATACAAGTGTGGTAAACATATAATATGTATAACAATTAAGATTCGTACGAAATATTCTCATATATATATTTTTCTGTGTGTGTATTAACACACAACTGGCGCTCAAAGAAACAATATCATTTTAAAGGTGTAATTGTAATATTAAGAATAATAATAATTAATAATAATATTTTCATTAAAGAAAATTAGTAATTCAACAGTACGGAAATAATGCAACAGTACAACCATTTACGGTAGTGTGCATTGCCAAAATAATTTAAATAAATAATAAAAATAAATAAATATTGATTAATAAACATGATTCAGATTGCAAGCTGGATCGTATTTAAAAAGGGAATGCAGAATTCCTGTATGGACACGCATATCTGGCCCACCTGTCGCTAGCGTTGTGTACACGTGTATTTTGTTTGTGTGTGAAGCCTGTCCGTTCCTTACCTGTAACCAACCCTTTTCAAGTATTGATAGATTTTGTTTTATTTTAATTATAAGAAAAATATGTACGATATTGTAAAACAAAAGACACCAGAAGATGTAGAAAATAAAGGTGAACAAAGGGTTAAAAGACCGTGCCAAAGTGACGGAAAGTGCAATTACTATTAGTAAAAAGTGAATAGCTCTTTTTGTAATTACAATAAAGAAGTGTAATTTACGTATAGTAAACATATAGATATTAGCGTTCGATTGAGCATCGAGTAGTGTGAAACACACTTCGTAATTTGCCAAGATAGGCGAAATTCGTGAATTGAACCAGAGTGAGGGTAAAGACGCTTTGACAAACTCTGATAAGATGAAAATTGTTCAGACCTGAGCTTTTGCACGACCTGGCTATAAATACCAGGTTGCGCTAATAAAGTTCCTTCTTCTATTTTCAACCGTTGCCGTAGGAGGCTATGTCAGTCGACGACGCTATTCTAAATCTACAGTGAGAGTCACGGGACAAACTGGAAGTCTAACCAGAACAGCAGAGCACCTACGAAGAGGTTCGATGGACTCACGTACGATCCCATGAGAGGACACGAGACAACTAGTAAACAGCACTAGCAGTGGAATCCTGGAAGAGGACCAGAAGAACGAGAAGGACACAGACCGAGGACCCGAGGAGGACACACTGATAGTATCGCATCAAACGAGGTGATGAAAAACCATTTTTGTTAATTACAGACAATTGAAAGACTCTAATTAACATAGAATGAAAAACATTCGAAAAGTTAATCAATCATAAAGAAATGTACATAAATGTAAAAGCAGATTGTAATATAGAATAATAATTCATGTATAGGAATTAGTAGTTGAATCAAACATAAATGCTAAGAGAGAAATATCTGAGTTTAAATTAAAATCAAATAAAGTATTGAGAAAGGTTTGTTTGATATGAGTTTAAATTAAAATAAATGAGAGTAATTGATAAAGTTTTTGTTTGATATCATTTTAAATAAAAATAACTGAGTGTAATTGATAAAGTCTTTGTTTGATAAAGTAAAATGCATATGCAATAGTAAGTAATGAAAGTCAAATAAGATTAAATAAATTAAAAATAACAGTAAATTCAGAATTACAGAAAACAATATGAGATTGCAAAGATAACCACACAATGAGTAAGCCGAGAGCAAAATATGTAATTAATTAAGATTAGATGATAAGGTTTATGCATATCATGTTATATATAATTTGTTAGCCATAAGTCATGTGTGAATTGATCATACAAACGATTAATAATGAGTATTATTTCAATATGTGAAATGAGAGAATTTTGTTTAATAAAAAAAAAAAATAATGGAAAAATTCTAAAACTTATACAATGCATCATCTTCTTATTACGATTACACCCATGAAATTCAATTTGTGTTGTCATGTTATATATAATTTGGCGCTCCAAAAGCGTGGGGCTACCCAAATTAAATTATACACTTCAATTTGTGTTGTTATAAATTTGTCCGATCTTGCCTAGGAACATGTCGGCCTTTGGCCAAATTAATTTTAAAAGGTTATAAGGCATTATGACACTTTACTGTTTTCAATATTTAACAAAATTTATCATGTTTAAATTCTTTTTAATTGATTATGATCACTTGTGTGTTTACTGAATTATAATTATATTTACTCCAAGTCTAAGTGCTCAATGTGGGAGCACTTTATAATAGTATCAGGTATTATGCCAACTCCTGAATTTTAGTATGCCCTGGGTGCACTGGTGTTACACACATATATCTTGAGTTATTAGGTATTAAGACCTTGCAATACGTGTTGCGTGCAAGGATATTTATAAATTGTAAATTATGTACCTCATGGGGTGAAAGAGGTATGGCAAGATTTTAGTATTGAAAATTGTAATTGTCCTGTGTTGTGGAACGTGTGTATGTGTTGTATATTGTAGACATATTTCCTTAATGTCCATTATATGTATTGTATATTCATGTGTATTTTTGGGGGTTAGGTATAGGGCTAAGTGGGGAAAAGTAACACCGATTGGAAAAGAACATTTTTTATTCATTTAATTTAAATTTTATATTTAAATTTTTTTGCAGAAACATTTTTAGGAGAAAATAGAAAATAAATTTTATATTTATTGATTTTTTTTGTAACATTTTTTAAAGGGAGATATAATGATTTTGTTGGGTAAAAGAGATTTAAAGTTTGTTTATAATAAAAAAAATTATATTGGTTGTTAATTTTGTGAGTTTTAATTGCAAGTCCCGTCTCACTGGATCCAGCGCATTTTTGGCTTCTCTAGGCTTTGGCCTAGTTTTAATTATCTTGTGGCCCCTCTTTAAAAAAAAAAAAATTTTCAAAAAACCCATTTTTTTTATGAGTCAATACAACACTTAAAGAGGGGTTACAAAATGCATATGCAATAGTAAATAATTAAAGTCAAATAAGATTAAATAAATTAAAAATAACAGTAAATTCAGAATTACAGAAAATAATATGAGATTGCAAAGATGACCACACTATGAGTAAGCCGAGAGCAAAATATGTAATTAATTAAGATTAGATGATAAGGTTTATGCATACCATGTTATATATAATTTGTTAGCCATAAGTCATGTGCGAATTGATCATACAAACGATTAATAATGAGTATTATTTCAATATGCGAAATGAAAGAATTTTGTTTAATAAAATAAAAATAATAATGGAAAAATTCTAAAACTTATATTACGCATCATCTTCTTATTACGATTACACACTTGAAATTCAATTTGTGTTGTCATGTTATATATAATTTGGCGCTCCAAAAGCGTGGGGCTACCCAAATTAAATTATACATTTCAATTTGTGTTGTTATAAAATTTGTCGCCCTGAACGTGGGGACAGACACGACCATTTAACTATTTAAATTTCTTATAGCTAAATGTACGCTCTATAAATACAAGTGTGGTAAACATATAACATGTATAACAATTAAGATTCGTACGAAATATTCTCATGTATATATTTTTCTGTGTGTGTATTACGACACAATTGGTGCTCAACGAAATAATATCAATTTAAAGGTTTAATTGTAATATTAAGAATAATAATAATTAATAATAATATTTTCATTAAAGAAAATTAGTAATTCGGTTCCATAATAATATTCTTAAAACATAATAAGGAATAAAAAATTATAAATAATTCAATATGGCAGCACCAGGAAGCTTTGATATGGAAGCACTGCAAACAATGATGTGTGCCTGGATGGACGAATTAGTTACAAAACAAGCAGAAAATTTAAATGAGAAACTAAATAATCAAACAGAGGATTTAAAAGAAAGTTTAAATAATACAATAAGCGAATTGAAACAAGACATCAAAGATAGTACGATGCAATTAGCTAATAAATTTGTAGACATGAATAACTGCATTGTTGCATTCGAAAATACGATCAAAACAACGCTATGTGAACAAACCATAATAATTGAAAATAAGAGAGAACAGACGTTCATAATTAATGATATAATTCTAGTGAGATAATTAACACTAGGGAAGAATATAAAGTAGAATATAAGCAATCATACCTGGTAAACGATAATATCCAATTCGCTGTGCAAACTCACAGTAAAACAAATAAGAAAGTAACACAATTAAAACACAGCATTGCGACGAAGATACGCACAACAATTATCGACCGAAGGGTAATGATAACAATAATTGTAAATTCTATAATTATAAAAACTAGAGATTATCATAAACGACACACGGAAAAACGGTCAACTGTGTATATAGGCCTCAAGCAGACTGCCCATACGGGATGCAATTGCCACGAGAGAGTAATTGAACGTGCAGAGAAGAGAGAGACGAAGAGAGAATTCGTTTCGTCGCATCGAAGAAATAAATTCTCACCGTATAAGCAGCTGAGTTACAAAGTCGAAACAGACGTTAACACAATTAGGGTGAGAAACGGAAGTTGTTATATGTCGGCGGCTATGTTGCAAAGGAACAATACACGACATTTGGTTGACGGAACTCACGCATTGTGTAGTCTAAACTAGGGTGAATTAAAGACACTCAACGCCCTAATGTAAACAGAAATTATTTTGAAAATATTACTGTTTGAATTATTAATAAGATAAGGAATTGAATATGTGAATAATAATATTAAATGAGCAGAAAATTGCCATCTCGACGGAGATAATGTAAAGAAATCTTATATAATAACACGAGTGTGTAGTAAATGTGCGTAAGAAAGAAGATCTACAAAAAAAGTAGAATTCAGATAAACTACCAGCAATAGGAGGTACACAACTATTCTCTTCAAACTGGTAAGGCAGGATTGGAAGGTAGTATTATCTAGTGAAATGTTGCTTAAATTAATTAATAAAAACCCATACATGAAAGTGTAGAATATGCATCAGCTTTGAAAATGTTATTTATGTTTGTGAGAAGATTTCAGCTATTAATAATATGTTTAAGAGAGTTAGAAATAGAAAGAAATGTTATGATTATCAGAACGGCTGATCAAGCGAATATTCATACCTTAGTGAAAATGCAAGGACACAGAAGAAAGTGAAAGTGGAAGTCAAGGGCAGAGACTACTTAGGACCCAGAAGTACGATTAAAACATCGAGCGGGTTAAAAACATAGTAGTCTGTATATAGACGTGTTTCTAAGGCAGTTCATCTGTATCCGATCATGCGACCCACAACAAAGCTAAAAAATATTCTGTTACGGAAGTGTATTTCAGCACATGGTAAGAATGAAGAAAATTATTAGCGATCAGAAAGTAAATGTAAGAGTGAAGATTGGAATAAAACGTTAAGAGAAGATGGAAGTCGACCCATACTCACAGATATATGACGATGCAAGAGGGAGAGAAGTTGGTAAATATCATGCCAGTGCTTTGAGGAAAATTCCATTCATGAATAACTGGGCCACTAGAACAATTGAAGTGGATATACAACTGCTGCATCAATTCTACTTGCATAGAGGGGGAATATTGCTCAAACCCTCCAAATAAAGGTAAAAATTGAAAAATCGCATATTCATTATTATTCGCACATAAAATAAATAAATGTGCTTGTAAATATAAACAATACCATATTGTCTAATAAAAAGGCAGAGAAAAAACAAAATTTTTAATTTGGTATTAAAATTTTTTTTCACCAAGCAGGGAAATAATGCAACAGTACAACCATTTACGGTAGTGTGCATTGCCAAAATAATTTAAATAAATAATAAAAATAAATAAATATTGATTAATAAACATGATTCAGATTGCAAGCTGGATCGTATTTAAAAAGGGAATGCAGAATTCCTGTATGGACACGCATATCTGGCCCACCTGTCGCTAGCGTTGTGTACACTTGTATTTTGTTTGTGTGTGAAGCCTGTCCGTTCCTGACCTGTAACCAACCCTTTTCAAGTATTGATAGATTTTGTTTTATTTTAATTATAAGAAAAATATGTACGATATTGTAAAACAAAAGACACCAGAAGATGTAGAAAATAAAGGTGAACAAAGGGTTAAAAGACCGTGCCAAAGTGACGGAAAGTGCAATTACTATTAGTAAAAAGTGAATAGCTCTTTTTGTAATTACAATAAAGAAGTGTAATTTACGTATAGTAAACATATAGACATTAGCGTTCGATTGAGCATCGAGTAGTGTGAAACACACTTCGTAATTTGCCAAGATAGGCGAAATTCGTGAATTGAACCAGAGTGAGGGTAAAGACGCTTTGACAAACTCTGATAAGATGAAAATTGTTCAGACCTGAGTTTTTGCACGACCTGGCTATAAATACCAGGTTGCGCTAATAAAGTTCCTTCTTCTATTTTCAACCGTTGCCGTAGGAGGCTATGTCAGTCGACGACGCTATTCTAAATCTACAGTGAGAGTCACGGGACAAACTGGAAGTCTAACCAGAACAGCAGAGCACCTACGAAGAGGTTCGATGGACTCACGTACGATCCCATGAGAGGACACGAGACAACTAGTAAACAGCACTAGCAGTGGAATCCTGGAAGAGGACCAGAAGAACGAGAAGGACACAGACCGAGGACCCGAGGAGGACACACTGATAGTATCGCATCAAACGAGGTGATGAAAAACCATTTTTGTTAATTACAGACAATTGAAAGACTCTAATTAACATAGAATGAAAAACATTCAAAAAGTTAATCAATCATAAAGAAATGTACATAAATGTAAAAGCAGATTGTAATATAGAATAATAATTCATGTATAGGAATTAGTAGTTGAATCAAACATAAATGCTAAGAGAGAAATATCTGAGTTTAAATTAAAATCAAATAAAGTATTGAGAAAGGTTTGTTTGATATGAGTTTAAATTAAAATAAATGAGAGTAATTGATAAAGTTTTTGTTTGATATCATTTTAAATAAAAATAACTGAGTGTAATTGATAAAGTCTTTGTTTGATAAAGTAAAATGCATATGCAATAGTAAGTAATGAAAGTCAAATAAGATTAAATAAATTAAAAATAACAGTAAATTCAGAATTACAGAAAACAATATGAGATTGCAAAGATAACCACACAATGAGTAAGCCGAGAGCAAAATATGTAATTAATTAAGATTAGATGATAAGGTTTATGCATATCATGTTATATATAATTTGTTAGCCATAAGTCATGTGTGAATTGATCATACAAACGATTAATAATGAGTATTATTTCAATATGTGAAATGAGAGAATTTTGTTTAATAAAAAAAAAAAATAATGGAAAAATTCTAAAACTTATACAACGCATCATCTTCTTATTACGATTACACCCATGAAATTCAATTTGTGTTGTCATGTTATATATAATTTGGCGCTCCAAAAGCGTGGGGCTACCCAAATTAAATTATACACTTCAATTTGTGTTGTTATAAATTTGTCCGATCTTGCCTAGGAACATGTCGGCCTTTGGCCAAATTAATTTTAAAAGGTTATAAGGCATTATGACACTTTACTGTTTTCAATATTTAACAAAATTTATCATGTTTAAATTCTTTTTAATTGATTATGATCACTTGTGTGTTTACTGAATTATAATTATATTTACTCCAAGTCTAAGTGCTCAATGTGGGAGCACTTTATAATAGTATCAGGTATTATGCCAACTCCTGAATTTTAGTATGCCCTGGGTGCACTGGTGTTACACACATATATCTTGAGTTATTAGGTATTAAGACCTTGCAATACGTGTTGCGTGCAAGGATATTTATAAATTGTAAATTATGTACCTCATGGGGTGAAAGAGGTATGGCAAGATTTTAGTATTGAAAATTGTAATTGTCCTGTGTTGTGGAACGTGTGTATGTGTTGTATATTGTAGACATATTTCCTTAATGTCCATTATATGTATTGTATATTCATGTGTATTTTTGGGGGTTAGGTATAGGGCTAAGTGGGGAAAAGTAACACCGATTGGAAAAGAACATTTTTTATTCATTTAATTTAAATTTTATATTTAAATTTTTTTTGCAGAAACATTTTTAGGAGAAAATAGAAAATAAATTTTATATTTATTGATTTTTTTTGTAACATTTTTTAAAGGGAGATATAATGATTTTGTTGGGTAAAAGAGATTTAAAGTTTGTTTATAATAAAAAAAATTATATTGGTTGTTAATTTTGTGAGTTTTAATTGCAAGTCCCGTCTCACTGGATCCAGCGCATTTTTGGCTTCTCTAGGCTTTGGCCTAGTTTTAATTATCTTGTGGCCCCTCTTTAAAAAAAAAAAAATTTTTCAAAAAACCCATTTTTTTTATGAGTCAATACAACACTTAAAGAGGGGTTACAAAATGCATATGCAATAGTAAATAATTAAAGTCAAATAAGATTAAATAAATTAAAAATAACAGTAAATTCAGAATTACAGAAAATAATATGAGATTGCAAAGATGACCACACTATGAGTAAGCCGAGAGCAAAATATGTAATTAATTAAGATTAGATGATAAGGTTTATGCATACCATGTTATATATAATTTGTTAGCCATAAGTCATGTGCGAATTGATCATACAAACGATTAATAATGAGTATTATTTCAATATGCGAAATGAAAGAATTTTGTTTAATAAAATAAAAATAATAATGGAAAAATTCTAAAACTTATATAACGCATCATCTTCTTATTACGATTACACCCTTGAAATTCAATTTGTGTTGTCATGTTATATATAATTTGGCGCTCCAAAAGCGTGGGGCTACCCAAATTAAATTATACATTTCAATTTGTGTTGTTATAAAATTTGTCGCCCTGAACGTGGGGACAGACACGACCATTTAACTATTTAAATTTCTTATAGCTAAATGTACGCTCTATAAATACAAGTGTGGTAAACATATAACATGTATAACAATTAAGATTCGTACGAAATATTCTCATGTATATATTTTTCTGTGTGTGTATTACGACACAATTGGTGCTCAACGAAATAATATCAATTTAAAGGTTTAATTGTAATATTAAGAATAATAATAATTAATAATAATATTTTCATTAAAGAAAATTAGTAATTCGGTTCCATAATAATATTCTTAAAACATAATAAGGAATAAAAAATTATAAATAATTCAATATGGCAGCACCAGGAAGCTTTGATATGGAAGCACTGCAAACAATGATGTGTGCCTGGATGGACGAATTAGTTACAAAACAAGCAGAAAATTTAAATGAGAAACTAAATAATCAAACAGAGGATTTAAAAGAAAGTTTAAATAATACAATAAGCGAATTGAAACAAGACATCAAAGATAGTACGATGCAATTAGCTAATAAATTTGTAGACATGAATAACTGTGTTGCATTCGAAAATACGATCAAAACAACGCTATGTGAACAAACCATAATAATTGAAAATAAGAGAGAACAGACGTTCATAATTAATGATGATAATTCTAGTGAGATAATTAACACTAGGGAAGAATATAAAGTAGAATATAAGCAATCATACCTGGTAAACGATAATATCCAATTCGCTGTGCAAACTCACAGTAAAACAAATAAGAAAGTAACACAATTAAAACACAGCATTGCGACGAAGATACGCACAACAATTATCGACCGAAGGGTAATGATAACAATAATTGTAAATTCTATAATTATAAAAACTAGAGATTATCATAAACGACACACGGAAAAACGGTCAACTGTGTATATAGGTCTCAAGCAGACTGCCCATACGGGATGCAATTGCCACGAGAGAGTAATTGAACGTGCAGAGAAGAGAGAGACGAAGAGAGAATTCGTTTCGTCGCATCGAAGAAATAAATTCTCACCGTATAAGCAGCTGAGTTACAAAGTCGAAACAGACGTTAACACAATTAGGGTGAGAAACGGAAGTTGTTATATGTCGGCGGCTATGTTGCAAAGGAACAATACACGACATTTGGTTGACAGAACTCACGCATTGTGTAGTCTAAACTAGGGTGAATTAAAGACACTCAACGCCCTAATGTAAACAGAAATTATTTTGAAAATATTACTGTTTGAATTATTAATAAGATAAGGAATTGAATATGTGAATAATAATATTAAATGAGCAGAAAATTGCCATCTCGACGGAGATAATGTAAAGAAATCTTATATAATAACACGAGTGTGTAGTAAATGTGCGTAAGAAAGAAGATCTACAAAAAAAGTAGAATTCAGATAAACTACCAGCAATAGGAGGTACACAACTATTCTCTTCAAACTGGTAAGGCAGGATTGGAAGGTAGTACTATCTAGTGAAATGTTGCTTAAATTAATTAATAAAAACCCATACATGAAAGTGTAGAATATGCATCAGCTTTGAAAATGTTATTTATGTTTGTGAGAAGATTTCAGCTATTAATAATATGTTTAAGAGAGTTAGAAATAGAAAGAAATGTTATGATTATCAGAACGGCTGATCAAGCGAATATTCATACCTTAGTGAAAATGCAAGGACACAGAAGAAAGTGAAAGTGGAAGTCAAGGGCAGAGACTACTTAGGACCCAGAAGTACGATTAAAACATCGAGCGGGTTAAAAACATAGTAGTCTGTATATAGACGTGTTTCTAAGGCAGTTCATCTGTATCCGATCATGCGACCCACAACAAAGCTAAAAAATATTCTGTTACGGAAGTGTATTTCAGCACATGGTAAGAATGAAGAAAATTATTAGCGATCAGAAAGTAAATGTAAGAGTGAAGATTGGAATAAAACGTTAAGAGAAGATGGAAGTCGACCCATACTCACAGATATATGACGATGCAAGAGGGAGAGAAGTTGGTAAATATCATGCCAGTGCTTTGAGGAAAATTCCATTCATGAATAACTGGGCCACTAGAACAATTGAAGTGGATATACAACTGCTGCATCAATTCTACTTGCATAGAGGGGGAATATTGCTCAAACCCTCCAAATAAAGGTAAAAATTGAAAAATCGCATATTCATTATTATTCGCACATAAAATAAATAAATGTGCTTGTAAATATAAACAATACCATATTGTCTAATAAAAAGGCAGAGAAAAAACAAAATTTTTAATTTGGTATTAAAATTTTTTTTCACCAAGCAGGGATATAATGCAACGGTACAACAATTTACGGTACTATGAATTGCCAATTTAATTGATATAAATAATAAAAATAAATAAATATTGATTAATAAACATGATTCAGATTGCAAGCTGGATCGTATTTAAAAAGGGAACGCAGAATTCCTGTAAGGACACGCATATCTGGCCCGCCTGTCGCTAGCGTTGTAACCCCTCTTTCCTTTTATGTCTTTTATGTGTATAAAACAAACTTCTTTTTATTTAATTTTTTTTTTGAAAGAGAAGTCACAAGTTAATTAGAACTAGGCCGGAGCCTAGAGAAGCCAAAAGTGTGCTGGGTCCAGTATGACGGGACTTGCAACGAAACTCGGCTGTAATATAACAATAACAGTTTTTATTGTATCCCATCATTCGCTACATGTAGATGAAACTTTATCACATAATTATCACAAATAAATCACAAATATATCATAAATAAATAAGCCCCATGTTTTAATAGTGTGAAAAAACAAGATCTGTATATCAGTAACAAGTATTTATATATATATATATATATATATATATATATATATATGTATGTATAGAATGATGTTCAGTAAATATATAATTCTCCCCAATTTTGTGACTAGCTTAACATAGACAGAAACATAACAACACGTACAGAAACATAAAGGCACATATACTCACAATTATACACAAAAATCCTAAACACGAATGCCCCTGGAATGCACCAGCTTTGCAGGCAGTGTTACTACCTTGCCCAGAAACCAGCAGTGATAAATGTTCGCCCATCAGTCACCGTCATTCATCAGTTTCTATTAATCTAAATAAATGCGAAAACCCCAGAAAGGATGATAATAACTCATAACCCATAAGCAAGGCCGGACCGCCCATATGTATAGAATTCCACAGATAATTGCCCCATCATGAGCATATGAAACTTTAAGTTCCTTCAACAGCATTAAATAAAAATTGAAAAGGACACTACATCACCTGATTTTAAGTAATTGTTATACGGTTCTAAAATGTTAATTTGTTTTACAAATTCAGAAGGATTCAATTAATCAGTATATACTTTACAAGTAGGAAAATCAATCAGTAGTTGCTTTACAAATTAAAAAAAATTAAACAGTATATGTTTTACAAGTAAAAAAAAATTAATCAGTAGAGACCTTGTAAGGTACAAAATTAATTAGTATATGCCCAGAAAAAATGTGCAAATTGCTTTCTATTAAAAGCCGACTGGCTATATATATATATATATATATATATATATATATATATATATATATATATATATTAAAAAATTTGCCAAACCCTGATCACATTTGATATAAAAAAGTATGTAAAAAATGCCAAGAAACCATATATTTTGATAGATAAATGATAACGAGAATGAAAGTAGTAAATATAATCAATAGTGAAGGAGGAAGAATACAACCAAAGGTGATCACAAAACAAGAAAATACGAACTAGACTGACAGACAACTGACGTTGACACAACCCCAGAGATTGGCCAGATATCAACCAAAGTAAAGCGAGACAAGAAGACAGTGAAGAAAAAAGAAGAAAATAAAAAATTACATGGCCATAACAAGTAACTAACAAGATTGTTTTAAAAGAGCATAATTTTTTATTATTGTTAATAATTTATGTTTAGATTTTTATTAGTGGTAACTCGTAAATGACAGTATCTCAGCAATTGTTATACATAAAAACCATGGGTAGATATGATTGTATGTATATCCTTATCTATAGGTGATGTGTCAGCTGTTATGTTTAAAATTACACTCATACAGACAGGGAATAGAAATGTGTGCGTGGTTCAATCAGAGAACAAATTGTATAGTCTACTATATACTTTGGAACTTTTACTAAGATTATTTCAGCAGTATGTATATTATTTCAGCATTATGTGTTTGAAAGTATAAGGTTTTGGAGAGTTTATTTATTCGCTAATATTATGGCTGTTGCTACAGATGTAGTATGTTTCAATTAACACAATATATTTTAACATTATTGAATTGTTGTTATTATTACTAATTATGACATTTCAGACGAATTATTATCACTTTAATGACAATATATACAAAGTTATGTTTTGTTTGAAAGATGTATTTACAATACCATGTTGTTTGCATATTATAAAATGATATGTGACAGTCTGAAGTTAACAAAAGAGACATGAACTCATTAGATACAAAAACTTTGTAATAATAGTGAGATCGTGAGAAGTGTAGGGGTAATTAGAGATAGGTAGGGAGTGACAAAGTTGATTAAACTGTTGTTATTATTACTAATTATGACATTTCAGACCAATTTTTATCACTTTAATGACAAAATATATACAAAGTTATGTTTTATTTGAAAGAGGTATTTACAATACCATGTTGTTTGCATATTATAAAATGATATGTGACAATCTGAAGGTACCAAAAAAGACATGAACTCATTAGATACAAAAACTTTGTAATAATAGTGAGATCGTGAGAAATATAAGGGTAATTAGAGATAGGTAGGGAGTGACAAAGTTGAACAGTGAAGTGATAAGTGTAATAAAATAAACAGCATATAATCTTAAGAAAAAAGAGTTAAACAAGTGTGACAAACCCAAAATATAAGCACATGTTAAATGAGCAACTAAGTTAAGTATATTAGACTGAAAAACACAAAATAATTGTGAATGTAAAAAACAGAAAAAATATTATCTCAGTATAAAAATCACCAGGATGATTACTGTTATAAAAGAGATGGTGTAGGTATAGCACTCACCAAATTTGTTCATTTGTTAATTTAAAGAAAGAAGTTATTGGCTTAATGTTTAAGGCAATAATTACCAGAAGAAATAGTTTTACAGTAATATGTTAGTATGTTTTAAGTAAGTAAGGAATTTATAAAGAAAATAATAGCAATACCTTTATAAGAAATAATAGGCAAATTATATTAATTATGTGTAACGAAAGGGAACATGGCAGAATTATATTAAAACTTAGAAATAAGTAAATTATGTATTAACATAGTATTATCAATTTTGGACTAAAACATTAATACATAACTTAGACCAATCTTGTAAGATATCAAACTAATCTTTGAAAGAAAATAGGAACATCTATGTAAAGATTATAACCATTGAAATTATCCCCAAGTAAATATAGCCATTATAAAATATTTATTCAAATTAAACAAAAATTCAAAGTTTGATAACAATGTGTTTATTTTGAGATCGACCAGGTAGAATAATTACGTTACCATGGAAACTGTGGAGTAACAAGCCAAAAAAATACCGTTAGATTTTTTACTGAATGTATGACGCTTTAATGAGATAGACGCTAATTTTCGAGTGACAAAAATTGTCCATTAAAACATAGAAAATATCAGAAAAAGTTATTACTAAGTGTATACCAAGACATAAAATAAAGACTGGAGCCAGATTATTGAAGTTGAGGCCAAATTAACGAAAAAAGAAAATAAATTACTACCAGTTAAACTGAAAAAGACGCTTGATGTCCTGAACCCAGCAAATTAAAGAAGATTATAGTATAACCCATGAATAACAGATCGTACGAATTCGCCATAACTACGGAAGTGATAAGTACATTTTAAATTACCCAAAATATATAAATAAACTCACGTTAATTATCTCACTAAAGGTCGAAATCTCACTGAACTGAAATTCATTACTTTCAGAGATTAAAAAGAAATCTAAGTCACTGACAATTTATAAACTAGCCAATATAAACTGTTGTTAATGTTCCATAACTTGTAAACACTTATGCTACACTGCGCTAAACCAATTATACATACACAATATGTTAGTTAAGTTCACTTGATGTAAGGGTGTGTATTTTTATTGTTTTTAAAACATTTGTAATCCTTTGAACGTAACCTCAAGAACCTATGACAAACGACATTAATAAATTGTATTCAATTTTCAACAGACGCCATCATTAAACGTCTGGTATCAATTCAAATATCGATTGTCAAACCCTGTAATTGTCTCATATAAATAACCGGAGCATTTGTATTAGAATAATTTGTATTAAATGAATAATAATCACTAAGAAAAAATGTGTAAGTATTGAGTGTAACCACGGTGTTATAATTTCATTAGGAGGTGCACAATATTTTATGTACATTTTAGCAGATGACTAACGATTTACACAGCCCACGCATCGAACTGCTGTGTGCTACAGTGGGCCTAGCTGGCGGAAATATTTGAATTATTCCAACCGCCTGAGCTGCGCTGGTCATACGCTTTTGAATTTTATTTTAATTGTTTTAAGAAAACAATTTGGCGCCACCGGGACTTTCTCACCCCTAGTGAACATCAAGACCTGGTTATTCGTACGTTCGCAACGAACGAAATATACAGAAGTTGCCCGCATTTGAACTACGGATCGAGAAGACACGTACACTCATTACACACAAATTATACATTATCCACATTTTGCAGAGTAAGACGGTAGACGTACACACGTTATAAAACAAATTGGCGCGCCAACTAGTGGAGCTAGAATAATAAAGAAATTATACAAATAAACCCTATAAATTCTAGCGGCGATTACGAAAGATTACAAAATGCACACCAGAGGAGTATCGAAAAAATTGGCAAAGGAGAAGGAGATGGAAGAAAACAGAGGGGAAGAAGAGGAAGGAACACCGATTGAAGAAGTGGAGACAGTAATAACCACAACAGAACCAAGCCAAGACGAAGAAATGGAAACACAGGCTGGAGATAGGGGGGAAGCCACAGGAGGAATGGATTTACAAAAATTGTGGGAATTGATTAACCAAAATTTTAAGAAACAGGAGGAGAAATTCGACGGCATGAAGAAAGAAACCAGTGACAATTTGAAACAGATCAATGAAAAAATAGTGAGTACTAAGGAAGAATTGAGGAAAACAGTCAACCAAAATAATGAAACACTACAACAACGATTGCTGGAGGAAATTCAGCAAAGAAACGAAGAATTAAAGGGAGAATTGAAGGAACAGCTGAAAAAGGACCACGAGAAAAATAAAGAAGAAATGAAGCAGCAAATAAGACTAATTTTCAGAGAACGTCGTGAAGAAAGCGACCAGACAAAAATGGAGATGAATAAGAAAGGGGAAGAAACCAATTACCAAATAGATCTACTTAATGAGACATTAGGTAACGGGTTCAAGAAGGTGAATGAAACAATAAACACCACTCCAGAAGGAAATAGTGAAAAAACAGAAATTCAAGAAGACCCAAATACATTGTTACATCAAAATAAAGGTAACGAAAACAAAGAGAAAAGTAAACACAAAGGAACCAACCGTAGAGGAGTACAGAAAAAACAGATAATTAAGAAGACCAAGAAAATACATCAGAGAAAACGAATCAATACCAGAGAGGAATTGGAGATGATGAAGAACGGACTACTTGAGACGTTTAATCGACCAATTAATGACCATACGGAAATGATGAATGTTATGGAGTGTAGGAGAACTCTGAAGGAAATTCTAGGAGGGATCAACAATCAACCAGCGAGTAAAACTTTCAACAAACCTATCTTTAAATGGAGGATATCCAAAGTTGAAAAGCATCACAACAAAACAATGTATGACAAATTTAGAAAGTCTACAAGAAAAGGGAAATTACCAGAGATAGAAATACCAAATAAACCAATATCAGTGAGAAGATCAATAACGGAGGTACGATTAACTTCGTTGAGTAGTAAACAACATCATCAAGTGATTGAGGTAGGCACTGATGCCAGAGAACACATGGTATTAGAAGAGTGGCTGTACCAGATAGAAGAGACATATATAACACAGACAGAAACAGTGATGCACACCAGAGCAGTCCGAACAACGGAGGAAACTCGTGTAATCATGGACAATGGATAAACCAAATGCAGATAAACACTGGAATATGGGACCATACACTATAACAAAAGACAAGGGCAATAACACTTACGAGATCACTCACCCCGTCACCAAGAAAATAAAGGGGGTATACAATCAAGCCTCAATTAAGAAATATTATGACAATCAACAATAACTGTAAAAAACAATTTAAAGTAAAAAACCAACAAAAATACTTTAAATAAAGAAATAAAAAAAAAATAAAGTGACAAACAAACAAGTCTGCCAATGTCATAAAGAAAAGATCTCTAAAGAATGTCAAAATTCCAAAACATTCGTAAGTACAGCTTACACTAAGCATTAGAGAAACCATTATGATGAATAAAAAATTGTAAAAAATCGAAAAAGATATGTAAGAAAAGCTTACCCAAATATCTCAATAATATTTTAGAACAAGTAAAAATGGAGAGATAAAAGTCACAAGGCATTCAGATAAAGTAAGAGCAACCAACTTACTGCAATATTTAAATAAAAATTAACAATAGAGGAGTGTAGTTACAAAACATTCCTACGAAATAAGGTTAAATTACCATAATATTTAGCCAAAAAATGAGGCATAAAAAGCATAACATACTGTAAAGGAATAAGCTACAAAAAATTCCTAACTAGTAAGAAGCCATAACTTACTATGATATTTAAAAATTATGAAAAAAAAATATCAATCAAAATGATCAGCTTCCACAACTATTTAGAAAGAGGGGAAGTAAAATTACCCAAACCAATGATCACAAAACAATATAAATGAAATAAACGTTCTAAGAGTTATAATGTGAAAGGAGATGAAACAAAGAGTAATTAAAAATGAATAAAAATGTGAATTGTATCAATAAAAAACAATGCTTCAAATAGTATCTATAAAGAAAGATGAAACAATATATGACTCGAACTGAGCTATAATGAAGTATAAAAGTAAAAGATTCCCAACAAATATTATGATTATGATTATTATTATTATTATTTTGAGTCACGAGTTGACTATATTTAAGAATTATTAATTGAGATTGTCTGTTGAATGAACCAGCAATCATTTTACTGAGCAGGGATGATGTTCCCCTGATATCAGTATAAGAGTAGTTTTGATGAAAAATAAGATTTATAGGGAATAAGTTATAATAAAAATTCAATAAGCCAGTTCGCAATATGAGAAGATAATGAAGAAAAGACTAAGAAGAATGGAATTAAAGGATACAGAATTAATTATAAAAAATGAATGAGAAGCAGGAGAATTTGAAAAAAAAAAAAAAAAAAAATTTGATACGATACAATTGATAATTTCATCAAACTCAAATTCACGTTTTATAAAATGATGAATTTTGGTGGAAGGGCATTATATAACATTGCCAAACCCTGATCACATTTGATATAAAAAAGTATGTAAAAAATGCCAAGAAACCATATATTTTGATAGATAAATGATAACGAGAATGAAAGTAGTAAATATAATCAATAGTGAAGGAGGAAGAATACAACCAAAGGTGATCACAAAACAAGAAAATACGAACTAGACTGACAGACAACTGACGTTGACACAACCCCAGAGATTGGCCAGATATCAACCAAAGTAAAGCGAGACAAGAAGACAGTGAAGAAAAAAGAAGAAAATAAAAAATTACATGGCCATAACAAGTAACTAACAAGATTGTTTTAAAAGAGCATAATTTTTTATTATTGTTAATAATTTATGTTTAGATTTTTATTAGTGGTAACTCGTAAATGACAGTATCTCAGCAATTGTTATACATAAAAACCATGGGTAGATATGATTGTATGTATATCCTTATCTATAGGTGATGTGTCAGCTGTTATGTTTAAAATTACACTCATACAGACAGGGAATAGAAATATGTGCGTGGTTCAATCAGAGAACAAATTGTATAGTCTACTATATACTTTGGAACTTTTACTAAGATTATTTCAGCAGTATGTATATTATTTCAGCATTATGTGTTTGAAAGTATAAGGTTTTGGAGAGTTTATTTATTCGCTAATATTATGGCTGTTGCTACAGATGTAGTATGTTTCAATTAACACAATATATTTTAACATTATTGAATTGTTGTTATTATTACTAATTATGACATTTCAGACCAATTATTATCACTTTAATGACAATATATACAAAGTTATGTTTTGTTTGAAAGATGTATTTACAATACCATGTTGTTTGCATATTATAAAATGATATGTGACAGTCTGAAGTTAACAAAAGAGACATGAACTCATTAGATACAAAAACTTTGTAATAATAGTGAGATCGTGAGAAGTGTAGGGGTAATTAGAGATAGGTAGGGAGTGACAAAGTTGATTAAACTGTTGTTATTATTACTAATTATGACATTTCAGACCAATTTTTATCACTTTAATGACAAAATATATACAAAGTTATGTTTTATTTGAAAGAGGTATTTACAATACCATGTTGTTTGCATATTATAAAATGATATGTGACAATCTGAAGGTACCAAAAAAGACATGAACTCATTAGATACAAAAACTTTGTAATAATAGTGAGATCGTGAGAAATATAAGGGTAATTAGAGATAGGTAGGGAGTGACAAAGTTGAACAGTGAAGTGATAAGTGTAATAAAATAAACAGCATATAATCTTAAGAAAAAAGAGTTAAACAAGTGTGACAAACCCAAAATATAAGCACATGTTAAATGAGCAACTAAGTTAAGTATATTAGACTGAAAAACACAAAATAATTGTGAATGTAAAAAACAGAAAAAATATTATCTCAGTATAAAAATCACCAGGATGATTACTGTTATAAAAGAGATGGTGTAGGTATAGCACTCACCAAATTTGTTCATTTGTTAATTTAAAGAAAGAAGTTATTGGCTTAATGTTTAAGGCAATAATTACCAGAAGAAATAGTTTTACAGTAATATGTTAGTATGTTTTAAGTAAGTAAGGAATTTATAAAGAAAATAATAGCAATACCTTTATAAGAAATAATAGGCAAATTATATTAATTATGTGTAACGAAAGGGAACATGGCAGAATTATATTAAAACTTAGAAATAAGTAAATTATGTATTAACATAGTATTATCAATTTTGGACTAAAACATTAATACATGACTTAGACCAATCTTGTAAGATATCAAACTAATCTTTGAAAGAAAATAGGAACATCTATGTAAAGATTACAACCATTGAAATTATCCCCAAGTAAATATAGCCATTATAAAATATTTATTCAAATTAAACAAAAATTCAAAGTTTGATAACAATGTGTTTATTTTGAGATCGACCAGGTAGAATAATTACGTTACCATGGAAACTGTGGAGTAACAAGCCAAAAAAATACCGTTAGATTTTTTACTGAATGTATGACGCTTTAATGAGATAGACGCTAATTTTCGAGTGACAAAAATTGTCCATTAAAACATAGAAAATATCAGAAAAAGTTATTACTAAGTGTATACCAAGACATAAAATAAAGACTGGAGCCAGATTATTGAAGTTGAGGCCAAATTAACGAAAAAAGAAAATAAATTACTACCAGTTAAACTGAAAAAGACGCTTGATGTCCTGAACCCAGCAAATTAAAGAAGATTATAGTATAACCCATGAATAACAGATCGTACGAATTCGCCATAACTACGGAAGTGATAAGTACATTTTAAATTACCCAAAATATATAAATAAACTCACGTTAATTATCTCACTAAAGGTCGAAATCTCACTGAACTGAAATTCATTACTTTCAGAGATTAAAAAGAAATCTAAGTCACTGACAATTTATAAACTAGCCAATATAAACTGTTGTTAATGTTCCATAACTTGTAAACACTTATGCTACACTGCGCTAAACCAATTATACATACACAATATGTTAGTTAAGTTCACTTGATGTAAGGGTGTGTATTTTTATTGTTTTTAAAACATTTGTAATCCTTTGAACGTAACCTCAAGAACCTATGACAAACGACATTAATAAATTGTATTCAATTTTCAACAGACGCCATCATTAAACGTCTGGTATCAATTCAAATATCGATTGTCAAACCCTGTAATTGTCTCATATAAATAACCGGAGCATTTGTATTAGAATAATTTGTATTAAATGAATAATAATCACTAAGAAAAAATGTGTAAGTATTGAGTGTAACCACGGTGTTATAATTTCATTAGGAGGTGCACAATATTTTATGTACATTTTAGCAGATGACTAACGATTTACACAGCCCACGCATCGAACTGCTGTGTGCTACAGTGGGCCTAGCTGGCGGAAATATTTGAATTATTCCAACCGCCTGAGCTGCGCTGGTCATACGCTTTTGAATTTTATTTTAATTGTTTTAAGAAAACAATTTGGCGCCACCGGGACTTTCTCACCCCTAGTGAACATCAAGACCTGGTTATTCGTACGTTCGCAACGAACGAAATATACAGAAGTTGCCCGCATTTGAACTACGGATCGAGAAGACACGTACACTCATTACACACAAATTATACATTATCCACATTTTGCAGAGTAAGACGGTAGACGTACACACGTTATAAAACAAATTGGCGCGCCAACTAGTGGAGCTAGAATAATAAAGAAATTATACAAATAAACCCTATAAATTCTAGCGGCGATTACGAAAGATTACAAAATGCACACCAGAGGAGTATCGAAAAAATTGGCAAAGGAGAAGGAGATGGAAGAAAACAGAGGTGAAGAAGAGGAAGGAACACCGATTGAAGAAGTGGAGACAGTAATAACCACAACAGAACCAAGCCAAGACGAAGAAATGGAAACACAGGCTGGAGATAGGGGGGAAGCCACAGGAGGAATGGATTTACAAAAATTGTGGGAATTGATTAACCAAAATTTTAAGAAACAGGAGGAGAAATTCGACGGCATGAAGAAAGAAACCAGTGACAATTTGAAACAGATCAATGAAAAAATAGTGAGTACTAAGGAAGAATTGAGGAAAACAGTCAACCAAAATAATGAAACACTACAACAACGATTGCTGGAGGAAATTCAGCAAAGAAACGAAGAATTAAAGGAAGAATTGAAGGAACAGCTGAAGAAGGACCACGAGAAAAATAAAGAAGAAATGAAGCAGCAAATAAGACTAATTTTCAGAGAACGTCGTGAAGAAAGCGACCAGACAAAAATGGAGATGAATAAGAAAGGGGAAGAAACCAATTACCAAATAGATCTACTTAATGAGACATTAGGTAACGGGTTCAAGAAGGTGAATGAAACAATAAACACCACTCCAGAAGGAAATAGTGAAAAAACAGAAATTCAAGAAGACCCAAATACATTGTTACATCAAAATAAAGGTAACGAAAACAAAGAGAAAAGTAAACACAAAGGAACCAACCGTAGAGGAGTACAGAAAAAACAGATAATTAAGAAGACCAAGAAAATACATCAGAGAAAACGAATCAATACCAGAGAGGAATTGGAGATGATGAAGAACGGACTACTTGAGACGTTTAATCGACCAATTAATGACCATACGGAAATGATGAATGTTATGGAGTGTAGGAGAACTCTGAAGGAAATTCTAGGAGGGATCAACAATCAACCAGCGAGTAAAACTTTCAACAAACCTATCTTTAAATGGAGGATATCCAAAGTTGAAAAGCATCACAACAAAACAATGTATGACAAATTTAGAAAGTCTACAAGAAAAGGGAAATTACCAGAGATAGAAATACCAAATAAACCAATATCAGTGAGAAGATCAATAACGGAGGTACGATTAACTTCGTTGAGTAGTAAACAACATCATCAAGTGATTGAGGTAGGCACTGATGCCAGAGAACACATGGTATTAGAAGAGTGGCTGTACCAGATAGAAGAGACATATATAACACAGACAGAAACAGTGATGCACACCAGAGCAGTCCGAACAACGGAGGAAACTCGTGTAATCATGGACAATGGATAAACCAAATGCAGATAAACACTGGAATATGGGACCATACACTATAACAAAAGACAAGGGCAATAACACTTACAAGATCACTCACCCCGTCACCAAGAAAATAAAGGGGGTATACAATCAAGCCTCAATTAAGAAATATTATGACAATCAACAATAACTGTAAAAAACAATTTAAAGTAAAAAACCAACAAAAATACTTTAAATAAAGAAATTAAAAAAAAATAAAGTGACAAACAAACAAGTCTGCCAATGTCATAAAGAAAAGATCTCTAAAGAATGTCAAAATTCCAAAACATTCGTAAGTACAGCTTACACTAAGCATTAGAGAAACCATTATGATGAATAAAAAATTGTAAAAAATCGAAAAAGATATGTAAGAAAAGCTTACCCAAATATCTCAATAATATTTTAGAACAAGTAAAAATGGAGAGATAAAAGTCACAAGGCATTCAGATAAAGTAAGAGCAACCAACTTACTGCAATATTTAAATAAAAATTAACAATAGAGGAGTGTAGTTACAAAACATTCCTACGAAATAAGGTTAAATTACCATAATATTTAGCCAAAAAATGAGGCATAAAAAGCATAACATACTGTAAAGGAATAAGCTACAAAAAATTCCTAACTAGTAAGAAGCCATAACTTACTATGATATTTAAAAATTATGAAAAAAAAATATCAATCAAAATGATCAGCTTCCACAACTATTTAGAAAGAGGGGAAGTAAAATTACCCAAACCAATGATCACAAAACAATATAAATGAAATAAACGTTCTAAGAGTTATAATGTGAAAGGAGATGAAACAAAGAGTAATTAAAAATGAATAAAAATGTGAATTGTATCAATAAAAAACAATGCTTCAAATAGTATCTATAAAGAAAGATGAAACAATATATGACTCGAACTGAGCTATAATGAAGTATAAAAGTAAAAGATTCCCAACAAATATTATGATTATGATTATTATTATTATTATTTTGAGTCACGAGTTGACTATATTTAAGAATTATTAATTGAGATTGTCTGTTGAATGAACCAGCAATCATTTTACTGAGCAGGGATGATGTTCCCCTGATATCAGTATAAGAGTAGTTTTGATGAAAAATAAGATTTATAGGGAATAAGTTATAATAAAAATTCAATAAGCCAGTTCGCAATATGAGAAGATAATGAAGAAAAGACTAAGAAGAATGGAATTAAAGGATACAGAATTAATTATAAAAAATGAATGAGAAGCAGGAGAATTTGAAAAAAAAAAAAAAAAAAATTTGATACGATACAATTGATAATTTCATCAAACTCAAATTCACGTTTTATAAAATGATGAATTTTGGTGGAAGGGCATTATATAACATTGCCAAACCCTGATCACATTTGATATAAAAAAGTATGTAAAAAATGCCAAGAAACCATATATTTTGATAGATAAATGATAACGAGAATGAAAGTAGTAAATATAATCAATAGTGAAGGAGGAAGAATACAACCAAAGGTGATCACAAAACAAGAAAATACGAACTAGACTGACAGACAACTGACGTTGACACAACCCCAGAGATTGGCCAGATATCAACCAAAGTAAAGCGAGACAAGAAGACAGTGAAGAAAAAAGAAGAAAATAAAAAATTACATGGCCATAACAAGTAACTAACAAGATTGTTTTAAAAGAGCATAATTTTTTATTATTGTTAATAATTTATGTTTAGATTTTTATTAGTGGTAACTCGTAAATGACAGTATCTCAGCAATTGTTATACATAAAAACCATGGGTAGATATGATTGTATGTATATCCTTATCTATAGGTGATGTGTCAGCTGTTATGTTTAAAATTACACTCATACAGACAGGGAATAGAAATATGTGCGTGGTTCAATCAGAGAACAAATTGTATAGTCTACTATATACTTTGGAACTTTTACTAAGATTATTTCAGCAGTATGTATATTATTTCAACATTATGTGTTTGAAAGTATAAGGTTTTGGAGAGTTTATTTATTCGCTAATATTATGGCTGTTGCTACAGATGTAGTATGTTTCAATTAACACAATATATTTTAACATTATTGAATTGTTGTTATTATTACTAATTATGACATTTCAGACCAATTATTATCACTTTAATGACAATATATACAAAGTTATGTTTTGTTTGAAAGATGTATTTACAATACCATGTTGTTTGCATATTATAAAATGATATGTGACAGTCTGAAGTTAACAAAAGAGACATGAACTCATTAGATACAAAAACTTTGTAATAATAGTGAGATCGTGAGAAGTGTAGGGGTAATTAGAGATAGGTAGGGAGTGACAAAGTTGATTAAACTGTTGTTATTATTACTAATTATGACATTTCAGACCAATTTTTATCACTTTAATGACAAAATATATACAAAGTTATGTTTTATTTGAAAGAGGTATTTACAATACCATATTGTTTGCATATTATAAAATGATATGTGACAATCTGAAGGTACCAAAAAAGACATGAACTCATTAGATACAAAAACTTTGTAATAATAGTGAGATCGTGAGAAATATAAGGGTAATTAGAGATAGGTAGGGAGTGACAAAGTTGAACAGTGAAGTGATAAGTGTAATAAAATAAACAGCATATAATCTTAAGAAAAAAGAGTTAAACAAGTGTGACAAACCCAAAATATAAGCACATGTTAAATGAGCAACTAAGTTAAGTATATTAGACTGAAAAACACAAAATAATTGTGAATGTAAAAAACAGAAAAAATATTATCTCAGTATAAAAATCACCAGGATGATTACTGTTATAAAAGAGATGGTGTAGGTATAGCACTCACCAAATTTGTTCATTTGTTAATTTAAAGAAAGAAGTTATTGGCTTAATGTTTAAGGCAATAATTACCAGAAGAAATAGTTTTACAGTAATATGTTAGTATGTTTTAAGTAAGTAAGGAATTTATAAAGAAAATAATAGCAATACCTTTATAAGAAATAATAGGCAAATTATATTAATTATGTGTAACGAAAGGGAACATGGCAGAATTATATTAAAACTTAGAAATAAGTAAATTATGTATTAACATAGTATTATCAATTTTGGACTAAAACATTAATACATAACTTAGACCAATCTTGTAAGATATCAAACTAATCTTTGAAAGAAAATAGGAACATCTATGTAAAGATTATAACCATTGAAATTATCCCCAAGTAAATATAGCCATTATAAAATATTTATTCAAATTAAACAAAAATTCAAAGTTTGATAACAATGTGTTTATTTTGAGATCGACCAGGTAGAATAATTACGTTACCATGGAAACTGTGGAGTAACAAGCCAAAAAAATACCGTTAGATTTTTTACTGAATGTATGACGCTTTAATGAGATAGACGCTAATTTTCGAGTGACAAAAATTGTCCATTAAAACATAGAAAATATCAGAAAAAGTTATTACTAAGTGTATACCAAGACATAAAATAAAGACTGGAGCCAGATTATTGAAGTTGAGGCCAAATTAACGAAAAAAGAAAATAAATTACTACCAGTTAAACTGAAAAAGACGCTTGATGTCCTGAACCCAGCAAATTAAAGAAGATTATAGTATAACCCATGAATAACAGATCGTACGAATTCGCCATAACTACGGAAGTGATAAGTACATTTTAAATTACCCAAAATATATAAATAAACTCACGTTAATTATCTCACTAAAGGTCGAAATCTCACTGAACTGAAATTCATTACTTTCAGAGATTAAAAAGAAATCTAAGTCACTGACAATTTATAAACTAGCCAATATAAACTGTTGTTAATGTTCCATAACTTGTAAACACTTATGCTACACTGCGCTAAACCAATTATACATACACAATATGTTAGTTAAGTTCACTTGATGTAAGGGTGTGTATTTTTATTGTTTTTAAAACATTTGTAATCCTTTGAACGTAACCTCAAGAACCTATGACAAACGACATTAATAAATTGTATTCAATTTTCAACAGACGCCATCATTAAACGTCTGGTATCAATTCAAATATCGATTGTCAAACCCTGTAATTGTCTCATATAAATAACCGGAGCATTTGTATTAGAATAATTTGTATTAAATGAATAATAATCACTAAGAAAAAATGTGTAAGTATTGAGTGTAACCACGGTGTTATAATTTCATTAGGAGGTGCACAATATTTTATGTACATTTTAGCAGATGACTAACGATTTACACAGCCCACGCATCGAACTGCTGTGTGCTACAGTGGGCCTAGCTGGCGGAAATATTTGAATTATTCCAACCGCCTGAGCTGCGCTGGTCATACGCTTTTGAATTTTATTTTAATTGTTTTAAGAAAACAATTTGGCGCCACCGGGACTTTCTCACCCCTAGTGAACATCAAGACCTGGTTATTCGTACGTTCGCAACGAACGAAATATACAGAAGTTGCCCGCATTTGAACTACGGATCGAGAAGACACGTACACTCATTACACACAAATTATACATTATCCACATTTTGCAGAGTAAGACGGTAGACGTACACACGTTATAAAACAATATATATATAAAATGAATTTACCATAAGGACGGTTGTGCCCTAGCAGCTGTGGGAGCGCGCCAGCATGCGCTTAACCAAGTTGGACAGGAATCATACCTGCCTTAAACTGTATCAACATGTGCCAGGCAAAAACTATGTCCCTTTGTATACCCCAGAAAACAGCCCAAAAGAAAACAAAAAACACCCCAGCCCTTAAATGTTAAACCCAAGGTGAATTTAATATCAACTCCATTCTGTTCCAGCCGGAACAGAATTCCTAACATGTCATATAAATTTTGTAGAGAGTAAGATGATGACTATATGCAATCTGTGAGAATGTCTAAGTGTACTAAATATCTCTAGAACGCTCCCCCAGTGCAGCACACAATTACAAGCATTGTACTTAGTGTTAGGTAATTCAGTTATTAAAGTGTTCCTTGAAATTAACTCATAATGTTCAGAATGATGTTCAGCTGACACCCTCTATAGCAGGCTGTCTGGCCACGTGGGCACATGGATTCAAAAGATTTTTACGGTAAAACAGGTGCACTGCCGGCCCGGCCCCAAAAGGAAAATAAAAGAGTGCATATCACCTTAGTTGTGCTGACTAAGTGTTACATCTTGATCCGGTCACCGACTCCTTCTCCGAACAGGATCGTTTCTAAAGGTCCATAGCTGATGAGGATGGAGGTCAATCAGCGAGGCCAAATCTCCGACTTAATCGAGAACCCTGTTAATTCATAAAAATGTACACCCAAGTTCAGGTAATTAACTTCAGAACGGGCCTTCAACCAACTCAAAATAAATGCACAAAGTTTCGGTAATAAAGTCTTTGCAAACTGCTAAAAGAGTAGAAAAAGTCTGCCATGGAATAATTAATTCCAACAATAAAAGATTTTATCAAAGGGCGTAGAGTGAAAGACATTAGCACACTCTCAACACGCATCGACAGAAATCAACAGGTTAGCTGGCCACGTGGTGACACCATAATTGCAATTTGTCCCAAAAAAGATTAACTTCAAGGCACTCACAGAATTAATAATGTTTTAATATTAATAATGTTTCCTCTAAGGATGTTCTCACAAGTAATTTTTCACTGCAAGTTAATTAAAGAGAGCATACCGACAATCTGATGCATGACTGAGCATAAGTCCATTACCTAACTACGCACGAACTTTAGCTTCGAATTTATATAACATTCTATACATTTACCATGACAATGACAATTACAATGACTCTTACAATATTATAGTAATAATAAAAGGAACATGGGCTATATACTGAACATTAAGTAAATTTTCTTTTAATATAGAAACTGTCGGATCGCACCCACATGCGTACGTCTTTTTCATACGGTTGCATACATTTTGTTATTAATTATTTATTTAATTTTAATTATTTTTAACGCATACAATAATATAATCTCTTACCGGGAGTCTCGTAAGTTTCAGCCAGCCATTAGAGTGGAAGAAAAACTACGCAGTAAACTGTTCGGAAACCAGAGTCGATGTTTTTCTGAGCCGGGCGGTGAACTGAATACAGCTGTTAAAGACTAACCAAGCCGACCCTTCCTACGAGTTGCGCGCGCAGCCTTAACGGTTTCGTACAAAGTTCGGTACACCCGCCCCTTGGTCTCGCGTTATATTTCCATTAAATATTCTACAATTTTCGACGGCCGGAATTAGGCCGGCACACCCCCACCCCGAAAGGCAACCCGGTTGCCCCACTCTGAAACTTGGGAGAGTACCCTGCAGTGTACCCCCTTCCCAAAACATGCTGGTGGGCTTCGTGGATATGGTGGCCCGGCGGCACTTGCTCTCAGGAGAACAGAGGCCTCACAACTGCGTCCATTCCCCATGCGACCCTCTCCGCCATGCCAACCCCACGGGACCGCCCCAACACGTCACCCTCGCCGGTGACCATCAACTACTCCCACCGGTCCCACCCACATACTCGTCCTAAGACCAAACAAGGTATCTCCCACCTTGGTATGTGACCGACCGTACTACCTATCGTCCAGCTCCTGGACCGACCAGCCACATGCACCCACAAGGCATCTCCATCCTTGCCATATGGCTGGCCCACATCCCTACACAAGGGCAGACGGCCCTGCTCAGCCAGACAGAGAGGACCGCACCAAGGGCACACGAACATTAATCTCAACTTTTACTCAACAAAAAGGCCATAACTATGTGGGGGGTTTACTTCTTCACCGACGTCGATACAAAATGAACACCATTCTCTCTCTCAACAAAAACACCAGGGAAACAACCGGAGAATGCGGCATGGCCAACCCTATACTTACCAAAAATCGAAATCAAACCACTATGAACAAGTAAACAACAGCACGCTATCACTCTCCATCATAACCAAAACAGAGGAATTTACAATCTCCAAGACCACGAGACTCTGAGGGAACATTCTCTAACTCCTACCTTCCTCCATGATAACCTTCCACATCCAAATGATAATCCAGGACCACAATCTAAATGTGCACTCTCGGCAAGTCTCTCTCCTTATTGATAGGTTTTTTTTTTTTAACTAAGGGGAGGGGTAGGAAAATTGGGAAGATGAAATGAGGCAAGGATCATTAAAGGGCCAATAGCTAGGAGTAATGGTAAGGACCTGGTTCCCTCCGAAAGAAGGATGAATGGGGGGAACCTAGGCTCGCGTGGGCAGGGGCGCAACCCTGAAATAGATGAACACCACTGGGACTGTGGGGAACATCTACCCGCTACCCGTTAACCTCTTCTTCTTACCTTTCTATGACGGACTTTGGGTATTCGTTCCTTTCGCTCACCACTCTCACAGAAATTATTTCGTGTTGAGCTGTACTGGCTGGTTTCCTCTGAATCAGAATCAAGGCAACTTACCTCGCTACTTTCACTTCGCTTTGGATTATCCTTGTCGTCTAACTCCTCTGCTACAATTTCTTCCTTTTCTTCTACAATTTCCCTTTCTTCGTCCCCATAATCCAAATCAACCTCATGACACTGCACCTCCTCACCATCTTCCAGTTGCTCCTCTGATCCATCTTCAACCGCATCTTCGCCCTGCTCCTCACCAATTTCTTCATCACATTGGTCACCAGCCGCTTCACAAACTTCTTCACTAACCTCTTCTCCAGTCTCATTTTCCCCAACACATTTATCATCAACATCATCGCCATCACCTCCACTTCCACCATCAGAACACTGCACATCTTCATCCTCTAGTTGCTCACCTGGTCTGCATGAAACTTCTCTCCGTTCCTCGGAATCCTCAACACTACTTACAGAAGGCGTCTGCACATCCTCACACACTACATCTTTCTCACTCGCACACTCCACGACGCTGCCACCAAATTTCTCCTCAACTTCTACCTCATCTACTTCTACCACACTTGCGGCATGAACATCCCCTTGTCCATCCACAACCTCAGAAACACTCGCAGCCCGGACATCCCTGTGTCCATCTGCAACTTCAGACTCTACAGTCTCCCTAACACCTACAACTATACCTTCCTGTGCAGCATCCGCAGACCGCTCTTCTGCCTCTTCTGTCGACTCCACTCCTTCACCACTTTCAGTAACTACAACGTCCTCAACATTTTCCACCCTGGAATCCAGCTGTCCAGGCTCATGTGCAATGACTAAATTAATTTCTATTGGCAATGGCAAAGCTACACTCTCAAGTGACTTCTCACATCCCTGCGTAGACGATGACGATATTACCGGATCTGGATCCGTCACGAACCGAGATGGAAATACCGGAACAAATTCTGCGGCATCTGGATTCAACCATGATGTCCTCTTCGAGTCCTGTAACCCAGTATCAACAGCTGTTTTCTTGTCGTGCTGTATCGATCCACAGAAGCTATTTCGCTTTTCTTCTTCTGCTTCACCTTCTTCATCTACTACTTTCTTGGGCACTTGTACTTCCTCTGGAACCTTTAAAGTTTCCTTCTTCTCCGAATAGGGATAACGCCTTGGTACAGGCTCCCTACTTGCCGATGGTTGTTTCCTAACATAATTTCTTCTTCCCCTGTTAATTTCATATTTCTTTGTTTTCTGTGCTGTAGCTGTTGTTACCGTCTTCTCACTTGCCACCCCCTTGTAGCCTCCATCACTTCTGGAATATTCAGGCTTTCGGACAGTCTCTTGCGTTCTCCTCCAACCACCATGTTTGTCCTTTTTGGCTCTTCCTGATGAACTACTGGAGTATTGGACATCTGTAGCATCTCTTCCCCGGGACTCGTCAACCTCCTGGACCGTTCTTGAAACCACACACAGCCGTTCAAGGTCCGCAAAACAACGTGGACGGTCCGCGAATGCCAAACGAGATCTCTCTTGGGGAGTCAGTCCTTCCAGAATCGCTTGTATCACTTCTGTCTCGGGCAACCCCAATCTTAACACCCGGGCAGCTTTCCGTATATCGTGCACGAAGTCCCCTAACGCCTCTCCGTTGGCCTGTAGGCGATAGAATCTTTCAAGCTTAAGCTGGGCACGTCGTCGAATGGGTAGGAAGAAGTTCAACACCTCCCCATGGAAAGCATCAACACTATCACCCCGACGCAGAGTCTTGGTGGCCAGCTCAGCCAACGTACCCCGGCAATACGGGTATATAAGGGACAAGATCTCCCCATCGGACACCCCCGGGAAATCTGCCACCTGCAGGACCAGGTCCAAGAAAACCAGCAGCTGGTCCTCTTCAAATCCATTCACCACCGGAAATTTCTGTAGAACGCCTGAAAGAGGGTGGGGCAATTCCTGATAGCATACTGCCGCCAGAATTGCACAATTCAAAACAAACAATAATAAAACAAATCCCCACTAAACACCTAACACAAACATGACCTACACAAACATATTCACAAGAATCAGAAAAAACCCAAGTACTGTCCTTCCTTTGAGCAACCCACGGGTTCTCTAGTGCTGCGGAGACCTGGCCTATTCTGAACCATCTACTCACACCACAGAAGGAGACCAGTGACGACCAACAATACTGAACACACATAACATCAAACATCAATTTGACACACACGTCGTACCAACACATAACTCACACAAACCAACTAACAATCAAAATCATAATTCGGGAATTAGTACTCCAACATCAACAGGACATAAGTCGGTGACGGTACCGACTTCCGATCGGGCCATACCGCATCCCGCTAATGTCACACGCTAAACTCCGACCCTGAATCAACATTCCATCACCCAGGCCACCCTTGAGACTCCCCGGCAGTACAATCTATCACATTTTCCAAACACAAATAACCGCATCAGTGGTGCGACCCAACTCACAAGTTATACGACCTAAAATTAGCCTACACGGGCATATACCTAAGAAAACAATGTCATAACAATAGCCTAATATTTCTGAGTTTGCAAGCCCCATCACACACCAGGACCCAAGGGTTCAACCCTAGAATGAACCACGCTCATTGCTACCATTTGCAGTATCAGACTTTATAAACCACGCTCTGAGGTACCATTTGTAACCCCTCTTTCCTTTTATGTCTTTTATGTGTATAAAACAAACTTCTTTTTATTTAATTTTTTTTTTTGAAAGAGAAGTCACAAGTTAATTAGAACTAGGCCGGAGCCTAGAGAAGCCAAAATTGTGCTGGGTCCAGTATGACGGGACTTGCAATGAAACTCGGCTGTAATATAACAATAACAGTTTTTATTGTATCCCATCATTCGCTACATGTAGATGAAACTTTATCACATAATTATCACAAATAAATCACAAATATATCATAAATAAATAAGCCCCATGTTTTAATAGTGTGAAAAGACAAGGTCTGTATATCAGTAACAAGTATTTATATATATATATATATGTGTGTGTATAGAATGATGTTCAGTAAATATATAATTCTCCCCCATTTTGTGACTAGCTTAACATAGACAGAACCATAACAACACGTACATTAACATAAAGGCACATATACTCACAATTATACACAAATATCCTAAACACGAATGCCCCTGGAATGCACCAGCTTTGCAGGCAGTGTTACTACCTTGCCCAGAAACCAGCAGTGATAAATGTTCGCCCATCAGTCACCGTCATTCATCAGTTTCTATTAATCTAAATAAATGCGAAAACCCCAGAAAGGATGATAATCACTCATAACCCATAAGCAAGACCGGACCGCCCATATGTATAGAATTCCACAGATAATTGCCCCATCATGAGCATATGAAACTTTAAGTTCCTTCAACAGCATTAAATAAAAATTAAAAAGGACACTACATCACCTGATTTTAAGTAATTGTTATACGGTTCTAAAATGTTAATTTGTTTTACAAATTCAGAAGGATTCAATTAATCAGTATATACTTTACAAGTAGGAAAATCAATCAGTAGTTGCTTTACAAATTTAAAAAAATTAAACAGTATATGTTTTACAAGTAAAAAATAATTAATCAGGAGAGACCTTGTAAGGTACAAAATTAATTAGTATATGCCCAGAAAAAATGTGCAAATTGCTTTCTATTAAAAGCCGACTGGCTATATATATATATATATAAAATGAATTTACCATAAGGACGGTTGTGCCCTAGCAGCTGTGGGAGCGCGCCAGCATGCGCTTAACCAAGTTGGACAGGAATCATACCTGCCTTAAACTGTATCAACATGTGCCAGGCAAAAACTATGTCCCTTTGTATACCCCAGAAAACAGCCCAAAAGAAAACAAAAAACACCCCAGCCCTTAAATGTTAAACCCAAGGTGAATTTAATATCAACTCCATTCTGTTCCAGCCGGAACAGAATTCCTAACATGTCATATAAATTTTGTAGAGAGTAAGATGATGACTATATGCAATCTGTGAGAATGTCTAAGTGTACTAAATATCTCTAGAACGCTCCCCCAGTGCAGCACACAATTACAAGCATTGTACTTAGTGTTAGGTAATTCAGTTATTAAAGTGTTCCTTGAAATTAACTCATAATGTTCAGAATGATGTTCAGCTGACACCCTCTGTAGCAGGTTGTCTGGCCACGTGGGCACATGGATTCAAAAGATTTTTACGGTAAAACAGGTGCACTGCCGGCCCGGCCCCAAAAGGAAAATAAAAGAGTGCATATCACCTTAGTTGTGCTGACTAAGTGTTACGTCTTGATCCGGTCACCGACTCCTTCTCCGAACAGGATCGTTTCTAAAGGTCCATAGCTGATGAGAATGGAGGTCAATCAGCGAGGCCAAATCTCCGACTTAATCGAGAACCCTTTAATTCATAAAAATTAGAAAGATGTTCACAAAAAATGTACACCCAAGTTCAGGTAATTAACCTCAGAACGGGCCTTCAACCAACTCAAAATAAATGCACAAAGTTTCGGTAATAAAGTCTTTGCAAACTGCTAAAAGAGTAGAAAAAGTCTGCCATGGAATGATTAATTCCAACAATAAAAGATTTTATCAAAGGGCGTAGAGTGAAAGACATTAGCACACTCTCAACACGCATCGACAGAAATCAACAGGTTAGCTGGCCACGTGGTGACACCATAATTGCAATTTGTCCCAAAAAAGATTAACTTCAAGGCACTCACAGAATTAATAATATTTTAATATTAATAATGTTTCCTCTAAGGATGTTCTCACAAGTAATTTTCCACTGCAAGTTAATTAAAGAGAGCATACCGACATTCTGATACATGACTGAGCATAAGTCCATTACCTAACTACGCACTAAATTTAGCTTCGATTTTATATAACATTCTATACATTTACCATGACAATGACAATTACAGTGACTCTTACAATATTATAGTAATAATAAAAGGAACATGGGCTATATACTGAACATTAAGTAAATTTTCTTTTAATATAGAAACTGTCGGATCGCACCCACATGCATACGTCTTTTTCATACGGTTGCATACATTTTGTTATTAATTATTTATTTAATTTTAATTATTTTTAACGCATACAATAATATAATCTCTTTCCGGGAGTCTCGTAAGTTTCAGCCAGCCATTAGAGTGGAAGAAAAACTACGCAGTAAACTGTTCGGAAACCAGAGTCGATGTTTTTCTGAGCCGGGCGGTGAACTGAATACAGCTGTTAGAGACTAACCAAGCCGACCCTTCCTACGAGTTGCGCACGCAGCCTTAACGGTTTCGTACAAAGTTCGGTACACCCGCCCTTGCTCTCGCATTATATTACCATTAAATATTCTACAATTTTCGACGGCCGGAATTAGGCCGGCACACCCCCACCCCGAAAGGGCAACCCGGTTGCCCCACTCTGAAACTCGGGAGAGTACCCTGCAGTGTACCCCCTTCCCAAAACAAGCTGGTGGGCTTCGTGGATATGGTGGCCCGGCGGCACTTGCTCTCAGGAGAACAGAGGCCTCACAACTGCGTCCATTCCCCATGCGACCCTCTCCGCCATGCCAACCCCACGGGACCGCCCCAACACGTCACCCTCGCCGGTGACCATCAACTACTCCCACCGGTCCCACCCACATACTCGTCCTAAGACCAAACAAGGTATCTCCCACCTTGGTATGTGACCGACCGTACTACCTATCGTCCAGCTCCTGGACCGACCAGCCACATGCACCCACAAGGCATCTCCATCCTTGCCATATGGCTGGCCCACATCCCTACACAAGGGCAGACGGCCCTGCTCAGCCAGACAGAGAGGACCGCACCAAGGGCACACGAACATTAATCTCAACTTTTACTCAACAAAAAGGCCATAACTATGTGGGGGGTTTACTTCTTCACCGACGTCGATACAAAATGAACACCATTCTCTCTCTCAACAAAACACCAGGGAAACAACCGGAGAATGCGGCATGGCCAACCCTACACTTACCAAAAATCGAAATCAAACCACTATGAACAAGTAAACAACAGCACGCTATCACTCTCCATCATAACCAAAACAGAGGAATTTACAATCTCCAAGACCACGACACTCTGAGGGAACATTCTCTAACTCCTACCTTCCTCCATGATAACCTTCCACATCCAAATGATAATCCAGGACCACAATCTAAATGTGCACTCTCGGCAAGTCTCTCTCCTTATTGATAGGTTTTTTTTTTTAACTAAGGGGAGGGGTAGGAAAATTGGGAAGATGAAATGGGGCAAGGATCATTAAAGGGTCAATAGCTAGGAGTAAGGGTAAGGACCTGGTTCCCTCCGAAAGAAGGATGAATGGGGGGAACCTAGGCTCGCGTGGGCAGGGGCGCAACCCTGAAATAGATGAACACCACTGGGACTGTGGGGAACATCTTCCCGCTACCCGTTAACCTCTTCTTCTTACCTTTCTATGACGGACTTTGGGTATTCGTTCCTTTCGCTCACCACTCTCACAGAAATTATTTCGTGTTGAACTGTACTGGCTGGTTTCCTCTGAATCAGAATCAAGGCAACTTACCTCGCTACTTTCACTTCGCTTTGGATTATCCTTGTCGTCTAACTCCTCTGCTACAATTTCTTCCTTTTCTTCTACAATTTCCCTTTCTTCGTCCCCATAATCCAAATCAACCTCATGACACTGCACCTCCTCACCATCTTCCAGTTGCTCCTCTGATCCATCTTCAACCGCATCTTCGCCCAGCTCCTCACCAATTTCTTCATCACATTGGTCACCAGCCGGTTCACATTCTTCTTCACTAGCCTCTTCTCCAATCTCATTTTCCCCAACACATTTATCATCAACATCATCGCCATCACCTCCACTTCCACCATCAGAACACTGCACATCTTCATCCTCTAGTTGCTCACCTGGTCTGCATGAAACTTCTCTCCGTTCCTCGGAATCCTCAACACTACTTACAGAAGGCGTCTGCACATCCTCACACACTACATCTTTCTCACTCGCACACTCCACGACGCTGCCACCAAATTTCTCCTCAACTTCTACCTCATCTACTTCTACCACACTTGCGGCATGAACATCCCCTTGTCCATCCACAACCTCAGAAACACTCGCAGCCCGGACATCCCTGTGTCCATCTGCAACTTCAGACTCTACAGTCTCCCTAACACCTACAACTATACCTTCCTGTGCAGCATCCGCAGACCGCTCTTCTGCCTCTTCTGTCGACTCCACTCCTTCACCACTTTCAGTAACTACAACGTCCTCAACATTTTCCACCCTGGAATCCAGCTGTCCAGGCTCATGTGCAATGACTAAATTAATTTCTATTGGCAATGGCAAAGCTACATTCTCAAGTGACTTCTCACATCCCTGCGTAGACGATGACGATATTACCGGATCTGGATCCGTCACGAACCGAGATGAAAATACCGGAACAAATTCTGCGGCATCTGGATTCAAACATGATGTCCTCTTCGAGTCCTGTAACTCAGTATCAACAGCTGTTTTCTTGTCGTGCTGTATCGATCCACAGAAGCTATTCCGCTTTTCTTCTTCTGCTTCACTTTCTTCATCTACTACTCTCTTGGGCACTTGTACTTCCTCTGGAACCTTTAAAGTTTCCTTCTTCTCCGAATAGGGATAACGCCTTGGTACAGGCTCCCTACTTGCCGATGGTTGTTTCCTAACATAATTTCTTCTTCCCCTGTTAATTTCATATTTCTTTGTTTTCTGTGCTGTAGCTGTTGTTACCGTCTTCTCACTTGCCACCCCCTTGTAGCCTCCATCACTTCTGGAATATTCAGGCTTTCGGACAGTCTCTTGCGTTCTCCTCCAACCACCATGTTTGTCCTTTTTGGCTCTTCCTGATGAACCACTGGAGTATTGGACATCTGTAGCATCTCTTCCCCGGGACTCGTCAACCTCCTGGACCGTTCTTGAAACCACACACAGCCGTTCAAGGTCCGCAAAACAACGTGGACGGTCCGCGAATGCCAAACGAGATCTCTCTTGGGGAGTCAGTCCTTCCAGAATCGCTTGTATCACTTCTGTCTCGGGCAACCCCAATCTTAACACCCGGGCAGCTTTCCGTATATCGTGCACGAAGTCCCCTAACGCCTCTCCGTTGGCCTGTAGGCGATAGAATCTTTCAAGCTTAAGCTGGGCACGTCGTAGAATGGGTAGGAAGAAGTTCAACACCTCCCCATGGAAAGCATCAACACTATCACCCCGACGCAGAGTCTTGGTGGCCAGCTCAGCCAACGTACCCCGGCAATACGGGTATATAAGGGACAAGATCTCCCCATCGGACACCCCCGGGAAATCTGCCACCTGCAGGACCAGGTCCAAGAAAACCAGCAGCTGGTCCTCTTCAAATCCATTCACCACCGGAAATTTCTGGAGAACGCCTGAAAGAGGGTGGGGCAATTCCTGATAGCATACTGCCGCCAGAATTGCACAATTCAAAACAAACAATAATAAAACAAATCCCCACTAAACACCTAACACAAACATGACCTACACAAACATATTCACAAGAATCAGAAAAAACCAAGTACTGTCCTTCCTTTGAGCAACCCACGGGTTCTCTAGTGCTGCGGAGACCTGGCCTATTCTGAACCATCTACTCACACCACAGAAGGAGACCAGTGACGACCAACAATACTGAACACACATAACATCAAACATCAATTTGACACACACGTCGTACCAACACATAACTCACAAAAACCAACTAACAATCAAAATCATAATTCGGGAATTAGTACTCCAACATCAACAGGACATAAGTCGGTGACGGTACCGACTTCCGATCGGGCCATACCGCATCCCGCTAATGTCACACGCTAAACTCCGACCCTGAATCAACATTCCATCACCCAGGCCACCCTTGAGACTCCCCGGCAGTACAATCTATCACATTTTCCAAACACAAATAACCGCATCAGTGGTGCGACCCAACTCACAAGTTATACGACCTAAAATTAGCCTACACGGGCATATACCTAAGAAAACAATGTCATAACAATAGCCTAATATTTCTGAGTTTGCAAGCCCCATCACACACCAGGACCCAAGGGTTCAACCCTAGAATGAACCACGCTCATTGCTACCATTTGCAGTATCAGACTTTATAAACCACGCTCTGAGGTACCATTTGTAACCCCTCTTTCCTTTTATGTCTTTTATGTGTATAAAACAAACTTCTTTTTATTTAATTTTTTTTTTGAAAGAGAAGTCACAAGTTAATTAGAACTAGGCCGGAGCCTAGAGAAGCCAAAATTGTGCTGGGTCCAGTATGACGGGACTTGCAATGAAACTCGGCTGTAATATAACAATAACAGTTTTTATTGTATCCCATCATTCGCTACATGTAGATGAAACTTTATCACATAATTATCACAAATAAATCACAAATATATCATAAATAAATAAGCCCCATGTTTTAATAGTGTGAAAAGACAAGGTCTGTATATCAGTAACAAGTATATATATATATATATATATATATATATATATATATGTGTGTGTGTATAGAATGATGTTCAGTAAATATATAATTCTCCCCCATTTTGTGACTAGCTTAACATAGACAGAACCATAACAACACGTACATTAACATAAAGGCACATATACTCACAATTATACACAAATATCCTAAACACGAATGCCCCTGGAATGCACCAGCTTTGCAGGCAGTGTTACTACCTTGCCCAGAAACCAGCAGTGATAAATGTTCGCCCATCAGTCACCGTCATTCATCAGTTTCTATTAATCTAAATAAATGCGAAAACCCCAGAAAGGATGATAATCACTCATAACCCATAAGCAAGACCGGACCGCCCATATGTATAGAATTCCACAGATAATTGCCCCATCATGAGCATATGAAACTTTAAGTTCCTTCAACAGCATTAAATAAAAATTAAAAAGGACACTACATCACCTGATTTTAAGTAATTGTTATACGGTTCTAAAATGTTAATTTGTTTTACAAATTCAGAAGGATTCAATTAATCAGTATATACTTTACAAGTAGGAAAATCAATCAGTAGTTGCTTTACAAATTTAAAAAAATTAAACAGTATATGTTTTACAAGTAAAAAATAATTAATCAGGAGAGACCTTGTAAGGTACAAAATTAATTAGTATATGCCCAGAAAAAATGTGCAAATTGCTTTCTATTAAAAGCCGACTGGCTATATATATATATATATATATATATATATATATATATATATATATATATATATATAAAATGAATTTACCATAAGGACGGTTGTGCCCTAGCAGCTGTGGGAGCGCGCCAGCATGCGCTTAACCAAGTTGGACAGGAATCATACCTGCCTTAAACTGTATCAACATGTGCCAGGCAAAAACTATGTCCCTTTGTATACCCCAGAAAACAGCCCAAAAGAAAACAAAAAACACCCCAGCCCTTAAATGTTAAACCCAAGGTGAATTTAATATCAACTCCATTCTGTTCCAGCCGGAACAGAATTCCTAACATGTCATATAAATTTTGTAGAGAGTAAGATGATGACTATATGCAATCTGTGAGAATGTCTAAGTGTACTAAATATCTCTAGAACGCTCCCCCAGTGCAGCACACAATTACAAGCATTGTACTTAGTGTTAGGTAATTCAGTTATTAAAGTGTTCCTTGAAATTAACTCATAATGTTCAGAATGATGTTCAGCTGACACCCTCTGTTGCAGGTTGTCTGGCCACGTGGGCACATGGATTCAAAAGATTTTTACGGTAAAACAGGTGCACTGCCGGCCCGGCCCCAAAAGGAAAATAAAAGAGTGCATATCACCTTAGTTGTGCTGACTAAGTGTTACGTCTTGATCCGGTCACCGAGTCCTTCTCCGAACAGGATCGTTTCTAAAGGTCCATAGCTGATGAGAATGGAGGTCAATCAGCGAGGCCAAATCTCCGACTTAATCGAGAACCCTTTAATTCATAAAAATTAGAAAGATGTTCACAAAAAATGTACACCCAAGTTCAGGTAATTAACCTCAGAACGGGCCTTCAACCAACTCAAAATAAATGCACAAAGTTTCGGTAATAAAGTCTTTGCAAACTGCTAAAAGAGTAGAAAAAGTCTGCCATGGAATGATTAATTCCAACAATAAAAGATTTTATCAAAGGGCGTAGAGTGAAAGACATTAGCACACTCTCAACACGCATCGACAGAAATCAACAGGTTAGCTGGCCACGTGGTGACACCATAATTGCAATTTGTCCCAAAAAAGATTAACTTCAAGGCACTCACAGAATTAATAATGTTTTAATATTAATAATGTTTCCTCTAAGGATGTTCTCACAAGTAATTTTCCACTGCAAGTTAATTAAAGAGAGCATACCGACATTCTGATGCATGACTGAGCATGAGTCCATTACCTAACTACGCACTAAATTTAGCTTCGATTTTATATAACATTCTATACATTTACCATGACAATGACAATTACAGTGACTCTTACAATATTATAGTAATAATAAAAGGAACATGGGCTATATACTGAACATTAAGTAAATTTTCTTTTAATATAGAAACTGTCGGATCGCACCCACATGCATACGTCTTTTTCATACGGTTGCATACATTTTGTTATTAATTATTTATTTAATTTTAATTATTTTTAACGCATACAATAATATAATCTCTTTCCGGGAGTCTCGTAAGTTTCAGCCAGCCATTAGAGTGGAAGAAAAACTACGCAGTAAACTGTTCGGAAACCAGAGTCGATGTTTTTCTGAGCCGGGCGGTGAACTGAATACAGCTGTTAGAGACTAACCAAGCCGACCCTTCCTACGAGTTGCGCACGCAGCCTTAACGGTTTCGTACAAAGTTCGGTACACCCGCCCTTGTACTCGCATTATATTACCATTAAATATTCTACAATTTTCGACGGCCGGAATTAGGCCGGCACACCCCCACCCCGAAAGGGCAACCCGGTTGCCCCACTCTGAAACTCGGGAGAGTACCCTGCAGTGTACCCCCTTCGCAAAACAAGCTGGTGGGCTTCGTGGATATGGTGGCCCGGCGGCACTTGCTCTCAGGAGAACAGAGGCCTCACAACTGCGTCCATTCCCCATGCGACCCTCTCCGCCATGCCAACCCCACGGGACCGCCCCAACACGTCACCCTCGCCGGTGACCATCAACTACTCCCACCGGTCCCACCCACATACTCGTCCTAAGACCAAACAAGGTATCTCCCACCTTGGTATGTGACCGACCGTACTACCTATCGTCCAGCTCCTGGACCGACCAGCCACATGCACCCACAAGGCATCTCCATCCTTGCCATATGGCTGGCCCACATCCCTACACAAGGGCAGACGGCCCTGCTCAGCCAGACAGAGAGGACCGCACCAAGGGCACACGAACATTAATCTCAACTTTTACTCAACAAAAAGGCCATAACTATGTGGGGGGTTTACTTCTTCACCGACGTCGATACAAAATGAACACCATTCTCTCTCTCAACAAAACACCAGGGAAACAACCGGAGAATGCGGCATGGCCAACCCTACACTTACCAAAAATCGAAATCAAACCACTATGAACAAGTAAACAACAGCACGCTATCACTCTCCATCATAACCAAAACAGAGGAATTTACAATCTCCAAGACCACGACACTCTGAGGGAACATTCTCTAACTCCTACCTTCCTCCATGATAACCTTCCACATCCAAATGATAATCCAGGACCACAATCTAAATGTGCACTCTCGGCAAGTCTCTCTCCTTATTGATAGGTTTTTTTTTTTAACTAAGGGGAGGGGTAGGAAAATTGGGAAGATGAAATGGGGCAAGGATCATTAAAGGGTCAATAGCTAGGAGTAAGGGTAAGGACCTGGTTCCCTCCGAAAGAAGGAGGAATGGGGGGAACCTAGGCTCGCGTGGGCAGGGGCGCAACCCTGAAATAGATGAACACCACTGGGACTGTGGGGAACATCTACCCGCTACCCGTTAACCTCTTCTTCTTACCTTTCTATGACGGACTTTGGGTATTCGTTCCTTTCGCTCACCACTCTCACAGAAATTATTTCGTGTTGAGCTGTACTGGCTGGTTTCCTCTGAATCAGAATCAAGGCAACTTACCTCGCTACTTTCACTTCGCTTTGGATTATCCTTGTCGTCTAACTCCTCTGCTACAATTTCTTCCTTTTCTTCTACAATTTCCCTTTCTTCGTCCCCATAATCCAAATCAACCTCATGACACTGCACCTCCTCACCATCTTCCAGTTGCTCCTCTGATCCATCTTCAACCGCATCTTCGCCCAGCTCCTCACCAATTTCTTCATCACATTGGTCACCAGCCGCTTCACAAACTTCTTCACTAACCTCTTCTCCAATCTCATTTTCCCCAACACATTTATCATCAACATCATCGCCATCACCTCCACTTCCACCATCAGAACACTGCACATCTTCATCCTCTAGTTGCTCACCTGGTCTGCATGAAACTTCTCTCCGTTCCTCGGAATCCTCAACACTACTTACAGAAGGCGTCTGCACATCCTCACACACTACATCTTTCTCACTCGCACACTCCACGACGCTGCCACCAAATTTCTCCTCAACTTCTACCTCATCTACTTCTACCACACTTGCGGCATGAACATCCCCTTGTCCATCCACAACCTCAGAAACACTCGCAGCCCGGACATCCCTGTGTCCATCTGCAACTTCAGACTCTACAGTCTCCCTAACACCTACAACTATACCTTCCTGTGCAGCATCCGCAGACCGCTCTTCTGCCTCTTCTGTCGACTCCACTCCTTCACCACTTTCAGTAACTACAACGTCCTCAACATTTTCCACCCTGGAATCCAGCTGTCCAGGCTCATGTGCAATGACTAAATTAATTTCTATTGGCAATGGCAAAGCTACATTCTCAAGTGACTTCTCACATCCCTGCGTAGACGATGATGATATTACCGGATCTGGATCCGTCACGAACCGAGATGGAAATACCGGAACAAATTCTGCGGCATCTGGATTCAAACATGATGTCCTCTTCGAGTCCTGTAACTCAGTATCAACAGCTGTTTTCTTGTCGTGCTGTATCGATCCACAGAAGCTATTCCGCTTTTCTTCTTCTGCTTCACTTTCTTCATCTACTACTCTCTTGGGCACTTGTACTTCCTCTGGAACCTTTAAAGTTTCCTTCTTCTCCGAATAGGGATAACGCCTTGGTACAGGCTCCCTACTTGCCGATGGTTGTTTCCTAACATAATTTCTTCTTCCCCTGTTAATTTCATATTTCTTTGTTTTCTGTGCTGTAGCTGTTGTTACCGTCTTCTCACTTGCCACCCCCTTGTAGCCTCCATCACTTCTGGAATATTCAGGCTTTCGGACAGTCTCTTGCGTTCTCCTCCAACCACCATGTTTGTCCTTTTTGGCTCTTCCTGATGAACCACTGGAGTATTGGACATCTGTAGCATCTCTTCCCCGGGACTCGTCAACCTCCTGGACCGTTCTTGAAACCACACACAGCCGTTCAAGGTCCGCAAAACAACGTGGACGGTCCGCGAATGCCAAACGAGATCTCTCTTGGGGAGTCAGTCCTTCCAGAATCGCTTGTATCACTTCTGTCTCGGGCAACCCCAATCTTAACACCCGGGCAGCTTTCCGTATATCGTGCACGAAGTCCCCTAACGCCTCTCCGTTGGCCTGTAGGCGATAGAATCTTTCAAGCTTAAGCTGGGCACGTCGTAGAATGGGTAGGAAGAAGTTCAACACCTCCCCATGGAAAGCATCAACACTACCACCCCGACGCAGAGTCTTGGTGGCCAGCTCAGCCAACGTACCACGGCAATACGGGTATATAAGGGACAAGATCTCCCCATCGGACACCCCCGGGAAATCTGCCACCTGCAGGACCAGGTCCAAGAAAACCAGCAGCTGGTCCTCATCAAATCCATTCACCACCGGAAATTTCTGTAGAACGCCTGAAAGAGGGTGGGGCAATTCCTGATAGCATACTGCCGCCAGAATTGCACAATTCAAAACAAACAATAATAAAACAAATCCCCACTAAACACCTAACACAAACATGACCTACACAAACATATTCACAAGAATCAGAAAAAACCCAAGTACTGTCCTTCCTTTCAGCGACCCTCGGGTTCTCTAGCGCTGCGGAGACCTGGCCTATTCTGAACCATCTACTCACACCACAGAAGGAGACCAGTGACGACCAACAATACTGAACACACATAACATCAAACATCAATTTGACACACACGTCGTACCAACACATAACTCACAAAAACCAACTAACAATCAAAATCATAATTCGGGAATTAGTACTCCAACATCAACAGGACATAAGTCGGTGACGGTACCGACTTCCGATCGGGCCATACCGCATCCCGCTAATGTCACACGCTACACTCCGACCCTGAATCAACATTCCATCACCCAGGCCACCCTTGAGACTCCCCGGCAGTACAATCTATCACATTTTCCAAACACAAAAAACCGCATCAGTGGTGCGACCCGACTCACAAGTTATACGACCTAAAATTAACCTACACGGGCATATACCTAAGAAAACAATGTCATAACAATAGCCTAATATTTCTGAGTTTGCAAGCCCCGTCACACACCAGGACCCAAGGGTTCAACCCTAGAATGAACCACGCTCACTGCTACCATTTGCAGTATCAGACTTTATAAACCACGCTCTGAGGTACCATTTGTAACCTCTCTTTCCTTTTATGTCTTTTATGTGTATAAAACAAACTTCTTTTTATTTAATTTTTTTTTTGAAAGAGAAGTCACAAGTTAATTAGAACTAGGCCGGAGCCTAGAGAAGCCAAAATTGTGCTGGGTCCAGTATGGCGGGACTTGCAATGAAACTCGGCTGTAATATAACAATAACAGTTTTTATTGTATCCCATCATTCGCTACATGTAGATGAAACTTTATCACATAATTATCACAAATAAATCACAAATATATCATAAATAAATAAGCCCCATGTTTTAATAGTGTGAAAAGACAAGGTCTGTATATCAGTAACAAGTATTTATATATATATATATATATATGTGTGTGTATAGAATGGTGTTCAGTAAATATATAATTCTCCCCCATTTTGTGACTAGCTTAACATAGACAGAACCATAACAACACGTACATTAACATAAAGGCACATATACTCACAATTATACACAAATATCCTAAACACGAATGCCCCTGGAATGCACCAGCTTTGCAGGCAGTGTTACTACCTTGCCCAGAAACCAGCAGTGATAAATGTTCGCCCATCAGTCACCGTCATTCATCAGTTTCTATTAATCTAAATAAATGCGAAAACCCCAGAAAGGATGATAATCACTCATAACCCATAAGCAAGACCGGACCGCCCATATATATAGAATTCCACAGATAATTGCCCCATCATGAGCATATGAAACTTTAAGTTCCTTCAACAGCATTAAATAAAAATTAAAAAGGACACTACATCACCTGATTTTAAGTAATTGTTATACGGTTCTAAAATGTTAATTTGTTTTACAAATTCAGAAGGATTCAATTAATCAGTATATACTTTACAAGTAGGAAAATCAATCAGTAGTTGCTTTACAAATTTAAAAAAATTAAACAGTATATGTTTTACAAGTAAAAAAAAATTAATCAGGAGAGACCTTGTAAGGTACAAAATTAATTAGTATATGCCAAGTAAAATGTGCAAATTGCTTTCTATTAAAAGCCGACTGGCTATATATATATATATATATAAAATGAATTTACCATAAGGACGGTTGTGCCCTAGCAGCTGTGGGAGCGCGCCAGCATGCGCTTAACCAAGTTGGACAGGAATCATACCTGCCTTAAACTGTATCAACATGTGCCAGGCAAAAACTATGTCCCTTTGTATACCCCAGAAAACAGCCCAAAAGAAAACAAAAAACACCCCAGCCCTTAAATGTTAAACCCAAGGTGAATTTAATATCAACTCCATTCTGTTCCAGCCGGAACAGAATTCCTAACATGTCATATAAATGTTGTAGAGAGTAAGATGATGACTATATGCAATCTGTGAGAATGTCTAAGTGTACTAAATATCTCTAGAACGCTCCCCCAGTGCAGCACACAATTACAAGCATTGTACTTAGTGTTAGGTAATTCAGTTATTAAAGTGTTCCTTGAAATTAACTCATAATGTTCAGAATGATGTTCAGCTGACACCCTCTGTAGCAGGTTGTCTGGCCACGTGGGCACATGGATTCAAAAGATTTTTACGGTAAAACAGGTGCACTGCCGGCCCGGCCCCAAAAGGAAAATAAAAGAGTGCATATCACCTTAGTTGTGCTGACTAAGTGTTACGTCTTGATCCGGTCACCGACTCCTTCTCCGAACAGGATCGTTTCTAAAGGTCCATAGCTGATGAGAATGGAGGTCAATCAGCGAGGCCAAATCTCCGACTTAATCGAGAACCCTTTAATTCATAAAAATTAGAAAGATGTTCACAAAAAATGTACACCCAAGTTCAGGTAATTAACCTCAGAACGGGCCTTCAACCAACTCAAAATAAATGCACAAAGTTTCGGTAATAAAGTCTTTGCAAACTGCTAAAAGAGTAGAAAAAGTCTGCCATGGAATAATTAATTCCAACAATAAAAGATTTTATCAAAGGGCGTAGAGTGAAAGACATTAGCACACTCTCAACACGCATCGACAGAAATCAACAGGTTAGCTGGCCACGTGGTGACACCATAATTGCAATTTGTCCCAAAAAAGATTAACTTCAAGGCACTCACAGAATTAATAATGTTTTAATATTAATAATGTTTCCTCTAAGGATGTTCTCCCAAGTAATTTTCCACTGCAAGTTAATTAAAGAGAGCATACCGACAATCTGATGCATGACTGAGCATAAGTCCATTACCTAACTACGCACTAAATTTAGCTTCGATTTTATATAACATTCTATACATTTACCATGACAATGACAATTACAGTGACTCTTACAATATTATAGTAATAATAAAAGGAACATGGGCTATATACTGAAGAATAAGTAAATTTTCTTTTAATATAGAAACTGTCGGATCGCACCCACATGCATACGTCTTTTTCATACGGTTGCATACATTTTCTTATTAATTATTTATTTAATTTTAATTATTTTTAACGCATACAATAATATAATCTCTTTCCGGGAGTCTCGTAAGTTTCAGCCAGCCATTATAGTGGAAGAAAAACTACGCAGTAAACTGTTCGGAAACCAGAGTCGATGTTTTTCTGAGCCGGGCGGTGAACTGAATACAGCTGTTAGAGACTAACCAAGCCGACCCTTCCTACGAGTTGCGCACGCAGCCTTAACGGTTTCGTACAAAGTTCGGTACACCCGCCCCTTGCTCTCGCATTATATTACCATTAAATATTCTACAATTTTCGACGACCGGAATTAGGCCGGCACACCCCCACCCCGAAAGGGCAACCCGGTTGCCCCACTCTTAAACTCGGGAGAGTACCCTGCAGTGTACCCCCTTCCCAAAACAAGCTGGTGGGCTTCGTGGATATGGTGGCCCGGCGGCACTTGCTCTCAGGAGAACAGAGGCCTCACAACTGCGTCCATTCCCCATGCGACCCTCTCCGCCATGCCAACCCCACGGGACCGCCCCAACACGTCACCCTCGCCGGTGACCATCAACTACTCCCACCGGTCCCACCCACATACTCGTCCTAAGACCAAACAAGGTATCTCCCACCTTGGTATGTGACCGACCGTACTACCTATCGTCCAGCTCCTGGACCGACCAGCCACATGCACCCACAAGGCATCTCCATCCTTGCCATATGGCTGGCCCACATCCCTACACAAGGGCAGACGGCCCTGCTCAGCCAGACAGAGAGGACCGCACCAAGGGCACACGAACATTAATCTCAACTTTTACTCAACAAAAAGGCCATAACTATGTGGGGGGTTTAATTCTTCACCGACGTCGATACAAAATGAACACCATTCTCTCTCTCATCAAAAACACCAGGGAAACAACCGGAGAATGCGGCATGGCCAACCCTACACTTACCAAAAATCGAAATCAAACCACTATGAACAAGTAAACAACAGCACGCTATCACTCTCCATCATAACCAAAACAGAGGAATTTACAATCTCCAAGACCACGACACTCTGAGGGAACATTCTCTAACTCCTATCTTCCTCCATGATAACCTTCCACATCCAAATGATAATCCAGGACCACAATCTAAATGTGCACTCTCGGCAAGTCTCTCTCCTTATTGATAGGTTTTTTTTTTTTTTAACAAAGGGGAGGGGTAGGAAAATTGGGAAGATGAAATGGGGCAAGGATCATTAAAGGGTCAATAGCTAGGAGTAAGGGTAAGGACCTGGTTCCCTCCGAAAGAAGGATGAATGGGGGGAACCTAGGCTCGCGTGGGCAGGGGCGCAACCCTGAAATAGATGAACACCACTGGGACTGTGGGGAACATCTACCCGCTACCCGTTAACCTCTTCTTCTTACCTTTCTATGACGGACTTTGGGTATTCGTTCCTTTCGCTCACCACTCTTACAGAAATTATTTCGTGTTGAGCTGTACTGGCTGGTTTCCTCTGAATCAGAATCAAGGCAACTTACCTCGCTACTTTCACTTCGCTTTGGATTATCCTTGTCGTCTAACTCCTCTGCTACAATTTCTTCCTTTTCTTCTACAATTTCCCTTTCTTCGTCCCCATAATCCAAATCAACCTCATGACACTGCACCTCCTCACCATCTTCCAGTTGCTCCTCTGATCCATCTTCAACCGCATCTTCGCCCAGCTCCTCACCAATTTCTTCATCACATTGGTCACCAGCCGCTTCACAAACTTCTTCACTAACCTCTTCTCCAATCTCATTTTCCCCAACACATTTATCATCAACATCATCGCCATCACCTCCACTTCCACCATCAGAACACTGCACATCTTCATCCTCTAGTTGCTCACCTGGTCTGCATGAAACTTCTCTCCGTTCCTCGGAATACTCAACACTACTTACAGAAGGCGTCTGCACATCCTCACACACTACATCTTTCTCACTCGCACACTCCACGACACTGCCACCAAATTTCTCCTCAACTTCTACCTCATCTACTTCTACCACACTTGCGGCATGAACATCCCCTTGTCCATCCACAACCTCAGAAACACTCGCAGCCCGGACATCCCTGTGTCCATCTGCAACTTCAGACTCTACAGTCTCTCTAACACCTACAACTATACCTTCCTGTGCAGCATCCGCAGACCGCTCTTCTGCCTCTTCTGTCGACTCCACTCCTTCACCACTTTCAGTAACTACAACGTCCTCAACATGTTCCACCCTTGAATCCAGCTGTCCAGGCTCATGTGCAATGACTAAATTAATTTCTATTGGCAATGGCAAAGCTACACTCTCAAGTGACTTCTCACATCCCTGCGTAGACGATGACGATATTACCGGATCTGGATCCGTCACGAACCGAGATGGAAATACCGGAACAAATTCTGCGGCATCTGGATTCAACCATGATGTCCTCTACGAGTCCTGTAACTCAGTATCAACAGCTGTTTCCTTGTCGTGCTGTATCGATCCACAGAAGCTATTCCGCTTTTCTTCTTCTGCTTCACCTTCTTCATCTACTACTCTCTTGGGCACTTGTACCTCCTCTGGAACCTTTAAAGTTTCCTTCTTCTCCGAATAGGGATAACGCCTTGGTACAGGCTCCCTACTTGCCGATGGTTGTTTCCTAACATAATTTCTTCTTCCCCTGTTAATTTCATATTTCTTTGTTTTCTGTGCTGTAGCTGTTGTTACCGTCTTCTCACTTGCCACCCCCTTGTAGCCTCCATCACTTCTGGAATATTCAGGCTTTCGGACAGTCTCTTGCGTTCTCCTCCAACCACCATGTTTGTCCTTTTTGGCTCTTCCTGATGAACCACTGGAGTATTGGACATCTGTAGCATCTCTTCCTCGGGACTCGTCAACCTCCTGGACCGTTCATGAAACCACACACAGCCGTTCAAGGTCCGCAAAACAACGTGGACGGTCCGCGAATGCCAAACGAGATCTCTCTTGGGGAGTCAGTCCTTCCAGAATCGCTTGTATCACTTCTGTCTCGGGCAACCCCAATCTTAACACCCGGGCAGCTTTCCGTATATCGTGCACGAAGTCCCCTAACGCCTCTCCGTTGGCCTGTAGGCGATAGAATTTTCAAGCTTAAGCTGGGCACGTCGTCGAATGGGTAGGAAGAAGTTCAACACCTCCCCATGGAAAGCATCAACACTACCACCACGACGCAGAGTCTTGGTGGCCAGCTCAGCCAACGCACCCCGGCAATACGGGTATATAAGGGACAAGATCTCCCCATCGGACACCCCCGGGAAATCTGCCACCTGCAGGACCAGGTCCAAGAAAACCAGCAGCTGGTCCTCATCAAATCCATTCACCACCGGAAATTTCTGGAGAACGCCTGAAAGAGGGTGGGGCAATTCCTGATAGCATACTACCGCCAGAATTACACAATTCAAAACAAACAATAATAAAACAAATCCCCACTAAACACCTAACACAAACATGACCTACACAAACATATTCACAAGAATCAGAAAAAACCCAAGTACTGTCCTTCCTTTGAGCGACCCTCGGGTTCTCTAGCGCTGCGGAGACCTGGCCTATTCTGAACCATCTACTCACACCACAGAAGGAGACCAGTGACGACCAACAATACTGAACACACATAACATCAAACATCAATTTGACACACACGTCGTACCAACACATAACTCACAAAAACCAACTAACAATCAAAATCATAATTCGGGAATTAGTACCCCAACATCAACAGGACATAAGTCGGTGACGGTACCGACTTCCGATCGGGCCATACCGCATCCCGCTAATGTCACACGCTACACTCCGACCCTGAATCAACATTCCATCACCCAGGCCACCCTTGAGACTCCCCGGCAGTACAACCTATCACATTTTCCAAACACAAATAACCGCATCAGTGGTGCGACCCGACTCACAAGTTATACGACCTAAAATTAGCCTACACGGGCATATACCTAAGAAAACAATGTCATAACAATAGCCTAATATTTCTGAGTTAGCAAGCCCCGTCACACACCAGGACCCAAGGGTTCAACCCCAGAATGAACCACGCTCACTGCTACCGTTTGCAGTATCAGACTTTATAAACCACGCTCTGCGGTACCATTTGCAACCCCTCTTTCCTTTTATGTCTTTTATGTGTATAAAACAAACTTCTTTTTATTTAATTTTTTTTTTTTGAAAGAGAAGTCACAAGTTAATTAGAACTAGGCCGGAGCCTAGAGAAGCCAAAATTGTGCTGGGTCCAGTATGACGGGACTTGCAATGAAACTCGGCTGTAATATAACAATAACAGTTTTTATTGTATCCCATCATTCGCTACATGTAGATGAAACTTTATCACATAATTATGACAAATAAATCACAAATATATCATAAATAAATAAGCCCCATGTTTTAATAGTGTGAAAAGACAAGGTCTGTATATCAGTAACAAGTATTTATATATATATATATATATATGTGTATAGAATGATGTTCAGTAAATATATAATTCTCCCCCATTTTGTGACTAGCTTAACATAGACAGAAACATAACAACATGTACAGAAACATAAAGGCACATATACTCACAATTATACACAAATATCCTAACACGAATGCCCCTGGAATGCACCAGCTTTGCAGGCAGTGTTACTACCTTGCCCAGAAACCAGCAGTGATAAATGTTCGCCCATCAGTCACCGTCATTCATCAGTTTCTATTAATCTAAATAAATGCGAAAACCCCAGAAAGGATGATAATCACTCATAACCCATAAGCAAGACCGGACCGCCCATATATATAGAATTCCACAGATAATTGCCCCATCATGAGCATATGAAACTTTAAGTTCCTTCAACAGCATTAAATAAAAATTAAAAAGGACACTACATCACCTGATTTTAAGTAATTGTTATACGGTTCTAAAATGTTAATTTGTTTTACAAATTCAGAAGGATTCAATTAATCAGTATATACTTTACAAGTAGGAAAATCAATCAGTAGTTGCTTTACAAATTTAAAAAAATTAAACAGTATATGTTTTACAAGTAAAAAAAAATTAATCAGGAGAGACCTTGTAAGGTACAAAATTAATTAGTATATGCCAAGAAAAAATGTGCAAATTGCTTTCTATTAAAAGCCGACTGGCTATATATATATATATATATATAAAATGAATTTACCATAAGGACGGTTGTGCCCTAGCAGCTGTGGGAGCGCGCCAGCATGCGCTTAACCAAGTTGGACAGGAATCATACCTGCCTTAAACTGTATCAACATGTGCCAGGCAAAAACTATGTCCCTTTGTATACCCCAGAAAACAGCCCAAAAGAAAACAAAAAACACCCCAGCCCTTAAATGTTAAACCCAAGGTGAATTTAATATCAACTCCATTCTGTTCCAGCCGGAACAGAATTCCTAACATGTCATATAAATTTTGTAGAGAGTAAGATGATGACTATATGCAATCTGTGAGAATGTCTAAGTGTACTAAATATCTCTAGAACGCTCCCCCAGTGCAGCACACAATTACAAGCATTGTACTTAGTGTTAGGTAATTCAGTTATTAAAGTGTTCCTTGAAATTAACTCATAATGTTCAGAATGATGTTCAGCTGACACCCTCTATAGCAGGCTGTCTGGCCACGTGGGCACATGGATTCAAAAGATTTTTACGGTAAAACAGGTGCACTGCCAGCCCGGCCCCAAAAGGAAAATAAAAGAGTGCATATCACCTTAGTTGTGCTGACTAAGTGTTACATCTTGATCCGGTCACCGACTCCTTCTCCGAACAGGATCGTTTCTAAAGGTCCATAGCTGATGAGGATGGAGGTCAATCAGCGAGGCCAAATCTCCGACTTAATCGAGAACCCTTTAATTCATAAAAATTAGAAAGATGTTTACAAAAAATGTACACCCAAGTTCAGGTAATTAACCTCAGAACGGGCCTTCAACCAACTCAAAATAAATGCACAAAGTTTCGGTAATAAAGTCTTTGCAAACTGCTAAAAGAGTAGAAAAAGTCTGCCATGGAATAATTAATTCCAACAATAAAAGATTTTATCAAAAGGCGTAGAGTGAAAGACATTAGCACACTCTCAACACGCATCGACAGAAATCAACAGGTTAGCTGGCCACGTGGTGACACCATAATTGCAATTTGTCCCAAAAAAGATTAACTTCAAGGCACTCACAGAATTAATAATGTTTTAATATTAATAATGTTTCCTCTAAGGATGTTCTCACAAGTAATTTTTCACTGCAAGTTAATTAAAGAGAGCATACCGACAATCTGATGCATGACTGAGCATAAGTCCATTACCTAACTACGCACTAAATTTAGCTTCGATTTTATATAACATTCTATACATTTACCATGACAATGACAATTACAATGACTCTTACAATATTATAGTAATAATAAAAGGAACATGGGCTATATACTGAACATTAAGTAAATTTTCTTTTAATATAGAAACTGTCGGATCGCACCCACATGCATACGTCTTTTTCATACGGTTGCATACATTTTGTTATTAATTATTTATTTAATTTTAATTATTTTTAACGCATACAATAATATAATCTCTTACCGGGAGTCTCGTAAGTTTCAGCCAGCCATTAGAGTGGAAGAAAAACTACGCAGTAAACTGTTCGGAAACCAGAGTCGATGTTTTTCTGAGCCGGGCGGTGAACTGAATACAGCTGTTAGAGACTAACCAAGCCGACCCTTCCTACGAGTTGCGCACGCAGCCTTAACGGTTTCGTACAAAGTTCGGTACACCCGCCCCTTGCTCTCGCATTATATTACCATTAAATATTCTACAATTTCCGACGGCCGGAATTAGGCCGGCACACCCCCACCCCGAAAGGGCAACCCGGTTGCCCCACTCTTAAACTCGGGAGAGTACCCTGCAGTGTACCCCCTTCCCAAAACAAGCTGGTGGGCTTCGTGGATATGGTGGCCCGGCGGCACTTGTTCTCAGGAGAACAGAGGCCTCACAACTGCGTCCATTCCCCATGCGACCCTCTCCGCCATGCCAACCCCACGGGACCGCCCCAACACATCACCCTCGCCGGTGACCATCAACTACTCCCACCGGTCCCACCCACATACTCGTCCTAAGACCAAACAAGGTATCTCCCACCTTGGTATGTGAGCGACCGTACTACCTATCGTCCATCTCCTGGACCGACCAGCCACATGCACCCACAAGGCATCTCCATCCTTGCCATATGGCTGGCCCACATCCCTACACAAGGGCAGACGGCCCTGCTCAGCCAGACAGAGAGGACCGCACCAAGGGCACACGAACATTAATCTCAACTTTTACTCAACAAAAAGGCCATAACTATGTGGGGGGTTTACTTCTTCACCGACGTCGATACAAAATGAACACCATTCTCTCTCTCATCAAAAACACCAGGGAAACAACCGGAGAATGCGGCATGGCCAACCCTACACTTACCAAAAATCGAAATCAAACCACTATGAACAAGTAAACAACAGCACGCTATCACTCTCCATCATAACCAAAACAGAGGAATTTACAATCTCCAAGACCACGACACTCTGAGGGAACATTCTCTAACTCCTATCTTCCTCCATGATAACCTTCCACATCCAAATGATAATCCAGGACCACAATCTAAATGTGCACTCTCGGCAAGTCTCTCTCCTTATTGATAGGTTTTTTTTTTTTTTAACAAAGGGGAGGGGTAGGAAAATTGGGAAGATGAAATGGGGCAAGGATCATTAAAGGGTCAATAGCTAGGAGTAAGGGTAAGGACCTGATTCCCTCCGAAAGAAGGATGAATGGGGGGAACCTAGGCTCGCGTGGGCAGGGGCGCAACCCTGAAATAGATGAACACCACTGGGACTGTGGGGAACATCTACCCGCTACCCGTTAACCTCTTCTTCTTACCTTTCTATGACGGACTTTGGGTATTCGTTCCTTTCGCTCACCACTCTCACAGAAATTATTTCGTGTTGAGCTGTACTGGCTGGTTTCCTCTGAATCAGAATCAAGGCAACTTACCTCGCTACTTTCACTTCGCTTTGGATTATCCTTGTCGTCTAACTCCTCTGCTACAATTTCTTCCTTTTCTTCTACAATTTCCCTTTCTTCGTCCCCATAATCCAAATCAACCTCATGACACTGCACCTCCTCACCATCTTCCAGTTGCTCCTCTGATCCATCTTCAACCGCATCTTCGCCCAGCTCCTCACCAATTTCTTCATCACATTGGTCACCAGCCGCTTCACAAACTTCTTCACTAACCTCTTCTCCAATCTCATTTTCCCCAACACATTTATCATCAACATCATCGCCATCACCTCCACTTCCACCATCAGAACACTGCACATCTTCATCCTCTAGTTGCTCACCTGGTCTGCATGAAACTTCTCTCCGTTCCTCGGAATACTCAACACTACTTACAGAAGGCGTCTGCACATCCTCACACACTACATCTTTCTCACTCGCACACTCCACGACACTGCCACCAAATTTCTCCTCAACTTCTACCTCATCTACTTCTACCACACTTGCGGCATGAACATCCCCTTGTCCATCCACAACCTCAGAAACACTCGCAGCCCGGACATCCCTGTGTCCATCTGCAACTTCAGACTCTACAGTCTCTCTAACACCTACAACTATACCTTCCTGTGCAGCATCCGCAGACCGCTCTTCTGCCTCTTCTGTCGACTCCACTCCTTCACCACTTTCAGTAACTACAACGTCCTCAACATGTTCCACCCTTGAATCCAGCTGTCCAGGCTCATGTGCAATGACTAAATTAATTTCTATTGGCAATGGCAAAGCTACACTCTCAAGTGACTTCTCACATCCCTGCGTAGACGATGACGATATTACCGGATCTGGATCCGTCACGAACCGAGATGGAAATACCGGAACAAATTCTGCGGCATCTGGATTCAACCATGATGTCCTCTACGAGTCCTGTAACTCAGTATCAACAGCTGTTTCCTTGTCGTGCTGTATCGATCCACAGAAGCTATTCCGCTTTTCTTCTTCTGCTTCACCTTCTTCATCTACTACTCTCTTGGGCACTTGTACTTCCTCTGGAACCTTTAAAGTTTCCTTCTTCTCCGAATAGGGATAACGCCTTGGTACAGGCTCCCTACTTGCCGATGGTTGTTTCCTAACATAATTTCTTCTTCCCCTGTTAATTTCATATTTCTTTGTTTTCTGTGCTGTAGCTGTTGTTACCGTCTTCTCACTTGCCACCCCCTTGTAGCCTCCATCACTTCTGGAATATTCAGGCTTTCGGACAGTCTCTTGCGTTCTCCTCCAACCACCATGTTTGTCCTTTTTGGCTCTTCCTGATGAACCACTGGAGTATTGGACATCTGTAGCATCTCTTCCTCGGGACTCGTCAACCTCCTGGACCGTTCATGAAACCACACACAGCCGTTCAAGGTCCGCAAAACAACGTGGACGGTCCGCGAATGCCAAACGAGATCTCTCTTGGGGAGTCAGTCCTTCCAGAATCGCTTGTATCACTTCTGTCTCGGGCAACCCCAATCTTAACACCCGGGCAGCTTTCCGTATATCGTGCACGAAGTCCCCTAACGCCTCTCCGTTGGCCTGTAGGCGATAGAATTTTCAAGCTTAAGCTGGGCACGTCGTCGAATGGGTAGGAAGAAGTTCAACACCTCCCCATGGAAAGCATCAACACTGTCACCACGACGCAGAGTCTTGGTGGCCAGCTCAGCCAATGCACCCCGGCAATACGGGTATATAAGGGACAAGATCTCCCCATCGGACACCCCCGGGAAATCTGCCACCTGCAGGACCAGGTCCAAGAAAACCAGCAGCTGGTCCTCATCAAATCCATTCACCACCGGAAATTTCTGGAGAACGCCTGAAAGAGGGTGGGGCAATTCCTGATAGCATACTGCCGCCAGAATTGCACAATTCAAAACAAACAATAATAAAACAAATCCCCACTAAACACCTAACACAAACATGACCTACACAAACATATTCACAAGAATCAGAAAAAACCCAAGTACTGTCCTTCCTTTGAGCGACCCCCGGGTTCTCTAGCGCTGCGGAGACCTGGCCTATTCTGAACCATCTACTCACACCACAGAAGGAGACCAGTGACAACCAACAATACTGAACACACATAACATCAAACATCAATTTGACACACACGTCGTACCAACACATAACTCACAAAAACCAAATAACAATCAAAATCATAATTCGGGAATAAGTACTCCAACATCAACAGGACATAAGTCGGTGACGGTACCGACTTCCGATCGGGCCATACCGCATCCCGCTAATGTCACACGCTACACTCCGACCCTGAATCAACATTCCATCACCCAGGCCACCCTTGAGACTCCCCGGCAGTACAACCTATCACATTTTCCAAACACAAATAACCGCATCAGTGGTGCGACCCGACTCACAAGTTATACGACCTAAAATTAGCCTACACGGGCATATACCTAAGAAAACAATGTCATAACAATAGCCTAATATTTCTGAGTTAGCAAGCCCCGTCACACACCAGGACCCAAGGGTTCAACCCCAGAATGAACCACGCTCACTGCTACCGTTTGCAGTATCAGACTTTATAAACCACGCTCTGCGGTACCATTTGCAACCCCTCTTTCCTTTTATGTCTTTTATGTGTATAAAACAAACTTCTTTTTATTTAATTTTTTTTTTTTGAAAGAGAAGTCACAAGTTAATTAGAACTAGGCCGGAGCCTAGAGAAGCCAAAATTGTGCTGGGTCCAGTATGACGGGACTTGCAATGAAACTCGGCTGTAATATAACAATAACAGTTTTTATTGTATCCCATCATTCGCTACATGTAGATGAAACTTTATCACATAATTATGACAAATAAATCACAAATATATCATAAATAAATAAGCCCCATGTTTTAATAGTGTGAAAAGACAAGGTCTGTATATCAGTAACAAGTATTTATATATATATATATATGTGTATAGAATGATGTTCAGTAAATATATAATTCTCCCCCATTTTGTGACTAGCTTAACATAGACAGAAACATAACAACATGTACAGAAACATAAAGGCACATATACTCACAATTATACACAAATATCCTAACACGAATGCCCCTGGAATGCACCAGCTTTGCAGGCAGTGTTACTACCTTGCCCAGAAACCAGCAGTGATAAATGTTCGCCCATCAGTCACCGTCATTCATCAGTTTCTATTAATCTAAATAAATGCGAAAACCCCAGAAAGGATGATAATCACTCATAACCCATAAGCAAGACCGGACCGCCCATATATATAGAATTCCACAGATAATTGCCCCATCATGAGCATATGAAACTTTAAGTTCCTTCAACAGCATTAAATAAAAATTAAAAAGGACACTACATCACCTGATTTTAAGTAATTGTTATACGGTTCTAAAATGTTAATTTGTTTTACAAATTCAGAAGGATTCAATTAATCAGTATATACTTTACAAGTAGGAAAATCAATCAGTAGTTGCTTTACAAATTTAAAAAAATTAAACAGTATATGTTTTACAAGTAAAAAAAAATTAATCAGGAGAGACCTTGTAAGGTACAAAATTAATTAGTATATGCCAAGAAAAAATGTGCAAATTGCTTTCTATTAAAAGCCGACTGGCTATATATATATATATATATATAAAATGAATTTACCATAAGGACGGTTGTGCCCTAGCAGCTGTGGGAGCGCGCCAGCATGCGCTTAACCAAGTTGGACAGGAATCATACCTGCCTTAAACTGTATCAACATGTGCCAGGCAAAAACTATGTCCCTTTGTATACCCCAGAAAACAGCCCAAAAGAAAACAAAAAACACCCCAGCCCTTAAATGTTAAACCCAAGGTGAATTTAATATCAACTCCATTCTGTTCCAGCCGGAACAGAATTCCTAACATGTCATATAAATTTTGTAGAGAGTAAGATGATGACTATATGCAATCTGTGAGAATGTCTAAGTGTACTAAATATCTCTAGAACGCTCCCCCAGTGCAGCACACAATTACAAGCATTGTACTTAGTGTTAGGTAATTCAGTTATTAAAGTGTTCCTTGAAATTAACTCATAATGTTCAGAATGATGTTCAGCTGACACCCTCTATAGCAGGCTGTCTGGCCACGTGGGCACATGGATTCAAAAGATTTTTACGGTAAAACAGGTGCACTGCCAGCCCGGCCCCAAAAGGAAAATAAAAGAGTGCATATCACCTTAGTTGTGCTGACTAAGTGTTACATCTTGATCCGGTCACCGACTCCTTCTCCGAACAGGATCGTTTCTAAAGGTCCATAGCTGATGAGGATGGAGGTCAATCAGCGAGGCCAAATCTCCGACTTAATCGAGAACCCTTTAATTCATAAAAATTAGAAAGATGTTTACAAAAAATGTACACCCAAGTTCAGGTAATTAACCTCAGAACGGGCCTTCAACCAACTCAAAATAAATGCACAAAGTTTCGGTAATAAAGTCTTTGCAAACTGCTAAAAGAGTAGAAAAAGTCTGCCATGGAATAATTAATTCCAACAATAAAAGATTTTATCAAAAGGCGTAGAGTGAAAGACATTAGCACACTCTCAACACGCATCGACAGAAATCAACAGGTTAGCTGGCCACGTGGTGACACCATAATTGCAATTTGTCCCAAAAAAGATTAACTTCAAGGCACTCACAGAATTAATAATGTTTTAATATTAATAATGTTTCCTCTAAGGATGTTCTCACAAGTAATTTTTCACTGCAAGTTAATTAAAGAGAGCATACCGACAATCTGATGCATGACTGAGCATAAGTCCATTACCTAACTACGCACTAAATTTAGCTTCGATTTTATATAACATTCTATACATTTACCATGACAATGACAATTACAATGACTCTTACAATATTATAGTAATAATAAAAGGAACATGGGCTATATACTGAACATTAAGTAAATTTTCTTTTAATATAGAAACTGTCGGATCGCACCCACATGCATACGTCTTTTTCATACGGTTGCATACATTTTGTTATTAATTATTTATTTAATTTTAATTATTTTTAACGCATACAATAATATAATCTCTTACCGGGAGTCTCGTAAGTTTCAGCCAGCCATTAGAGTGGAAGAAAAACTACGCAGTAAACTGTTCGGAAACCAGAGTCGATGTTTTTCTGAGCCGGGCGGTGAACTGAATACAGCTGTTAGAGACTAACCAAGCCGACCCTTCCTACGAGTTGCGCACGCAGCCTTAACGGTTTCGTACAAAGTTCGGTACACCCGCCCCTTGCTCTCGCATTATATTACCATTAAATATTCTACAATTTCCGACGGCCGGAATTAGGCCGGCACACCCCCACCCCGAAAGGGCAACCCGGTTGCCCCACTCTTAAACTCGGGAGAGTACCCTGCAGTGTACCCCCTTCCCAAAACAAGCTGGTGGGCTTCGTGGATATGGTGGCCCGGCGGCACTTGCTCTCAGGAGAACAGAGGCCTCACAACTGCGTCCATTCCCCATGCGACCCTCTCCGCCATGCCAACCCCACGGGACCGCCCCAACACATCACCCTCGCCGGTGACCATCAACTACTCCCACCGGTCCCACCCACATACTCGTCCTAAGACCAAACAAGGTATCTCCCACCTTGGTATGTGAGCGACCGTACTACCTATCGTCCATCTCCTGGACCGACCAGCCACATGCACCCACAAGGCATCTCCATCCTTGCCATATGGCTGGCCCACATCCCTACACAAGGGCAGACGGCCCTGCTCAGCCAGACAGAGAGGACCGCACCAAGGGCACACGAACATTAATCTCAACTTTTACTCAACAAAAAGGCCATAACTATGTGGGGGGTTTACTTCTTCACCGACGTCGATACAAAATGAACACCATTCTCTCTCTCATCAAAAACACCAGGGAAACAACCGGAGAATGCGGCATGGCCAACCCTACACTTACCAAAAATCGAAATCAAACCACTATGAACAAGTAAACAACAGCACGCTATCACTCTCCATCATAACCAAAACAGAGGAATTTACAATCTCCAAGACCACGACACTCTGAGGGAACATTCTCTAACTCCTATCTTCCTCCATGATAACCTTCCACATCCAAATGATAATCCAGGACCACAATCTAAATGTGCACTCTCGGCAAGTCTCTCTCCTTATTGATAGGTTTTTTTTTTTTTTAACAAAGGGGAGGGGTAGGAAAATTGGGAAGATGAAATGGGGCAAGGATCATTAAAGGGTCAATAGCTAGGAGTAAGGGTAAGGACCTGATTCCCTCCGAAAGAAGGATGAATGGGGGGAACCTAGGCTCGCGTGGGCAGGGGCGCAACCCTGAAATAGATGAACACCACTGGGACTGTGGGGAACATCTACCCGCTACCCGTTAACCTCTTCTTCTTACCTTTCTATGACGGACTTTGGGTATTCGTTCCTTTCGCTCACCACTCTCACAGAAATTATTTCGTGTTGAGCTGTACTGGCTGGTTTCCTCTGAATCAGAATCAAGGCAACTTACCTCGCTACTTTCACTTCGCTTTGGATTATCCTTGTCGTCTAACTCCTCTGCTACAATTTCTTCCTTTTCTTCTACAATTTCCCTTTCTTCGTCCCCATAATCCAAATCAACCTCATGACACTGCACCTCCTCACCATCTTCCAGTTGCTCCTCTGATCCATCTTCAACCGCATCTTCGCCCAGCTCCTCACCAATTTCTTCATCACATTGGTCACCAGCCGCTTCACAAACTTCTTCACTAACCTCTTCTCCAATCTCATTTTCCCCAACACATTTATCATCAACATCATCGCCATCACCTCCACTTCCACCATCAGAACACTGCACATCTTCATCCTCTAGTTGCTCACCTGGTCTGCATGAAACTTCTCTCCGTTCCTCGGAATACTCAACACTACTTACAGAAGGCGTCTGCACATCCTCACACACTACATCTTTCTCACTCGCACACTCCACGACACTGCCACCAAATTTCTCCTCAACTTCTACCTCATCTACTTCTACCACACTTGCGGCATGAACATCCCCTTGTCCATCCACAACCTCAGAAACACTCGCAGCCCGGACATCCCTGTGTCCATCTGCAACTTCAGACTCTACAGTCTCTCTAACACCTACAACTATACCTTCCTGTGCAGCATCCGCAGACCGCTCTTCTGCCTCTTCTGTCGACTCCACTCCTTCACCACTTTCAGTAACTACAACGTCCTCAACATGTTCCACCCTTGAATCCAGCTGTCCAGGCTCATGTGCAATGACTAAATTAATTTCTATTGGCAATGGCAAAGCTACACTCTCAAGTGACTTCTCACATCCCTGCGTAGACGATGACGATATTACCGGATCTGGATCCGTCACGAACCGAGATGGAAATACCGGAACAAATTCTGCGGCATCTGGATTCAACCATGATGTCCTCTACGAGTCCTGTAACTCAGTATCAACAGCTGTTTCCTTGTCGTGCTGTATCGATCCACAGAAGCTATTCCGCTTTTCTTCTTCTGCTTCACCTTCTTCATCTACTACTCTCTTGGGCACTTGTACTTCCTCTGGAACCTTTAAAGTTTCCTTCTTCTCCGAATAGGGATAACGCCTTGGTACAGGCTCCCTACTTGCCGATGGTTGTTTCCTAACATAATTTCTTCTTCCCCTGTTAATTTCATATTTCTTTGTTTTCTGTGCTGTAGCTGTTGTTACCGTCTTCTCACTTGCCACCCCCTTGTAGCCTCCATCACTTCTGGAATATTCAGGCTTTCGGACAGTCTCTTGCGTTCTCCTCCAACCACCATGTTTGTCCTTTTTGGCTCTTCCTGATGAACCACTGGAGTATTGGACATCTGTAGCATCTCTTCCTCGGGACTCGTCAACCTCCTGGACCGTTCATGAAACCACACACAGCCGTTCAAGGTCCGCAAAACAACGTGGACGGTCCGCGAATGCCAAACGAGATCTCTCTTGGGGAGTCAGTCCTTCCAGAATCGCTTGTATCACTTCTGTCTCGGGCAACCCCAATCTTAACACCCGGGCAGCTTTCCGTATATCGTGCACGAAGTCCCCTAACGCCTCTCCGTTGGCCTGTAGGCGATAGAATTTTCAAGCTTAAGCTGGGCACGTCGTCGAATGGGTAGGAAGAAGTTCAACACCTCCCCATGGAAAGCATCAACACTGTCACCACGACGCAGAGTCTTGGTGGCCAGCTCAGCCAACGCACCCCGGCAATACGGGTATATAAGGGACAAGATCTCCCCATCGGACACCCCCGGGAAATCTGCCACCTGCAGGACCAGGTCCAAGAAAACCAGCAGCTGGTCCTCATCAAATCCATTCACCACCGGAAATTTCTGGAGAACGCCTGAAAGAGGGTGGGGCAATTCCTGATAGCATACTACCGCCAGAATTACACAATTCAAAACAAACAATAATAAAACAAATCCCCACTAAACACCTAACACAAACATGACCTACACAAACATATTCACAAGAATCAGAAAAAACCCAAGTACTGTCCTTCCTTTGAGCGACCCTCGGGTTCTCTAGCGCTGCGGAGACCTGGCCTATTCTGAACCATCTACTCACACCACAGAAGGAGACCAGTGACGACCAACAATACTGAACACACATAACATCAAACATCAATTTGACACACACGTCGTACCAACACATAACTCACAAAAACCAACTAACAATCAAAATCATAATTCGGGAATTAGTACCCCAACATCAACAGGACATAAGTCGGTGACGGTACCGACTTCCGATCGGGCCATACCGCATCCCGCTAATGTCACACGCTACACTCCGACCCTGAATCAACATTCCATCACCCAGGCCACCCTTGAGACTCCCCGGCAGTACAACCTATCACATTTTCCAAACACAAATAACCGCATCAGTGGTGCGACCCGACTCACAAGTTATACGACCTAAAATTAGCCTACACGGGCATATACCTAAGAAAACAATGTCATAACAATAGCCTAATATTTCTGAGTTAGCAAGCCCCGTCACACACCAGGACCCAAGGGTTCAACCCTAGAATGAACCACGCTCACTGCTACCGTTTGCAGTATCAGACTTTATAAACCACGCTCTGCGGTACCATTTGCAACCCCTCTTTCCTTTTATGTCTTTTATGTGTATAAAACAAACTTCTTTTTATTTAATTTTTTTTTTTTGAAAGAGAAGTCACAAGTTAATTAGAACTAGGCCGGAGCCTAGAGAAGCCAAAATTGTGCTGGGTCCAGTATGACGGGACTTGCAATGAAACTCGGCTGTAATATAACAATAACAGTTTTTATTGTATTCCATCATTCGCTACATGTAGATGAAACTTTATCACATAATTATGACAAATAAATCACAAATATATCATAAATAAATAAGCCCCATGTTTTAATAGTGTGAAAAGACAAGGTCTGTATATCAGTAACAAGTATTTATATATATATATATATATATATATATATATATATATATATATATATATATGTGTATAGAATGATGTTCAGTAAATATATAATTCTCCCCCATTTTGTGACTAGCTTAACATAGACAGAAACATAACAACATGTACAGAACATAAAGGCACATATACTCACAATTATACACAAATATCCTAAACACGAATGCCCCTGGAATGCACCAGCTTTGCAGGCAGTGTTACTACCTTGCCCAGAAACCAGCAGTGATAAATTTTCGCCCATCAGTCACCGTCATTCATCAGTTTCTATTAATCTAAATAAATGCGAAAACCCCAGAAAGGATGATAATCACTCATAACCCATAAGCAAGACCGGACCGCCCATATGTATAGAATTCCACAGATAATTGCCCCATCATGAGCATATGAAAATTTAAGTTCCTTCAACAGCATTAAATAAAAATTAAAAAGGACACTACATCACCTGATTTTAAGTAATTGTTATACGGTTCTAAAATGTTAATTTGTTTTACAAATTCAGAAGGATTCAATTAATCAGTATATACTTTACAAGTAGGAAAATTAATCAGTAGTTGCTTTACAAATTTAAAAAAATTAAACAGTATATGTTTTACAAGTAAAGAAAAATTAATCAGTAGAGACCTTGTAAGGTACAAAATTAATTAGTATATGCCCAGAAAAAATGTGCAAATTGCTTTCTATTAAAAGCCGACTGGCTATATATATATATATATATATAAAATGAATTTACCATAAGGACGGTTGTGCCCTAGCAGCTGTGGGAGCGCATATGTCTTTTATGTGTATAAAACAAACTTCTTTTTATTTAATTTTTTTTTTTGAAAGAGAAGTCACAAATTAATTACAACTAGGCCGGAGCCTAGAGAAGCCAAAATTGTGCTGGGTCCAGTATGAAGGGACTTGAATGAAACTCGGCTGTAATATAACAATAACAGTTTTTATTGTATCCCATCATTCGCTACATGTAGATGAAACTTTATCTCATAATTATCACAAATAAATCACAAATATATCATAAATAACTAAGCCCCATGTTTTAATAGTGTGAAAAGACAAGGTCTGTATATCAGTAACAAGTATTTATATATATATATATATATATATATATATATATATATTGTAACGTTACATAACCCTGTCCCAATAAACTAAATCATAATAACATCCATGTCAGAAATGGGTAACCTATGGCTCGCTCAAAATTAAATTATATCACTCAACATGATAAACAATTCGAGTGATATATGGTGCAAAGTTAGTTCTAGTGTACCCATTGAGGTGAAAAACAAAAGTGAAAGTAACGTATTACCAAACTGTGCTGTATGTTTGGAAATGATAAAACTATGAGAGTAGGATGTAATAATACTAATTGATTTTTGTAATTTTATTTATTTATTGTAATTTATAGTGTATGGACAACCACTTGTTATACATAAGTTAATGTTATATTTTTTAAAATATTTGTGTTGTAATATAGGATAACCCAGGGTTAGTTTTAAAGGACATAAAAATTTAATTACCAAAAGATAATAATAAATGAAAATAATACTATGAGGGAAATGGCAACAGGAAGTAGTGCCGTGTATGAATACTATTCGAGACTAAATAAATAATATATAAATTTATTTAAAGATAATAAAATGATAAAATACTTATATACAATGTCATAAGAAAATTAACCAAAACTTATTATGTAAATTAAATGGGTATAGAAACCAGAATGGAAAGGAATTATTTTTCCATAAATAAAATATAAATTTATAATAATTACAAAATGCCTGCATAATAAAAATACTATGTGTTACTAAGAGTGATGGAAAATAACAAGTATTGTTAAGAAAAAATTTTGAACAAAAAACGGTAGAGTTGAAGAAACGATGCGATTACAATTATAAAAAATAACCTTTTTTGGAACGTTGGAGGAGTTGAAATTAACGCAAGATTAACGAACAGCATGACCACTATCTAATTATACCTGATTAATCCAAATTAAATGGTTATATTCATTAATAAACAGTGAATGAAAACCTTCTGAGGATCCAACATGGTTCGGCCTAGTTCTCGTTGATAATTGAAAAATACTCCAGACAAAAAGGAAATTATCACGCAAGACGCACCTCATCACAGAATAAAACTTCAATCCAGTAAGAATCATACGGAGCGAGGTAATATAAACATTTTTTCGTAATAATTCAAGAAGAAAACTCATTCTGTACGGTAATATAGCACAAAAAATAATCATTTGATCATGTGTTTTTTAAAGTAAACAAATACACGCTGCTCTCTTACGGCAATTCCTGGAACTACATACTACATGAAAAATAAACAAAATTATTTATTAATTTTTCGGTATTTGTAAAGCGTAGTAATTATCCATTTCTGACACTCTCGTAACTAAAAGAACTTACCCTGACCCCTGGGCATTTATTAAGAATTATGTATTAATTGATGTTTTTTATTATAGCGTAAAAATTGGGTAAATAACACCATATATGCTTTGCTCCTTAGACAACTCTATGTTTACTCTGTAAAGTCGAGATGATGTTTTATTGAAGATAAGATTAATTGTGATACCTATATTTTGGTGGCAGGAGACAAAAGTCAATAATAAATAAAGCAATATTATTGAAAATTAATCTTGAATAATAAAGTGTTATAATTTATTGTAGTGGGTAGTTGTAATAAATTTCAGCACAACAAACAGAAGAAATCGTCTAAACTGAGTGGAAGTAATGATACTTACTCTCTCTTCTGCATAAGGCTGAACAACTTCCCTCCTTGACCCCAAATCACACACTCTCGATTTCTCTTCAGATTGAGTAAAACAAAATAATAAATAAAATCCTTTATTTATACTTTTTAAAACGTCAGTTAGTATAATTCAAAAGTGACGCATACTACGTGGGGCATATAAAATAACTCTACTATATCTCACTGCGAAATGTTATAGATTTGGCGAACCCAACATTTGGGGCTTGACTAAAGGTGTACGTTTCGCTAAGACCTCAATTAAGTAGTACGTTATAGATTTGGCGTACAACTGTGGGACTGAATTAACGAAACCTGAAATTGCAATACACTCGTAAGTGGTGGACGCCTCACATTAAGTAGTACATTATAGATTTGCCGCCTGCAACGTGGGGCTTAAACGAAAACGAGGACGCCTAAGTGATGTTACAGATTTGGCGCTCAACGTAAAAGGGCGGTAATTAGAAAAGAATTTTGATATTTAATAAAAATATATACCAAAAAATCTAATTATCGTTGGCAGTTATGAGAAAACAAGAAATGCCTAATACCCGAGGAAAATCGAAGAAGAGGGCAGAAGAAAAGGAGACTGAATAAGGTGGACAGGAACAAGAATTAGAGTTAGTCACGGACAGTGAAATGGACCAACAGACAGGCGATAAGGAAGAAACCGAAGTAGTTATGGACCCGGAAAAGGAAATAGTTGAAGAGGATGCCCAAGGGGACCAACCAGATAAATCCACCCAAAAAGAAGACATGAGCATGCAGGAGATGTTGAGAATTATTATGGAAAGCAATAAACAAACAAAATTTAGGAAACAGGAGGAAACTTCAAAGAAACAATACAAGCAAACTAATGAGAAAATAGACAGCATTCAGGAAAGTTTAGTCAAACAATTAAATGAAAAAATAGAGACCATTCATGGAAATATCAAACAAACCATGAATGAACAATACAATGAACTGAAAGAAATGGTTGAAGGACAAAGAGAAGAGATGAATGCAAAATTTGAAGAGAATAATAAGAATTTAAAACAATTTGAGTGTAAAATGGAGAATTTCAATAAGGAGATATGGGAAACTTTCGGGGAGAAGTTTGAAAATGTTAAGACACTTAGACAGAAAGCAGATACATACAAGGAGGAGACAAATAAACAAATGGACCATAGTGTCAAGAATTTGGATGAAACATCAGACAGCACTTCAGAAGGTATTAAAGTAAGTCCGAATACAGAAGAGAGTAGGAAGGAAATAGAAATTACAGAATACCAAGGTGTAATGCCATCTGAAAATAAAAATAGCCACAACAAAAAGGATGTTCAAACCGTGGAAAAGAAGACCAAGAAAATAATAAAAACATGTAGAAAGAGAATAATAAATACCAAGGAAGAATGGGAGATGATTACAGGTGGATTAATTAAGGTATTCAACCTTCCAATTAACGAACAGAGGGAGTTAATTAAGTTTACATCCCAGTTAAATGTGTCCACGATGGAAGTGTATCAGACAATATCAGTCGTATCTTCAAGATGGAATACAACATTCAAATATTTGGCAAATAATCCAGAGGTAAAAGGGAATGGAATGAGATTAAATATGAGCAACTATGTTATGTTAGAGGAGGTACAATACTTGTTAGTTAAAAAGGAACGAACTATGACGGAAGACCGGTACTTAAGTGAAAGTTTCATAGCAGCAAAGTGGGAGAGCCGGATGGTAAGAAGATTATCAAGGAGAGAATTAATTCCGAACACCCCAGTAATCCGAGTAAAGGGAGTACCTGAAATAATGGACCACGGTTAAACAGACTCCAAACAAACCAGAAAAAAGGGACGGATTTTATGGATACAGGACCAAGCAACCCATTGTAAATAAAAACCCCAAAATTCTAAAAGTATGTAAGGACATCTTACTCAACTTATTTCGAACAATATAATTTAAAATGAAGAGAATAAAAACCCCAAAATTCTAAAAGTATGTAAGAACAACTTACTCAACAATTTATCCAGGAACAAGACGATTTAATAAAAAGCATGTAAGGACATCTTACTCAAGTTATTTTGAAACCATATAATTTAAAGTGAAGAGTATATAAGAACAGATTATATAATTTAATTATAAATAACTGATTTAAACTGAAATAATAGGAAAAAGTAATATTTGTAATGGTAACAAACAGAAAAAAAAATTTAAATGAACAAAAACAATTGATGGTAATGTGCTCAGATAAGAAGAATAACGAGTAATTTAATGACTCCAATGAAACTGAAGGAGGATGATAATTAATACAACAAAAATTTGAATTTCTCGGAATTGAAGATTAGATAAGAAGAAATGATACGGAGAAATATGTCACAAGAAGTAAAGTCAAAAGAATTTTAACATAAGGCCTATCAATGATGTTATATGCTATTAGTCAATGAAAAAGAAGAAGGAATCAAGGAGAAGAAGACATATATAAATAAATACAAACAGCTACAGTATGAAGAATCCCAAAAGTGTTTGGTACTAGTCGCTAATTGACTACTACTTATAATTTTTTTATTTTTATGTATTGACCGTAGAAATGTATCGGCAATAATTTTTATGAGCAGGGATGATGTTCCCCTGGTCTCAGAAGGTGTAAGGATGGACAGCGGTGTAGGGACCCAGAGTGGCCACCCGACTGGAACCACCGCACAAGATAGGGAAAAATGTTAGGGAAATTGAATATTTAAGGGATAATAATTATAAAATAGCTGAAAGGATTGATATTAGATTCCAGAAGTATAAATGAAGAAAATAGAAGGACGATAGCAGACCGAAGCTTAATTGATAAAGCGAGTTTATAAAAAAAGTAAATAGAAATGAGTGTTAAAACAAGTTTAATATGATTAGTGTGACCAGTCCTTATCAAATAAAATGTGGAAGTACTACTACCCAGAAATGAATAATTGATGAATTTGCCTCCAAGAGAGAGAGAGTTAAGTAAGAAAACAGCAATTACCACCAGTGTGAATTACCAGTCAGTTTATAACCAGTTGAAATAAAACACTATTATGAAGATAAAGAAGAGTTAAGAAAATGGAAATAATCAACAATTTATTTTTAATAAACAAGTTAAACTGAAATAAATTTGTTCTATTGGGGGGGCTTTATGTAACGTTACATAACCCTGTCCCAATAAACTAAATCATAATAACATCCATGTCAGAAATGGGTAACCTATGGCTCGCTCAAAATTAAATTATATCACTCAACATGATAAACAATTCGAGTGATATATGGTGCAAAGTGAGTTCTAGTGTACCCATTGAGGTGAAAAAGAAAAGTGAAAGTAACGTATTACCAAACTGTGCTGTATGTTTGGAAATTATAAAACTATGAGAGTAGGATGTAATAATACTAATTGATTTTTGTAATTTTATTTATTTATTGTAATTTATAGTGTATGGACAACCACTTGTTATACATAAGTTAATGTTATATTTTTTAAAATATTTGTGTTGTAATATAGGATAACCCAGGGTTAGTTTTAAAGGACATAAAAATTTAATTACCAAAAGATAATAATAAATGAAAATAATACTATGAGGGAAATGGCAACAGGAAGTAGTGCCGTGTATGAATACTATTCGAGACTAAATAAATAATATATAAATTTATTTAAAGATAATAAAATGATAAAATACTTATATACAATGTCATAAGAAAATTAACCAAAACTTATTATGTAAATTAAATGGGTATAGAAACCGGAATGGAAAGGAATTATTTTTCCATAAATAAAATATAAATTTATAATAATTACAAAATGCCTGCATAATAAAAATACTATGTGTTACTAAGAGTGATGGAAAATAACAAGTATTGTTAAGAAAAAATTTTGAACAAAAAACGGTAGAGTTGAAGAAACGATGCGATTACAATTATAAAAAATAACCTTTTTTGGAATGTTGGAGGAGTTGAAATTAACGCAAGATTAACAAACAGCATGACCACTATCTAATTATACCTGATTAATCCAAATTAAATGGTTATATTCATTAATAAACAGTGAATGAAAACCTTCTGAGGATCCAACATGGTTCGGCCTAGTTCTCGTTGATAATTGAAAAATACTCCAGACAAAAAGGAAATTATCACGCAAGACGCACCTCATCACAGAATAAAACTTCAATCCAGTAAGAATCATACGGAGCGAGGTAATATAAACATTTTTTTGTAATAATTCAAGAAGAAAACTCATTCTGTACGGTAATATAGCACAAAAAATAATCATTTGATCATGTGTTTTTTAAAGTAAACAAATACACGCTGCTCTCTTACGGCAATTCCTGGAACTACATACTACATGAAAAATAAACAAAATTATTTATTAATTTTTCGGTATTTGTAAAGCGTAGTAATTATCCATTTCTGACACTCTCGTAACTAAAAGAACTTACCCTGACCCCTGGGCAATTATTAAGAATTATGTATTAATTGATGTTTTTTATTATAGCGTAAAAATTGGGTAAATAACACCATATATGCTTTGCTCCTTAGACAACTCTATGTTTACTCTGTAAAGTCGAGATGATGTTTTATTGAAGATAAGATTAATTGTGATACCTATATTTTGGTGGCAGGAGACAAAAGTCAATAATAAATAAAGCAATATTATTGAAAATTAATCTTGAATAATAAAGTGTTATAATTTATTGTAGTGGGTAGTTGTAATAAATTTCAGCACAACAAACAGAAAAAATCGTCTAAACTGAGTGGAAGTAATGATACTTACTCTCTCTTCTGCATAAGGCTGAACAACTTCCCTCCTTGACCCCAAATCACACACTCTCGATTTCTCTTCAGATTGAGTAAAACAAAATAATAAATAAAATCCTTTATTTATACTTTTTAAAACGTCAGTTAGTATAATTCAAAAGTGACGCATACTACGTGGGGCATATAAAATAACTCTACTATATCTCACTGCGAAACGTTATAGATTTGGCGAACCCAACATTTGGGGCTTGACTAAAGGTGTACGTTTCGCTAAGACCTCAATTAAGTAGTACGTTATAGATTTGGCGTACAACTGTGGGACTGAATTAACGAAACCTGAAATTGCAATACACTCGTAAGTGGTGGACGCCTCACATTAAGTAGTACGTTATAGATTTGCCGCCTGCAACGTGGGGCTTAAACGAAAACGAGGACGCCTAAGTGACGTTACAGATTTGGCGCTCAACGTAAAAGGGCGGTAATTAGAAAAGAATTTTGATATTTAATAAAAATATATACCAAAAAATCTAATTATCGTTGGCAGTTATGAGAAAACAAGAAATGCCTAATACCCGAGGAAAATCGAAGAAGAGGGCAGAAGAAAAGGAGACTGAAGAAGGTGGACAGGAACAAGAATTAGAGTTAGTCACGGACAGTGAAATGGACCAACAGACAGGCGATAAAGAAGAAACCGAAGTAGTTATGGACCCGGAAAAGGAAATAGTTGAAGAGGATGCCCAAGGGGACCAACCAGATAAATCCACCCAAAAAGAAGACATGAGCATGCAGGAGATGTTGAGAATTATTATGGAAAGCAATAAACAAACAAATGATAAAATAGACGAAAAATTTAGGAAACAGGAGGAAACTTCAAAGAAACAAAACAAGCAAACTAATGAGAAAATAGACAGCATTCAGGAAAGTTTAGTCAAACAATTAAATGAAAAAATAGAGACCATTCATGGAAATATCAAACAAACCATGAATGAACAATACAATGAACTGAAAGAAATGGTTGAAGGACAAAGAGAAGAGATGAATGCAAAATTTGAAGAGAATAATAAGAATTTAAAACAATTTGAGTGTAAAATGGAGAATTTCAATAAGGAGATATGGGAAACTTTCGGGGAGAAGTTTGAAAATGTTAAGACACTTAGACAGAAAGCAGATACATACAAGGAGGAGACAAATAAACAAATGGACCATAGTGTCAAGAATTTGGATGAAACATCAGACAGCACTTCAGAAGGTATTAAAGTAAGTCCGAATACAGAAGAGAGTAGGAAGGAAATAGAAATTACAGAATACCAAGGTGTAATGCCATCTGAAAATAAAAATAGCCACAACAAAAAGGATGTTCAAACCGTGGAAAAGAAGACCAAGAAAATAATAAAAACATGTAGAAAGAGAATAATAAATACCAAGGAAGAATGGGAGATGATTACAGGTGGATTAATTAAGGTATTCAACCTTCCAATTAACGAACAGAGGGAGTTAATTAAGTTTACATCCCAGTTAAATGTGTCCACGATGGAAGTGTATCAGACAATATCAGTCGTATCTTCAAGATGGAATACAACATTCAAATATTTGGCAAATAATCCAGAGGTAAAAGGGAATGGAATGAGATTAAATATGAGCAACTATGTTATGTTAGAGGAGGTACAATACTTGTTAGTTAAAAAGGAACGAACTATGACGGAAGACCGGTACTTAAGTGAAAGTTTCATAGCAGCAAAGTGGGAGAGCCGGATGGTAAGAAGATTATCAAGGAGAGAATTAATTCCGAACACCCCAGTAATCCGAGTAAAGGGAGTACCTGAAATAATGGACCACGGTTAAACAGACTCCAAACAAACCAGAAAAAAGGGACGGATTTTATGGATACAGGACCAAGCAACCCATTGTAAATAAAAACCCCAAAATTCTAAAAGTATGTAAGGACATCTTACTCAACTTATTTCGAACAATATAATTTAAAATGAAGAGAATAAAAACCCCAAAATTCTAAAAGTATGTAAGAACAACTTACTCAACAATTTATCCAGGAACAAGACGATTTAATAAAAAGCATGTAAGGACATCTTACTCAAGTTATTTTGAAACCATATAATTTAAAGTGAAGAGTATATAAGAACAGATTATATAATTTAATTATAAATAACTGATTTAAACTGAAATAATAGGAAAAAGTAATATTTGTAATGGTAACAAACAGAAAAAAAAATTTAAATGAACAAAAACAATTGATGGTAATGTGCTCAGATAAGAAGAATAACGAGTAATTTAATGACTCCAATGAAACTGAAGGAGGATGATAATTAATACAACAAAAATTTGAATTTCTCGGAATTGAAGATTAGATAAGAAGAAATGATACGGAGAAATATGTCACAAGAAGTAAAGTCAAAAGAATTTTAACATAAGGCCTATCAATGATGTTATATGCTATTAGTCAATGAAAAAGAAGAAGGAATCAAGGAGAAGAAGACATATATAAATAAATACAAACAGCTACAGTATGAAGAATCCCAAAAGTGTTTGGTACTAGTCGCTAATTGACTACTACTTATAATTTTTTTATTTTTATGTATTGACCGTAGAAATGTATCGGCAATAATTTTTATGAGCAGGGATGATGTTCCCCTGGTCTCAGAAGGTGTAAGGATGGACAGCGGTGTAGGGACCCAGAGTGGCCACCCGACTGGAACCACCGCACAAGATAGGGAAAAATGTTAGGGAAATTGAATATTTAAGGGATAATAATTATAAAATAGCTGAAAGGATTGATATTAGATTCCAGAAGTATAAATGAAGAAAATAGAAGGACGATAGCAGACCGAAGCTTAATTGATAAAGCGAGTTTATAAAAAAAGTAAATAGAAATGAGTGTTAAAACAAGTTTAATATGATTAGTGTGACCAGTCCTTATCAAATAAAATGTGGAAGTACTACTACCCAGAAATGAATAATTGATGAATTTGCCTCCAAGAGAGAGAGAGTTAAGTAAGAAAACAGCAATTACCACCAGTGTGAATTACCAGTCAGTTTATAACCAGTTGAAATAAAACACTGTTATGAAGATAAAGAAGAGTTAAGAAAATGGAAATAATCAACAATTTATTTTTAATAAACAAGTTAAACTGAAATAAATTTGTTCTAGTGGGGGGGCTTTATGTAACGTTACATAACCCTGTCCCAATAAACTAAATCATAATAACATCCATGTCAGAAATGGGTAACCTATGGCTCGCTCAAAATTAAATTATATCACTCAACATGATAAACAATTCGAGTGATATATGGTGCAAAGTGAGTTCTAGTGTACCCATTGAGGTGAAAAAGAAAAGTGAAAGTAACGTATTACCAAACTGTGCTGTATGTTTGGAAATGATAAAACTATGAGAGTAGGATGTAATAATACTAATTGATTTTTGTAATTTTATTTATTTATTGTAATTTATAGTGTATGGACAACCACTTGTTATACATAAGTTAATGTTACATTTTTTTAAATATTTGTGTTGTAATATAGGATAACCCAGGGTTAGTTTTAAAGGACATAAAAATTTAATTACCAAAAGATAATAATAAATGAAAATAATACTATGAGGGAAATGGCAACAGGAAGTAGTGCCGTGTATGAATACTATTCGAGACTAAATAAATAATATATAAATTTATTTAAAGATAATAAAATGATAAAATACTTATATACAATGTCATAAGAAAATTAACCAAAACTTATTATGTAAATTAAATGGGTATAGAAACCGGAATGGAAAGGAATTATTTTTCCATAAATAAAATATAAATTTATAATAATTACAAAATGCCTGCATAATAAAAATACTATGTGTTACTAAGAGTGATGGAAAATAACAAGTATTGTTAAGAAAAAATTTTGAACAAAAAACGGTAGAGTTGAAGAAACGATGCGATTACAATTATAAAAAATAACCTTTTTTGGAACGTTGGAGGAGTTGAAATTAACGCAAGATTAACAAACAGCATGACCACTATCTAATTATACCTGATTAATCCAAATTAAATGGTTATATTCATTAATAAACAGTGAATGAAAACCTTCTGAGGATCCAACATGGTTCGGCCTAGTTCTCGTTGATAATTGAAAAATACTACAGATGAAAAGGAAATTATCACGCAAGATGCACCTCATCACAGAATAAAACTTCAATCCAGTAAGAATCATACGGAGCGAGGTAATATAAACATTTTTTCGTAATAATTCAAGAAGAAAACTCATTCTGTACGGTAATATAGCACAAAAAATAATCATTTGATCATGTGTTTTTTAAAGTAAACAAATACACGCTGCTCTCTTATGGCAATTCCTGGAACTACATACTACATGAAAAGTAAACAAAATTATTTATTAATTTTTCGGTATTTGTAAAGCGTAGTAATTATCCATTTCTGACACTCTCGTAACTAAAAGAACTTACCCTGACCCCTGGGCAATTATTAAGAATTATGTATTAATTGATGTTTTTTATTATAGCGTAAAAATTGGGTAAATAACACCATATATGCGTTGCTCCTTAGACAACTCTATGTTTACTCTGTAAAGTCGAGATGATGTTTTATTGAAGATAAGATTAATTGTGATACCTATATTTTGGTGGCAGGAGACAAAAGTCAATAATAAATAAAGCAATATTATTGAAAATTAATCTTGAATAATAAAGTGTTATAATTTATTGTAGTGGGTAGTTGTAATAAATTTCAGCACAACAAACAGAAGAAATCGTCTAAACTGAGTGGAAGTAATGATACTTACTCTCTCTTCTGCATAAGGCTGAACAACTTCCCTCCTTGACCCCAAATCACACACTCTCGATTTCTCTTCAGATTGAGTAAAACAAAATAATAAATAAAATCCTTTATTTATACTTTTTAAAACGTCAGTTAGTATAATTCAAAAGTGACGCATACTACGTGGGGCATATAAAATAACTCTACTATATCTCACTGCGAAACGTTATAGATTTGGCGAACCCAACATTTGGGGCTTGACTAAAGGTGTACGTTTCGCTAAGACCTCAATTAAGTAGTACGTTATAGTTTTGGCGTACAACTGTGGGACTGAATTAACGAAACCTGAAATTGCAATACACTCGTAAGTGGTGGACGCCTCACATTAAGTAGTACGTTATAGATTTGCCGCCTGCAACGTGGGGCTTAAACGAAAACGAGGACGCCTAAGTGACGTTACAGATTTGGCGCTCAACGTAAAAGGGCGGTAATTAGAAAAGAATTTTGATATTTAATAAAAATATATACCAAAAAATCTAATTATCGTTGGCAGTTATGAGAAAACAAGAAATGCCTAATACCCGAGGAAAATCGAAGAAGAGGGCAGAAGAAAAGGAGACTGAAGAAGGTGGACAGGAACAAGAATTAGAGTTAGTCACGGACAGTGAAATGGACCAACAGACAGGCGATAAAGAAGAAACCGAAGTAGTTATGGACCCGGAAAAGGAAATAGTTGAAGAGGATGCCCAAGGGGACCAACCAGATAAATCCACCCAAAAAGAAGACATGAGCATGCAGGAGATGTTGAGAATTATTATGGAAAGCAATAAACAAACAAATGATAAAATAGACGAAAAATTTAGGAAACAGGAGGAAACTTCAAAGAAACAAAACAAGCAAACTAATGAGAAAATAGACAGCATTCAGGAAAGTTTAGTCAAACAATTAAATGAAAAAATAGAGACCATTCATGGAAATATCAAACAAACCATGAATGAACAATACAATGAACTGAAAGAAATGGTTGAAGGACAAAGAGAAGAGATGAATGCAAAATTTGAAGAGAATAATAAGAATTTAAAACAATTTGAGTGTAAAATGGAGAATTTCAATAAGGAGATATGGGAAACTTTCGGGGAGAAGTTTGAAAATGTTAAGACACTTAGACAGAAAGCAGATACATACAAGGAGGAGACAAATAAACAAATGGACCATAGTGTCAAGAATTTGGATGAAACATCAGACAGCACTTCAGAAGGTATTAAAGTAAGTCCGAATACAGAAGAGAGTAGGAAGGAAATAGAAATTACAGAATACCAAGGTGTAATGCCATCTGAAAATAAAAATAGCCACAACAAAAAGGATGTTCAAACCGTGGAAAAGAAGACCAAGAAAATAATAAAAACATGTAGAAAGAGAATAATAAATACCAAGGAAGAATGGGAGATGATTACAGGTGGATTAATTAAGGTATTCAACCTTCCAATTAACGAACAGAGGGAGTTAATTAAGTTTACATCCCAGTTAAATGTGTCCACGATGGAAGTGTATCAGACAATATCAGTCGTATCTTCAAGATGGAATACAACATTCAAATATTTGGCAAATAATCCAGAGGTAAAAGGGAATGGAATGAGATTAAATATGAGCAACTATGTTATGTTAGAGGAGGTACAATACTTGTTAGTTAAAAAGGAACGAACTATGACGGAAGACCGGTACTTAAGTGAAAGTTTCATAGCAGCAAAGTGGGAGAGCCGGATGGTAAGAAGATTATCAAGGAGAGAATTAATTCCGAACACCCCAGTAATCCGAGTAAAGGGAGTACCTGAAATAATGGACCACGGTTAAACAGACTCCAAACAAACCAGAAAAAAGGGACGGATTTTATGGATACAGGACCAAGCAACCCATTGTAAATAAAAACCCCAAAATTCTAAAAGTATGTAAGGACATCTTACTCAACTTATTTCGAACAATATAATTTAAAATGAAGAGAATAAAAACCCCAAAATTCTAAAAGTATGTAAGAACAACTTACTCAACAATTTATCCAGGAACAAGACGATTTAATAAAAAGCATGTAAGGACATCTTACTCAAGTTATTTTGAAACCATATAATTTAAAGTGAAGAGTATATAAGAACAGATTATATAATTTAATTATAAATAACTGATTTAAACTGAAATAATAGGAAAAAGTAATATTTGTAATGGTAACAAACAGAAAAAAAAATTTAAATGAACAAAAACAATTGATGGTAATGTGCTCAGATAAGAAGAATAACGAGTAATTTAATGACTCCAATGAAACTGAAGGAGGATGATAATTAATACAACAAAAATTTGAATTTCTCGGAATTGAAGATTAGATAAGAAGAAATGATACGGAGAAATATGTCACAAGAAGTAAAGTCAAAAGAATTTTAACATAAGGCCTATCAATGATGTTATATGCTATTAGTCAATGAAAAAGAAGAAGGAATCAAGGAGAAGAAGACATATATAAATAAATACAAACAGCTACAGTATGAAGAATCCCAAAAGTGTTTGGTACTAGTCGCTAATTGACTACTACTTATAATTTTTTTATTTTTATGTATTGACCGTAGAAATGTATCGGCAATAATTTTTATGAGCAGGGATGATGTTCCCCTGGTCTCAGAAGGTGTAAGGATGGACAGCGGTGTAGGGACCCAGAGTGGCCACCCGACTGGAACCACCGCACAAGATAGGGAAAAATGTTAGGGAAATTGAATATTTAAGGGATAATAATTATAAAATAGCTGAAAGGATTGATATTAGATTCCAGAAGTATAAATGAAGAAAATAGAAGGACGATAGCAGACCGAAGCTTAATTGATAAAGCGAGTTTATAAAAAAAGTAAATAGAAATGAGTGTTAAAACAAGTTTAATATGATTAGTGTGACCAGTCCTTATCAAATAAAATGTGGAAGTACTACTACCCAGAAATGAATAATTGATGAATTTGCCTCCAAGAGAGAGAGAGTTAAGTAAGAAAACAGCAATTACCACCAGTGTGAATTACCAGTCAGTTTATAACCAGTTGAAATAAAACACTGTTATGAAGATAAAGAAGAGTTAAGAAAATGGAAATAATCAACAATTTATTTTTAATAAACAAGTTAAACTGAAATAAATTTGTTCTAGTGGGGGGGCTTTATGTAACGTTACATAACCCTGTCCCAATAAACTAAATCATAATAACATCCATGTCAGAAATGGGTAACCTATGGCTCGCTCAAAATTAAATTATATCACTCAACATGATAAACAATTCGAGTGATATATGGTGCAAAGTGAGTTCTAGTGTACCCATTGAGGTGAAAAAGAAAAGTGAAAGTAACGTATTACCAAACTGTGCTGTATGTTTGGAAATGATAAAACTATGAGAGTAGGATGTAATAATACTAATTGATTTTTGTAATTTTATTTATTTATTGTAATTTATAGTGTATGGACAACCACTTGTTATACATAAGTTAATGTTACATTTTTTAAAATATTTGTGTTGTAATATAGGATAACCCAGGGTTAGTTTTAAAGGACATAAAAATTTAATTACCAAAAGATAATAATAAATGAAAATAATACTATGAGGGAAATGGCAACAGGAAGTAGTGCCGTGTATGAATACTATTCGAGACTAAATAAATAATATATAAATTTATTTAAAGATAATAAAATGATAAAATACTTATATACAATGTCATAAGAAAATTAACCAAAACTTATTATGTAAATTAAATGGGTATAGAAACCGGAATGGAAAGGAATTATTTTTCCATAAATAAAATATAAATTTATAATAATTACAAAATGCCTGCATAATAAAAATACTATGTGTTACTAAGAGTGATGGAAAATAACAAGTATTGTTAAGAAAAAATTTTGAACAAAAAACGGTAGAGTTGAAGAAACGATGCGATTACAATTATAAAAAATAACCTTTTTTGGAACGTTGGAGGAGTTGAAATTAACGCAAGATTAACAAACAGCATGACCACTATCTAATTATACCTGATTAATCCAAATTAAATGGTTATATTCATTAATAAACAGTGAATGAAAACCTTCTGAGGATCCAACATGGTTCGGCCTAGTTCTCGTTGATAATTGAAAAATACTACAGATGAAAAGGAAATTATCATGCAAGACGCACCTCATCACAGAATAAAACTTCAATCCAGTAAGAATCATACGGAGCGAGGTAATATAAACATTTTTTCGTAATAATTCAAGAAGAAAACTCATTCTGTACGGTAATATAGCACAAAAAATAATCATTTGATCATGTGTTTTTAAAGTAAACAAATACACGCTGCTCTCTTACGGCAATTCCTGGAACTACATGAAAAATAAACAAAATTATTTATTAATTTTTCGGTATTTGTAAAGCGTAGTAATTATCCATTTCTGACACTCTCGTAACTAAAAGAACTTACCCTGACCCCTGGGCAATTATTAAGAATTATGTATTAATTGATGTTTTTTATTATAGCGTAAAAATTGGGTAAATAACACCATATATGCTTTGCTCCTTAGACAACTCTATGTTTACTCTGTAAAGTCGAGATGATGTTTTATTGAAGATAAGATTAATTGTGATACCTATATTTTGGTGGCAGGAGACAAAAGTCAATAATAAATAAAGCAATATTATTGAAAATTAATCTTGAATAATAAAGTGTTATAATTTATTGTAGTGGGTAGTTGTAATAAATTTCAGCACAACAAACAGAAGAAATCGTCTAAACTGAGTGGAAGTAATGATACTTACTCTCTCTTCTGCATAAGGCTGAACAACTTCCCTCCTTGACCCCAAATCACACACTCTCGATTTCTCTTCAGATTGAGTAAAACAAAATAATAAATAAAATCCTTTATTTATACTTTTTAAAACGTCAGTTAGTATAATTCAAAAGTGACGCATACTACGTGGGGCATATAAAATAACTCTACTATATCTCACTGCGAAACGTTATAGATTTGGCGAACCCAACATTTGGGGCTTGACTAAAGGTGTACGTTTCGCTAAGACCTCAATTAAGTAGTACGTTATAGATTTGGCGTACAACTGTGGGACTGAATTAACGAAACCTGAAATAGCAATACACTCGTAAGTGGTGGACGCCTCACATTAAGTAGTACGTTATAGATTTGCCGCCTGCAACGTGGGGCTTAAACGAAAACGAGGACGCCTAAGTGACGTTACAGATTTGGCGCTCAATGTAAAAGGGCGGTAATTAGAAAAGAATTTTGATATTTAATAAAAATATATACCAAAAAATCTAATTATCGTTGGCAGTTATGAGAAAACAAGTAATGCCTAATACCCGAGGAAAATCGAAGAAGAGGGCAGAAGAAAAGGAGACTGAAGAAGGTGGACAGGAACAAGAATTAGAGTTAGTCACGGACAGTGAAATGGACCAACAGACAGGCGATAAAGAAGAAACCGAAGTAGTTATGGACCCGGAAAAGGAAATAGTTGAAGAGGATGCCCAAGGGGACCAACCAGACAAATCCACCCAAAAAGAAGACATGAGCATGCAGGAGATGTTGAGAATTATTATGGAAAGCAATAAACAAACAAATGATAAAATAGACGAAAAATTTAGGAAACAGGAGGAAACTTCAAAGAAACAATACAAGCAAACTAATGAGAAAATAGACAGCATTCAGGAAAGTTTAGTCAAACAATTAAATGAAAAAATAGAGACCATTCATGGAAATATCAAACAAACCATGAATGAACAATACAATGAACTGAAAGAAATGGTTGAAGGACAAAGAGAAGAGATGAATGCAAAATTTGAAGAGAATAATAAGAATTTAAAACAATTTGAGTGTAAAATGGAGAATTTCAATAAGGAGATATGGGAAACTTTCGGGGAGAAGTTTGAAAATGTTAAGACACTTAGACAGAAAGCAGATACATACAAGGAGGAGACAAATAAACAAATGGACCATAGTGTCAAGAATTTGGATGAAACATCAGACAGCACTTCAGAAGGTATTAAAGTAAGTCCGAATACAGAAGAGAGTAGGAAGGAAATAGAAATTACAGAATACCAAGGTGTAATGCCATCTGAAAATAAAAATAGCCACAACAAAAAGGATGTTCAAACCGTGGAAAAGAAGACCAAGAAAATAATAAAAACATGTAGAAAGAGAATAATAAATACCAAGGAAGAATGGGAGATGATTACAGGTGGATTAATTAAGGTATTCAACCTTCCAATTAACGAACAGAGGGAGTTAATTAAGTTTACATCCCAGTTAAATGTGTCCACGATGGAAGTGTATCAGACAATATCAGTCGTATCTTCAAGATGGAATACAACATTCAAATATTTGGCAAATAATCCAGAGGTAAAAGGGAATGGAATGAGATTAAATATGAGCAACTATGTTATGTTAGAGGAGGTACAATACTTGTTAGTTAAAAAGGAACGAACTATGACGGAAGACCGGTACTTAAGTGAAAGTTTCATAGCAGCAAAGTGGGAGAGCCGGATGGTAAGAAGATTATCAAGGAGAGAATTAATTCCGAACACCCCAGTAATCCGAGTAAAGGGAGTACCTGAAATAATGGACCACGGTTAAACAGACTCCAAACAAACCAGAAAAAAGGGACGGATTTTATGGATACAGGACCAAGCAACCCATTGTAAATAAAAACCCCAAAATTCTAAAAGTATGTAAGGACATCTTACTCAACTTATTTCGAACAATATAATTTAAAATGAAGAGAATAAAAACCCCAAAATTCTAAAAGTATGTAAGAACAACTTACTCAACAATTTATCCAGGAACAAGACGATTTAATAAAAAGCATGTAAGGACATCTTACTCAAGTTATTTTGAAACCATATAATTTAAAGTGAAGAGTATATAAGAACAGATTATATAATTTAATTATAAATAACTGATTTAAACTGAAATAATAGGAAAAAGTAATATTTGTAATGGTAACAAACAGAAAAAAAAATTTAAATGAACAAAAACAATTGATGGTAATGTGCTCAGATAAGAAGAATAACGAGTAATTTAATGACTCCAATGAAACTGAAGGAGGATGATAATTAATACAACAAAAATTTGAATTTCTCGGAATTGAAGATTAGATAAGAAGAAATGATACGGAGAAATAGGTCACAAGAAGTAAAGTCAAAAGAATTTTAACATAAGGCCTATCAATGATGTTATATGCTATTAGTCAATGAAAAAGAAGAAGGAATCAAGGAGAAGAAGACATATATAAATAAATACAAACAGCTACAGTATGAAGAATCCCAAAAGTGTTTGGTACTAGTCGCTAATTGACTACTACTTATAATTTTTTTATTTTTATGTATTGACCGTAGAAATGTATCGGCAATGATTTTTATGAGCAGGGATGATGTTCCCCTGGTCTCAGAAGGTGTAAGGATGGACAGCGGTGTAGGGACCCAGAGTGGCCACCCGACTGGAACCACCGCACAAGATAGGGAAAAATGTTAGGGAAATTGAATATTTAAGGGATAATAATTATAAAATAGCTGAAAGGATTGATATTAGATTCCAGAAGTATAAATGAAGAAAATAGAAGGACGATAGCAGACCGAAGCTTAATTGATAAAGCGAGTTTATAAAAAAAGTAAATAGAAATGAGTGTTAAAACAAGTTTAATATGATTAGTGTGACCAGTCCTTATCAAATAAAATGTGGAAGTACTACTACCCAGAAATGAATAATTGATGAATTTGCCTCCAAGAGAGAGAGAGTTAAGTAAGAAAACAGCAATTACCACCAGTGTGAATTACCAGTCAGTTTATAACCAGTTGAAATAAAACACTATTATGAAGATAAAGAAGAGTTAAGAAAATGGAAATAATCAACAATTTATTTTTAATAAACAAGTTAAAATGAAATAAATTTGTTCTAGTGGGGGGGGGGGCTTTATGTAACGTTACATAACCCTGTCCCAATAAACTAAATCATAATAACATCCATGTCAGAAATGGGTAACCTATGGCTCGCTCAAAATTAAATTATATCACTCAACATGATAAACAATTCGAGTGATGTATGGTGCAAAGTGAGTTCTAGTGTACCCATTGAGGTGAAAAACAAAAGTGAAAGTAACGTATTACCAAACTGTGCTGTATGTTTGGAAATGATAAAACTATGAGAGTAGGATGTAATAATACTAATTGATTTTTGTAATTTTATTTATTTATTGTAATTTATAGTGTATGGACAACCACTTGTTATACATAAGTTAATGTTATATTTTTTAAAATATTTGTGTTGTAATATAGGATAACCCAGGGTTAGTTTTAAAGGACATAAAAATTTAATTACCAAAAGATAATAATAAATGAAAATAATACTATGAGGGAAATGGCAACAGGAAGTAGTGCCGTGTATGAATACTATTCGAGACTAAATAAATAATATATAAATTTATTTAAAGATATTAAAATGATAAAATACTTATATACAATGTCATAAGAAAATTAACCAAAACTTATTATGTAAATTAAATGGGTATAGAAACCGGAATGGAAAGGAATTATTTTTCCATAAATAAAATATAAATTTATAATAATTACAAAATGCCTGCATAATAAAAATACTATGTGTTACTAAGAGTGATGGAAAATAACAAGTATTGTTAAGAAAAAATTTTGAACAAAAAACGGTAGAGTTGAAGAAACGATGCGATTACAATTATAAAAAATAACCTTTTTTGGAACATTGGAGGAGTTGAAATTAACGCAAGATTAACAAACAGCATGACCACTATCTAATTATACCTGATTAATCCAAATTAAATGGTTATATTCATTAATAAACAGTGAATGAAAACCTTCTGAGGATCCAACATGGTTCGGCCTAGTTCTCGTTGATAATTGAAAAATACTACAGATGAAAAGGAAATTATCATGCAAGACGCACCTCATCACAGAATAAAACTTCAATCCAGTAAGAATCATACGGAGCGAGGTAATATAAACATTTTTTCGTAATAATTCAAGAAGAAAACTCATTCTGTACGGTAATATAGCACAAAAAATAATCATTTGATCATGTGTTTTTAAAGTAAACAAATACACGCTGCTCTCTTACGGCAATTCCTGGAACTACATGAAAAATAAACAAAATTATTTATTAATTTTTCGGTATTTGTAAAGCGTAGTAATTATCCATTTCTGACACTCTCGTAACTAAAAGAACTTACCCTGACCCCTGGGCAATTATTAAGAATTATGTATTAATTGATGTTTTTTATTATAGCGTAAAAATTGGGTAAATAACACCATATATGCTTTGCTCCTTAGACAACTCTATGTTTACTCTGTAAAGTCGAGATGATGTTTTATTGAAGATAAGATTAATTGTGATACCTATATTTTGGTGGCAGGAGACAAAAGTCAATAATAAATAAAGCAATATTATTGAAAATTAATCTTGAATAATAAAGTGTTATAATTTATTGTAGTGGGTAGTTGTAATAAATTTCAGCACAACAAACAGAAGAAATCGTCTAAACTGAGTGGAAGTAATGATACTTACTCTCTCTTCTGCATAAGGCTGAACAACTTCCCTCCTTGACCCCAAATCACACACTCTCGATTTCTCTTCAGATTGAGTAAAACAAAATAATAAATAAAATCCTTTATTTATACTTTTTAAAACGTCAGTTAGTATAATTCAAAAGTGACGCATACTACGTGGGGCATATAAAATAACTCTACTATATCTCACTGCGAAACGTTATAGATTTGGCGAACCCAACATTTGGGGCTTGACTAAAGGTGTACGTTTCGCTAAGACCTCAATTAAGTAGTACGTTATAGATTTGGCGTACAACTGTGGGACTGAATTAACGAAACCTGAAATTGCAATACACTCGTAAGTGGTGGACGCCTCACATTAAGTAGTACGTTATAGATTTGCCGCCTGCAACGTGGGGCTTAAACGAAAACGAGGACGCCTAAGTGACGTTACAGATTTGGCGCTCAATGTAAAAGGGCGGTAATTAGAAAAGAATTTTGATATTTAATAAAAATATATACCAAAAAATCTAATTATCGTTGGCAGTTATGAGAAAACAAGTAATGCCTAATACCCGAGGAAAATCGAAGAAGAGGGCAGAAGAAAAGGAGACTGAAGAAGGTGGACAGGAACAAGAATTAGAGTTAGTCACGGACAGTGAAATGGACCAACAGACAGGCGATAAAGAAGAAACCGAAGTAGTTATGGACCCGGAAAAGGAAATAGTTGAAGAGGATGCCCAAGGGGACCAACCAGACAAATCCACCCAAAAAGAAGACATGAGCATGCAGGAGATGTTGAGAATTATTATGGAAAGCAATAAACAAACAAATGATAAAATAGACGAAAAATTTAGGAAACAGGAGGAAACTTCAAAGAAACAATACAAGCAAACTAATGAGAAAATAGACAGCATTCAGGAAAGTTTAGTCAAACAATTAAATGAAAAAATAGAGACCATTCATGGAAATATCAAACAAACCATGAATGAACAATACAATGAACTGAAAGAAATGGTTGAAGGACAAAGAGAAGAGATGAATGCAAAATTTGAAGAGAATAATAAGAATTTAAAACAATTTGAGTGTAAAATGGAGAATTTCAATAAGGAGATATGGGAAACTTTCGGGGAGAAGTTTGAAAATGTTAAGACACTTAGACAGAAAGCAGATACATACAAGGAGGAGACAAATAAACAAATGGACCATAGTGTCAAGAATTTGGATGAAACATCAGACAGCACTTCAGAAGGTATTAAAGTAAGTCCGAATACAGAAGAGAGTAGGAAGGAAATAGAAATTACAGAATACCAAGGTGTAATGCCATCTGAAAATAAAAATAGCCACAACAAAAAGGATGTTCAAACCGTGGAAAAGAAGACCAAGAAAATAATAAAAACATGTAGAAAGAGAATAATAAATACCAAGGAAGAATGGGAGATGATTACAGGTGGATTAATTAAGGTATTCAACCTTCCAATTAACGAACAGAGGGAGTTAATTAAGTTTACATCCCAGTTAAATGTGTCCACGATGGAAGTGTATCAGACAATATCAGTCGTATCTTCAAGATGGAATACAACATTCAAATATTTGGCAAATAATCCAGAGGTAAAAGGGAATGGAATGAGATTAAATATGAGCAACTATGTTATGTTAGAGGAGGTACAATACTTGTTAGTTAAAAAGGAACGAACTATGACGGAAGACCGGTACTTAAGTGAAAGTTTCATAGCAGCAAAGTGGGAGAGCCGGATGGTAAGAAGATTATCAAGGAGAGAATTAATTCCGAACACCCCAGTAATCCGAGTAAAGGGAGTACCTGAAATAATGGACCACGGTTAAACAGACTCCAAACAAACCAGAAAAAAGGGACGGATTTTATGGATACAGGACCAAGCAACCCATTGTAAATAAAAACCCCAAAATTCTAAAAGTATGTAAGGACATCTTACTCAACTTATTTCGAACAATATAATTTAAAATGAAGAGAATAAAAACCCCAAAATTCTAAAAGTATGTAAGAACAACTTACTCAACAATTTATCCAGGAACAAGACGATTTAATAAAAAGCATGTAAGGACATCTTACTCAAGTTATTTTGAAACCATATAATTTAAAGTGAAGAGTATATAAGAACAGATTATATAATTTAATTATAAATAACTGATTTAAACTGAAATAATAGGAAAAAGTAATATTTGTAATGGTAACAAACAGAAAAAAAAATTTAAATGAACAAAAACAATTGATGGTAATGTGCTCAGATAAGAAGAATAACGAGTAATTTAATGACTCCAATGAAACTGAAGGAGGATGATAATTAATACAACAAAAATTTGAATTTCTCGGAATTGAAGATTAGATAAGAAGAAATGATACGGAGAAATATGTCACAAGAAGTAAAGTCAAAAGAATTTTAACATAAGGCCTATCAATGATGTTATATGCTATTAGTCAATGAAAAAGAAGAAGGAATCAAGGAGAAGAAGACATATATAAATAAATACAAACAGCTACAGTATGAAGAATCCCAAAAGTGTTTGGTACTAGTCGCTAATTGACTACTACTTATAATTTTTTTATTTTTATGTATTGACCGTAGAAATGTATCGGCAATAATTTTTATGAGCAGGGATGATGTTCCCCTGGTCTCAGAAGGTGTAAGGATGGACAGCGGTGTAGGGACCCAGAGTGGCCACCCGACTGGAACCACCGCACAAGATAGGGAAAAATGTTAGGGAAATTGAATATTTAAGGGATAATAATTATAAAATAGCTGAAAGGATTGATATTAGATTCCAGAAGTATAAATGAAGAAAATAGAAGGACGATAGCAGACCGAAGCTTAATTGATAAAGCGAGTTTATAAAAAAAGTAAATAGAAATGAGTGTTAAAACAAGTTTAATATGATTAGTGTGACCAGTCCTTATCAAATAAAATGTGGAAGTACTACTACCCAGAAATGAATAATTGATGAATTTGCCTCCAAGAGAGAGAGAGTTAAGTAAGAAAACAGCAATTACCACCAGTGTGAATTACCAGTCAGTTTATAACCAGTTGAAATAAAACACTATTATGAAGATAAAGAAGAGTTAAGAAAATGGAAATAATCAACAATTTATTTTTAATAAACAAGTTAAACTGAAATAAATTTGTTCTAGTGGGGGGGCTTTATGTAACGTTACATAACCCTGTCCCAATAAACTAAATCATAATAACATCCATGTCAGAAATGGGTAACCTATGGCTCGCTCAAAATTAAATTATATCACTCAACATGATAAACAATTCGAGTGATATATGGTGCAAAGTGAGTTCTAGTGTACCCATTGAGGTGAAAAAGAAAAGTGAAAGTAACGTATTACCAAACTGTGCTGTTTGTTTGGAAATGATAAAACTATGAGAGTAGGATGTAATAATACTAATTGATTTTTGTAATTTTATTTATTTATTGTAATTTATAGTGTATGGACAACCACTTGTTATACATAAGTTAATGTTATATTTTTTAAAATATTTGTGTTGTAATATAGGATAACCCAGGGTTAGTTTTAAAGGACATAAAAATTTAATTACCAAAAGATAATAATAAATGAAAATAATACTATGAGGGAAATGGCAACAGGAAGTAGTGCCGTGTATGAATACTATTCGAGACTAAATAAATAATATATAAATTTATTTAAAGTTAATAAAATGATAAAATACTTATATACAATGTCATAAGAAAATTAACCAAAACTTATTATGTAAATTAAATGGGTATAGAAACCGGAATGGAAAGGAATTATTTTTCCATAAATAAAATATAAATTTATAATAATTACAAAATGCCTGCATAATAAAAATACTATGTGTTACTAAGAGTGATGGAAAATAACAAGTATTGTTAAGAAAAAATTTTGAACAAAAAACGGTAGAGTTGAAGAAACGATGCGACTACAATTATAAAAAATAACCTTTTTTGGAACGTTGGAGGAGTTGAAATTAACGCAAGATTAACAAACAGCATGACCACTATCTAATTAATCTGATTATAATATCATAATTATCTGATTAATCCAAATTAAATGGTTATATTCATTAATAAACAGTGAATGAAAACCTTCTGAGGATCCAACATGGTTCGGCCTAGTTCTCGTTGATAATTGAAAAATACTCCAGACGAAAAGGAAATTATCACGCAAGACGGACCTCATCACAGAATAAAACTTCAGTCCAGTAAGAATCATACGGAGCGAGGTAATATAAACATTTTTTCGTAATAATTCAAGAAGAAAACTCATTCTGTACGGTAATATAGAACAAAAAATAATCATTTGATCATGTGTTTTTTAAAGTAAACAAATACACGCTGCTCTCTTACGGCAATCCTGGAACTACATACTACATGAAAAATAAACAAAATTATTTATTAATTTTTCGGTATTTGTAAAGCGTAGTAATTATCCATTTCTGACACTCTCGTAACTAAAAGAACTTACCCTGACCCCTGGGCAATTATTAAGAATTATGTATTAATTGATGTTTTTTATTATAGCGTAAAAATTGGGTAAATAACACCATATATGCTTTGCTCCTTAGACAACTCTATGTTTACTCTGTAAAGTCGAGATGATGTTTTATTGAAGATAAGATTAATTGTGATACCTATATTTTGGTGGCAGGAGACAAAAGTCAATAATAAATAAAGCAATATTATTGAAAATTAATCTTGAATAATAAAGTGTTATAATTTATTGTAGTGGGTAGTTGTAATAAATTTCAGCACAACAAACAGAAGAAATCGTCTAAACTGAGTGGAAGTAATGATACTTACTCTCTCTTCTGCATAAGGCTGAACAACTTCCCTCCTTGACCCCAAATCACACACTCTCGATTTCTCTTCAGATTGAGTAAAACAAAATAATAAATAAAATCCTTTATTTATACTTTTTAAAACGTCAGTTAGTATAATTCAAAAGTGACGCATACTACGTGGGGCATATAAAATAACTCTACTATATCTCACTGCGAAACGTAATAGATTTGGCGAACCCAACATTTGGGGCTTGACTAAAGGTGTACGTTTCGCTAAGACCTCAATTAAGTAGTACGTTATAGATTTGGCGTACAACTGTGGGACTGAATTAACGAAACCTGAAATTGCAATACACTCGTAAGTGGTGGACGCCTCACATTAAGTAGTACGTTATAGATTTGCCGCCTGCAACGTGGGGCTTAAACGAAAACGAGGACGCCTAAGTGATGTTACAGATTTGGCGCTCAACGTAAAAGGGCGGTAATTAGAAAAGAATTTTGATATTTAATAAAAATATATACCAAAAAATCTAATTATCGTTGGCAGTTATGAGAAAACAAGAAATGCCTAATACCCGAGGAAAATCGAAGAAGAGGGCAGAAGAAAAGGAGACTGAAGAAGGTGGACAGGAACAAGAATTAGAGTTAGTCACGGACAGTGAAATGGACCAACAGACAGGCGATAAAGAAGAAACCGAAGTAGTTATGGACCCGGAAAAGGAAATAGTTGAAGAGGATGCCCAAGGGGCCAACCAGATAAATCCACCCAAAAAGAAGACATGAGCATGCAGGAGATGTTGAGAATTATTATGGAAAGCAATAAACAAACAAATGATAAAATAGACGAAAAATTTAGGAAACAGGAGGAAACTTCAAAGAAACAATACAAGCAAACTAATGAGAAAATAGACAGCATTCAGGAAAGTTTAGTCAAACAATTAAATGAAAAAATAGAGACCATTCATGGAAATATCAAACAAACCATGAATGAACAATACAATGAACTGAAGGAAATGGTTGAAGGACAAAGAGAAGAGATGAATGCAAAATTTGAAGAGAATAATAAGAATTTAAAACAATTTGAGTGTAAAATGGAGAATTTCAATAAGGAGATATGGGAAACTTTCGGGGAGAAGTTTGAAAATGTTAAGACACTTAGACAGAAAGCAGATACATACAAGGAGGAGACAAATAAACAAATGGACCATAGTGTCAAGAATTTGGATGAAACATCAGACAGCACTTCAGAAGGTATTAAAGTAAGTCCGAATACAGAAGAGAGTAGGAAGGAAATAGAAATTACAGAATACCAAGGTGTAATGCCATCTGAAAATAAAAATAGCCACAACAAAAAGGATGTTCAAACCGTGGAAAAGAAGACCAAGAAAATAATAAAAACATGTAGAAAGAGAATAATAAATACCAAGGAAGAATGGGAGATGATTACAGGTGGATTAATTAAGGTATTCAACCTTCCAATTAACGAACAGAGGGAGTTAATTAAGTTTACATCCCAGTTAAATGTGTCCACGATGGAAGTGTATCAGACAATATCAGTCGTATCTTCAAGATGGAATACAACATACAAATATTTGGCAAATAATCCAGAGGTAAAAGGGAATGGAATGAGATTAAATATGAGCAACTATGTTATGTTAGAGGAGGTACAATACTTGTTAGTTAAAAAGGAACGAACTATGACGGAAGACCGGTACTTAAGTGAAAGTTTCATAGCAGCAAAGTGGGAGAGCCGGATGGTAAGAAGATTATCAAGGAGAGAATTAATTCCGAACACCCCAGTAATCCGAGTAAAGGGAGTACCTGAAATAATGGACCACGGTTAAACAGACTCCAAACAAACCAGAAAAAAGGGACGGATTTTATGGATACAGGACCAAGCAACCCATTGTAAATAAAAACCCCAAAATTCTAAAAGTATGTAAGGACATCTTACTCAACTTATTTCGAACAATATAATTTAAAATGAAGAGAATAAAAACCCCAAAATTCTAAAAGTATGTAAGAACAACTTACTCAACAATTTATCCAGGAACAAGACGATTTAATAAAAAGCATGTAAGGACATCTTACTCAAGTTATTTTGAAACCATATAATTTAAAGTGAAGAGTATATAAGAACAGATTATATAATTTAATTATAAATAACTGATTTAAACTGAAATAATAGGAAAAAGTAATATTTGTAATGGTAACAAACAGAAAAAAAAATTTAAATGAACAAAAACAATTGATGGTAATGTGCTCAGATAAGAAGAATAACGAGTAATTTAATGACTCCAATGAAACTGAAGGAGGATGATAATTAATACAACAAAAATTTGAATTTCTCGGAATTGAAGATTAGATAAGAAGAAATGATACGGAGAAATATGTCACAAGAAGTAAAGTCAAAAGAATTTTAACATAAGGCCTATCAATGATGTTATATGCTATTAGTCAATGAAAAAGAAGAAGGAATCAAGGAGAAGAAGACATATATAAATAAATACAAACAGCTACAGTATGAAGAATCCCAAAAGTGTTTGGTACTAGTCGCTAATTGACTACTACTTATAATTTTTTTATTTTTATGTATTGACCGTAGAAATATATCGGCAATAATTTTTATGAGCAGGGATGATGTTCCCCTGGTCTCAGAAGGTGTAAGGATGGACAGCGGTGTAGGGACCCAGAGTGGCCACCCGACTGGAACCACCGCACAAGATAGGGAAAAATGTTAGGGAAATTGAATATTTAAGGGATAATAATTATAAAATAGCTGAAAGGATTGATATTAGATTCCAGAAGTATAAATGAAGAAAATAGAAGGACGATAGCAGACCGAAGCTTAATTGATAAAGCGAGTTTATAAAAAAAGTAAATAGAAATGAGTGTTAAAACAAGTTTAATATGATTAGTGTGACCAGTCCTTATCAAATAAAATGTGGAAGTACTACTACCCAGAAATGAATAATTGATGAATTTGCCTCCAAGAGAGAGAGAGTTAAGTAAGAAAACAGCAATTACCACCAGTGTGAATTACCAGTCAGTTTATAACCAGTTGAAATAAAACACTATTATGAAGATAAAGAAGAGTTAAGAAAATGGAAATAATCAACAATTTATTTTTAATAAACAAGTTAAAATGAAATAAATTTGTTCTAGTGGGGGGGGGGGGGCTTTATGTAACGTTACATAACCCTGTCCCAATAAACTAAATCATAATAACATCCATGTCAGAAATGGGTAACCTATGGCTCGCTCAAAATTAAATTATATCACTCAACATGATAAACAATTCGAGTGATGTATGGTGCAAAGTGAGTTCTAGTGTACCCATTGAGGTGAAAAACAAAAGTGAAAGTAACGTATTACCAAACTGTGCTGTATGTTTGGAAATGATAAAACTATGAGAGTAGGATGTAATAATACTAATTGATTTTTGTAATTTTATTTATTTATTGTAATTTATAGTGTATGGACAACCACTTGTTATACATAAGTTAATGTTATATTTTTTAAAATATTTGTGTTGTAATATAGGATAACCCAGGGTTAGTTTTAAAGGACATAAAAATTTAATTACCAAAAGATAATAATAAATGAAAATAATACTATGAGGGAAATGGCAACAGGAAGTAGTGCCGTGTATGAATACTATTCGAGACTAAATAAATAATATATAAATTTATTTAAAGATATTAAAATGATAAAATACTTATATACAATGTCATAAGAAAATTAACCAAAACTTATTATGTAAATTAAATGGGTATAGAAACCAGAATGGAAAGGAATTATTTTTCCATAAATAAAATATAAATTTATAATAATTACAAAATGCCTGCATAATAAAAATACTATGTGTTACTAAGAGTGATGGAAAATAACAAGTATTGTTAAGAAAAAATTTTGAACAAAAAACGGTAGAGTTGAAGAAACGATGCGAATACAATTATAAAAAATAACCTTTTTTGGAACGTTGGAGGAGTTGAAATTAACGCAAGATTAACAAACAGCATGACCACTATCTAATTATACCTGATTAATCCAAATTAAATGGTTATATTCATTAATAAACAGTGAATGAAAACCTTCTGAGGATCCAACATGGTTCGGCCTAGTTCTCGTTGATAATTGAAAAATACTACAGATGAAAAGGAAATTATCACGCAAGACGCACCTCATCACAGAATAAAACTTCAATCCAGTAAGAATCATACGGAGCGAGGTAATATAAACATTTTTTCGTAATAATTCAAGAAGAAAACTCATTCTGTACGGTAATATAGCACAAAAAATAATCATTTGATCATGTGTTTTTTAAAGTAAACAAATACACGCTGCTCTCTTACGGCAATTCCTGGAACTACATGAAAAATAAACAAAATTATTTATTAATTAATCGGTATTTGTAAAGCGTAGTAATTATCCATTTCTGACACTCTCGTAACTAAAAGAACTTACCCTGACCCCTGGGCAATTATTAAGAATTATGTATTAATTGATGTTTTTTATTATAGCGTAAAAATTGGGTAAATAACACCATATATGCTTTGCTCCTTAGACAACTCTATGTTTACTCTGTAAAGTCGAGATGATGTTTTATTGAAGATAAGATTAATTGTGATACCTATATTTTGGTGGCAGGAGACAAAAGTCAATAATAAATAAAGCAATATTATTGAAAATTAATCTTGAATAATAAAGTGTTATAATTTATTGTAGTGGGTAGTTGTAATAAATTTCAGCACAACAAACAGAAAAAATCGTCTAAACTGAGTGGAAGTAATGATACTTACTCTCTCTTCTGCATAAGGCTGAACAACTTCCCTCCTTGACCCCAAATCACACACTCTCGATTTCTCTTCAGATTGAGTAAAACAAAATAATAAATAAAATCCTTTATTTATACTTTTTAAAACGTCAGTTAGTATAATTCAAAAGTGACGCATACTACGTGGGGCATATAAAATAACTCTACTATATCTCACTGCGAAACGTTATAGATTTGGCGAACCCAACATTTGGGGCTTGACTAAAGGTGTACGTTTCGCTAAGACCTCAATTAAGTAGTACGTTATAGATTTGGCGTACAACTGTGGGACTGAATTAACGAAACCTGAAATTGCAATACACTCGTAAGTGGTGGACGCCTCACATTAAGTAGTACGTTATAGATTTGCCGCCTGCAACGTGCGGCTTAAACGAAAACGAGGACGCCTAAGTGACGTTACAGATTTGGCGCTCAACGTAAAAGGGCGGTAATTAGAAAAGAATTTTGATATTTAATAAAAATATATACCAAAAAATCTAATTATCGTTGGCAGTTATGAGAAAACAAGAAATGCCTAATACCCGAGGAAAATCGAAGAAGAGGGCAGAAGAAAAGGAGACTGAAGAAGGTGGACAGGAACAAGAATTAGAGTTAGTCACGGACAGTGAAATGGACCAACAGACAGGCGATAAAGAAGAAACCGAAGTAGTTATGGACCCGGAAAAGGAAATAGTTGAAGAGGATGCCCAAGGGGACCAACCAGATAAATCCACCCAAAAAGAAGACATGAGCATGCAGGAGATGTTGAGAATTATTATGGAAAGCAATAAACAAACAAATGATAAAATAGACGAAAAATTTAGGAAACAGGAGGAAACTTCAAAGAAACAATACAAGCAAACTAATGAGAAAATAGACAGCATTCAGGAAAGTTTAGTCAAACAATTAAATGAAAAAATAGAGACCATTCATGGAAATATCAAACAAACCATGAATGAACAATACAATGAACTGAAGGAAATGGTTGAAGGACAAAGAGAAGAGATGAATGCAAAATTTGAAGAGAATAATAAGAATTTAAAACAATTTGAGTGTAAAATGGAGAATTTCAATAAGGAGATATGGGAAACTTTCGGGGAGAAGTTTGAAAATGTTAAGACACTTAGACAGAAAGCAGATACATACAAGGAGGAGACAAATAAACAAATGGACCATAGTGTCAAGAATTTGGATGAAACATCAGACAGCACTTCAGAAGGTATTAAAGTAAGTCCGAATACAGAAGAGAGTAGGAAGGAAATAGAAATTACAGAATACCAAGGTGTAATGCCATCTGAAAATAAAAATAGCCACAACAAAAAGGATGTTCAAACCGTGGAAAAGAAGACCAAGAAAATAATAAAAACATGTAGAAAGAGAATAATAAATACCAAGGAAGAATGGGAGATGATTACAGGTGGATTAATTAAGGTATTCAACCTTCCAATTAACGAACAGAGGGAGTTAATTAAGTTTACATCCCAGTTAAATGTGTCCACGATGGAAGTGTATCAGACAATATCAGTCGTATCTTCAAGATGGAATACAACATTCAAATATTTGGCAAATAATCCAGAGGTAAAAGGGAATGGAATGAGATTAAATATGAGCAACTATGTTATGTTAGAGGAGGTACAATACTTGTTAGTTAAAAAGGAACGAACTATGACGGAAGACCGGTACTTAAGTGAAAGTTTCATAGCAGCAAAGTGGGAGAGCCGGATGGTAAGAAGATTATCAAGGAGAGAATTAATTCCGAACACCCCAGTAATCCGAGTAAAGGGAGTACCTGAAATAATGGACCACGGTTAAACAGACTCCAAACAAACCAGAAAAAAGGGACGGATTTTATGGATACAGGACCAAGCAACCCATTGTAAATAAAAACCCCAAAATTCTAAAAGTATGTAAGGACATCTTACTCAACTTATTTCGAACAATATAATTTAAAATGAAGAGAATAAAAACCCCAAAATTCTAAAAGTATGTAAGAACAACTTACTCAACAATTTATCCAGGAACAAGACGATTTAATAAAAAGCATGTAAGGACATCTTACTCAAGTTATTTTGAAACCATATAATTTAAAGTGAAGAGTATATAAGAACAGATTATATAATTTAATTATAAATAACTGATTTAAACTGAAATAATAGGAAAAAGTAATATTTGTAATGGTAACAAACAGAAAAAAAAATTTAAATGAACAAAAACAATTGATGGTAATGTGATCAGATAAGAAGAATAACGAGTAATTTAATGACTCCAATGAAACTGAAGGAGGATGATAATTAATATAACAAAAATTTGAATTTCTCGGAATTGAAGATTAGATAAGAAGAAATGATACGGAGAAATATGTCACAAGAAGTAAAGTCAAAAGAATTTTAACATAAGGCCTATCAATGATGTTATATGCTATTAGTCAATGAAAAAGAAGAAGGAATCAAGGAGAAGAAGACATATATAAATAAATACAAACAGCTACAGTATGAAGAATCCCAAAAGTGTTTGGTACTAGTCGCTAATTGACTACTACTTATAATTTTTTTATTTTTATGTATTGACCGTAGAAATGTATCGGCAATAATTTTTATGAGCAGGGATGATGTTCCCCTGGTCTCAGAAGGTGTAAGGATGGACAGCGGTGTAGGGACCCAGAGTGGCCACCCGACTGGAACCACCGCACAAGATAGGGAAAAATGTTAGGGAAATTGAATATTTAAGGGATAATAATTATAAAATAGCTGAAAGGATTGATATTAGATTCCAGAAGTATAAATGAAGAAAATAGAAGGACGATAGCAGACCGAAGCTTAATTGATAAAGCGAGTTTATAAAAAAAGTAAATAGAAATGAGTGTTAAAACAAGTTTAATATGATTAGTGTGACCAGTCCTTATCAAATAAAATGTGGAAGTACTACTACCCAGAAATGAATAATTGATGAATTTGCCTCCAAGAGAGAGAGAGTTAAGTAAGAAAACAGCAATTACCACCAGTGTGAATTACCAGTCAGTTTATAACCAGTTGAAATAAAACACTATTATGAAGATAAAGAAGAGTTAAGAAAATGGAAATAATCAACAATTTATTTTTAATAAACAAGTTAAAATGAAATAAATTTGTTCTAGTGGGGGGGGGGGGCTTTATGTAACGTTACATAACCCTGTCCCAATAAACTAAATCATAATAACATCCATGTCAGAAATGGGTAACCTATGGCTCGCTCAAAATTAAATTATATCACTCAACATGATAAACAATTCGAGTGATGTATGGTGCAAAGTGAGTTCTAGTGTACCCATTGAGGTGAAAAACAAAAGTGAAAGTAACGTATTACCAAACTGTGCTGTATGTTTGGAAATGATAAAACTATGAGAGTAGGATGTAATAATACTAATTGATTTTTGTAATTTTATTTATTTATTGTAATTTATAGTGTATGGACAACCACTTGTTATACATAAGTTAATGTTATATTTTTTAAAATATTTGTGTTGTAATATAGGATAACCCAGGGTTAGTTTTAAAGGACATAAAAATTTAATTACCAAAAGATAATAATAAATGAAAATAATACTATGAGGGAAATGGCAACAGGAAGTAGTGCCGTGTATGAATACTATTCGAGACTAAATAAATAATATATAAATTTATTTAAAGATATTAAAATGATAAAATACTTATATACAATGTCATAAGAAAATTAACCAAAACTTATTATGTAAATTAAATGGGTATAGAAACCGGAATGGAAAGGAATTATTTTTACATAAATAAAATATAAATTTATAATAATTACAAAATGCCTGCATAATAAAAATACTATGTGTTACTAAGAGTGATGGAAAATAACAAGTATTGTTAAGAAAAAATTTTGAACAAAAAACAGTAGAGTTGAAGAAACGATGCGATTACAATTATAAAAAATAACCTTTTTTGGAACGTTGGAGGAGTTGAAATTAACGCAAGATTAACAAACAGCATGACCACTATCTAATTATACCTGATTAATCCAAATTAAATGGTTATATTCATTAATAAACATTGAATGAAAACCTTCTGAGGATCCAACATGGTTCGGCCTAGTTCTCGTTGATAATTGAAAAATACTACAGATGAAAAGGAAATTATCACGCAAGACGCACCTCATCACAGAATAAAACTTCAATCCAGTAAGAATCATACGGAGCGAGGTAATATAAACATTTTTTCGTAATAATTCAAGAAGAAAACTCATTCTGTACGGTAATATAGCACAAAAAATAATCATTTGATCATGTGTTTTTTAAAGTAAACAAATACACGCTGCTCTCTTACGGCAATTCCTGGAACTACATGAAAAATAAACAAAATTATTTATTAATTTTTCAGTATTTGTAAAGCGTAGTAATTATCCATTTCTGACACTCTCGTAACTAAAAGAACTTACCCTGACCCCTGGGCAATTATTAAGAATTATGTATTAATTGATGTTTTTTATTATAGCGTAAAAATTGGGTAAATAACACCATATATGCTTTGCTCCTTAGACAACTCTATGTTTACTCTGTAAAGTCGAGATGATGTTTTATTGAAGATAAGATTAATTGTGATACCTATATTTTGGTGGCAGGAGACAAAAGTCAATAATAAATAAAGCAATATTATTGAAAATTAATCTTGAATAATAAAGTGTTATAATTTATTGTAGTGGGTAGTTGTAATAAATTTCAGCACAACAAACAGAAGAAATCGTCTAAACTGAGTGGAAGTAATGATACTTACTCTCTCTTCTGCATAAGGCTGAACAACTTCCCTCCTTGACCCCAAATCACACACTCTCGATTTCTCTTCAGATTGAGTAAAACAAAATAATAAATAAAATCCTTTATTTATACTTTTTAAAACGTCAGTTAGTATAATTCAAAAGTGACGCATACTACGTGGGGCATATAAAATAACTCTACTATATCTCACTGCGAAACGTAATAGATTTGGCGAACCCAACATTTGGGGCTTGACTAAAGGTGTACGTTTCGCTAAGACCTCAATTAAGTAGTACGTTATAGATTTGGCGTACAACTGTGGGACTGAATTAACGAAACCTGAAATTGCAATACACTCGTAAGTGGTGGACGCCTCACATTAAGTAGTACGTTATAGATTTGCCGCCTGCAACGTGGGGCTTAAACGAAAACGAGGACGCCTAAGTGACGTTACAGATTTGGCGCTCAACGTAAAAGGGCGGTAATTAGAAAAGAATTTTGATATTTAATAAAAATATATACCAAAAAATCTAATTATCGTTGGCAGTTATGAGAAAACAAGAAATGCCTAATACCCGAGGAAAATCGAAGAAGAGGGCAGAAGAAAAGGAGACTGAAGAAGGTGGACAGGAACAAGAATTAGAGTTAGTCACGGACAGTGAAATGGACCAACAGACAGGCGATAAAGAAGAAACCGAAGTAGTTATGGACCCGGAAAAGGAAATAGTTGAAGAGGATGCCCAAGGGGACCAACCAGATAAATCCACCCAAAAAGAAGACATGAGCATGCAGGAGATGTTGAGAATTATTATGGAAAGCAATAAACAAACAAATGATAAAATAGACGAAAAATTTAGGAAACAGGAGGAAACTTCAAAGAAACAATACAAGCAAACTAATGAGAAAATAGACAGCATTCAGGAAAGTTTAGTCAAACAATTAAATGAAAAAATAGAGACCATTCATGGAAATATCAAACAAACCATGAATGAACAATACAATGAACTGAAAGAAATGGTTGAAGGACAAAGAGAAGAGATGAATGCAAAATTTGAAGAGAATAATAAGAATTTAAAACAATTTGAGTGTAAAATGGAGAATTTCAATAAGGAGATATGGGAAACTTTCGGGGAGAAGTTTGAAAATGTTAAGACACTTAGACAGAAAGCAGATACATACAAGGAGGAGACAAATAAAGAAATGGACCATAGTGTCAAGAATTTGGATGAAACATCAGACAGCACTTCAGAAGGTATTAAAGTAAGTCCGAATACAGAAGAGAGTAGGAAGGAAATAGAAATTACAGAATACCAAGGTGTAATGCCATCTGAAAATAAAAATAGCCACAACAAAAAGGATGTTCAAACCGTGGAAAAGAAGACCAAGAAAATAATAAAAACATGTAGAAAGAGAATAATAAATACCAAGGAAGAATGGGAGATGATTACAGGTGGATTAATTAAGGTATTCAACCTTCCAATTAACGAACAGAGGGAGTTAATTAAGTTTACATCCCAGTTAAATGTGTCCACGATGGAAGTGTATCAGACAATATCAGTCGTATCTTCAAGATGGAATACAACATTCAAATATTTGGCAAATAATCCAGAGGTAAAAGGGAATGGAATGAGATTAAATATGAGCAACTATGTTATGTTAGAGGAGGTACAATACTTGTTAGTTAAAAAGGAACGAACTATGACGGAAGACCGGTACTTAAGTGAAAGTTTCATAGCAGCAAAGTGGGAGAGCCGGATGGTAAGAAGATTATCAAGGAGAGAATTAATTGGGAACACCCCAGTAATCCGAGTAAAGGGAGTACCTGAAATAATGGACCATGGTTAAACAGACTCCAAACAAACCAGAAAAAAGGGACGGATTTTATGGATACAGGACCAAGCAACCCATTGTAAATAAAAACCCCAAAATTCTAAAAGTATGTAAGGACATCTTACTCAACTTATTTCGAACAATATAATTTAAAATGAAGAGAATAAAAACCCCAAAATTCTAAAAGTATGTAAGAACAACTTACTCAACAATTTATCCAGGAACAAGACGATTTAATAAAAAGCATGTAAGGACATCTTACTCAAGTTATTTTGAAACCATATAATTTAAAGTGAAGAGTATATAAGAACAGATTATATAATTTAATTATAAATAACTGATTTAAACTGAAATAATAGGAAAAAGTAATATTTGTAATGGTAACAAACAGAAAAAAAAATTTAAATGAACAAAAACAATTGATGGTAATGTGCTCAGATAAGAAGAATAACGAGTAATTTAATGACTCCAATGAAACTGAAGGAGGATGATAATTAATATAACAAAAATTTGAATTTCTCGGAATTGAAGATTAGATAAGAAGAAATGATACGGAGAAATATGTCACAAGAAGTAAAGTCAAAAGAATTTTAACATAAGGCCTATCAATGATGTTATATGCTATTAGTCAATGAAAAAGAAGAAGGAATCAAGGAGAAGAAGACATATATAAATAAATACAAACAGCTACAGTATGAAGAATCCCAAAAGTGTTTGGTACTAGTCGCTAATTGACTACTACTTATAATTTTTTTATTTTTATGTATTGACCGTAGAAATGTTCCGGCAATAATTTTTATGAGCAGGGATGATGTTCCCCTGGTCTCAGAAGGTGTAAGGATGGACAGCGGTGTAGGGACCCAGAGTGGCCACCCGACTGGAACCACCGCACAAGATAGGGAAAAATGTTAGGGAAATTGAATATTTAAGGGATAATAATTATAAAATAGCTGAAAGGATTGATATTAGATTCCAGAAGTATAAATGAAGAAAATAGAAGGACGATAGCAGACCGAAGCTTAATTGATAAAGCGAGTTTATAAAAAAAGTAAATAGAAATGAGTGTTAAAACAAGTTTAATATGATTAGTGTGACCAGTCCTTATCAAATAAAATGTGGAAGTACTACTACCCAGAAATGAATAATTGATGAATTTGCCTCCAAGAGAGAGAGAGTTAAGTAAGAAAACAGCAATTACCACCAGTGTGAATTACCAGTCAGTTTATAACCAGTTGAAATAAAACACTATTATGAAGATAAAGAAGAGTTAAGAAAATGGAAATAATCAACAGTTTATTTTTAATAAACAAGTTAAAATGAAATAAATTTGTTCTAGTGGGGGGGGGGCTTTATGTAACGTTACATAACCCTGTCCCAATAAACTAAATCATAATAACATCCATGTCAGAAATGGGTAACCTATGGCTCGCTCAAAATTAAATTATATCACTCAACATGATAAACAATTCGAGTGATGTATGGTGCAAAGTGAGTTCTAGTGTACCCATTGAGGTGAAAAACAAAAGTGAAAGTAACGTATTACCAAACTGTGCTGTATGTTTGGAAATGATAAAACTATGAGAGTAGGATGTAATAATACTAATTGATTTTTGTAATTTTATTTATTTATTGTAATTTATAGTGTATGGACAACCACTTGTTATACATAAGTTAATGTTATATTTTTTAAAATATTTGTGTTGTAATATAGGATAACCCAGGGTTAGTTTTAAAGGACATAAAAATTTAATTACCAAAAGATAATAATAAATGAAAATAATACTATGAGGGAAATGGCAACAGGAAGTAGTGCCGTGTATGAATACTATTCGAGACTAAATAAATAATATATAAATTTATTTAAAGATATTAAAATGATAAAATACTTATATACAATGTCATAAGAAAATTAACCAAAACTTATTATGTAAATTAAATGGGTATAGAAACCGGAATGGAAAGGAATTATTTTTACATAAATAAAATATAAATTTATAATAATTACAAAATGCCTGCATAATAAAAATACTATGTGTTACTAAGAGTGATGGAAAATAACAAGTATTGTTAAGAAAAAATTTTGAACAAAAAACAGTAGAGTTGAAGAAACGATGCGATTACAATTATAAAAAATAACCTTTTTTGGAACGTTGGAGGAGTTGAAATTAACGCAAGATTAACAAACAGCATGACCACTATCTAATTATACCTGATTAATCCAAATTAAATGGTTATATTCATTAATAAACATTGAATGAAAACCTTCTGAGGATCCAACATGGTTCGGCCTAGTTCTCGTTGATAATTGAAAAATACTCCAGACAAAAAGGAAATTATCACGCAAGACGCACCTCATCACAGAATAAAACTTCAATCCAGTAAGAATCATACGGAGCGAGGTAATATAAACATTTTTTCGTAATAATTCAAGAAGAAAACTCATTCTGTACGGTAATATAGCACAAAAAATAATCATTTGATCATGTGTTTTTTAAAGTAAACAAATACACGCTGCTCTCTTACGGCAATTCCTGGAACTACATACTACATGAAAAATAAACAAAATTATTTATTAATTTTTCGGTATTTGTAAAGCGTAGTAATTATCCATTTCTGACACTCTCGTAACTAAAAGAACTTACCCTGACCCCTGGGCAATTATTAAGAATTATGTATTAATTGATGTTTTTTATTATAGCGTAAAAATTGGGTAAATAACACCATATATGCTTTGCTCCTTAGACAACTCTATGTTTACTCTGTAAAGTCGAGATGATGTTTTATTGAAGATAAGATTAATTGTGATACCTATATTTTGGTGGCAGGAGACAAAAGTCAATAATAAATAAAGCAATATTATTGAAAATTAATCTTGAATAATAAAGTGTTATAATTTATTGTAGTGGGTAGTTGTAATAAATTTCAGCACAACAAACAGAAGAAATCGTCTAAACTGAGTGGAAGTAATGATACTTACTCTCTCTTCTGCATAAGGCTGAACAACTTCCCTCCTTGACCCCAAATCACACACTCTCGATTTCTCTTCAGATTGAGTAAAACAAAATAATAAATAAAATCCTTTATTTATACTTTTTAAAACGTCAGTTAGTATAATTCAAAAGTGACGCATACTACGTGGGGCATATAAAATAACTCTACTATATCTCACTGCGAAATGTTATAGATTTGGCGAACCCAACATTTGGGGCTTGACTAAAGGTGTACGTTTCGCTAAGACCTCAATTAAGTAGTACGTTATAGATTTGGCGTACAACTGTGGGACTGAATTAACGAAACCTGAAATTGCAATACACTCGTAAGTGGTGGATGCCTCACATTTAAGTAGTACGTTACAATATATATATATATATATATATATGTGTATAGAATGATGTTCAGTAAATATATAATTCTCCCCCATTTTGTGACTAGCTTAACATAGACAGAAACATAACAACACGTACAGAAACATAAAGGCACATATACTCACAATTATACACAAATATCCTAAACACGAATGCCCCTGGAATGCACCAGCTTTGCAGGCAGTGTTACTACCTTGCCCAGAAACCAGCAGTGATAAATGTTCGCCCATCAGTCACCGTCATTCATCAGTTTCTATTAATCTAAATAAATGCGAAAACCCCAGAAAGGATGATAATCACTCATAACCCATAAGCAAGACCGGACCGCCCATATGTATAGAATTCCACAGATAATTGCCCCATCATGAGCATATGAAACTTTAAGTTCCTTCAACAGCATTAAATAAAAATTAAAAAGGAAACTACATCACCTGATTTTAAGTAATTGTTATACGGTTCTAAAACGTTAATTTGTTTTACAAATTCAGAAGGATTCAATTAATCAGTATATACTTTACAAGTAGGAAAATTAATCAGTAGTTGCTTTACAAATTTAAAAAAATTAAACAGTATATGTTTTACAAGTAAAAAAAAATAATCAGTAGAGACCTTGTAAGGTACAAAATTAACTAGTATATGCCCAGAAAAAATGTGCAAATTCCTTTCTATTAAAAGCCGACTGGCTATATATATATATATATATATATATATATTGTAACATTTAAAAAGTGTTTATTGTTTATTTAGAATCTTATTAAAAGGCTGTAGTCGTTGAAGGTTACTAATTTTATAAAACAATTTAAAATGTAACCTTCGAGGTTACTCAACGTGTGTTTACAATTGTAGAATTATAATTGTCTGAAAAGAATTCCCTTAGATAAAACAAATAAAATAGTTGTGTTAATATTATTTAAATACTAGCTTTGCTTAAGTTTAATAGTATAGTATAATAGTTGGTCGCTTGATGATGGTGATCGTCTTGTTGATACCAGCTGTGAAACTTCTCTTCCAGGTCGATAACAGTCTAAGTACGTTACGTCTCGTAATGTCTGGACAATAGAATAAATATAATATACTTTCACGTACCTGGTCGTGTTTTCTAGAAGTTCAATAAGCTGTCAAAACGGTTTACAAAAACCAACTCACTTTAGCTACAAGGTTAAGTTGCCTTGTTTAATAGTGGGCGCCACACGGATTTATTTTGGGAAAATCCCGTGGAAAACCAATGAATAGAATTAATTAATGATTTAAAAAAATTAAAATAATTGTTCATTACCTTTATGGCAATGCTATTCAAAATATTTAATCACAACTGAAGGTTGTTTTGAGTTTTTTTTTCTGAATAAAATATTTAGTTACTTTTTAGAAATAAATTAAGTCGAGTTATACTGTTAATTATGGGTTTTTATTCATACCCTTGATAGAGAATTCCAAAAAATATAATTGAAAACATACAATGATGTACAATTGTAAATATGTTATTACATACCCTGTAAGGCTTGCTCAGAACATAGGCAGTAAATCTGGCTAAGTCCAGATATTTCTTTTTACTTTAAACATTAATCTTCATTAAATCTCAGGTGTAAGTTCTTTGAGACACAAAAAAGAAAGTTTATGCCTACACAATAGCTAATGAATTTTTGATATAAGATAGACTAGTGATATCTTTGATATTACTATTACAAATAAAAAATAAAAATAACCTATTTCATAGGTTATGCGTTCGTCACGCTTGATTTATGATTTACAACGTTATATTTTGAGAACACTTATAACTAACATTCAGCTTAACTAATATTGACAAATTCATAAAATAAATTTAGACATGGTGTAACATAAAAATGTTTCAGTGTTTTTGCGTCAGTACAGATCAGTGTATTAAAATGTACAGGTTATGGCGCTCATAGAAAAAAATGAAAAAATGTTTACACTGTTACCTGGTGTTTTAATCTTTCGATTAAAATTTCAATTAACACTTCGATAATCGGATTATAATGATTATCGTTGTTCACTACACACGCACTTGAACAGAGAATCTCGATCCGCTTCTAACTTACAGGATCATAAATAATACTATTTAATTCTTTCTGTTGTTCATTATTTTTTCCCGCACTAAAATGAAATAATACTGCACACAATCACAACGATTCTTTGTAGAATATCTTGAAGTAGTTGTATGTTGTTGTCAAACGGTTTCCTTTGATGTGCTATGGTAATGATGCTGTCAGTAATTAAAAATTTTGAGATGGTCAGCGCACGTTTCACGCCAAATGAGATTAGGAAGTGTCTGTCTTTGATCTGTTGCGGTCTCTTATATACCCGACACCTTGATCGGCTCTAGGCAACATTGTTAATTACTAAGAAATTTTGTCATTGTCATTGTCAATTGGCTTAGACAGGTGTGATGAACGTGACGTATTGTCTTTCCAACCATTAAAAACGGTTTCCCAACCGCCAAATGCTAAGATGATTGACAGTTATCGATGTTATTGGTGTTGATGACCAAATTTCTTAAACATAAATATCACTATAATATTGACGACTCGGAACACAAAGTTTTTTATAAGTAAAAACGTAAAGTTTTACCTTACAGCCTAAACCGGCTTTCACCTATAGAAGGCTTCATCAGAGACTGTCGTTAGTAGCGCTGCTCGTCTTGTTGTTGTTTCTCGTCGCCAACAACAAGACGAGCAGCGCTACTAACGACAGCCTCTGATGAAGCCTTCTATAGGTGAAAGCCGGTTTAGGCTGTAAGGTAAAACTTTACGTTTTTACTTATAAAAGACTTTGTGTTCCGAGTCGTCAATATTATAGTGATATTTAGTTAAGTAACGGACACGTCATGGACAACGAAATCCAAGAGTTCTTAAACATATTTTGTAAATGATGCTAATGCCTTTCACGCACTTAATATAGTTGCGATTGGGGCTGTATTGCCATCAAATTAAAGAATATTTTGTCCTCTTTAATTTGATATAGTTTGATACCGAGTTAGTTTCACTTTTACTGATATTGCTACATAAACAATGTTCAGGTACACTATTTCGCACTGTCGTTTGTTTATCAAAATCGGCGATTATACACTTTGACTAATATTGTTTGTGTTCTACATCGCGTTTTATCACTCCAACGTTTATGTGAGAACACTATTAATTCTGTACTGATGTTTAATTACTGTACATTATGAATAAACCTTAGCTTTAGACATTGTAATGAACTGTTCCTACCTACTATGATATTTCGTTTCACATTAATTTGCTCTATTCTACTAACTAACAATCGAATTATAAATCATATCATTTTAATAATGCTTATTGCTATGTTTTAGGATAACAATTGTTTTGTGTAGGTGACCTACATTTCTATTACTTCCTAATAATCATCTCATTGATGATTGTTTGGTCTAGGCCTTGTTAAGGCATACCGTCTACACTGGAATTCTGCCTTAAAAGCTTTTATTAGTTCACAATTCTGTAATTTTGCTGAGGTAGCTTATTGGTATAAGATTCCCTCTTACAAACGTGTTTATTTGTCATAAGTATAGTTGAGATTGAAATATAGCTTCATTTTCATTTTGTGGCCATTGCTAATTTTAGTTCTTGGCCTCAATAATTACTAGTCACATTTAATTTATTATCAGCCAAATGCTGATTCTGATCTCACATTATTCAGATTCTTATTTAATCATTTTTTGGTAACATATCTTATTCTGTTTACATTATTCACTGACTCGCTTGACAGCTTAAAGTGAATTGAAATTTGTCCATCAGTTTGTGTCAGTTATAGTCTGGTTGTAGTGTCAAACAGTATTTGGGCTTACTGTTTCTTGTGGCACTTCTGCTTCTTTCTTCCTCCATGATTCCTCTCTCCTTGGTTATTCTTATCATTACCTTATCTATTTATATTATCATTATGCATTTATTAAACCTGATAGTATATGTTTAGGTTATGTAACATCTGGTTATGTTACATATACTCCCTCCTCAAAATTGATAATTTGAGAAAAAATTTGATCTTTTGATAAAATTATCATTTCATGTCAGTTTTTACATATTACTACTGTTTTTGGTCTTGTACTCTTTACATTGATCTTTAATATACTATTAGTGTGTTACACTAGCTTGATTGCTTGTCTAGTGATATAATTCTTAGTTTACTAGTATTCTTTTCAAGTTGCTTACATTTTAAGTCATCTAATTACAATAGGTCTTATTTCTTAAATTAACAATTTCCTGTCTTATCATATTACATTTTTCTTTCTTACCACATATCTTTACCTTTGTGATTATTTCAATGGTTCTTATATTTTATACCTCATAGATTTTTTTGTTCATAGTAGCCCTTGATACATTACAATATAACTCCCTAACTTTTGTAGTTGGTTCGGAATCAGAGTGGTTCACTGTGGCTTACATTCTCTGCCGTTCCTCAATACACATACTCAGATTCAGAGGCATACTCTTCTCTGTCTGAGAAAAAATAAACATTGCACCTGGCAATAGTTGCACTATCACAACACATAAAATATAATACATATCATTCATTTTCAACAATATAATATCTTCAATATAATATTCAAGGTATCAGAGGTTTTCATTTGTATCACATTTCCTTCTTTTACACTTTATAACATACTTTCTTTTCACAGGTAATTATTTCTTTTCAGACTTGATATTCTCGACTATGCTTTTTTTATTAGCTGTATCGTTACTTTTTATACTAGTTGACAATTGTTTTAGTTTACTGGGGGTTTTCTTAAAATTACACACTTACATTGATGCTCATAAAATTATGCGGTTGTCTTTCACATATAGAGTCTATAATATTTTATTTTCACAATAGTTTACAAGTTTTTCTTTCTCGTTAGTAATTTATACTTATCCTGAATTATCAGGGCTTACAATATTCATATATAAACTGTTCTTGGTTAGATGTTCTCTGACATATTTTGCTACATACAATATTTGATAGTTACTACACAATGTGATAATATAATTACAATATATTGATATCTAATTTTATAGACATTCTTGGGTTACATTGTTCATTTAATAAACAAATTTTTTTTTCTCTCTCTCTACCTTCCATAATAATATCCTTCTTTCATATTACACTCTTTGTTATTCTTCTTCTCTACTCCTTCAAGTGATGGTGGTTTTCACTTATTCTGGATGATTTTAATTCTGTTTTATGGAGTATACAATATTTGATAACTACAATAAACATTTAGCTACATACAATATTCATTTGGTCAACATTTTTTCTCTCCCTTTTTTTTTCTTCTAAGTATAGCATAGCAATTTTAGTTATAAAAGAGTAGTAGCTCCTCTCTCAATTAATCTAACATAGGAGTATTTAAAGTAAGTTTATGTCATTATCCTAGGTATATTTTAGTTACATGCCACTTTTGGCTCTCTATGACATAATACATGTCTTTTTTCTCATTAAATTATTTAGTTTACAATGCATATTTTTCTATCCTTTAGTGTGATAGATCTGGTTCTTTTTTAACAAGTAACAAATAGTTTGGACTATATCTTAATCCTACACACTTTTTGTAACACAATCGGGTAAATAGGTTTGCTATAGACAATTAGTTACCTTCAATAATTTGGGCATAATACGTGATCCTTCTAATCACTAAATGAGTTCGTACATAGTAATCATTTTTAAAACATATTTTTTCTTTTTACATGCTAAATGTTCTTGTGGTAAAGGTTGCCTACCACTATACTTTATCTGCTCTTAACAGTAATCACTTCTATGGTTTACATACATGGGGTTGTTTCGTGCTTTTCCAATCTATTGGGTTCATTCGGTTCTTCCACTTTGCGGCTACCAGATAGTCATTGGCTTCCCGTTTTCTTGCCTTCTTCTCCTCATCATCTTTGGTATCTATGTGTCCAGTGTACTCCCGGTCTTTGTTATTATTGACATCTAGTACCTCCTCTAACTCCGGTTGATCATCATTAGTTTCCTGGTTGGATTTTTCCATTGATTGGTCCCTCTTCCTTCGCAATTCTTTTATTTCTTGGGCATCCCCTTCAATGATCCGGTCCAGTTGTTTTTGATAACCTTTCCTTTTCTTGGAATGCCTTATCCTACCTTTGGAAATATCTGCTTTAAGTATTTTATTGGTTATAGTCTTTTTTGTTGCAGCACATTTCTTATCTTCGTCCAGCTTCATGAAGCTCCTTCGGTACTCCTTCCTATAGATTCCGAATCTTCTTCACGGTTGATGACTGGGAAATAAATCATATTAACTAGACCACTTCGAGTCATTTCGATTAATTCCTTTGTTACTCTAGTCTTCTTTGGGCGTATTATTCTTCTTATCTTCACCTCCTTTTCTTCCGTTTTCTTAATTATTTTGTTCCTTTCTTCATGATTTTTAATTTCGAATTCACTTGTTCGGTAGTTGTATTTCTGGGTAATTCTTTTGTCTCCACTTGATCATCACACATTGGCAGATTATTTTGTCCTAAGTCTTCATTCTCGGCTACTAACTCTTCCGCTTCCTTAATTACCTGAGTGTTCTCTATACTTTCGGTATCGATCTCCTTATATTGAACATCTTCCTCATTTCTGTCAGACTCATTTTTCAGTTAATAATGTATTTGAGTCCCCTTCATCCTCAGTTTGTTCGACCTCATCTTCAGGTTGCAATTCTTCTCTGGTCTCATCATTGGGTATCTCTTCAGTTTCTGAGTTGCTGTCGTTTCGTAATTCTCCTCTTATTATCTCTTCCGTTCTCTTATAACCATCGCGTACTATCCGGCTACTTTCTTCTATATATTTCTCGAAAGTATTATTAAGTATTTCAAAATGTTCCCTCATCATCTTCATCAGCTCCGCCTGCTGTTCCTCTGTAAGTTCCCACATCTTTGCTTCGGTTGGCTTTGTATATATAGTTGGCTGTGCATGTGGCATGTTCGTTCTTTTTGTGTCTGCCGGGCTGTTTATCAATATATAAAATATTTTTATTTAATATATTTAAGCCCCACGTTGGGCGCCAATTTGTAACATTTAAAAAGTGTTTATTGTTTATTTAGAATCTTATTAAAAGGCTGTAGTCGTTGAAGGTTACTAATTTTATAAAACAATTTAAAATGTAACCTTCGAGGTTACTCAACGTGTGTTTACAATTGTAGAATTATAATTGTCTGAAAAGAATTCCCTTAGATAAAACAAATAAAATAGTTGTGTTAATATTATTTAAATACTAGCTTTGCTTAAGTTTAATAGTAAAGTATAATAGTTGGTCGCTTGATGATGGTGATCGTCTTGTTGATACCAGCTGTGAAACTTCTCTTCCAGGTCGATAACAGTCTAAGTACGTTACGTCTAGTAATGTCTGGACAATAGAATAAATATAATATACTTTCACGTACCTGGTCGTGTTTTCTAGAAGTTCAATAAGCTGTCAAAACGGTTTACAAAAACCAACTCACTTTAGCTACAAGGTTAAGTTGCCTTGTTTAATAGTGGGCGCCACACGGATTTATTTTGGGAAAATCCCGTGGAAAACCAATGAAAAGAATTAATTAATGATTTAAAAAAATTAAAATAATTGTTCATTACCTTTATGGCAATGCTATTCAAAATATTTAATCACAACTGAAGGTTGTTTTGAGTTTTTTTTTCTGAATAAAATATTTAGTTACTTTTTAGAAATAAATTAAGTCGAGTTATACTGTTAATTATGGGTTTTTATTCATACCCTTGATAGAGAATTCCAAAAAATATAATTGAAAACATACAATGATGTACAATTGTAAATACGTTATTACATACCCTGTAAGGCTTGCTCAGAACATAGGCAGTAAATCTGGCTAAGTCCAGATATTTCTTTTTACTTTAAACATTAATCTTCATTAAATCTCAGGTGTAAGTTCTTTGAGACACAAAAAAGAAAGTTTATGCCTACACAATAGCTAATAAATTTTTGATATAAGATAGACTAGTGATATCTTTGATATTACTATTACAAATAAAAAATAAAAATAACCTATTTCATAGGTTATGCGTTCGTCACGCTTGATTTATGATTTACAACGTTATATTTTGAGAACACTTATAACTAACATTCAGCTTAACTAATATTGACAAATTCATAAAATAAATTTAGACATGGTGTAACATAAAAATGTTTCAGTGTTTTTGCGTCAGTACAGATCAGTGTAATAAAACGTACAGGTTATGGCGCTCGTAAAAAAAAATGAAAAAATGTTTACACTGTTACCTGGTGTTTTAATCTTTTGATTAAAATTTCAATTAACACTTCGATAATCGGATTATAATGATTATCGTTGTTCACTACACACGCACTTGAACAGAGAATCTCGATCCGCTTCTAACTTACAGGATCATAAATAATACTATTTAATTCTTTCTGTTGTTCATTATTTTTTCCCGCACTAAAATGAAATAATACTGCACATAATCACAACGATTCTTTGTAGAATATCTTGAAGTAGTTGTATGTTGTTGTCAAACGGTTTCCTTTGATGTGCTATGGTAATGACGCTGTCAGTAATTAAAAATTTTGAGATGGTCAGCGCACGTATCACGCCGAATGAGATTAGGAAGTGTCTGTCGTTGATCTGTTGCGGTCTCTTATATACCCGACACCTTGATCGGCTCTAGGCAACATTGTTAATTACTAAGAAATTTTGTCATTGGCTTAGACAGGTGCGATGAACGTGACGTATTGTCTGTCCAACCGTTAAAAACGGTTTCCCAACCCCCAAATGCTAAGATGATTGACAGTTATCGATGTTATTGGTGTTGATGACCAAATTTCTTAAACATATTTTGTAAATGATGCTAACGCCTTTCACGCACTTAATATAGTTGCGATTGGGGCTGTATCGCCATCAAATTAAAGAATATTTTGTCCTCTTTAATTTGATATAGTTTGATACCGAGTTAGTTTCACTTTTACTGACATTGCTACATAAACAATGTTCAGGTACACTATTTCGCAATGTCGTTTGTTTATCAAAATCGGCGATTATAAACTTTGACTAATATTGTTTGTGTTCTACATCGCGTTTTATCACTCCAACGTTTATGTGAGAACACTATTAATTCTGTACTGATGTTTAATTACTGTACATTATGAATAAACCTTAGCTTTAGACATTGTAATGAAGTGTTCCTACCTACTATGATATTTCGTTTCACATTAATTTGCTCTATTCTACTAACTAACAATCGAATTATAAATCATATCATTTTAATAATGCTTATTGCTATGTTTTAGCATAACAATTGTTTTGTGTAGGTGACCTACATTTCTATTACTTCCTAATAATCATCTCATTGATGATTGTTTGGTCTAGGCCTTGTTAAGGCATACCGTCTATACTGGAATTCTGCCTTAAAAGCTTTTATTAGTTCACAATTCGGTAATTTTGCTGAGGTAGCTTATTGGTATAAGATTCCCTCTTACAAACGTGTTTATTTGTCATAAGTATAGTTGAGATTGAAATATAGCTTCATTTTCATTTTGTGGCCATTGCTAATTTTAGTTCTTGGCCTCAATAATTACTAGTCACATTTAATTTATTATCAGCCAAATGCTGATTCTGATCTCACATTATTCAGATTCTTATTTAATCATTTTTTGGTAACATATCTTATTCTGTTTACATTATTCACTGACTCGCTTGACAGCTTAAAGTGAATTGAAATTTGTCCATCAGTTTGTGTCAGTTATAGTCTGGTTGTAGTGTCAAACAGTATTTGGGCTTACTGTTTCTTGTGGCACTTCTGCTTCTTTCTTCCTCCATGATTCCTCTCTTCTTGGTTATTCTTATCATTACCTTATCTATTTATATTATCATTATGCATTTATTAAACCTGATAGTATATGTTTAGGTTACGTAACATCTGGTTATGTTACATATACTCCCCCCTCAAAATTGATAATTTGAGAAAAAATTTGATCTTTTGATAAAATTATCATTTCATGTCAGTTTTTACATATTACTACTGTTTTTGGTCTTGTACTCTTTACATTGATCTTTAATATACTATTAGTGTGTTACACTAGCTTGATTGCTTGTCTAGTGATATAATTCTTAGTTTACTAGTATTCTTTTCAAGTTGCTTACATTTTAAGTCATCTAATTACAATAGGTCTTATTTCTTAAATTAACAATTTCCTGTCTTATCATATTACATTTTTCTTTCTTATCACATATCTTTACCTTTGTGATTATTTCAATGGTTCTTATATTTTATACCTCATAGATTTTTTTTTTCATAATAGCCCTTGATACATTACAATATAACTCCCTAACTTTTGTAGTGGGTTAAGAATCAGAGTGGCTCACTGTGGCTTACATTCTCTGGCGTTCCTCAATACACATACTCAGATTCAGAGGCATACTCTTCTCTGTCTGAGAAAAAAATAAACATTGCACCTGGCAATAGTTGCACTATCACAACACATAAAATATAATACATATCATTCATTTTCAACAATATAATATCTTCAATATAATATTCAAGGTATCAGAGGTTTTCATTTGTATCACATTTCCTTCTTTTACACTTTATAACATACTTTCTTTTCACAGGTAATTATTTCTTTTCAGACTTGATATTCTCGACTATGCTTTTTTTATTAGCTGTATCGTTACTTTTTATACTAGTTGACAATTGTTTTAGTTTACTGGGGGTATTCTTAAAATTACACACTTACATTGATGCTCATATAATTATGCGGTTGTCTTTCACATATAGAGTCTATAATATTTTATTTTCACAATAGTTTACAAGTTTTTCTTTCTCGTTAGTAATTTATACTTATCCTGAATTATCAGGGCTTACAATATTCATATATAAAATGTTCTTGGTTAGATGTTCTCTGACATATTTTGCTACATACAATATTTGATAGTTACTACACAATGTGATAATATAATTACAATATATTGATATCTAATTTTATAGACATTCTTGGGTTACATTGTTCATTTAATAAACAAATTTTTTTTTCTCTCTCTCTACCTTCCATAATAATATCCTTCTTTCATATTACACTCTTTGTTATTCTTCTTCTCTACTCCTTCAAGTGATGGTGGTTTTCACTTATTCTGGATGATTTTAATTCTGTTTTATGGAGTATACAATATTTGATAACTACAATAAACATTTAGCTACATACAATATTCATTTGGTCAACATTTTTTCTCTCCCTTTTTTTTTCTTCTAAGTATAGCATAGCAATTTTAGTTATAAAAGAGTAGTAGCTCCTCTCTCAATTAATCTAACATAGGAGTATTTAAAGTAAGTTTATGTCATTATCCTAGGTATATTTTAGTTACATGCCACTTTTGGCTCTCTATGACATAATACATGTCTTTTTTCTCATTAAATTATTTAGTTTACAATGCATATTTTTCTATCCTTTAGTGTGATAGATCTGGTTCTTTTTTAACAAGTAACAAATAGTTTGGACTATATCTTAATCCTACACACTTTTTGTAACACAATCGGGTAAATAGGTTTGCTATAGACAATTAGTTACCTTCAATAATTTGGGCATAATACGTGATCCTTCTAATCACTAAATGAGTTCGTACATAGTAATCATTTTTAAAACATATTTTTTCTTTTTACACGCTAAATGTTCTTGTGGTAAAGGTTGCCTACCACTATACTTTATCTGCTCTTAACAGTAATCACTTCTATGGTTTACATACATGGGGTTGTTTCGTGCTTTTCCACTCTATTGGGTTCATTCGGTTCTTCCACTTTGCGGCTACCAGATAGTCATTGGCTTCCCGTTTTCTTGCCTTCTTCTCCTCATCATCTTTGGTATCTATGTGTCCAGTGTACTCCCGGTCTTTGTTATTATTGACATCTAGTACCTCCTCTAACTCCGGTTGATCATCATTAGTTTCCTGGTTGGATTTTTCCATTGATTGGTCCCTCTTCCTTCGCAATTCTTTTATTTCTTGGGCATCCCCTTCAATGATCCGGTCCAGTTGTTTTTGATAACCTTTCCTTTTCTTGGAATGCCTTATCCTACCTTTGGAAATATCTGCTTTAAGTATTTTATTGGTTATAGTCTTTTTTGTTGCAGCACATTTCTTATCTTCGTCCAGCTTCATGAAGCTCCTTCGGTACTCCTTCCTATAGATTCCGAATCTTCTTCACGGTTGATGACTGGGAAATAAATCATATTAACTAGACCACTTCGAGTCATTTCGATTAATTCCTTTGTTACTCTAGTCTTCTTTGGGCGTATTATTCTTCTTATCTTCACCTCCTTTTCTTCCGTTTTCTTAATTATTTTGTTCCTTTCTTCATGATTTTTAATTTCGAATTCACTTGTTCGGTAGTTGTATTTCTGGGTAATTCTTTTGTCTCCACTTGATCATCACACATTGGCAGATTGTTTTGTCCTAAGTCTTCATTCTCGGCTACTAACTCTTCCGCTTCCTTAATTACCTGAGTGTTCTCTATACTTTCGGTATCGATCTCCTTATATTGAACATCTTCCTCGTTTCTGTCAGACTCATTTTCAGTTAATAATGTATTTGAGTCCCCTTCATCCTCAGTTTGTTCGACCTCATCTTCAGGTTGCAATTCTTCTCTGGTCTCATCATTGGGTATCTCTTCAGTTTCTGAGTTGCTGTCGTTTCGTAATTCTCCTCTTATTATCTCTTCCGTTCTCTTATAACCATCGCGTACTATCCGGCTACTTTCTTCTATATATTTCTCGAAATTATTATTAAGTATTTCAAAATGTTCCCTCATCATCTTCATCAGCTCCGCCTGCTGTTCCTCTGTAAGTTCCCACATCTTTGCTTCGGTTGGCTTTGTATATATAGTTGGCTGTGCATGTGGCATGTTCGTTCTTTTTGTGTCTGCCGGGCTGTTTATCAATATATAAAATATTTTTATTTAATATTTTTAAGCCCCACGTTGGGCGCCAATTTGTAACATTTAAAAAGTGTTTATTGTTTATTTAGAATCTTATTAAAAGGCTGTAGTCGTTGAAGGTTACTAATTTTATAAAACAATTTAAAATGTAACCTTCGAGGTTACTCAACGTGTGTTTACAATTGTAGAATTATAATTGTCTGAAAAGAATTCCCTTAGATAAAACAAATAAAATAGTTGTGTTAATATTATTTAAATACTAGCTTTGCTTAAGTTTAATAGTAAAGTATAATAGTTGGTCGCTTGATGATGGTGATCGTCTTGTTGATACCAGCTGTGAAACTTCTCTTCCAGGTCGATAACAGTCTAAGTACGTTACGTCTAGTAATGTCTGGACAATAGAATAAATATAATATACTTTCACGTACCTGGTCGTGTTTTCTAGAAGTTCAATAAGCTGTCAAAACGGTTTACAAAAACCAACTCACTTTAGCTACAAGGTTAAGTTGCCTTATTTAATAGTGGGCGCCACACGGATTTATTTTGGGAAAATCCCGTGGAAAACCAATGAATAGAATTAATTAATGATTTAAAAAAATTAAAATAATTGTTCATTACCTTTATGGCAATGCTATTCAAAATATTTAATCACAACTGAAGGTTGTTTTGAGTTTTTTTTTCTGAATAAAATATTTAGTTACTTTTTAGAAATAAATTAAGTCGAGTTATACTGTTAATTATGGGTTTTTATTCATACCCTTGATAGAGAATTCCAACAAATATAATTGAAAACATACAATGATGTACAATTGTAAATACGTTATTAGATACCCTGTAAGAATTGCTCAGAACATAGGCAGTAAATCTGGCTAAGTCCAGATATTTCTTTTTACTTTAAACATTAATCTTCATTAAATCTCAGGTGTAAGTTCTTTGAGACACAAAAAAGAAAGTTTATGCCTACACAATAGCTAATGAATTTTTGATATAAGATAGACTAGTGATATCTTTGATATTACTATTACAAATAAAAAATAAAAATAACCTATTTCATAGGTTATGCGTTCGTCACGCTTGATTTATGATTTACAACGTTATATTTTGAGAACACTTATAACTAACATTCAGCTTAACTAATATTGACAAATTCATAAAATAAATTTAGACATGGTGTAACATAAAAATGTTTCAGTGTTTTTGCGTCAGTACAGATCAGTGTATTAAAACGTACAGGTTATGGCGCTCGTAAAAAAAAATGAAAAAATGTTTACACTGTTACCTAGTGTTTTAATCTTTTGATTAAAATTTCAATTAACACTTCGATAATTGGATTATAATGATTATCGTTGTTCACTACACACGCACTTGAACAGAGAATCTCAATCCGCTTCTAACTTACAGGATCATAAATAATACTATTTAATTCTTTCTGTTGTTCATTATTTTTTCCCGCACTAAAATGAAATAATACTGCACATAATCACAACGATTCTTTGTAGAATATCTTGAAGTAGTTGTATGTTGTTGTCAAACGGTTTCCTTTGATGTGCTATGGTAATGACGCTGTCAGTAATTAAAAATTTTGAGATGGTCAGCGCACGTTTCACGCCGAATGAGATTAGGAAGTGTCTGTCGTTGATCTGTTGCGGTCTCTTATATACCCGACACCTTGATCGGCTCTAGGCAACATTGTTAATTACTAAGAAATTTTGTCATTGGCTTAGACAGGTGTGATGAACGTGACGTATTGTCTTTCCAACCGTTAAAAACGGTTTCCCAACCCCCAAATGCTAAGATGATTGACAGTTATCGATGTTATTGGTGTTGATGACCAAATTTCTTAAACATATTTTGTAAATGATGCTAACGCCTTTCACGCACTTAATATAGTTGCGATTGGGGCTGTATCGCCATCAAATTAAAGAATATTTTGTCCTCTTTAATTTGATATAGTTTGATACCGAGTTAGTTTCACTTTTACTGACATTGCTACATAAACAATGTTCAGGTACACTATTTCGCACTGTCGTTTGTTTATCAAAATCGGCGATTATACACTTTGACTAATATTGTTTGTGTTCTACATCGCGTTTTATCACTCCAACGTTTATGTGAGAACACTATTAATTCTGTACTGATGTTTAATTACTGTACATTATGAATAAACCTTAGCTTTAGACATTGTAATGAAGTGTTCCTACCTACTATGATATTTCGTTTCACATTAATTTGCTCTATTCTACTAACTAACAATCGAATTATAAATCATATCATTTTAATAATGCTTATTGCTATGTTTTAGCATAACAATTGTTTTGTGTAGGTGACCTACATTTCTATTACTTCCTAATAATCATCTCATTGATGATTGTTTGGTCTAGGCCTTGTTAAGGCATACCGTCTATACTGGAATTCTGCCTTAAAAGCTTTTATTAGTTCACAATTCGGTAATTTTGCTGAGGTAGCTTATTGGTATAAGATTCCCTCTTACAAACGTGTTTATTTGTCATAAGTATAGTTGAGATTGAAATATAGCTTCATTTTCATTTTGTGGCCATTGCTAATTTTAGTTCTTGGCCTCAATAATTACTAGTCACATTTAATTTATTATCAGCCAAATGCTGATTCTGATCTCACATTATTCAGATTCTTATTTAATCATTTTTTGGTAACATATCTTATTCTGTTTACATTATTCACTGACTCGCTTGACAGCTTAAAGTGAATTGAAATTTGTCCATCAGTTTGTGTCAGTTATAGTCTGGTTGTAGTGTCAAACAGTATTTGGGCTTACTGTTTCTTGTGGCACTTCTGCTTCTTTCTTCCTCCATGATTCCTCTCTTCTTGGTTATTCTTATCATTACCTTATCTATTTATATTATCATTATGCATTTATTAAACCTGATAGTATATGTTTAGGTTACGTAACATCTGGTTATGTTACATATACTCCCCCCTCAAAATTGATAATTTGAGAAAAAATTTGATCTTTTGATAAAATTATCATTTCATGTCAGTTTTTACATATTACTACTGTTTTTGGTCTTGTACTCTTTACATTGATCTTTAATATACTATTAGTGTGTTACACTAGCTTGATTGCTTGTCTAGTGATATAATTCTTAGTTTACTAGTATTCTTTTCAAGTTGCTTACATTTTAAGTCATCTAATTACAATAGGTCTTATTTCTTAAATTAACAATTTCCTGTCTTATCATATTACATTTTTCTTTCTTATCACATATCTTTACCTTTGTGATTATTTCAATGGTTCTTATATTTTATACCTCATAGATTTTTTTTTTCATAATAGCCCTTGATACATTACAATATAACTCCCTAACTTTTGTAGTGGGTTAAGAATCAGAGTGGCTCACTGTGGCTTACATTCTCTGGCGTTCCTCAATACACATACTCAGATTCAGAGGCATACTCTTCTCTGTCTGAGAAAAAAATAAACATTGCACCTGGCAATAGTTGCACTATCACAACACATAAAATATAATACATATCATTCATTTTCAACAATATAATATCTTCAATATAATATTCAAGGTATCAGAGGTTTTCATTTGTATCACATTTCCTTCTTTTACACTTTATAACATACTTTCTTTTCACAGGTAATTATTTCTTTTCAGACTTGATATTCTCGACTATGCTTTTTTTATTAGCTGTATCGTTACTTTTTATACTAGTTGACAATTGTTTTAGTTTACTGGGGGTATTCTTAAAATTACACACTTACATTGATGCTCATATAATTATGCGGTTGTCTTTCACATATAGAGTCTATAATATTTTATTTTCACAATAGTTTACAAGTTTTTCTTTCTCGTTAGTAATTTATACTTATCCTGAATTATCAGGGCTTACAATATTCATATATAAAATGTTCTTGGTTAGATGTTCTCTGACATATTTTGCTACATACAATATTTGATAGTTACTACACAATGTGATAATATAATTACAATATATTGATATCTAATTTTATAGACATTCTTGGGTTACATTGTTCATTTAATAAACAAATTTTTTTTTCTCTCTCTCTACCTTCCATAATAATATCCTTCTTTCATATTACACTCTTTGTTATTCTTCTTCTCTACTCCTTCAAGTGATGGTGGTTTTCACTTATTCTGGATGATTTTAATTCTGTTTTATGGAGTATACAATATTTGATAACTACAATAAACATTTAGCTACATACAATATTCATTTGGTCAACATTTTTTCTCTCCCTTTTTTTTTCTTCTAAGTATAGCATAGCAATTTTAGTTATAAAAGAGTAGTAGCTCCTCTCTCAATTAATCTAACATAGGAGTATTTAAAGTAAGTTTATGTCATTATCCTAGGTATATTTTAGTTACATGCCACTTTTGGCTCTCTATGACATAATACATGTCTTTTTTCTCATTAAATTATTTAGTTTACAATGCATATTTTTCTATCCTTTAGTGTGATAGATCTGGTTCTTTTTTAACAAGTAACAAATAGTTTGGACTATATCTTAATCCTACACACTTTTTGTAACACAATCGGGTAAATAGGTTTGCTATAGACAATTAGTTACCTTCAATAATTTGGGCATAATACGTGATCCTTCTAATCACTAAATGAGTTCGTACATAGTAATCATTTTTAAAACATATTTTTTCTTTTTACACGCTAAATGTTCTTGTGGTAAAGGTTGCCTACCACTATACTTTATCTGCTCTTAACAGTAATCACTTCTATGGTTTACATACATGGGGTTGTTTCGTGCTTTTCCACTCTATTGGGTTCATTCGGTTCTTCCACTTTGCGGCTACCAGATAGTCATTGGCTTCCCGTTTTCTTGCCTTCTTCTCCTCATCATCTTTGGTATCTATGTGTCCAGTGTACTCCCGGTCTTTGTTATTATTGACATCTAGTACCTCCTCTAACTCCGGTTGATCATCATTAGTTTCCTGGTTGGATTTTTCCATTGATTGGTCCCTCTTCCTTCGCAATTCTTTTATTTCTTGGGCATCCCCTTCAATGATCCGGTCCAGTTGTTTTTGATAACCTTTCCTTTTCTTGGAATGCCTTATCCTACCTTTGGAAATATCTGCTTTAAGTATTTTATTGGTTATAGTCTTTTTTGTTGCAGCACATTTCTTATCTTCGTCCAGCTTCATGAAGCTCCTTCGGTACTCCTTCCTATAGATTCCGAATCTTCTTCACGGTTGATGACTGGGAAATAAATCATATTAACTAGACCACTTCGAGTCATTTCGATTAATTCCTTTGTTACTCTAGTCTTCTTTGGGCGTATTATTCTTCTTATCTTCACCTCCTTTTCTTCCGTTTTCTTAATTATTTTGTTCCTTTCTTCATGATTTTTAATTTCGAATTCACTTGTTCGGTAGTTGTATTTCTGGGTAATTCTTTTGTCTCCACTTGATCATCACACATTGGCAGATTGTTTTGTCCTAAGTCTTCATTCTCGGCTACTAACTCTTCCGCTTCCTTAATTACCTGAGTGTTCTCTATACTTTCGGTATCGATCTCCTTATATTGAACATCTTCCTCGTTTCTGTCAGACTCATTTTCAGTTAATAATGTATTTGAGTCCCCTTCATCCTCAGTTTGTTCGACCTCATCTTCAGGTTGCAATTCTTCTCTGGTCTCATCATTGGGTATCTCTTCAGTTTCTGAGTTGCTGTCGTTTCGTAATTCTCCTCTTATTATCTCTTCCGTTCTCTTATAACCATCGCGTACTATCCGGCTACTTTCTTCTATATATTTCTCGAAATTATTATTAAGTATTTCAAAATGTTCCCTCATCATCTTCATCAGCTCCGCCTGCTGTTCCTCTGTAAGTTCCCACATCTTTGCTTCGGTTGGCTTTGTATATATAGTTGGCTGTGCATGTGGCATGTTCGTTCTTTTTGTGTCTGCCGGGCTGTTTATCAATATATAAAATATTTTTATTTAATATTTTTAAGCCCCACGTTGGGCGCCAATTTGTAACATTTAAAAAGTGTTTATTGTTTATTTAGAATCTTATTAAAAGGCTGTAGTCGTTGAAGGTTACTAATTTTATAAAACAATTTAAAATGTAACCTTCGAGGTTACTCAACGTGTGTTTACAATTGTAGAATTATAATTGTCTGAAAAGAATTCCCTTAGATAAAACAAATAAAATAGTTGTGTTAATATTATTTAAATACTAGCTTTGCTTAAGTTTAATAGTAAAGTATAATAGTTGGTCGCTTGATGATGGTGATCGTCTTGTTGATACCAGCTGTGAAACTTCTCTTCCAGGTCGATAACAGTCTAAGTACGTTACGTCTAGTAATGTCTGGACAATAGAATAAATATAATATACTTTCACGTACCTGGTCGTGTTTTCTAGAAGTTCAATAAGCTGTCAAAACGGTTTACAAAAACCAACTCACTTTAGCTACAAGGTTAAGTTGCCTTATTTAATAGTGGGCGCCACACGGATTTATTTTGGGAAAATCCCGTGGAAAACCAATGAATAGAATTAATTAATGATTTAAAAAAATTAAAATAATTGTTCATTACCTTTATGGCAATGCTATTCAAAATATTTAATCACAACTGAAGGTTGTTTTGAGTTTTTTTTTCTGAATAAAATATTTAGTTACTTTTTAGAAATAAATTAAGTCGAGTTATACTGTTAATTATGGGTTTTTATTCATACCCTTGATAGAGAATTCCAACAAATATAATTGAAAACATACAATGATGTACAATTGTAAATACGTTATTAGATACCCTGTAAGAATTGCTCAGAACATAGGCAGTAAATCTGGCTAAGTCCAGATATTTCTTTTTACTTTAAACATTAATCTTCATTAAATCTCAGGTGTAAGTTCTTTGAGACACAAAAAAGAAAGTTTATGCCTACACAATAGCTAATGAATTTTTGATATAAGATAGACTAGTGATATCTTTGATATTACTATTACAAATAAAAAATAAAAATAACCTATTTCATAGGTTATGCGTTCGTCACGCTTGATTTATGATTTACAACGTTATATTTTGAGAACACTTATAACTAACATTCAGCTTAACTAATATTGACAAATTCATAAAATAAATTTAGACATGGTGTAACATAAAAATGTTTCAGTGTTTTTGCGTCAGTACAGATCAGTGTATTAAAACGTACAGGTTATGGCGCTCGTAAAAAAAAATGAAAAAATGTTTACACTGTTACCTAGTGTTTTAATCTTTTGATTAAAATTTCAATTAACACTTCGATAATTGGATTATAATGATTATCGTTGTTCACTACACACGCACTTGAACAGAGAATCTCAATCCGCTTCTAACTTACAGGATCATAAATAATACTATTTAATTCTTTCTGTTGTTCATTATTTTTTCCCGCACTAAAATGAAATAATACTGCACATAATCACAACGATTCTTTGTAGAATATCTTGAAGTAGTTGTATGTTGTTGTCAAACGGTTTCCTTTGATGTGCTATGGTAATGACGCTGTCAGTAATTAAAAATTTTGAGATGGTCAGCGCACGTTTCACGCCGAATGAGATTAGGAAGTGTCTGTCGTTGATCTGTTGCGGTCTCTTATATACCCGACACCTTGATCGGCTCTAGGCAACATTGTTAATTACTAAGAAATTTTGTCATTGGCTTAGACAGGTGTGATGAACGTGACGTATTGTCTTTCCAACCGTTAAAAACGGTTTTACAACCCCCAAATGCTAAGATGATTGACAGTTATCGATGTTATTGGTGTTGATGACCAAATTTCTTAAACATATTTTGTAAATGATGCTAACGCCTTTCACGCACTTAATATAGTTGCGATTGGGGCTGTATCGCCATCAAATTAAAGAATATTTTGTCCTCTTTAATTTGATATAGTTTGATACCGAGTTAGTTTCACTTTTACTGACATTGCTACATAAACAATGTTCAGGTACACTATTTCGCACTGTCGTTTGTTTATCAAAATCGGCGATTATACACTTTGACTAATATTGTTTGTGTTCTACATCGCGTTTTATCACTCCAACGTTTATGTGAGAACACTATTAATTCTGTACTGATGTTTAATTACTGTACATTATGAATAAACCTTAGCTTTAGACATTGTAATGAAGTGTTCCTACCTACTATGATATTTCGTTTCACATTAATTTGCTCTATTCTACTAACTAACAATCGAATTATAAATCATATCATTTTAATAATGCTTATTGCTATGTTTTAGCATAACAATTGTTTTGTGTAGGTGACCTACATTTCTATTACTTCCTAATAATCATCTCATTGATGATTGTTTGGTCTAGGCCTTGTTAAGGCATACCGTCTATACTGGAATTCTGCCTTAAAAGCTTTTATTAGTTCACAATTCGGTAATTTTGCTGAGGTAGCTTATTGGTATAAGATTCCCTCTTACAAACGTGTTTATTTGTCATAAGTATAGTTGAGATTGAAATATAGCTTCATTTTCATTTTGTGGCCATTGCTAATTTTAGTTCTTGGCCTCAATAATTACTAGTCACATTTAATTTATTATCAGCCAAATGCTGATTCTGATCTCACATTATTCAGATTCTTATTTAATCATTTTTTGGTAACATATCTTATTCTGTTTACATTATTCACTGACTCGCTTGACAGCTTAAAGTGAATTGAAATTTGTCCATCAGTTTGTGTCAGTTATAGTCTGGTTGTAGTGTCAAACAGTATTTGGGCTTACTGTTTCTTGTGGCACTTCTGCTTCTTTCTTCCTCCATGATTCCTCTCTTCTTGGTTATTCTTATCATTACCTTATCTATTTATATTATCATTATGCATTTATTAAACCTGATAGTATATGTTTAGGTTACGTAACATCTGGTTATGTTACATATACTCCCCCCTCAAAATTGATAATTTGAGAAAAAATTTGATCTTTTGATAAAATTATCATTTCATGTCAGTTTTTACATATTACTACTGTTTTTGGTCTTGTACTCTTTACATTGATCTTTAATATACTATTAGTGTGTTACACTAGCTTGATTGCTTGTCTAGTGATATAATTCTTAGTTTACTAGTATTCTTTTCAAGTTGCTTACATTTTAAGTCATCTAATTACAATAGGTCTTATTTCTTAAATTAACAATTTCCTGTCTTATCATATTACATTTTTCTTTCTTATCACATATCTTTACCTTTGTGATTATTTCAATGGTTCTTATATTTTATACCTCATAGATTTTTTTTTTCATAATAGCCCTTGATACATTACAATATAACTCTCTAACTTTTGTAGTGGGTTAAGAATCAGAGTGGCTCACTGTGGCTTACATTCTCTGGCGTTCCTCAATACACATACTCAGATTCAGAGGCATACTCTTCTCTGTCTGAGAAAAAAATAAACATTGCACCTGGCAATAGTTGCACTATCACAACACATAAAATATAATACATATCATTCATTTTCAACAATATAATATCTTCAATATAATATTCAAGGTATCAGAGGTTTTCATTTGTATCACATTTCCTTCTTTTACACTTTATAACATACTTTCTTTTCACAGGTAATTATTTCTTTTCAGACTTGATATTCTCGACTATGCTTTTTTTATTAGCTGTATCGTTACTTTTTATACTAGTTGACAATTGTTTTAGTTTACTGGGGGTATTCTTAAAATTACACACTTACATTGATGCTCATATAATTATGCGGTTGTCTTTCACATATAGAGTCTATAATATTTTATTTTCACAATAGTTTACAAGTTTTTCTTTCTCGTTAGTAATTTATACTTATCCTGAATTATCAGGGCTTACAATATTCATATATAAAATGTTCTTGGTTAGATGTTCTCTGACATATTTTGCTACATACAATATTTGATAGTTACTACACAATGTGATAATATAATTACAATATATTGATATCTAATTTTATAGACATTCTTGGGTTACATTGTTCATTTAATAAACAAATTTTTTTTTCTCTCTCTCTACCTTCCATAATAATATCCTTCTTTCATATTACACTCTTTGTTATTCTTCTTCTCTACTCCTTCAAGTGATGGTGGTTTTCACTTATTCTGGATGATTTTAATTCTGTTTTATGGAGTATACAATATTTGATAACTACAATAAACATTTAGCTACATACAATATTCATTTGGTCAACATTTTTTCTCTCCCTTTTTTTTTCTTCTAAGTATAGCATAGCAATTTTAGTTATAAAAGAGTAGTAGCTCCTCTCTCAATTAATCTAACATAGGAGTATTTAAAGTAAGTTTATGTCATTATCCTAGGTATATTTTAGTTACATGCCACTTTTGGCTCTCTATGACATAATACATGTCTTTTTTCTCATTAAATTATTTAGTTTACAATGCATATTTTTCTATCCTTTAGTGTGATAGATCTGGTTCTTTTTTAACAAGTAACAAATAGTTTGGACTATATCTTAATCCTACACACTTTTTGTAACACAATCGGGTAAATAGGTTTGCTATAGACAATTAGTTACCTTCAATAATTTGGGCATAATACGTGATCCTTCTAATCACTAAATGAGTTCGTACATAGTAATCATTTTTAAAACATATTTTTTCTTTTTACACGCTAAATGTTCTTGTGGTAAAGGTTGCCTACCACTATACTTTATCTGCTCTTAACAGTAATCACTTCTATGGTTTACATACATGGGGTTGTTTCGTGCTTTTCCACTCTATTGGGTTCATTCGGTTCTTCCACTTTGCGGCTACCAGATAGTCATTGGCTTCCCGTTTTCTTGCCTTCTTCTCCTCATCATCTTTGGTATCTATGTGTCCAGTGTACTCCCGGTCTTTGTTATTATTGACATCTAGTACCTCCTCTAACTCCGGTTGATCATCATTAGTTTCCTGGTTGGATTTTTCCATTGATTGGTCCCTCTTCCTTCGCAATTCTTTTATTTCTTGGGCATCCCCTTCAATGATCCGGTCCAGTTGTTTTTGATAACCTTTCCTTTTCTTGGAATGCCTTATCCTACCTTTGGAAATATCTGCTTTAAGTATTTTATTGGTTATAGTCTTTTTTGTTGCAGCACATTTCTTATCTTCGTCCAGCTTCATGAAGCTCCTTCGGTACTCCTTCCTATAGATTCCGAATCTTCTTCACGGTTGATGACTGGGAAATAAATCATATTAACTAGACCACTTCGAGTCATTTCGATTAATTCCTTTGTTACTCTAGTCTTCTTTGGGCGTATTATTCTTCTTATCTTCACCTCCTTTTCTTCCGTTTTCTTAATTATTTTGTTCCTTTCTTCATGATTTTTAATTTCGAATTCACTTGTTCGGTAGTTGTATTTCTGGGTAATTCTTTTGTCTCCACTTGATCATCACACATTGGCAGATTGTTTTGTCCTAAGTCTTCATTCTCGGCTACTAACTCTTCCGCTTCCTTAATTACCTGAGTGTTCTCTATACTTTCGGTATCGATCTCCTTATATTGAACATCTTCCTCGTTTCTGTCAGACTCATTTTCAGTTAATAATGTATTTGAGTCCCCTTCATCCTCAGTTTGTTCGACCTCATCTTCAGGTTGCAATTCTTCTCTGGTCTCATCATTGGGTATCTCTTCAGTTTCTGAGTTGCTGTCGTTTCGTAATTCTCCTCTTATTATCTCTTCCGTTCTCTTATAACCATCGCGTACTATCCGGCTACTTTCTTCTATATATTTCTCGAAATTATTATTAAGTATTTCAAAATGTTCCCTCATCATCTTCATCAGCTCCGCCTGCTGTTCCTCTGTAAGTTCCCACATCTTTGCTTCGGTTGGCTTTGTATATATAGTTGGCTGTGCATGTGGCATGTTCGTTCTTTTTGTGTCTGCCGGGCTGTTTATCAATATATAAAATATTTTTATTTAATATTTTTAAGCCCCACGTTGGGCGCCAATTTGTAACATTTAAAAAGTGTTTATTGTTTATTTAGAATCTTATTAAAAGGCTGTAGTCGTTGAAGGTTACTAATTTTATAAAACAATTTAAAATGTAACCTTCGAGGTTACTCAACGTGTGTTTACAATTGTAGAATTATAATTGTCTGAAAAGAATTCCCTTAGATAAAACAAATAAAATAGTTGTGTTAATATTATTTAAATACTAGCTTTGCTTAAGTTTAATAGTAAAGTATAATAGTTGGTCGCTTGATGATGGTGATCGTCTTGTTGATACCAGCTGTGAAACTTCTCTTCCAGGTCGATAACAGTCTAAGTACGTTACGTCTAGTAATGTCTGGACAATAGAATAAATATAATATACTTTCACGTACCTGGTCGTGTTTTCTAGAAGTTCAATAAGCTGTCAAAACGGTTTACAAAAACCAACTCACTTTAGCTACAAGGTTAAGTTGCCTTATTTAATAGTGGGCGCCACACGGATTTATTTTGGGAAAATCCCGTGGAAAACCAATGAATAGAATTAATTAATGATTTAAAAAAATTAAAATAATTGTTCATTACCTTTATGGCAATGCTATTCAAAATATTTAATCACAACTGAAGGTTGTTTTGAGTTTTTTTTTCTGAATAAAATATTTAGTTACTTTTTAGAAATAAATTAAGTCGAGTTATACTGTTAATTATGGGTTTTTATTCATACCCTTGATAGAGAATTCCAACAAATATAATTGAAAACATACAATGATGTACAATTGTAAATACGTTATTAGATACCCTGTAAGAATTGCTCAGAACATAGGCAGTAAATCTGGCTAAGTCCAGATATTTCTTTTTACTTTAAACATTAATCTTCATTAAATCTCAGGTGTAAGTTCTTTGAGACACAAAAAAGAAAGTTTATGCCTACACAATAGCTAATGAATTTTTGATATAAGATAGACTAGTGATATCTTTGATATTACTATTACAAATAAAAAATAAAAATAACCTATTTCATAGGTTATGCGTTCGTCACGCTTGATTTATGATTTACAACGTTATATTTTGAGAACACTTATAACTAACATTCAGCTTAACTAATATTGACAAATTCATAAAATAAATTTAGACATGGTGTAACATAAAAATGTTTCAGTGTTTTTGCGTCAGTACAGATCAGTGTATTAAAACGTACAGGTTATGGCGCTCGTAAAAAAAAATGAAAAAATGTTTACACTGTTACCTAGTGTTTTAATCTTTTGATTAAAATTTCAATTAACACTTCGATAATTGGATTATAATGATTATCGTTGTTCACTACACACGCACTTGAACAGAGAATCTCAATCCGCTTCTAACTTACAGGATCATAAATAATACTATTTAATTCTTTCTGTTGTTCATTATTTTTTCCCGCACTAAAATGAAATAATACTGCACATAATCACAACGATTCTTTGTAGAATATCTTGAAGTAGTTGTATGTTGTTGTCAAACGGTTTCCTTTGATGTGCTATGGTAATGACGCTGTCAGTAATTAAAAATTTTGAGATGGTCAGCGCACGTTTCACGCCGAATGAGATTAGGAAGTGTCTGTCGTTGATCTGTTGCGGTCTCTTATATACCCGACACCTTGATCGGCTCTAGGCAACATTGTTAATTACTAAGAAATTTTGTCATTGGCTTAGACAGGTGTGATGAACGTGACGTATTGTCTTTCCAACCGTTAAAAACGGTTTCCCAACCCCCAAATGCTAAGATGATTGACAGTTATCGATGTTATTGGTGTTGATGACCAAATTTCTTAAACATATTTTGTAAATGATGCTAACGCCTTTCACGCACTTAATATAGTTGCGATTGGGGCTGTATCGCCATCAAATTAAAGAATATTTTGTCCTCTTTAATTTGATATAGTTTGATACCGAGTTAGTTTCACTTTTACTGACATTGCTACATAAACAATGTTCAGGTACACTATTTCGCACTGTCGTTTGTTTATCAAAATCGGCGATTATACACTTTGACTAATATTGTTTGTGTTCTACATCGCGTTTTATCACTCCAACGTTTATGTGAGAACACTATTAATTCTGTACTGATGTTTAATTACTGTACATTATGAATAAACCTTAGCTTTAGACATTGTAATGAAGTGTTCCTACCTACTATGATATTTCGTTTCACATTAATTTGCTCTATTCTACTAACTAACAATCGAATTATAAATCATATCATTTTAATAATGCTTATTGCTATGTTTTAGCATAACAATTGTTTTGTGTAGGTGACCTACATTTCTATTACTTCCTAATAATCATCTCATTGATGATTGTTTGGTCTAGGCCTTGTTAAGGCATACCGTCTATACTGGAATTCTGCCTTAAAAGCTTTTATTAGTTCACAATTCGGTAATTTTGCTGAGGTAGCTTATTGGTATAAGATTCCCTCTTACAAACGTGTTTATTTGTCATAAGTATAGTTGAGATTGAAATATAGCTTCATTTTCATTTTGTGGCCATTGCTAATTTTAGTTCTTGGCCTCAATAATTACTAGTCACATTTAATTTATTATCAGCCAAATGCTGATTCTGATCTCACATTATTCAGATTCTTATTTAATCATTTTTTGGTAACATATCTTATTCTGTTTACATTATTCACTGACTCGCTTGACAGCTTAAAGTGAATTGAAATTTGTCCATCAGTTTGTGTCAGTTATAGTCTGGTTGTAGTGTCAAACAGTATTTGGGCTTACTGTTTCTTGTGGCACTTCTGCTTCTTTCTTCCTCCATGATTCCTCTCTTCTTGGTTATTCTTATCATTACCTTATCTATTTATATTATCATTATGCATTTATTAAACCTGATAGTATATGTTTAGGTTATGTAACATCTGGTTATGTTACATATACTCCCCCCTCAAAATTGATAATTTGAGAAAAAATTTGATCTTTTGATAAAATTATCATTTCATGTCAGTTTTTACATATTACTACTGTTTTTGGTCTTGTACTCTTTACATTGATCTTTAATATACTATTAGTGTGTTACACTAGCTTGATTGCTTGTCTAGTGATATAATTCTTAGTTTACTAGTATTCTTTTCAAGTTGCTTACATTTTAAGTCATCTAATTACAATAGGTCTTATTTCTTAAATTAACAATTTCCTGTCTTATCATATTACATTTTTCTTTCTTATCACATATCTTTACCTTTGTGATTATTTCAATGGTTCTTATATTTTATACCTCATAGATTTTTTTTTTCATAATAGCCCTTGATACATTACAATATAACTCTCTAACTTTTGTAGTGGGTTAAGAATCAGAGTGGCTCACTGTGGCTTACATTCTCTGGCGTTCCTCAATACACATACTCAGATTCAGAGGCATACTCCTCTCTGTCTGAGACAAAAATAAACATTGCACCTGGCAATAGTTGCACTATCACAACACATAAAATATAATACATATCATTCATTTTCAACAATATAATATCTTCAATATAATATTCAAGGTATCAGAGGTTTTCATTTGTATCACATTTCCTTCTTTTACACTTTATAACATACTTTCTTTTCACAGGTAATTATTTCTTTTCAGACTTGATATTCTCGACTATGCTTTTTTTATTAGCTGTATCGTTACTTTTTATACTAGTTGACAATTGTTTTAGTTTACTGGGGGTATTCTTAAAATTACACACTTACATTGATGCTCATATAATTATGCGGTTGTCTTTCACATATAGAGTCTATAATATTTTATTTTCACAATAGTTTACAAGTTTTTCTTTCTCGTTAGTAATTTATACTTATCCTGAATTATCAGGGCTTACAATATTCATATATAAAATGTTCTTGGTTAGATGTTCTCTGACATATTTTGCTACATACAATATTTGATAGTTACTACACAATGTGATAATATAATTACAATATATTGATATCTAATTTTATAGACATTCTTGGGTTACATTGTTCATTTAATAAACAAATTTTTTTTTCTCTCTCTCTACCTTCCATAATAATATCCTTCTTTCATATTACACTCTTTGTTATTCTTCTTCTCTACTCCTTCATGTGATGGTGGTTTTCACTTATTCTGGATGATTTTAATTCTGTTTTATGGAGTATACAATATTTGATAACTACAATAAACATTTAGCTACATACAATATTCATTTGGTCAACATTTTTTCTCTCCCTTTTTTTTTCTTCTAAGTATAGCATAGCAATTTTAGTTATAAAAGAGTAGTAGCTCCTCTCTCAATTAATCTAACATAGGAGTATTTAAAGTAAGTTTATGTCATTATCCTAGGTATATTTTAGTTACATGCCACTTTTGGCTCTCTATGACATAATACATGTCTTTTTTCTCATTAAATTATTTAGTTTACAATGCATATTTTTCTATCCTTTAGTGTGATAGATCTGGTTCTTTTTTAACAAGTAACAAATAGTTTGGACTATATCTTAATCCTACACACTTTTTGTAACACAATCGGGTAAATAGGTTTGCTATAGACAATTAGTTACCTTCAATAATTTGGGCATAATACGTGATCCTTCTAATCACTAAATGAGTTCGTACATAGTAATCATTTTTAAAACATATTTTTTCTTTTTATACGCTAAATGTTCTTGTGGTAAAGGTTGCCTACCACTATACTTTATCTGCTCTTAACAGTAATCACTTCTATGGTTTACATACATGGGGTTGTTTCATGCTTTTCCACTCTATTGGGTTCATTTGGTTCTTCCACTTTGCGGCTACCAGATAGTCATTGGCTTCCCGTTTTCTTGCCTTCTTCTCCTCATCATCTTTGGTATCTATGTGTCCAGTGTACTCCTGGTCTTTGTTATTATTGACATCTAGTACCTCCTCTAACTCCGGTTGATCATCATTAGTTTCCTGGTTGGATTTTTCCATTGATTGGTCCCTCTTCCTTCGCAATTCTTTTATTTCTTGGGCATCCCCTTCAATGATCCGGTCCAGTTGTTTTTGATAACCTTTCCTTTTCTTGGAATGCCTTATCCTACCTTTGGAAATATCTGCTTTAAGTATTTTATTGGTTATAGTCTTTTTTGTTGCAGCACATTTCTTACCTTCATCCAGCTTCATGAAGCTCCTTCGGTACTCCTTCCTATAGATTCCTTCTTCATGGTTGATGACTGGGAAATAAATCATATTAACTAGACCACTTCGAGTCATTTCGATTAATTCCTTTGTTACTCTAGTCTTCTTTGGGCGTATTATTCTTCTTATCTTCACCTCCTTTTCTTCCGTTTTCTTAATTATTTTGTTCCTTTCTTCATGATTTTTAATTTCGAATTCACTTGTTCGGTAGTTGTATTTCTGGGTAATTCTTTTGTCTCCACTTGATCATCACACATTGGCAGATTATTTTGTCCTAAGTCTTCATTCTCGGCTACTAACTCTTCCGCTTCCTTAATTACCTGAGTGTTCTCTATACTTTCGGTATCGATCTCCTTATATTGAACATCTTCCTCGTTTCTGTCACACTCATTTTCAGTTAATAATGTATTTGAGTCCCCTTCATCCTCAGTTTGTTCGACCTCATCTTCAGGTTGCAATTCTTCTCTGGTCTCATCATTGGGTATCTCTTCAGTTTCTGAGTTGCTGTCGTTTCGTAATTCTCCTCTTATTATCTCTTCCGTTCTCTTATAAACATCGCGTACTATCCGGCTACTTTCTTCTATATATTTCTCGAAAGTATTATTAAGTATTTCAAAATGTTCCCTCATCATCTTCATCAGCTCCGCCTGCTGTTCCTCTGTAAGTTCCCACATCTTTGCTTCGGTTGGCTTTGTATATATAGTTGGCTGTCATGTGGCATGTTCGTCCTTTTTGTGTCTGCCGGGCTGTTTATCAATATATAAAATATTTTTATTTAATATTTTTAAGCCCCACGTTGGGCGCCAAATTGTAACATTTAAAAAGTGTTTATTGTTTATTTAGAATATTATTAAAAGGCTGTAGTCGTTGAAGGTTACTAATTTTATAAAACAATTTAAAATGTAACCTTCGAGGTTACTCAACGTGTGTTTACAATTGTAGAATTATAATTGTCTGAAAAGAATTCCCTTAGATAAAACAAATAAAATAGTTGTGTTAATATTATTTAAATACTAGCTTTGCTTAAGTTTAATAGTAAAGTATAATAGTTGGTCGCTTGATGATGGTGATCGTCTTGTTGATACCAGCTGTGAAACTTCTCTTCCAGGTCGATAACAGTCTAAGTACGTTACGTCTAGTAATGTCTGGACAATAGAATAAATATAATATACTTTCACGTACCTGGTCGTGTTTTCTAGAAGTTCAATAAGCTGTCAAAACGGTTTACAAAAACCAACTCACTTTAGCTACAAGGTTAAGTTGCCTTGTTTAATAGTGGGCGCCACACGGATTTATTTTGGGAAAATCCCGTGGAAAACCAATGAATAGAATTAATTAATGATTTAAAAAAATTAAAATAATTGTTCATTACCTTTATGGCAATGCTATTCAAAATATTTAATCACAACTGAAGGTTGTTTTGAGTTTTTTTTTCTGAATAAAATATTTAGTTACTTTTTAGAAATAAATTAAGTCGAGTTATACTGTTAATTATGGGTTTTTATTCATACCCTTGATAGAGAATTCCAACAAATATAATTGAAAACATACAATGATGTACAATTGTAAATACGTTATTAGATACCCTGTAAGAATTGCTCAGAACATAGGCAGTAAATCTGGCTAAGTCCAGATATTTCTTTTTACTTTAAACATTAATCTTCATTAAATCTCAGGTGTAAGTTCTTTGAGACACAAAAAAGAAAGTTTATGCCTACACAATAGCTAATGAATTTTTGATATAAGATAGACTAGTGATATCTTTGATATTACTATTACAAATAAAAAATAAAAATAACCTATTTCATAGGTTATGCGTTCGTCACGCTTGATTTATGATTTACAACGTTATATTTTGAGAACACTTATAACTAACATTCAGCTTAACTAATATTGACAAATTCATAAAATAAATTTAGACATGGTGTAACATAAAAATGTTTCAGTGTTTTTGCGTCAGTACAGATCAGTGTATTAAAACGTACAGGTTATGGCGCTCATAGAAAAAAATGAAAAAATGTTCACACTGTTATCTGGTGTTTTAATCTTTCGATTAAAATTTCAATTAACACTTCGATAATCGGATTATAATGATTATCGTTGTTCACTACACACGCACTTGAACAGAGAATCTCGATCCGCTTCTAACTTACAGGATCATAAATAATACTATTTAATTCTTTCTGTTGTTCATTATTTTTCCCGCACTAAAATGAAATAATACTGCACATAGTCACAACGATTCTTTGTAGAATATCTTGAAGTAGTTGTATGTTGTTGCCAAACGGTTTTCTTTGATGTGCTATGGTAATGACGCTGTCAGTAATTAAAAATTTTGAGATGGTCAGCGCACGTTTCACGCCGAATGAGATTAGGAAGTGTCTGTCGTTGATCTGTTGCGGTCTCTTATATACCCGACACCTTGATCGGCTCTAGGCAACATTGTTAATTACTAAGAAATTTTGTCATTGGCTTAGACAGGTGTGATGAACGTGACGTATTGTCTTTCCAACCGTTAAAAACGGTTTCCCAACCCCCAAATGCTAAGATGATTGACAGTTATCGATGTTATTGGTGTTGATGACCAAATTTCTTAAACATATTTTGTAAATGATGCTAACGCCTTTCACGCACTTAATATAGTTGCGATTGGGGCTGTATCGCCATCAAATTAAAGAATATTTTGTCCTCTTTAATTTGATATAGTTTGATACTGAGTTAGTTTCACTTTTACTGACATTGCTACATAAACAATGTTCAGGTACACTATTTCGCACTGTCGTTTGTTTATCAAAATCGGCGATTATACACTTTGACTAATATTGTTTGTGTTCTACATCGCGTTTTATCACTCCAACGTTTATGTGAGAATACTATTAATTCTGTACTGATGTTTAATTACTGTACATTATGAATAAACCTTAGCTTTAGACATTGTAATGAACTGTTCCTACCTACTATGATATTTCGTTTCACATTAATTTGCTCTATTCTACTAACTAACAATCGAATTATAAATCATATCATTTTAATAATGCTTATTGCTATGTTTTAGCATAACAATTGTTTTGTGTAGGTGACCTACATTTCTATTACTTCCTAATAATCATCTCATTGATGATTGTTTGGTCTAGGCGTTGTTAAGGCATACCGTCTATACTGGAATTCTGCCTGAAAAGCTTTTATTAGTTCACAATTCGGTAATTTTGCTGAGGTAGCTTATTGGTATAAGATTCCCTCTTACAAACGTGTTTATTTGTCATAAGTATAGTTGAGATTGAAATATAGCTTCATTTTCATTTTGTGGCCATTGCTAATTTTAGTTCTTGGCCTCAATAATTACTAGTCACATTTAATTTATTATCAGCCAAATGCTGATTCTGATCTCACATTATTCAGATTCTTATTTAATCATTTTTTGGTAACATATCTTATTCTGTTTACATTATTCACTGACTCGCTTGACAGCTTAAAGTGAATTGAAATTTGTCCATCAGTTTGTGTCAGTTATAGTCTGGTTGTAGTGTCAAACAGTATTTGGGCTTACTGTTTCTTGTGGCACTTCTGCTTCTTTCTTCCTCCATGATTCCTCTCTTCTTGGTTAGTCTTATCATTACCTTATCTATTTATATTATCATTATGCATTTATTAAACCTGATAGTATATGTTTAGGTTATGTAACATCTGGTTATGTTACATATATATATATATAAAATGAATTTACCATAAGGACGGTTGTGCCCTAGCAGCTGTGGGAGCGTGCCAGCATGCGCTTAAGCAAGTTGGACAGGAATCATACCTGCCTTAAACTGTATCAACATGTGCCAGGCAAAAACTATGTCCCTTTGTATACCCCAGAAAACAGCCCAAAAGAAAACAAAAAACACCCCAGCCCTTAAATGTTAAACCCAAGGTGAATTTAATATCAACTCCATTCTGTTCCAGCCGGAACAGAATTCCTAACATGTCATATAAATTTTGTAGAGAGTAAGATGATGACTATATGCAATCTGTGAGAATGTCTAAGTGTACTAAATATCTCTAGAACGCTCCCTCAGTGCAGCACACAATTACAAGCATTGTACTTAGTGTTAGGTAATTCAGTTATTAAAGTGTTCCTTGAAATTAACTCATAATGTTCAGAATGATGTTCAGCTGACACCCTCTATAGCAGGCTGTCTGGCCACGTGGGCACATGGATTCAAAAGATTTTTACGGTAAAACAGGTGCACTGCCGGCCCGGCCCCAAAAGGAAAATAAAAGAGTGCATATCACCTTAGTTGTGCTGACTAAGTGTTACATCTTGATCCGGTCACCGACTCCTTCTCCGAACAGGATCGTTTCTAAAGGTCCATAGCTGATGAGGATGGAGGTCAATCAGCGAGGCCAAATCTCCGACTTAATCGAGAACCCTGTTAATTCATAAAAATGTACACCCAAGTTCAGGTAATTAACCTCAGAACGGGCCTTCAACCAACTCAAAATAAATGCACAAAGTTTCGGTAATAAAGTCTTTGCAAACTGCTTAAAGAGTAGAAAAAGTCTGCCATGGAATAATTAATTCCAACAATAAAAGTTTTATCAAAGGGCGTAGAGTGAAAGACATTAGCACACTCTCAACACGCATTGACAGAAATCAACAGGTTAGCTGGCCACGTGGTGACACCATAATTGCAATTTGTCCCAAAAAAGATTAACTTCAAGGCACTCACAGAATTAATAATGTTTTAATATTAATAATGTTTCCTCTAAGGATGTTCTCACAAGTAATTTTTCACTGCAAGTTAATTAAAGAGAGCATACCGACAATCTGATGCATGACTGAGCATAAGTCCATTACCTAACTACGCACTAACTTTAGCTTCGAATTTATATAACATTCTATACATTTACCATGACAATGACAATTACAGTGACTCTTACAATATTATAGTAATAATAAAAGGAACATGGGCTATATACTGAACATTAAGTAAATTTTCTTTTAATATAGAAACTTTCGGATCGCACCCACATGCATATGTCTTTTTCATACGGTTGCATACATTTTGTTATTAATTATTTATTTAATTTTAATTATTTTTAACGCATACAATAATATAATCTCTTACCGGGAGTCTCGTAAGTTTCAGCCAGCCATTAGAGTGGAAGAAAAACTACGCAGTAAACTGTTCGGAAACCAGAGTCGATGTTTTTCTGAGCCGGGCGGTGAACTGAATACAGCTGTTAGAGACTAACCAAGCCGACCCTTCCTACGAGTTGCGCGCGCAGCCTAACGGTTTCGTACAAAGTTCGGTACACCCGCCCCTTGCTCTCGCGTTATATTACCATTAAATATCTACAATTTTCGACGGCCGGAATTAGGCCAGCACACCCCCACCCCGAAAGGGCAACCCGGTTGCCCCACTCTGAAACTCGGGAGAGTACCCTGCAGTGTACCCCCTTCCCAAAACAAGCTGGTGGGCTTCGTGGATATGGTGGCCCGGTGGCACTTGCTCTCAGGAGAACAGAGGCCTCACAACTGCGTCCATTCCCCATGCGACCCTCTCCACCATGCCAACCCCACGGGACCGCCCCAACACGTCACCCTCGCCGGTGACCATCAACTACTCCCACCGGTCCCACTCACATACTCGTCCTAAGACCAAACAAGGTATCTCCCACCTTGGTATGTGAGCGACCGTACTACCTATCGTCCATCCCCTGGACCGACCAGCCACATGCACCCACAAGGCATCTCCATCCTTGCTATATGGCTGGCCCACATCCCTACACAAGGGCAGACGGCCCTGCTCAGCCAGACAGAGAGGACCGCACCAAGGGCACACGAACATTAATCTCAACTTTTACTCAACAAAAAGGCCATTACTATGTGTGGGGTTTACTTCTTCACCGACGTCGATACAAAATGAACACCATTCTCTCTCTCAACAAAAACACCAGGGAAACAACCGGAGAATGCGGCATGGCCAACCCTACACTTACCAAAAATCGAAATCAAACCACTATGAACAAGTAAACAACAGCACGCTATCACTCTCCATCATAACCAAAACAGAGGAATTTACAATCTCCAAGACCACGACACTCTGAGGGAACATTCTCTAACTCCTACCTTCCTCCATGATAACCTTCCACATCCAAATGATAATCCAGGACCACAATCTAAATGTGCACTCTCGGCAAGTCTCTCTCCTTATTGATAGGTTTTTTTTTTTTTTTTTTTTTTTTTTTTTTTTTTTTTTTTTTTAAACTAAGGGGAGGGGTAGGAAAATTGGGAAGATGAAATGGGGCAAGGATCATTAAAGGGTCAATAGCTAGGAGTAAGGGTAAGGACCTGGTTCCCTCCGAAAGAAGGATGAATGGGGGGAACCTAGGCTCGCGTGGGCAGGGGCGCAACCCTGAAATAGATGAACACCACTGGGACTGTGGGGAACATCTACCCGCTACCCGTTAACCTCTTCTTCTTACCTTTCTATGATGGACTTTGGGTATTCGTTCCTTTCGCTCACCACTCTCACAGAAATTATTTCGTGTTGAGCTGTACTGGCTGGTTTCCTCTGAATCAGAATCAAGGCAACTTACCTCGCTACTTTCACTTCGCTTTGGATTATCCTTGTCGTCTAACTCCTCTGCTACAATTTCTTCCTTTTCTTCTACAATTTCCCATTCTTCGTCCCCATAATCCAAATCAACCTCATGACACTGCACCTCCTCACCATCTTCCAGTTGCTCCTCTGATCCATCTTCAACCGCATCTTCGCCCAGCTCCTCAACAATTTCTTCATCACATTGGTCACCAGCCGCTTCACAAACTTCTTCACTAACCTCTTCTCCAATCTCATTTTCCCCAACACATTTATCATCAACATCATCGCCATCACATCCACTTCCACCATCAGAACACTGCACATCTTCATCCTCTAGTTGCTCACCTGGTCTGCATGAAACTTCTCTCCGTTCCTCGGAATCCTCAACACTACTTACAGAAGGCGTCTGCACATCCTCACACACTACATCTTTCTCACTCGCACACTCCACGACGCTGCCACCAAATTTCTCCTCAACTTCTACCTCATCTATTTCTACCACACTTGCGGCATGAACATCCCCTTGTCCATCCACAACCTCAGAAACACTCGCAGCCCGGACATCCCTGTGTCCATCTGCAACTTCAGACTCTACAGTCTCCCTAACACCTACAACTATACCTTCCTGTGCAGCATCCGCAGACCGCTCTTCTGCCTCTTCTGTCGACTCCACTCCTTCACCACTTTCAGCAACTACAACGTCCTCAACATTTTCCACCCTGGAATCCAGCTGTCCAGGCTCATGTGCAATGACTAAATTAATTTCTATTGGCAATGGCAAAGCTACACTCTCAAGTGACTTCTCACATCCCTGCGTAGACGATGACGACATTACCGGATCTGGATCCGTCACGAACCGAGATGGAAATACCGGAACAAATTCTGCGGCAGCTGGATTCAACCATGATGTCCTCTTCGAGTCCTGTAACTCAGTATCAACAGCTGTTTTCTTGTCGTGCTGTATCGATCCACAGAAGCTATTCCGCTTTTCTTCTTCTGCTTCACCTTCTTCATCTACTACTCTCTTGGGCACTTGTACTTCCTCTGGAACCTTTAAAGTTTCCTTCTTCTCCGAATAGGGATAACGCCTTGGTACAGGCTCCCTACTTGCCGATGGTTGTTCCCTAACATAATTTCTTCTTCCCCTGTTAATTTCATATTTCTTTGTTTTCTGTGCTGTAGCTGTTGTTACCGTCTTCTCACTTGCCACCCCCTTGTAGCCTCCATCACTTCTGGAATATTCAGGCTTTCGGACAGTCTCTTGCGTTCTCCTCCAACCACCATGTTTGTCCTTTTTGGCTCTTCCTGATGAACCACTGGAGTATTGGACATCTGTAGCATCTCTTCCCCGGGACTCGTCAACCTCCTGGACCGTTATTGAAACCACACACAGCCGTTCAAGGTCCGCAAAACAACGTGGACGGTCCGCGAATGCCAAACGTGATCTCTCTTGGGGAGTCAGTCCTTCCAGAATCGCTTGTATCACTTCTGTCTCGGGCAACCCCAATCTTAACACCCGGGCAGCTTTCCGTATATCGTGCACGAAGTCCCCTAACGCCTCTCCGTTGGCCTGTAGGCGATAGAATCTTTCAAGCTTAAGCTGGGCACGTCATCGAATGGGTAGGAAGAACTTCAACACCTCCCCATGGAAAGCATCAACACTGTCACCCCGACGCAGAGTCTTGGTGGCCAGCTCAGCCAACGTACCCCGGCAATACGGGTATATAAGGGACAAGATCTCCCCATCGGACACCCCCGGGAAATCTGCCACCTGCAGGACCAGGTCCAAGAAAACCAGCAGCTGGTCCTCATCAAATCCATTCACCACCGGAAATTTCTGGAGAACGCCTGAAAGAGGGTGGGGCAATTCCTGATAGCATACTGCCGCCAGAATTGCACAATTCAAAACAAACAATAATAAAACAAATCCCCACTAAACACCTAACACAAACATGACCTACACAAACATATTCACAAGAATCAGAAAAAACCCAAGTACTGTCCTTCCTTTGAGTGACCCCCGGGTTCTCTAGCGCTGCGGAGACCTGGCCTATTCTGAACCATCTACTCACACCACAGAAGGAGACCAGTGACGACCAACAATACTGAACACACATAACATCAAACATCAATTTGACACACACGTCGTACCAACACATAACTCACAAAAACCAACTAACAATCAAAATCATAATTCGGGAATTAGTACTCCAACATCAACAGGACATAAGTCGGTGACGGTACCGACTTCCGATCGGGCTATACGGCATCCCGCTAATGTCACACGCTAAACTCCGACCCTGTATCAACATTCCATCACCCAGGCCACACTTGAGACTCCCCGGCAGTACAACCTATCACATTTACCAAACACAAAAAACCGCATCAGTGGTGCGACCCGACTCACAAGTTATACGACCTAAAATTAGCCTACACGGGCATATACCTAAGAAAACAATGTCATAACAATAGCCTAATATTTCTGAGTTTGCAAGCCCCGTCACACACCAGGACCCAAGGGTTCAACCCTAGAATGAACCACGCTCACTGCTACCGTTTGCAGTATCAGACTTTATAAACCACGCTCTGCGGTACCATTTGTAACCCCTCTTTCCTTTTATGTCTTTTATGTGTATAAAACAAACTTTTTTTATTTAATTTTTTTTTTTTGAAAGAGAAGTCACAAGTTAATTAGAACTAGGCCGGAGCCTAGAGAAGCCAAAATTGTGCTGGGTCCAGTATGACGGGACTTGCAATGAAACTCGGCTGTAATATAACAATAACAGTTTTTATTGTATCCCATCATTCGCTACATGTAGATGAAACTTTATCACATAATTATCACAAATAAATCACAAATATATCATAAATAAATAAGCCCCATGTTTTAATAGTGTGAAAAGACAAGGTCTGTATATCAGTAACAAGTATTTATATATATATATATATATATATATATATATATATGTGTATAGAATGATGTTCAGTAAATATATAATTCTCCCCCATTTTGTGACTAGCTTAACATAGACAGAAACATAACAACACGTACAGAAACATAAAGGCACATATACTCACAATTATACACAAATATCCTAAACACGAATGCCCCTGGAATGCACCAGCTTTGCAGGCAGTGTTACTACCTTGCCCAGAAACCAGCAGTGATAAATTTTCACCCATCAGTCACCGTCATTCATCAGTTTCTATTAATCTAAATAAATGCGAAAACCCCAGAAAGGATGTTAATCACTCATAACCCATAAGCAAGACCGGACCGCCCATATGTATAGAATTCCACAGATAATTGCCCCATCATGAGCATATGAAACTTTAAGTTCCTTCAACAGCTTTAAATAAAAATTAAAAAGGAAACTACATCACCTGATTTTAAGTAATTGTTATACGGTTCTAAAATGTTAATTTGTTTTACAAATTCAGAAGGATTCAATTAATCAGTATATACTTTACAAGTAGGAAAATTAATCAGTAGTTGCTTTACAAATTTAAAAAAATTAAACAGTATATGTTTTACAAGTAAAAAAAAATTAATCAGTAGAGACCTTGTAAGGTACAAAATTAATTAGTATATGCCCAGAAAAAATGTGCAAATTCCTTTCTATTAAAAGCCGACTGGCTATATATATATATATATATATTGCGACAGTACAAATAAGTGATGTACTGAGCATGAAATATAAAATTTAAATTTACTTAATAAACTGTAAATAATTAATAATATATTAGAAATAAGCATGTTATGGATTGCAAGCTTGACTCAGACAAAAATATGAACAGGTGTTTCAACCTGAATCAACGTGCACACACACACAAATGTAACTGAAAGTGTGTACACCAGTATTTTGCTAGTGTGTGTGAACGCAGGTCTCTGCAGGCAAGTTTGCCACCCCAGTATGAATAATTGCACAATGACTGTTTTTCCGTAATTATTCATAAACTAGAATTAAGAATTAAAATCCAAAAGCACCATAAAATGTAAATAAATTTAGTAAATACTGTGTGCGAAAACCACGCGAAAGTGACACGCCATACAAGTGCAATAGTGAAATAACTGTGTACAAATCAAAAGGGTTAAGTTGCAATGTCCAAAATTACAATGAACATGTGTTGTAAAATTAGTTATAAGATAAGTATAAAAAAATACTTACAGGACTCTGCAATTCGCAGAAATATAAAAAATAGTGAATTTGACAAAGAGTGGGGGAACTGACGCCAAAGACAGTTTCTAACATGTCAATTTTGTATCACTGAAGGGTGTCGACCAAGACATGGGTATAAATAGGACACGCAAGCTTCAGTGGTTCTCTTTCTTGAATCATCCACGATGCAGCGGGAGCTTATGCCCGTCAGCGCGGCATATTTATTAATATTTTTATAAACAGTTTAAATTGCCAGTTATGTACAAATACGTAACCAAGCTATAAGACAAACATTGTAATTAATAACAGCATTACTGAAGAAGTTCCATAGCGATACGACGCTGGACAAGAGAAGAAGTTCTATAGCGATACGACGCTGGACAAGAGAAGAAGTTCTATAGCGATACGACGCTGAACAAGAGAAGAAGTTCCGTAGCGATATGATGCTGGACAAGAGGAGAGGACGAGAGAGTGAGAGACAGCCGACGCTGGACAAGAGGAGAGGAGAGACAGCCGACGCTGGACAAGAGGAGAAGAGAGACAGCCGACGCTGGAGGCGAGATGAAGATGAACACCGATGGAACAAAAAAATGATCGAGTATGATTGACGACAATAAGGTGATAGACAACTTATTCATATCTTAATCATACACAATATACAAAGACAGTTAAAGACATTAATATTTTATTTAAAAATAAGAGTAATATTTCTTGTATAGTAGAGTTAAAAATCATAGATGTTTTAGAAATACGAGTAACGTAACAAGTATCAAATTAATATGATATAAAATGATTACAAAGAATATAAATAAAAACAATTAGTATTTGAGAAAACAGTACTGAGAAGTAATAACTATTAATCTTTTGAGTACGTACCATATATAGAAAAAAAGATTTAAAAATTGATTTTGAAACATATTAATAGACTGAGTAGTCTAAAAATGAGATTTTTCTTTTATATACTATTTAGTAGGATAGAATGTTTAGTTAGTAAGGATGTATATATCTTAAGCCTTACGGCATTATAACAAATAATAACTAATGTTTTTTAAATCGAAGTCAGTGCCATGTGCACATATTTTTTATAGTATCAAATAAATTTTAATTACCATTTCAAGTCCGTAGAGTTCTTATTGCAGATACACCTGACACCCAATTTAAATGTTATATGTTTAAAGAATTTGTCAATCTTGAACGTGAGACCGTTCACACCTATTTATGTATATGTAACGTTGTTTAAATTTGGTGCTCCAAGATCGAAGGACTCCACAAATTTAAATTAAATTAAATTTGCCAAATTGTCACGTTATATAAATTTGTCGCCCTAGACGTGAGGCACGAGATGCCTAAATTTACGTACAAAAATTTGTATACATACAATATAATATTATGCAACTTTTGCAAGGTTGTAATGTTGCATAATAATGTCGCCCTGCACGTGGGGCCCAACATGCCTAAATTTATGTACAACAAAAATTTGTGACATAAATTGTAGATCATGAATGTATGACCCGATACCCATCATTTGACTATTAAAATTTTTTTATGTAGCTAAATGGTTGCTCTAAAATATATAAAGAGTGTTAAATGAAAAATGTATAATATGTAATTATTATTTGTATTAAACAGTAACTGAATGTAATGTTAATTGTTGTGTAATCACACAGCTGGCGCCCACCACAAATAATATTGTTGTCTATGTAACAGGTGTAACTGTAATGAGTATTAATAATAACTATTAATAAAAATACAGAAATAAATAAATAAGTAGGGGACGGTTATCAATAATAATTTTTAAAGAATTACTATTAAATAAATATTTTAATAATAATACTTCGACATGGCAATATCAGGAAGTATTAGTATAGAGGCAATCATTAAGGTGATGGGAAACCTTATGGATGAATATGGAATAAGACAAAATGTATGTGCTAGATTAGATAGACAAATAGAAGAATTTAAAACTGATAAGTCACTATTAGGTGAAAAGGTAAAAGAATATAATACAATACTAAGAGTAGTAGCAAAAGTAGAACAAGATATCGTAATTAATACTGTGCACTTAGTACCTACGGATATCGACAATAATACGCGTATAAAAACACGCAAAAGTAATGGTAAGATAGCACTTGATAAACAAGCTATTAAAATCAAGAAAGAACTTGAAGGAATGTTAATATTTAATAATTATAATTCTAGTGAAATACTTAACACTAGGGAAGAATATAACGTAGGATATCGACAGGCATACCTTATTGATAGAAATATCCAACTCGCTGTGCAAACTCACAGTAAAACAATACGTGTGAAACAATTAAGTCGCAATATTTATGACGAGAACACACACACTAAGTGTCACTGTAACTATAACTGTGGTAGTAAGTTATCTAGACGAAACACTACACAAAATTGTGGTAAGTATGATGTTAGATATACGCACGATAATTATAATAACGATAATTATAACTGCAAGTATGAGAATTATGGTGAGTATTATCATAAACGACGAATGAAAAAACCGTCGACAGCTGTTCACGTCGATTCACTCAACCAAACTAGGGACGAGAGAACGGAGAAGGAATGAAGTATTTGTAACAAGAGAAAAAGGGTAGATTTTAAGTGGCCGACAGGCAAAAATGAAAACGTTGCACTGTAAAGAGGTGACTTATACGATCCAAACAAACGTTCACAAGGTAAGTACGCACACAAACGAGAGATTAATACAATGGGACGCGGACGTTGTTTATAGGAGGGTGAGAACAATAGTAAACGTGGCGACTACGCTACAAAGGAACAATAGACGTCCGGTAGACTATGGACAATGCAATTGTTATAATGAGGGGTGTCAGTTCAAACGACACACCGAACTGAACATAAATAATTATTTTTAAATGAGAAAAATAATATAACTATTAATTATTAATAATAAGAAATAATATGTGTAATAATATAAGAGAGTATAATTAAGAAATGTTATAAGGAATATTATATGAAAGGGTTAATTAAGAAATGTATTATTGAAGGTAAGGAATGCTATTGTAGAGAAATATTTAAGAAAGTAAGGAATGTTATTGATATGTTATAAATATGAAGAAATGATTAAGATGGGCAATAATTGCCATAATTATTAGAACGGCTGATCAAGCGAACACTTATCGAAGATACAAGGACACAGAAGAAAGCAAGAGTGAAAAGTCATAAGGGCAGAGACTACTTAGGATTAAGGACTTCGAAAAAAATATCGTTGTTTTCCAAGACAGTTCCTCTGTAACTGACCATGCGACACACTACGAGCTAAAAAAGTATTCTGTTACGGAAGTGTATTTCAAGAAAGTTGTAGTGATCAGAAAGGTAATGTTAAAGAAAGGTAATAAAAGGTAATGAATGTTAATGTATTGTATAAGTAATGTATTAGATAAAGTAATGTCATGTTAAGAAAAGAGCTAAGGAAGTTTAGAAGCGAAGGTAAAGAAGTGTTATGAGTCTCAAACGGCGAAAGGACCGAATTTACACACATATGTAGGAATGCAAAGTATACAGAAGGAGAACAAAGGAGAGCTAATTGCAGTGGATTTTCTGGGACCATTACCACGATCAAGTCGAGGTGTGAAGCACATATTGGTATGTATCGATGTGTTTTCCAAGGCAGTCCGACTGTACCCAATTATGCGACCCACAACCAAAGTTGTTCTAAAGATACTACTGCAAAAATATATTCCGTTATATGGAAAAATGAAGAAGATACTCAGTGATCAAGGTGTGCAATTCCAAAGTGAAAAATGGGAGAGGACGTTAAGGGAAAATGGAATACAACCAGCACTCACATCCATAAGACATCCTCAAGGAAACCTTGCTGAGAGAGTTAACAAAGAATTAGGTAAATATTTACGAATATATTGCCATAATCAACACAATAAATGGGCAGAATATTTACCATTTATTGAAAAAGCCATTAACGAAAATTATAGTGAAGCAACAGGATACACTCCAATGGAATTAGAAGAAGATAAGAAGCCAACCAGATTTTGGACTAAATATCTAAACAAACCTAATAACCAAAATGTACCTGTACCAATAAGTGTGAAAATTGAATACGCAAAGCAACGAATAAGAGAGAGAGGTAACAAGAGAATAGAGAGATTTAATCTAACTCACAAGTTACAACAATTCAACGTGGGAGAAAGTATACTACTCAAAGCAAACCCAGTGGGAAAAAGGAGTGATAATACGGCGAAGAAATTCTTCAGACTTTATAATGGACCGTATACGTTAAGACAGCGAGTGGGACAGAACACTTTCATTGTATATGATGAGATACAGAAGAAAGAAATTGGTAAATACCACGCAACGTCATTTAAGAAGTTCTACACATAAATCAGAGGTCATTGAAACCAGTCAAATCAGCTGTTTGTAAAGCCACCCTAATTCAAGGTCGCGAGCAGTGAGCGTACGAAAGAGGGGAGGTAAGACATTTGTATACACTCCTATTAAGGGTGAAATGATGAATATTATTCTTTATTATTTGTTATATTTTTTTTGCAAATAATAATAATAAATAAATAGATAAAAAAAAAATTTATAATAAATAAATTTATTAAAATTTTTTTTGTTATTAGCAGAGGAATAATGCGACAGTACAAATAAGTGATGTACTGAGCATGAAATATAAAAATTTAAATTTACTTAATAAACTGTAAATAATTAATAATATATTAGAAATAAGCATGTTATGGATTGCAAGCTTGACTCAGACAAAAATATGAACAGGTGTTTCGACCTGAATCAACGTGCACACACACACAAATGTAACTGAAAGTGTGTACACCAGTATTTTGCTAGTGTGTGTGAACGCAGGTCTCTGCAGGCAAGTTTGCCACCGCAGTATGAATAATTGCACAATGACTGTTTTTCCGTAATTATTCATAAACTAGAATTAAGAATTAAAATCCAAAAGCACCATAAAATGTAAATAATTTAATAAATACTGTGTGCGAAAACCACGCAAAAGTGACACGCCATACAAGTACAATAGTGAAATAACTGTGTACAAATCAAAAGGGTTAAGTTGCAATGTCCAAAATTACAATGAACATGTGTTGTAAAATTAGTTATAAGATAAGTATAAAAAAATACTTACAGGGCTCTCCAATTCGCAGAAATATAAAAAATAGTGAATTTGACAAAGAGTGGGGGAACTGACGCCAAAGACAGTTTCTAACATGTCGATTTTGTATCACTGAAGGGTGTCGACCAAGACATGGGTATAAATAGGACACGCAAGCTTCAGTGGTTCTCTTTCTTGAATCATCCACGATGCAGCGGGAGCTTATGCCCGTCAGCGCGGCATATTTATTAATATTTTTATAAACAGTTTAAATTGCCAGTTATGTACAAATACGTAACCAAGGTATAAGACAAACATTGTAATTAATAACAGCATTACTGAAGAAGTTCCATAGCGATACGACGCTGGACAAGAGAAGAAGTTCTATAGCGATACGACGCTGGACAAGAGAAGAAGTTCTATAGCGATACGACACTGGACAAGAGAAGAAGTTCCATAGCGATACAACGCTGGACAAGAGGAGAGGACGAGAGAGTGAGAGACAGCCGACGCTGGACAAGAGGAGAGGAGAGACAGCCGACGCTGGACAAGAGGAGAAGAGACAGCCGACGCTGGAGGCGAGACGAAGATGAACACCGATGGAACAAAAAAATGATCGAGTATGATTGACGACAATAAGGTGATAGACAACTTATTCAGATCTTAATCATACAAAATATACAAAGACAGTTAAAGACATTAATATTTTACTTAAAAATAAGAGTAATATTTCTTGTATAGTAGAGTTAAAAATCATAGATGTTTTAGAAATACGAGTAACGTAACAAGTATCAAATTAATATGATATAAAATGATTACAAAGAATATAAATAAAAACAATTAGTATTTGAGAAAACAGTACTGAGAAGTAATAACTATTAATCTTTTGAGTACGTACCATATACAGAAAAAAAGATTTAAAAATTGATTTTGAAACATATTAATAGACTGAGTAGTCTAAAAATGAGATTTTTCTTTTATATACTATTTAGTAGCATAGAATGTTTAGTTAGTAAGGATGTATATATCTTAAGCCTTACGGCATTATAACAAATAATAACTAATGTTTTTTAAATCGAAGTCAGTGCCATGTGCACATATTTTTTATAGTATCAAATAAATTTTAATTACCGTTTCAAGTCCATAGAGTTCTTATTGCAGATACACCTGACACCCAATTTAAATGTTATATGTTTAAAGAATTTGTCAATCTTGAACGTGAGACCGTTCACACCTATTTATGTATATGTAATGTTGTTTAAATTTGGTGCTCCAAGATCGAAGGACTCCACAAATTTAAATTAAATTAAATTTGCCAAATTGTCACGTTATAATATATAGATATATAAAATGAATTTACCATAAGGACGGTTGTCCCCTAGCAGCTGTGGGAGCGCGCCAGCATGCGCTTAACCAAGTTGGACTGGAATCATACCTGCCTTAAACTGTATCAACATGTGCCAGGCAAAAACTATGTCCCTTTGTATACCCCAGAAAACAGCCCAAAAGAAAACAAAAAACACCCCAGCCCTTAAATGATAAAAACCCAAGGTGAATTTAATATCAACTCCATTCTGTTCCAGCCGGAACAGAATTCCTAACATGTCATATAAATTTTGTAGAGAGTAAGATGATGACTATATGCAATCTGTGAGAATGTCTAAGTGTACTAAATATCTCTAGAACGCTCCCCCAGTGCAGCACACAATTACAAGCATTGTACTTAGTGTTAGGTAATTCAGTTATTAAAGTGTTCCGTGAAATTAACTCATAATTTTCAGAATGATGTTCAGCTGACACCCTCTATAGCAGGCTGTCTGGCCACGTGGGCACATGGATTCAAAAGATTTTTATGGTAAAACAGGTGCACTGCCGGCCCGGCCCCAAAAGGAAAATAAAAGAGTGCATATCACCTTAGTTGTGCTGACTAAGTGTTACATCTTGATCCGGTCACCGACTCCTTCTCCGAACAGGATCGTTTCTAAAGGTCCATAGCTGATGAGGATGGAGGTCAATCAGCGAGGCCAAATCTCCGACTTAATCGAGAACCCTGTTAATTCATAAAAATTAGAAAGATGTTCACAAAAAATGTACACCCAAGTACAGGTAATTAACCTCAGAACGGGCCTTCAACCAACTCAAAATAAATGCACAAAGTTTCGGTAATAAAGTCTTTGCAAACTGCTTAAAGAGTAGAAAAAGTCTGCCATGGAATAATTAATTCCAACAATAAAAGTTTTATCAAAGGGCGTAGAGTGAAAGACATTAGCACACTCTCAACACGCATCGACAGAAATCAACAGGTTAGCTGGCCACGTGGTGACACCATAATTGCAATTTGTCCCAAAAAAGATTAATTTCAAGGCACTCACAGAATTAATAATGTTTTAATATTAATAATGTTTCCTCTAAGGATGTTCTCACAAGTAATTTTTCACTGCAAGTTAATTAAAGAGAGCATACCGACAATCTGATGCATGACTGAGCATAAGTCCATTACCTAACTACGCACTAACTTTAGCTTCGAATTTATATAACATTCTATACATTTACCATGACAATGACAATTACAGTGACTCTTACAATATTATAGTAATAATAAAAGGAACATGGGCTATATACTGAACATTAAGTAAATTTTCTTTTAATATAGAAACTTTCGGATCGCACCCACATGCATATGTCTTTTTCATACGGTTGCATACATTTTGTTATTAATTATTTATTTAATTTTAATTATTTTTAACGCATACAATAATATAATCTCTTACCGGGAGTCTCGTAAGTTTCAGCCAGCCATTAGAGTGGAAGAAAAACTACGCAGTAAACTGTTCGGAAACCAGAGTCGATGTTTTTCTGAGCCGGGCGGTGAACTGAATACAGCTGTTAGAGACTAACCAAGCCGAGCCTTCCTACGAGTTGCGCGCGCAGCCTTAACGGTTTTGTACAAAGTTCGGTACACCCGCCCCTTGCTCTCGCGTTATATTACCATTAAATATTCTACAATTTTCGACGGCCGGAATTAGGCCGGCACACCCCCACCCCGAAAGGGCAACCCGGTTGCCCCACTCTGAAACTCGGGAGAGTACCCTGCAGTGTACCCCCTTCCCAAAACAAGCTGGTGGGCTTCGTGGATATGGTGGCCCGGCGGCACTTGCTCTCAGGAGAACAGAGGCCTCACAACTGCGTCCATTAACCATGCGACCCTCTCCGCCATGCCAACCCCACGGGACCGCCCCAACACGTCACCCTCGCCGGTGACCATCAACTACTCCCACCGGTCCCACCCACATACTCGTCCTAAGACCAAACAAGGTATCTCCCACCTTGGTATGTGAGCGACCGTATTACCTATCGTCCATCTCCTGGACCGACCAGCCACATGCACCCACAAGGCATCTCCATCCTTGCCATATGGCTGGCCCACATCCCTACACAAGGGCAGACGGCCCTGCTCAGCCAGACAGAGAGGACCGCACCAAGGGCACACGAACATTAATCTCAACTTTTACTCAACAAAAAGGCCATAACTATGTGGGGGGTTTACTTCTTCACCGACGTCGATACAAAATGAACACCATTCTCTCTCTCAACAAAAACACCAGGGAAACAACCGGAGAATGCGGCATGGCCAACCCTACACTTACCAAAAATCGAAATCAAACCACTATGAACAAGTAAACAACAGCACGCTATCACTCTCCATCATAACCAAAACAGAGGAATTTACAATCTCCAAGACCACGACACTCTGAGGGAACATTCTCTAACTCCTACCTTCCTCCATGATAACCTTCCACATCCAAATGATAATCCAGGACCACAATCTAAATGTGCACTCTCGGCAAGTCTCTCTCCTTATTGATAGGTTTTTTTTTTTAACTAAGGGGAGGGGTAGGAAAATTGGGAAGATGAAATGGGGCAAGGATCATTAAAGGGTCAATAGCTAGGAGTAAGGGTAAGGACCTGGTTCCCTCCGAAAGAAGGATGAATGGGGGGAACCTAGGCTCGCGTGGGCAGGGGCGCAACCCTGAAATAGATGAACACCACTGGGACTGTGGGGAACATCTACCCGTTACCCGTTAACCTCTTCTTCTTACCTTTCTATGACAGACTTTGGGTATTCGTTCCTTTCGCTCACCACTCTCACAGAAATTATTTCGTGTTGAGCTGTACTGGCTGGTTTCCTCTGAATCAGAATCAAGGCAACTTGCCTCGCTATTTTCACTTCGCTTTGGATTATCCTTGTCGTCTAACTCCTCTGCTACAATTTCTTCCTTTTCTTCTACAATTTCCCTTTCTTCGTCCCCATAATCCAAATCAACCTCATGACACTGCACCTCCTCACCATCTTCCAGTTGCTCCTCTGATCCATCTTCAACCGCATCTTCGCCCAGCTCCTCACCAATTTCTTCATCACATTGGTCACCAGCCGCTTCACAAACTTCTTCACTAACCTCTTCTCCAATCTCATTTTCCCCAACACATTTATCATCAACATCATCGCCATCACATCCACTTCCACCATCAGAACACTGCACATCTTCATCCTCTAGTTGCTCACCTGGTCTGCATGAAACTTCTCTCCGTTCCTCGGAATCCTCAACACTACTTACAGAAGGTGTCTGCACATCCTCACACACTACATCTTTCTCACTCGCACACTCCACGACGCTGCCACCAAATTTCTCCTCAACTTCTACCTCATCTATTTCTACACACTTGCGGCATGAACATCCCCTTGTCCATCCGCAACCTCAGAAACACTCGCAGCCTGGACATCCCTGTGTCCATCTGCAACTTCAGACTCTACAGTCTCCCTAACACCTACAACTATACCTTCCTGTGCAGCATCCGCAGACCGCTCTTCTGCCTCTTCTGTCGACTCCACTCCTTCACCACTTTCAGCAACTACAACGTCCTCAACATTTTCCACCCTGGAATCCAGCTGTCCAGGCTCATGTGCAATGACTAAATTAATTTCTATTGGCAATGGCAAAGCTACACTCTCAAGTGACTTCTCACATCCCTGCGTAGACGATGACGATATTACCGGATCTGGATCCGTCACGAACCGAGATGGAAATACCGGAACAAATTCTGCGGCATCTGGATTCAACCATGATGTCCTCTTCGAGTCCTGTAACTCAGTATCAACAGCTGTTTTCTTGTCGTGCTGTATCGATCCACAGAAGCTATTCCGCTTTTCTTCTTCTGCTTCACCTTCTTCATCTACTACTCTCTTGGGCACTTGTACTTCCTCTGGAACCTTTAAATTTTCCTTCTTCTCCGAATAGGGATAACGCCTTGGAACAGGCTCCCTACTTGCCGATGGTTGTTCCCTAACTTAATTTCTGCTTCCCCTGTTAATTTCATATTTCTTTGTTTTCTGTGCTGTAGCTGTTGTTACCGTCTTCTCACTTGCCACCCCCTTGTAGCCTCCATCACTTCTGGAATATTCAGGCTTTCGGACAGTCTCTTGCGTTCTCCTCCAACCACCATGTTTGTCCTTTTTGGCTCTTCCTGATGAACCACTGGAGTATTGGACATCTGTAGCATCTCTTCCCTGGGACTCGTCAACCTCCTGGACCGTTCTTGAAACCACACACAGCCGTTCAAGGTCCGCAAAACAACGTGGACGGTCCGCGAATGCCAAACGAGATCTCTCTTGGGGAGTCAGTCCTTCCAGAATCGCTTGTATCACTTCGATCTCGGGCAACCCCAATCTTAACACCCGGGCAGCTTTCCGTATATCGTGCACGAAGTCCCCTAACGCCTCTCCGTTGGCCTGTAGGCGATAGAATCTTTCAAGCTTAAGCTGGGCACGTCGTCGAATGGGTAGGAAGAAGTTCAACACCTCCCCATGGAAAGCATCAACACTGTCACCCCGACGCAGAGTCTTGGTGGCCAGCTCAGCCAACGTACCCCGGCAATACGGGTATATAAGGGACAAGATCTCCCCATCGGACACCCCCGGGAAATCTGCCACCTGCAGGACCAGGTCCAAGAAAACCAGCAGCTGGTCCTCATCAAATCCATTCACCACCGGAAATTTCTGGAGAACGCCTGAAAGAGGGTGGGGCAATTCCTGATAGCATACTTCCGCCAGAATTGCACAATTCAAAACAAACAATAATAAAACAAATCCCCACTAAACACCTAACACAAACATGACCTACACAAACATATTCACAAGAATCAGAAAAAACCCAAGTACTGTCCTTCCTTTGAGCGACCCCCGGGTTCTCTAGCGCTGCGGAGACCTGGCCTATTCTGAACCATCTACTCACACCACAGAAGGAGACCAGTGACGACCAACAATACTGAACACACATAACATCAAACATCAATTTGACACACACGTCGTACCAACACATAACTCACAAAAACCAACTAACAATCAAAATCATAATTCGGGAATTAGTACTCCAACATCAACAGGACATAAGTCGGTGACGGTACCGACTTCCGATCGGGCCATACCGCATCCCGCTAATGTCACACGCTAAACTCCGACCCTGAATCAACATTCCATCACCCAGGCCACCCTTAAGACTCCCCGGCAGTACAACCTATCACATTTTCCAAACACAAATAACCGCATCAGTGGTGCGACCCGACTCACAAGTTATACGACCTAAAATTAGCCTACACAGGCATATACCTAAGAAAACAATGTTATAACAATAGCCTAATATTTCTGAGTTTGCAAGCCCCGTCACACACCAGGACCCAAGGTTCAACCCTAGAATGAACCACACTCACTGCTACCATTTGCAGTATCAGACTTTATAAACCACGCTCTGCGGTACCATTTGTAACCCCTCTTTCCTTTTATGTCTTTTATGTGTATAAAACAAACTTCTTTTTATTTAATTTTTTTTTTTTTGAAAGAGAAGTCACAAGTTAATTAGAACTAGGCCGGAGCCTAGAGAAGCCAAAATTGTGCTGGGTCCAGTATGACGGGACTTGCAATGAAACTCGGCTGTAATATAACAATAACAGTTTTTATTGTATCCCATCATTCGCTACATGTAGATGAAACTTTATCACATAATTATCACAAATAAATCACAAATATATCATAAATAAATAAGCCCCATGTTTTAATAGTGTGAAAAGACAAGGTCTGTATATCAGTAACAAGTATATATATATATATATATATATATATATATATATGTGTGTGTGTGTGTGTGTATAGAATGATGTTCAGTAAATATCTGATGTCTCAGATTATCTCACATTTTCTATCTTAATAAATCTTCATAATTATTATTATACTCATTATATATATATTTTTCTGAACTCTTAACTTGTCTGATATATCTATTTTAATTATGGTTGAAAACCTTTCTTTTAATAATTCTGGTTACTGATTACCGTGTAACTCTTTTTCTTCTCCATCTGAATTCTCTTTATACTTTCTTCTGGTTACTCATAGTGTTAGCATGGTCTTAATATATTATATTTAATTTTTAAATTTGTATCTTTATATTAGATATACAGGTTGTTATATTGATCATTTTATTTAAACATTTTGGTTCTTTCCTTTCTCTTAGAAAGTTATTAATCCGCCTTCGCATTCATTAACATTAATTCATTTATATTATATTTCATGTGGTATTTCTTCTCTTTGCATTTCATATAGGTTTTATTATTATCATTTGTTTGAAATCATCTTCTCCATCTGTTTGGTATGAGTTGTTCTTCTTTGCTCTTAACTAACTGTTTTCATTATCGTTTCATAAGTAATTAGTCTCTTTGCTTCCAAATTTTTTCCTTCTCTGGCATATTACACTCTTTTTTGTTATTCTTCTCTACTCCTTCAAATGCTATTGTGAATATCTAGCATTTAATCTGGATTAAAGTTAATTCTCTTTTCTGAATTAATCACTTTATTTTCTTCTCAATTCAATTATAAATGGCACATAATTATTTTTTGGAACTTGGTTAATTTTAAAGTAAAATTCAAACTCTTCTTTTTATTAATGGCAAAATATTTCTCATAAATCTTTGTAATATGTTGATCTTATCTTCCTTCAAAGTTCTGACGTTCTATCAACATTCAAATTCTGTTTAATTCATTTATTCCCAGAATTGTTTCATTCAAATTGTTTATAGTAAGGTGATCTTACAATTATTTCTGAATGTTTTGGTATATCTCCAAATTCAAATTCTTCTTAATTATTTACCATAACGTTTTCTCACAAACTTAATTATAGTAAGTTGGTCTTACTTCATTTTTAAATTTTTTGTATATTAACTTCAAAATTCCTTTCTTCTTAATTCTTCCAAAATGTTTTTCTCAAAATATTTGTTGTAATTTGTTCTTACATAATTTTAAATTTTCATGGTTATTCCATAAAGTTTGTTCAAAATTATCAGGTTGTAAGATGTTCTTACATCATTTTTGAATTTGTTTGTTTAAATTCAAATTTCTTTCTCTTTCTCTTTCTTCCAAAACGTTTGTTCAAAATTATTAGGTTGTAAGATGTACTTACATCATTTTTGAATTTGTTTGTTTTAAATTCAAAAATTCTTTTTAATTAAATTGCCATAAAATGTTTTCTCCGAAATATCTGGTTGTAAGTTGTTCTAACATCATTTTTGAATTTGTTTGTATTAAATTCAAAAATTCTTTTTAATTAAATTGCCATAAAATGTTTTCTCCGAAATATCTGGTTGTAAGTTGTTCTTACATCATTTTTGAATTTGTTTGTTTTAAATTCAAAATTCTTTCTCTTTCTCTTTCTTCCATAAAGTTTAGTTCGTATGTCTTTCAGATAGTGGTTACTTATGATAGTGATGTTTTTATGCTTGTTTGCATGTTGCAATTCATCCTTTTCTAACCCAGGAAGTATAAGCAGTAACGGGTCATTGTTGTTGATTACTGCCTCCTCCCGTTTAAAGCATTTTGGTCATTGTTCGTGTTAGTATTGACCGAGACATCGTTCGGGAAACTCTGGTTCGTTTCCTGATGCTCTGCACCCTGGTCGAGGTTTAGCGCCCTGTTCTGTTGTCGGCCAAGATCCTCCAGGCTTGTACTTCTTCTTCCCTGCTCGTGTCTTGGGCCGTCCCGTTCCGCACTCCTCCATCTTCGGTCGGCGCCGTGGAAGCTGCTCCTCCTCGGTTGATAATATCTCCTGGGTCCGCGATCTTCCGCTCTTATAAAATTTACCCTAGGGCGCGACACTCGGTTATTATTATTGTTACTATTGTTATTACTATAATTATTATGATAGTAATTTCGGTTAGGTGGGTAAGGTCTGTCACCATTATTGTTGGGGTATGGATTTCTCTGACTGTATGGGATATTATTAGGTTGATAAAAATTATTTCTATTATTCGGATAGGGGTTGTTATTCCTAACACCGTTAAAATTGCCGTTAAACTGGTTATTACGCGGCGGGTTGTTAGGGCCGTCGTAATTACTGGGCTGGTTCCGGTTACTAGGATGGTTATTGCCGTTATTGGGGTATGTATTCGGCCTTGCCTCTGGTCTCTCATTTCTCTTCTTGCTCTGCCGATAATACTCCTCGTTTTCATATCCCTCTAATAACTCGGTCATCGCCTGGATCGTCTTGATCTGGCTACCTCTCCGGGCCCTGATAATGTCCTCATCATAGTGATATGATATTTTGTTCACTAGACACTCTTCTGGTATTGCCGGCTCGAGGTGTTTTGCCATGCACACCTTCCCCAAGAAATATGCTGTCATACTGCTGCCTAGTTGTGCCCTGTATCGTCCGTTACATATATTGTCACGGATCAAGTTCTGGGTAGTCTCAGACCAGTACTTTGTCTTAAACATTTTCCGGAACTGCTGGTAGTCGGGAATTTCATTCCGGTTGGCCATCCACCAATTATCTGTTATTTCTCGGAAGGACTCATCTAATATTTCCCTGCTATGGCTCCATTGAGTAATTTTATGCTTGGCGAAATATTCTTCTACCCTAGCCAGGAACTCCATTGGCTTACGTTTGTATTGCCGGAAGTTGAGCCACTCTCGGCTTTCGTTGACGGGCAATCCGGTGAAATGAGTCGGTCTGTTTCTTATCGCTTCCATCTCCTCTCGGCTTTGTCGCACCTGACCGGTGATATTGGCCATGGTCTCTTGCATATCATTGCACCGTTCCGTGACTTGGTTGCGTACTTTCCCGAATTCTTCTTGAGTTTCCTTCCTCTGTTCTTCTACTTTCCTACGGCTATGTTCTTCGATATTTGTGAACTTGATGTTCACCACTTCTTTAAACTCTTGCACCTCCTTTTCGGTCTGGTTGCACTTCCCATCAATCTCTCGGATCTGTCGATTGACCATTATGTTTTCTTCTTCCATCTTCTTATTCATCGCTTTCTTGTTAACATTGATTTCCTTATTCAGTTCTTCTCGCAACAATTCCATTCTTTCGTCCAGTTTGTCTAAATTCTCCTGATTTACCTCTCTTAATTCTTCTCTTAAAATTTGATTGTCCTCTCTCAATTCTTCCAACTTCTCCCCCATCTTCTATTCCAACTTCTTGTTATCTTCCTTCAACTCTTCCTTCAATTGTCGGTTGATCTTTTCTATCTTCTTCCTGGTTTCATCGATTTTCTGATTGGTATTTTCAATTTTATTAATCAATTCTTCTTTAGTCGACTTGAATTCTTCCTTGAACGATTGGTTGTCTTCCTTCAATTCTTCTAACTTCTTCCCCATCTCTTCTTCCCTTTTCTTGTTGTCTTCCTTCAAATCTTCCAAGTTCTTGTTCATCCCACTCAATTCTTCTTTTGTGGATTGGTTATCCTTCTTCAATTCTTCTTTTGTTTTTTCTATTTTATTTCCCAATTCTTCCTTAGTTGATCTGAATTCCCGTAAGAGTATTTCCATCACTTTATCCATATTTGTTTCTTCAGTAGTCTTGGATTTCTCTACCTCCTTCTCCTGGACATTGACTTCCCCTGTCTGTGTGGGTATCTCCGGTTGTTCCTCTGGTTGTTCAGTTTGTTTGGACAACACCGGCGGTAATAACTCTTCCACCTCTACTGGCGTCGCCTCCTTATTGTCCATGTCAATTTCTAATTCTTTTTCGGCCTCCGCCGCCCGTTTCTTGGATGTTGCACGTCGTTGCATTATTCCGTCTTTCTCTGGCTTTGTAGCTGTTGCCTAGCTCCAACTAGTGATTGGGCAGATTGTATTGGCCTTCCAATCGACTAATTAAAGCCCCTCAGTTGTGCGCCAATTTGTTACGAATCTCTTAATTAACTGGTGTTTAATTGGTGTGTCTCTCGAAGTTTTACTGGCCTGAAACACTTCCTTAAGTTTCCCAGTTGGTCGAGTCCCAGATGTAGCAAAAACTGTCAAAAGCGTTATGTTGTTGAAAAGATATATGTATAGTTTCACCAGAATGTTTTAAAACAAAAATTGTTTGTTGTTGAAGAAAATTAAAAAAATTGTTTAACAGAAAAAAAATTTTATAATTAAAAAAAATTTTCCTTTTTATTAATTAATTAATTAAAATCAATTAATTAATAGAGTACTGTGAAGTTTTAAAATGTGTATCACTCGTCTAAAAAATTTTATTGAAGTTCTTGTATTTTTCAAATAAACTACAACCACTCATAAGATTGTCTCCAAGACAATCGATACTTGTTTACCTTTTCGTTTTGTAAGTTATCTTCCCTTATATGTGGTAAAGTCCTGGTAGTTTATTATTTAAAATTATATTAGTGGTGATTTGTTATATTAGTGAAGTAAAGAACTATTTTGTGGTGAAAAGTATTAATGTTTTATTATATAATTGCAATATTGACTCTTTTCGATTATAATATCGATTCTCAGGGTATCGAAACAGTTACAAAGTATAGTATATAAAATTCAACAAGGTTCTTTAAACAGCTAATTATTATCAAAGTCAGAGAAATCGGGCCAATATTTAAAAAGTATAACGTTACACCAAGTTAATTACTAATACTAGATACACACATTGAATAATAAATTTGAAATAATATAATTTGTTGTCACCAACAGCTGACGTGGACAAGGAGGCGTTGAGATCGACAAAGGAAAATGGCTGCCATCAAGTTGGTCAAAATGTCACTCGTTTCTGCGATGTTCCAAATAAGATATTTTCTGGCAGTATTCCCGTCCTGGTGTCTGCAAATCTCTTTTTTGATGTTGTGTAGTGCCTTGTGTGAAGTTTACGGGTTGTATTTTGTGTATCTGTGTATTTATAAGTTCAGTTACTTTTTACGATTCCGACACTAGTATATGGTTATGTGTTATACTGTTTTCTTGTGTTTTGTAGTGTTTTTCGGGGTAGTTATGTACTGTCCAGTGTTATTTAGTCTTTCTTGATTGATTTTGTCACTATGTGGACGTTCTAGAAGGATTTTATACGCCACTCGCGATTTCACAAAAACGTACCGTTCACTACCGTTTTTTGTTAGGTTAGATTGGTTATAAAACGCTTGTCAAGTTCACCGTACAAAAACCAATAATCAACTATCTTATTTCCTCCAGTTTCAACTAAACTCTTAGCCAATATAATATTATTCTTAACATTGTTCAAATATAATTTCGCATCCTGTACATATTTAAAAATACACTATATAATAGCCTAAACTTTGGTTATTTATTAATTTTATTTACTAGATGTTATTTAAATTAATCCTTCAGTTCATTCGGCATATTTTAAGATTGAATAATGCCGGTTTATAATGTTTTCTGTCCAAAATTAGTAATTTTACTTTCATTTTGTATTCTCTGAAAAATTACAACATTTCCAAAACTAACTTCCTGTCATTATGTAAATTCAGCCATTTTATCAGTTATATTTAATATTAATAATCTTATATTGTATTAAAAGGTTTATATTCCCTTATTTTCTTGTAATTAATTGAATTAGTTGAATTCTAAAACATTATTCTGGAATATATGACTCCCCTGTCCAAATTTCTGAGTTTAGTCATTTTCATTTTTATTTATAATTCTGAATATAATTTTATAAAATCTTTCTAAATGGTATGTGCAATTATATGGCTTGATCTCAAGTTTATTTTGTCTAAACCCTTTTGTTTAATTGCTTTTAAATGAGTAATTTCTCTGTTTTGATGAAGTTTGGTTTTCTTTCTTTGGCCTAGGTTTTTTAACAATTTTTCCTTACAAAATATTTTTATAAACAATATATGATGTGTGATACCCTCTCTGACTTTTAAATATGGTATTATAAACTAAACATTTTTTCAAATTACACAACAATAATTAGTATTGGTTACAATACAAAGAACAGTTAAACAAATAAAGAATATTTTTAAATAAATGGTTGTCTTCAACCTTCAGACATTTTACAATTAAATCCTTATTTCTAACATTGAAATATGGTTCACAAAAAAGGTTTTTTACCAACTAACATCTTAATTACTTCTTACTATTCACAAGTAATAATTATATTTACAGTTCTGATGTTAGTTGTTGTAGATTTAAATAAATGGCCTTATATCTAATACATTTTTAACATCCTTATACTATATTCACAAAAATCTTATATCTATATTCTTATTTGCTTACTATTATGGTAAGTAGGATTATACAGTTTTTACACCGTCTTTTAAATATTGTCTTTGGGGAATTGTACCCTGTCATTAGTATAATTAAATCTGTTTTTTTTTCATTATATAAAACAAAATGTTACTTTAAACAGATTTATATCTTGTAAGTAACATATTCTCATAGTACACATTTTAAGTCACTGAAAATTGCATATTTCATTGTATTCAATGTTTGTGATTGCCAAGAATGAAACACAAGGTTTATTTTCTATAATACCCAAAACTATCACTGGTTCACTTTACACTTTTATTTTATGTTATTGCTAAATGGTCGTGTAGTCTTATTAACATAATAAATTGGTTAGTATTTTACAATGGAGATTTGTTCCTTGGGTACTATATTATTGTTTCATCTTAGTTCACTGGCAACTCTTACTTTACACACTTCTCTCTCTTAATTTTATGTACATGTTGTTACCATTTCGTTATACTTTTATTGGTTAATATTTATTTTGGGGGTATGGGGATTTGGGTGTCTTTTATAAGAGCATGACATCTTCCTCAGGATGCTGTCTTCTTCTTCTTTCTTCTGTCTTCTTTTCTTCTGTCTTCTGGGACTGGTATCTTCTCCATCTTCTTCTTGATGCCATCAGGTTTCTTGGGATTTCTCCATCTTCTTCGGGTTTCTTGGGATTTCTTCATCTTCTTCGTCATTTTAGAAATACACCACATGTATTGGTTGATCTTGGCTTATTCAGGGTTTCTTTTCCATTTATACTTCCTCGTTGTGGGTTTGGTCATATTCTTTATTGCTTGGTTATTTACTTTTTACCTTCCTGGGTTATAATTTGAAAACCTTTGGTTATGAGGCTGGTTTTGGATGACTCATCACTAGTAACTCATTTTATTTGAACTTGTATTTTTTTAAATAATAATGATTTCTTTCCACAGTTGCTATGAATTAATCTTTTTATATTAAACTTAATGCTTTCTTCCAGATTAAAATGTTATAATTTTATTATTCTAATGATCAATTGCCATTCCACATCATGCATATATCTGTCACGTTACAATATAAAATAAATTTACCATAAGGACGGTTGTGCCCTAGCAGCTGTGGGAGCGCGTCAGCATGCGCTTAACCAAGTTGGACAGGAATCATACCTGCCTTAAACTGTATCAACATGTGCCAGGCAAAAACTATGTCCCTTTGTATACCCCAGAAAACAGCCCAAAAGAAAACAAAAAACACCCCAGCCCTTAAATGATAAAAACCCAAGGTGAATTTAATATCAACTCCATTCTGTTCCAGCCGGAACAGAATTCCTAACATGTCATATAAATTTTGTAGAGAGTAAGATGATGACTATATGCAATCTGTGAGAATGTCTAAGTATACTAAATATCTCTAGAACGCTCCCCCAGTGCAGCACACAATTACAAGCATTGTACTTAGTGTTAGGTAATTCAGTTATTAAAGTGTTCCTTGAAATTAACTCATAATGTTCAGAATGATGTTCAGCTGACACCCTCTATAGCAGGCTGTCTGGCCACGTGGGCACATGGATTCAAAAGATTTTTACGGTAAAACAGGTGCACTGCCGGCCCGGCCCCAAAAGGAAAATAAAAGAGTGCATATCACCTTAGTTGTGCTGACTAAGTGTTACATCTTGATCCGGTCACCGACTCCTTCTCCGAACAGGATCGTTTCTAAAGGTCCATAGCTGATGAGGATGGAGGTCAATCAGCGAGGCCAAATCTCCGACTTAATCGAGAACCCTGCTAATTCATAAAAATTAGAAAGATGTTCACAAAAAATGTACACCCAAGTTCAGGTAATTAACCTCAGAACGGGCATTCAACCAACTCAAAATAAATGCACAAAGTTTCGGTAATAAAGTCTTTGCAAACTGCTTAAAGAGTAGAAAAAGTCTGCCATGGAATAATTAATTCCAACAATAAAAGTTTTATCAAAGGGCGTAGAGTGAAAGACATTAGCACACTCTCAACACGCATCGACAGAAATCAACAGGTTAGCTGGCCACGTGGTGACACCATAATTGCAATTTGTCCCAAAAAAGATTAACTTCAAGGCACTCACAGAATTAATAATGTTTTAATATTAATAATGTTTCCTCTAAGGATGTTCTCACAAGTAATTTTTCACTGCAAGTTAATTAAAGAGAGCATACCGACAATCTGATGCATGACTGAGCATAAGTCCATTACCTAACTACGCACTAACTTTAGCTTCGATTTTATATAACATTCTATACATTTACCATGACAATGACAATTACAGTGACTCTTACAATATTATAGTAATAATAAAAGGAACACGGGCTATATACTGAACATTAAGTAAATTTTCTTTTAATATAGAAACTGTCGGATCGCACCCACATGCATACGTCTTTTTCATACGGTTGCATACATTTTGTTATTAATTATTTATTTAATTTTAATTATTTTTAACGCATACAATAATATAATCTCTTACCGGGAGTCTCGTAAGTTTCAGCCAGCCATTAGAGTGGAAGAAAAACTACGCAGTAAACTGTTCGGAAACCAGAGTCGATGTTTTTCTGGGCTGGGCGGTGAACTGAATACAGCTGTTAGAGACTAACCAAGCCGACCCTTCCTATGAGTTGCGCACGCAGCCTTAACGGTTTCGTACAAAGTTCGGTACACCCGCCCCTTGCTCTCGCGTTATATTACCATTAAATATTCTACAATTTTTGACGGCCGGAATTAGGCCGGCACACCCCCACCCCAAAAGGGCAACCCGGTTGCCCCACTCTGAAACTCGGGAGAGTACCCTGCAGTGTACCCCCTTCCCAAAACAAGCTGGTGGGCTTCGTGGATATGGTGGCCCGGCGGCACTTGCTCTCAGGAGAACAGAGGCCTCACAACTGCGTCCATTAACCATGCGACCCTCTCCGCCATGCCAACCCCACGGGACCGCCCCAACACGTCACCCTCGCCGGTGACCATCAACTACTCCCACCGGTCCCACCCACATACTCGTCCTAAGACCAAACAAGGTATCTCCCACCTTGGTATGTGAGCGACCGTACTACCTATCGTCCATCTCCTGGACCGACCAGCCACATGCACCCACAAGGCATCTCCATCCTTGCCATATGGCTGGCCCACATACCTACACAAGGGCAGACGGCCCTGCTCAGCCAGACAGAGAGGACCGCACCAAGGGCACACGAACATTAATCTCAACTTTTACTCAACAAAAAGGCCATAACTATGTGGGGGGTTTACTTCTTCACCGACGTCGATACAAAATGAACACCATTCTCTCTCTCAACAAAAACACCAGGGAAACAACCGGAGAATGCGGCATGGCCAACCCTACACTTACCAAAAATCGAAATCAAACCACTATGAACAAGTAAACAACAGCACGCTATCACTCTCCATCATAACCAAAACAGAGGAATTTACAATCTCCAAGACCACGACACTCTGAGGGAACATTCTCTAACTCCTACCTTCCTCCATGATAACCTTCCACATCCAAATGATAATCCAGGACCACAATCTAAATGTGCACTCTCGGCAAGTCTCTCTCCTTATTGATAGGTTTTTTTTTTTTTTTTAACTAAGGGGAGGGGTAGGAAAATTGGGAAGATGAAATGGGGCAAGGATCATTAAAGGGTCAATAGCTAGGAGTAAGGGTAAGGACCTGGTTCCCTCCGAAAGAAGGATGAATGGGGGGAACCTAGGCTCGCGTGGGCAGGGGCGCAACCCTGAAATAGATGAACACCACTGGGACTGTGGGGAACATCTACCCGCTACCCGTTAACCTCTTCTTCTTACCTTTCTATGACGGACTTTGGGTATTCGTTCCTTTCGCTCACCACTCTCACAGAAATTATTTCGTGTTGAGCTGTACTGGCTGGTTTCCTCTGAATCAGAATCAAGGCAACTTACCTCGCTACTTTCACTTCGCTTTGGATTATCCTTGTCGTCTAACTCCTCTGTTACAATTTCTTCCTTTTCTTCTACAATTTCCCTTTCTTCGTCCCCATAATCCAAATCAACCTCATGACACTGCACCTCCTCACCATCTTCCAGTTGCTCCTCTGATCCATCTTCAACCGCATCTTCGCCCAGCTCCTCACCAATTTCTTCATCACATTGGTCACCAGCCGCTTCACAAACTTCTTCATTAACCTCTTCTCCAATCTCATTTTCCCCAACACATTTATCATCAACATCATCGCCATCACCTCCACTTCCACCATCAGAACACTGCACATCTTCATCCTCTAGTTACTCACCTGGTCTGCATGAAACTTCTCTCCGTTCCTCGGAATCCTCAACACTACTTACAGAAGGCGTCTGCACATCCTCACATATTACATCTTTCTCACTCGCACACTCCACGACGCTGCCACCAAATTTCTCCTCAACTTCTACCTCATCTACTTCTACCACACTTGCGGCATGAACATCCCCTTGTCCATCCACAACCTCAGAAACACTCGCAGCCCGGACATCCCTGTGTCCATCTGCAACTTCAGACTCTACAGTCTCCCTAACACCTACAACAATACCTTCCTGTGCAGCATCCGCAGACCGCTCTTCTGCCTCTTCTGTCGACTCCACTCCTTCACCACTTTCAGCAACTACAACGTCCTCAACATTTTCCACCCTGGAATCCAGCTGTCCAGGCTCATGTGCAATGACTAAATTAATTTCTATTGGCAATGGCAAAGCTACACTCTCAAATGACTTCTCACATCCCTGCGTAGACGATGACGATATTACCGGATCTGGATCCGTCACGAACCGAGATGGAAATACCGGAACAAATTCTGCGGCATCTGGATTCAACCATGATGTCCTCTTCGAGTCCTGTAACTCAGTATCAACAGCTGTTTTCTTGTCATGCTGTATCGATCCACAGAAGCTATTCCGCTTTTCTTCTTCTGCTTCACCTTCTTCATCTACTACTCTCTTGGGCACTTGTACTTCCTCTGGAACCTTTAAAGTTTCCTTCTTCTCCGAATAGGGATAACGCCTTGGTACAGGCTCCCTACTTGCCGATGGTTGTTCCCTAACATAATTTCTTCTTCCCCTGTTAATTTCATATTTCTTTGTTTTCTGTGCTGTAGCTGTTGTTACCGTCTTCTCACTTGCCACCCCCTTGTAGCCTCCATCACTTCTGGAATATTCAGGCTTTTGGACAGTCTCTTGCGTTCTCCTCCAACCACCATGTTTGTCCTTTTTGGCTCTTCCTGATGAACCACTGGAGTATTGGACATCTGTAGCATCTCTTCCCCGGGACTCGTCAACCTCCTGGACCGTTCTTGAAACCACACACAGCCGTTCAAGGTCCGCAAAACAACGTGGACGGTCCGCGAATGCCAAACAAGATCTCTCTTGGGGAGTCAGTCCTTCCAGAATCGCTTGTATCACTTCTGTCTCGGGCAACCCCAGTCTTAACACCCGGGCAGCTTTCCTTATATCGTGCACGAAGTCCCCTAACGCCTCTCCGTTGGCCTGTAGGCGATAGAATCTTTCAAGCTTAAGCTGGGCACGTCGTCGAATGGGTAGGAAGAACTTCAACACCTCCCCATGGAAAGCATCAACACTGTCACCCCGACGCAGAGCCTTGGTGGCCAGCTCAGCCAACGTACCCCGGCAATACGGGTATATAAGGGACAAGATCTCCCCATCGGACACCCCCGGGAAATCTGCCACCTGCAGGACCAGGTCCAAGAAAACCAGCAGCTGGTCCTCATCAAATCCATTCACCACCGGAAATTTCTGGAGAACGCCTGAAAGAGGGTGGGGCAATTCCTGATAGCATACTGCCGCCAGAATTGCACAATTCAAAACAAACAATAATAAAACAAATCCCCACTAAACACCTAACACAAACATGACCTACACAAACATATTCACAAGAATCAGAAAAAACCCAAGTACTGTCCTTCCTTTGAGCGACCCCCGGGTTCTCTAGCGCTGCGGAGACCTGGCCTATTCTGAACCATCTACTCACACCACAGAAGGAGACCAGTGACGACCAACAATACTGAACACACATAACATCAAACATCAATTTGACACACACGTCGTACCAACACATAACTCACAAAAACCAACTAACAATCAAAATCATAATTCGGGAATTAGTACTCCAACATCAACAGGACATAAGTCGGTGACGGTACCGACTTCCGATCGGGCCATACCGCATCCCGCTAATGTCACACGCTAAACTCCGACCCTGAATCAACATTCCATCACCCAGGCCACCCTTAAGACACCCCGGCAGTACAACCTATCACATTTTCCAAACACAAATAACCGCATCAGTGGTGCGACCCGACTCACAAGTTATACGACCTAAAATTAGCCTACACGGGCATATACCTAATAAAACAATGTCATAACAATAGCCTAATATTTCTGAGTTTGCAAGCCCCGTCACACACCAGGACCCAAGGGTTCAACCCTAGAATGAACCACGCTCACTGCTACCATTTGCAGTATCAGACTTTATAAACCACGCTCTGTGGTACCATTTGTAACCCCTCTTTACTTTTATGTCTTTTATGTGTATAAAACAAACTTCTTTTTATTTAATTTTTTTTTTTGAAAGAGAAGTCACAAGTTAATTAGAACTAGGCCGGAGCCTAGAGAAGCCAAAATTGTGCTGGGTCCAGTATGACGGGACTTGCAATGAAACTCGGCTGTAATATAACAATAACAGTTTTTATTGTATCCCATCATTCGCTACATGTAGATGAAACTTTATCACAAATAAATCACAAATATATCATAAATAAATAAGCCCCATGTTTTAATAGTGTGAAAAGACAAGGTCTGTATATCAGTAACAAGTATATATATATATATATATATATGTGTGTGTGTATAGAATGATGTTCAGTAAATATATAATTCTCCCCCATTTTGTGACTAGCTTAACATAGACAGAAACATAACAACACGTACAGAAACATAAAGGCACATATACTCACAATTATACACAAATATCCTAAACACGAATGCCCCTGGAATGCACCAGCTTTGCAGGCAGTGTTACTACCTTGCCCAGAAACCAGCAGTGATAAATGTTCGCCCATCAGTCACCGTCATTCATCAGTTTCTATTAATCTAAATAAATGCGAAAACCCCAGAAAGGATGATAATCACTCATAACCCATAAGCAAGACCGGACCGCCCATATGTATAGAATTCCACAGATAATTGCCCCATCATGAGCATATGAAACTTTAAGTTCCTTCAACAGCATTAAATAAAAATTAAAAAGGAAACTACATCACCTGATTTTAAGTAATTGTTATACGGTTCTAAAATGTTAATTAGTTTTACAAATTCAGAAGGATTCAATTAATCAGTATATACTTTACAAGTAGGAAAATTAATCAGTAGTTGCTTTACAAATTTAAAAAAATTAAACAGTATATGTTTTACAAGTAAAAAAAAATTAATCAGTAGAGACCTTGTAAGGTACAAAATTAATTAGTATATACCCAGAAAAAATGTGCAAATTCCTTTCTATTAAAAGCCGACTGGCTATATATATATATATATATATATATAAAATGAATTTACCATAAGGACGGTTGTGCTCTAGCAGCTGTGGGAGCGCGCCAGCATGCGCTTAACCAAGTTGGACAGGGGAATCATACCTGCCTTAAACTGTATCAACATGTGCCAGGCAAAAACTATGTCACTTTGTATACCCCAGAAAAAAGCCCAAAAGTAAACAAAAAACACCCCAGCCCTTAAATGTTAAACCCAAGGTGAATTTAATATCAACTCCATTCTGTTCCAGCCGGAACAGAATTCCTAACATGTCATATAAATTTTGTAGAGAGTAAGATGATGACTATATGCAATCTGTGAGAATGTCTAAGTGTACTAAATATCTCTAGAATGCTCCCCCAGTGCAGCACACAATTACAAGCATTGTACTTAGTGTTAGGTAATTCAGTTATTAAAGTGTTCCTTGAAATTAACTCATAATGTTCAGAATGATGTTCAGCTGACACCCTCTATAGCAGGCTGTCTGGCCACATGGGCACATGGATTCAAAAGATTTTTACGGTAAAACAGGTGCACTGCCGGCCCGGCCCCAAAAGGAAAATAAGAGTGCATATCACCTTAGTTGTGCTGACTAAGTGTTACGTCTTGATCCGGTCACCGACTCCTTCTCCGAACAGGATCGTTTCTAAAGGTCCATAGCTGATGAGGATGGAGGTCAATCAGCGAGGCCAAATCTCCGACTTAATCGAGAACCCTGTTAATTCATAAAAATTAGAAAGATGTTCACAAAAAATGTACACCCAAGTACAGGTAATTAACCTCAGAACGGGCCTTCAACCAACTCAAAATAAATGCACAAAGTTTCGGTAATAAAGTCTTTGCAAACTGCTTAAAGAGTAGAAAAAGTCTGCCATGGAATAATTAATTCCAACAATAAAAGATTTTATCAAAGGGCGTAGAGTGAAAGACATTAGCACACTCTCAACACGCATCGACAGAAATCAACAGGTTAGCTGGCCACGTGGTGACACCATAATTGCAATTTGTCCCAAAAAAGATTAACTTCAAGGCACTCACAGAATTAATAATGTTTTAATATTAATAATGTTTCCTCTAAGGATGTTCTCACAAGTAATTTTTCACTGCAAGTTAATTAAAGAGAGCATACCGACAATCTGATGCATGACTGAGCATAAGTCCATTACCTAACTACGCACTAACTTTAGCTTCGATTTTATATAACATTCTATACATTTACCATGACAATGACAATTACAGTGACTCTTACAATATTATAGTAATAATAAAAGGAACACGGGCTATATACTGAACATTAAGTAAATTTTCTTTTAATATAGAAACTGTCGGATCGCACCCACATGCATACGTCTTTTTCATACGGTTGCATACATTTTGTTATTAATTATTTATTTAATTTTAATTATTTTTAATGCATACAATAATATAATCTCTTACCGGGAGTCTCGTAAGTTTCAGCCAGCCATTAGAGTGGAAGAAAAATTACGCAGTAAACTGTTCGGAAACCAGAGTCGATGTTTTTCTGAGCCGGGCGGTGAACTGAATACAGCTGTTAGAGACTAACCAAGCCGAGCCTTCCTACGAGTTGCGCGCGCAGCCTTAACGGTTTCGTACAAAGTTCGGTACACCCGCCCCTTGCTCTCACGTTATATTACCATTAAATATTCTACAATTTTCGACGGCCGGAATTAGGCCGGCACAGCGTTGTGTACACGTGTATTTAGTTTGTGTGTGTGAAGCCTGTCCGTTCCTGAACTGTAACCAACCCTTTTCAAGTATTGATAGATTTTATGTTTTATTTTAATTATAAAAAAAATATGTACGATATTGTAAAACGAAAGACACCAGAGGATGAAGAAAATAAAGGTGAACAAAGGGTTAAAAGACCGTGCCAAAGTGACGGAAAGGGCAATTACTATTAGTAAAAAGTGAATAGCTCTTTTTGTAATTACAATAAAGAAGTGTAATTTACATATAGTAAACATATAAAAATTAGCGATCGATTGAGCATCGAGTAGTGTGAAACACTTCGTAATTCGCCAAGATAGGCGAAATTCGTGAATTGAACCAGAGTGGGGGTAAAGATGCTTCGACAAACTCTGACAAGATGAAAATTGTTCAGACCTGAGCTTTTGCACGACCTGGCTATAAATACCAGGTCGCGCTATTAAAGTTCCTTCTTCTGTTTTCAACCTTTGCCGTAGGAGGCTATGTCAGTCGACGACGCTATTCTAAATCTACAGTGAGAGTCAGGGAACAAACTGGAAGTCTAACCAAAACAGCAGAGCACCTACGAAGAGGTTCGATGGACTCACGTACGATCCATGAGAGGATACGAGACAACTAGTCAACAGCACTAGCAGTGGAATCCTGGAAGAGGACCAGAAGAACAAGAAGGACACAGACCGAGGACCCGAGAAGGACACACTGATAGTATCACATCAAACGAGGTGATGAAAAAAAAATTTTGTTAATTACAGACAATTGACAGACTGGCTATATTAACATAGAATGAAAAACATTCGAACAGTTAATCAATCATAAAGAAATGTACATAAATGTAAAAGCAGATTGTAATATAGAATAATAATTCATGTATAGGAATTAGTAGTTGAATCAAACATAAATGCTAAGAGAGAAATATCTGAGTTTAAATTAAAATCATTTAAAGTATTGAGAAAGGTTTGTTTGATGAGTTTAAATTAAAATAAATGAGAGTAATTGATAAAGTCTTTGTTTGATAAAGTAAAATTGTGCCGAGTCGATTAAGATCGGCGCGTATACTGCATTTAACGAACACGCTAAAAGAAAAATACTGTACTGTATTCAGCGGTGGTGTTCAACCGTACTGTAATGCGGTAATAACACTGCGCCCGATTGGTGCTGCAACCTGGCGGTCGACGCTGATTGCGAGTTGAGAAAGGCAGGAATTGCGTTTCAAAACCTGTCTTTTCCTGGTCCTTCAACCAAACGCCTCGTGGTATTTTACTCCGACAGAGAGAAGTTTTTTTAATTGCACCATCTTCCATCTATGGCAGGCTAGATTAAAACAGATCTGCGGTAAGTGACTGCAATATACTTATATATATTTATTTGAAGTTATGCCAAAGGTATTTGTTTAATAAGTACAGAAATGAATGAAATCGGTTAACCTATCACACCACGTGGCAAATTAGAGTATGTGTAAATTGTATTAATTGTATAATTACTCACAAACTGAGTAATTATATATCAGTAAATGAAGTCTTAACTAAGGCACCGTAATTGAATAATGTTAACCCACAGGGGTAAAGTTTATAAATGTATACATGCCAAGTGGTGAATCAAGTTAGTATGAATAATTAAGTCACCCCAAATTTATTGAGAATGTTAAAGAAAGAGAGTCATAATAAAAATATAAAGTTTTAATGGAAACAAGTGACAAATTTTAATAGAATTGAGAATAATGTAAAGTCAGAATAATATGTAATTTAACTAAACTAAATGTTTTCCAAGATAGGGCCATATGCCCGTATAACCTGTTGCAGAGCGTGTCAAACTTTCATTTTAAGTAGGCCTAAAGCTGTGTTTAATATTATAAATGGATTTTGGTGCGTGTGAGGTTTCTGGGGGAATTAGTTTTTGGAAATTCTCGCTGATAATATTTTGTATGCATAGGGTCCCTCGCTGCAAGTCAAGGAACAGCCCCAACCTGAACATGACCATCTAGACTCTCAACTTCATCTGCCGGAGGAGAATAGCGAGAACAGCCCACCCGCACACTAAAATGTAGACCAGAACACCAACTTCACACCACGGAATAAATCAGGTGACACCAAACCATATTACTTTTATACAAGGAATGTAACCCACTAGAACTCGTGGACATATAGCTACACAACATCAATGACTTTAAGCTTTAAACATTTTAATTGGGTCCCCGGTTAACGAGACAGAATAGTGCGCGGACTGGGGGGGGGGAATCTTTTGTACATTTTGTAACACTGTTATATTAAATGTGAGCCCAGAGGTTGGCATGTATCTGTGGCTGATTACCATTCAGGCATGTTAAATTCTTTCTTGTTTTCAGTAGAAGGGTTACCTTAGTGTTAGTAATTCTATCATTCATCATGTAATTTCACAGGTTTAATTTAGTTTTCGATGAATGCATTAATTTCACATATTTATATTCAGTTTGGGTCATATAATGGATTGGAGTTTCTTTTGGTAGTTCAGTAGGGTCCCCAGTTTAATCCTGTATAGGTGGATTTTCATGCAGACTTGAACATGCTCCTGGGACTGGTTTAATTATGCACGATCTTGCCTAGGAACATGTCGGCCTTTGGGCCAAATTAATTTTAAAAGGTTATAAGGCATTATGACACATTACTGTTTTCAATATTTAACAAAATTTATCATGTTTAAATTCTTTTTAATTGATTATGATCACTTGTGTGTTTACTGAATTATAATTATATTTACTCCAAGTCTAAGTGCTCAATGTGGGAGCACTTTATAATAGTATCAGGTATTATGCCAACTCCTGAATTTTAGTATGCCCTGGGGGCACTGGTGTTACACACATATATCTTGAGTTATTAGGTATTAAGACCTTGCAATACGTGTTGCGTGCAAGGATATTTATAAATTGTAAATTATGTACCTCTTGGGGTGAAAGAGGTGTGGCAAGATTTTAGTATTGAAAATTGTAATTGTCCTGTGTTGTGGAACGTGTGTATGTGTTGTATATTGTAGACATATTTCCTTATATGTCCATTATATGTATTGTATATTCATGTGTATTTTTGGGGGTTAGGTATAGGGCTAAGTGGGGAAAAGTAACACCGATTGGAAAAGAACATTTTTTGTTCATTTTATTTAAATTTTATATTTAAATTTTTTTTCAGAAACATTTTTTTAGGAGAAAATAGAATATAAATTTAATATTTATTGATTTTTTTGTAACATTTTTTAAAGGGAGATATAATGATTTTGTTGGGTTAAAGAGATTTAAAGTTTGTTTATAATAAAAAAAAATTTTATTGGTTGTTAATTTTGTGAGTTTTAATTGCAAGTCCCATCTCACTGGATCCAGCGCATTTTTGGCTTCTGTAGGCTTTGGCGTAGTTTTAATTATCTTGTGGCCCCTCTTTAACAAAAAAAAAAAAAAAATTTTCCAAAAAAAAAACCCATTTTTTTTTTAATGAGTCAATACAACACTTAAAGAGGGGTTACAAAATGCATATGCAATAGTAAATAATGAAAGTCAAATAAGATTAAATAAATTAAAAATAACAGTAAATTCAGAATTACAGAAAATAATATGCGATTGCAAAGATGACCACACAATGAGTAAGCCGAGAGCAAAATATGTAATTAATTAAGATTAGAGGATAAGGTTTATGCATACCATGTTATATATAATTTGTTAGCCATAAGTCATGTGCGAATTGATCATACAAACGATTAATAATGAGTATTATTTCAATATGCGAAATGAAAGAATTTTGTTTAATAAAATAAAAATAAATAATGGAAAAATTCTAAAACTTATATAACGCATCATCTTCTTATTACGATTACACCCATGACATTCAATTTGTGTTGTCATGTTATATATAATTTGGCGCTCCAAAAGCGTGGGGCTACCCAAATTAAATTATACATTTCAATTTGTGTTGTTATAAAATTTGTCGCCCTGAACGTGGGGACAGACACGACCATTTAACTATTTAAATTTCTTATAGCTAAATGTACGCTCTATAAATACAAGTGTGGTAAACATATAACATGTATAACAATTAAGATTCGTACGAAATATTCTCATGTATATATTTTTCTGTGTGTGTATTATGACACAACTGGTGCTCAATGAAATAATATCAATTTAAAGGTTTAATTGTAATATTAAGAATAATAATAATAATTAATAATAATATTTTCATTAAAGAAAATTAGTAATTCGGTTCCATAATAATATTCTTAAAATATAATAAGGAATAAAAAAATATAAATAATTCAATATGGCAGCACCAGGAAGCTTTGATATGGAAGCACGTCAAACAATGATGCATGCCTGGATGGACGAATTAGTTACAAAACAAGCAGAAAATTTAAATGAGAAACTAAATAATCAAACAGAGGATTTAAAAGAAAGTTTAAATAATACAATAAGCGAAATGAAACAAGACATCAAAGATAGTACGATGCAATTAGCTAATAAATTTGTAGACATGAATAACTGCATTGTTGCATTCGAAAATACGATCAAAACAACGCTATGTGAACAAACCATAATAATTGAAAGTAAGAGAGAACAGACGTTCATAATTAATGATGATAATTCTAGTGAGATAATTAACACTAGGGAAGAATATAAGCAATCATACCTGGTAAACGATAATATCCAATTCGCTGTGCAAACTCACATAAAACAAATAAGAAAGTAACACAATTAAAACACAGCATTGCGACGAAGATACGCACAACAATTATCGACCGAAGGGTAATGATAACAATAATTGTAAATTCTATAATTATAAAAACTAGAGATTATCATAAACGAAGCACGAAAAAACGGTCAACTGTGTATATAGGCCTCAAGCAGACTGCCCATACGGAATGCAATTGCCACGAGAGTGTAATTGAACGTGCAGAGAAGAGAGAGACGAAGAGAGAATTCTTTTCGTCGTATCGAAGAAATAAATTCTCACCGTATAAGCAGCTGAGTTACAAAGTCGAAACAGACGTTAAAACATTTAGGGTGAGAAACGGAAGTTGTTATATGTCGGCGGCTATGTTGCAAAGGAACAATACACGACGTTTGGTTGACGGAACTCACGCATTGTGTAGTCTAAACTAGGGTGAATTAAAGACACTCAACGCCCTAATGTAAACAGAAATTATTTTGAAAATATTACTGTTTGAATTATTAATAAGATAAGGAATTGAATATGTGAATAATAATATTAAATGAGCAGAAAATTGCCATCTCGACGGAAATAATGTATAGAAATCTTATATAATAACACGAGTTTGTAGTAAATGTGCGTAAGAAAGAAGATCTACAAAAAAAAGTAGAATTCAGATCAACTACCAGCAATAGGAGGTACACAACTATTCTCTTCAAACTGGTAAGGCAGGATTGGAAGGTAGTATTATCTAGTGAAATGTTGCTTAAATTAATTAATAAAAACCCATACATGAAAGCGTAGAATATGCATCAGATTTGAAAATGTTATTTATGTCTGTGAGAAGATTTCAGCTATTAATAATATGTTTAAGAGAGTTAGAAATAGAAAGAAATGTTATGATTATCAGAATGGCTGATCAAGCGAATATTCATACCTTAGTGAAAATGCAAGGACACAGAAGAAAGTGAAAGTGGAAGTCAAGGGCAGAGACTACTTAGGACCCAGAAGTACGATTAAAACATCGAGCGGGTTAAAAACATAGTAGTCTGTATATAGACGTGTTTCTAAGGCAGTTCATCTGTATCCGATCATGCGACCCACAACAAAGCAAAAAAATATTCTGTTATGGAAGTGTATTTCAGCACATGGTAAGAATGAAGAAAATTATTAGCGATCCGAAAGTAAATGTAAGAGTGAAGATTGGAATAAAACGTTAACAGAAGATGGAAGTCGACCCATACTCACAGATATATGACAATGCAAGAGGGAGAGAAGTTGGTAAATATCATGCCAGTGCTTTGAGGAAAATTCCATTCATGAATAACTGGGCCATTAGAACAATTGAAGTGGATATACAACTGCTGCATCAATTCTACTTGCATAGAGGGGGAATATTGCTCAAACCCTCCAAATAAGGGTAAAAATTGAAAAATCGCATATTCATTATTATTCGCACATAAAATAAATAAATGTGCTTGTAAATATAAACAATACCATATTGTCTAATAAAAAGGCAGAGAAAAAAACAAAATTTTTAATTTGGTATTAAAATTTTTTTTCACCAAGCAGGGATATAATGCAACAGTACAACCATTTACGGTACTGTGCATTGCCAAAATAATTTACATAAATAATAAAAATAAATAAATATTGATTAATAAACATGATTCAGATTGCAAGCTGGATCGTATTTAAAAAGGGAACGCAGAATTCCTGTATGGACACGCATATCTGGCCCACCTGTCGCTAGCGTTGTGTACACGTGTATTTTGTTTGTGTGTGTGAAGCCTGTCCGTTCCTGAACTGTAACCAACCCTTTTCAAGTATTGATAGATTTTATGTTTTATTTTAATTATAAGAAAAATATGTACGATATTGTAAAACGAAAGACACCAGAGGATGAAGAAAATAAAGGTGAACAAAGGGTTAAAAGCTCGTGCCAAAGTGACGGAAAGTGCAATTACTATTAGTAAAAAGTGAATAGCTCTTTTTGTAATTACAATAAAGAAGTGTAATTTACGTATAGTAAACATTAAAAATTAGCGATCGATTGAGCATCGAGTAGTGTGAAACACACTTCGTAATTCGCCAAGATAGGCGAAATTCGTGAATTGAACCAGAGTGGGGGTAAAGATGCTTCGACAAACTCTGACAAGATGAAATTGTTCAGACCTAAGCTTTTGCACGACCTGGCTATAAATACTAGGTCGCGCTATTAAAGTTCCTTCTTCTGTTTTCAACCTTTGCCGTAGGAGGCTATGTCAGTCGACGACGCTATTCTAAATCTACAGTGGGAGTCACAGAACAAACTGGAAGTCTAACCAGAACAGCAGAGCACCTACGAAGAGGTTCGATGGACTCACGTACGATCCATGAGAGGATACGAGACAACTAGTCAACAGCACTAGCAGTGGAATCCTGGAAGAGGACCAGAAGGACAAGAAGGACACAGACCGATGACCCGAGGAGGACACACTGATAGTATCACATCAAACGAGGTGATGAAAAAAAATTTTTTGTTAATTACAGACAATTGACAGACTGGCTATATTAACATAGAATGAAAAACATTCGAACAGTTAATCAATCATAAAGAAATGTACATAAATGTAAAAGCAGATTGTAATATAGAATAATAATTGATGTATAGGAATTAGTAGTTGAATCAAACATAAATGCTAAGAGAGAAATATCTGAGTTTAAATTAAAATCAATTAAAGTATTGAGAAAGGTTTGTTTGATGAGTTTAAATTAAAATAAATGAGAGTAATTGATAAAGTCTTTGTTTGATAAAGTAAAATTGTGCCGAGTCGATTAAGATCGGCGCGTATACTGCATTTAACGAACACGCTAAAAGAAAAATACCGTACTGTATTCAGCGGTGGTGTTCAACCGCACTGTAATGCGGTAATAACACTGCGCCCGATTGGTGCTGCAACCTGGCGGTCGACGCTGATTGCGAGTTGAGAAAGGCAGGAATTGCGTTTCAACCAAACGCCTCGTGGTATTTTACTCCGACAGAGAGAAGTTTTTTTAATTGCACCATCTTCCATCTATGGCAGGCTAGATTAAAACAGATCTGCGGTAAGTGACTGCAATATACTTATATATATTAATTTGAAGTTATGCCAAAGGAATTTGTTTAATAAGTACAGAAATGAATGAAATCGGTTAACCTATCACACCACGTGGCAAATTAGAGTATGTGTAAATTGTATTAATTGTATAATTACTCACAAACTGAGTAATTATATATCAGTAAATGAAGTCTTAACTAAGGCACCGTAATTGAATAATGTTAACCCACAGGGGTAAAGTTTATAAATGTATACATGCCAAGTGGTGAATCAAGTTAGTATGAATAATTAAGTCACCCCAAATTTATTGAGAATGTTAAAGAAAGAGAGTCATAATAAAAATATAAAGTTTTAATGGAAACAAGTGACAAACTTTAATAGAATTGAGAATAATGTAAAGTCAGAATAATATGTAATTTAACTAAACTAAATGTTTTCCAAGATAGGGCCATATGCCCGTATAACCTGTTGCAGAGCGTGTCAAACTTTCATTTTAAGTAGGCCTAAAGCTGTGTTTAATATTATAAATGGATTTTGGTGCGTGTGAGGTTTCTGGGGGAATTAGTTTTTGGAAATTCTCGCTGATAATATTTTGTATGCATAGGGTCCCTCGCTGCAAGTCAAGGAACAGCCCCAACCTGAACATGACCATCTAGACTCTCAACTTCATCTGCCGGAGGAGAATAGCGAGAACAGCCCACCCGCACACTAAAATGTAGACCAGAACACCAACTTCACACCACGGAATAAATCAGGTGACACCAAACCATATTACTTTTATACAAGGAATGTAACCCACTAGAACTCGTGGACATATAGCTACACAACATCAATGACTTTAAGCTTTAAACATTTTAATTGGGTCCCCGGTTAACGAGACAGAATAGTGCGCGGACTTGGGGGGGGGGAATCTTTTGTACATTTTGTAACACTGTTATATTAAATGTGAGCCCAGAGGTTGGCATGTATCTGTGGCTGATTACCATTCAGGCATGTTAAATTCTTTCTTGTTTTCAGTAGAAGGGTTACCTTAGTGTTAGTAATTCTATCATTCATCATGTAATTTCACAGGTTTAATTTAGTTTTCGATGAATGCATTAATTTCACATATTTATATTCAGTTTGGGTCATATAATGGATTGGAGTTTCTTTTGGTAGTTCAGTAGGGTCCCCAGTTTAATCCTGTATAGGTGGATTTTCATGCAGACTTGAACATGCTCCTGGGACAGGTTTAATTATGCACGATCTTGCCTAGGAACATGTCGGCCTTTGGGCCAAATTAATTTTAAAAGGTTATAAGGCATTATGACACATTACTGTTTTCAATATTTAACAAAATTTATCATGTTTAAATTCTTTTTAATTGATTATGATCACTTGTGTGTTTACTGAATTATAATTATATTTACTCCAAGTCTAAGTGCTCAATGTGGGAGCACTTTATAATAGTATCAGGTATTATGCCAACTCCTGAATTTTAGTATGCCCTGGGGGCACTGGTGTTACACACATATATCTTGAGTTATTAGGTATTAAGACCTTGCAATACGTGTTGCGTGCAAGGATATTTATAAATTGTAAATTATGTACCTCTTGGGGTGAAAGAGGTGTGGCAAGATTTTAGTATTGAAAATTGTAATTGTCCTGTGTTGTGGAACGTGTGTATGTGTTGTATATTGTAGACATATTTCCTTATATGTCCATTATATGTATTGTATATTCATGTGTATTTTTGGGGGTTAGGTATAGGGCTAAGTGGGGAAAAGTAACACCGATTGGAAAAGAACATTTTTTGTTCATTTTATTTAAATTTTATATTTAAATTTTTTTTCAGAAACATTTTTTTAGGAGAAAATAGAATATAAATTTAATATTTATTGATTCTTTTGTAACATTTTTTAAAGGGAGATATAATGATTTTGTTGGGTTAAAGAGATTTAAAGTTTGTTTATAATAAAAAAAAATTTTATTGGTTGTTAATTTTGTGAGTTTTAATTGCAAGTCCCATCTCACTGGATCCAGTGCATTTTTGGCTTCTCTAGGCTTTGGCGTAGTTTTAATTATCTTGTGGCCCCTCTTTAACAAAAAAAAAAAAAATTTTCCAAAAAAAACCCATTTTTTTTTTAATGAGTCAATACAACACTTAAAGAGGTATTACAAAATGCATATGCAATAGTAAATAATGAAAGTCAAATAAGATTAAATAAATTAAAAATAACAGTAAATTCAGAATTACAGAAAATAATATGAGAATGCAAAGATGACCACACAATGAGTAAGCCGAGAGCAAAATATGTAATTAATTAAGATTAGATGATAAGGTTTATGCATACCATGTTATATATAATTTGTTAGCCATAAGCCATGTGCGAATTGATCATACAAACGATTAATAATGAGTATTATTTCAATATGCGAAATGAAAGAATTTTGTTTAATAAAATAAAAATAAATAATGGAAAAATTCTAAAACTTATATAACGCATCATCTTCTTATTACGATTACACCCATGACATTCAATTTGTGTTGTCATGTTATATATAATTTGGCGCTCCAAAAGCGTGGGGCTACCCAAATTAAATTATACATTTCAATTTGTGTTGTTATAAAATTTGTCGCCCTGAACGTGGGGACAGACACGACCATTTAACTATTTAAATTTCTTATAGCTAAATGTACGCTCTATAAATACAAGTGTGGTAAACATATAACATGTATAACAATTAAGATTCGTACGAAATATTCTCATGTATATATTTTTCTGTGTGTGTATTACGACACAACTGGTGCTCAAAGAAATAATATCAATTTAAAGGTTTAATTGTAATATTAAGAATAATAATAATTAATAATAATATTTTCATTAAAGAAAATTAGTAATTCGGTTCCATAATAATATTCTTAAAACATAATAAGGAATAAAAAAATATAAATAATTCAATATGGCAGCACCAGGAAGCTTTGATATGGAAGCACTTCAAACAATGATGCGTGCCTGGATGGACGAATTAGTTACAAAACAAGCAGAAAATTTAAATGAGAAACTAAATAATCAAACAGAGGATTTAAAAGAAAGTTTAAATAATACAATAAGCGAACTGAAACAAGACATCAAAGATAGTACTATGCAATTAGCTAATAAATTTGTAGACATGAATAACTGCATTATTGCATTCGAAAATATGATCAAAACAACGCTATGTGAACAAACCATAATAATTGAAAGTAAGAGAGAACAGACGTTCATAATTAATGATGATAATTCTAGTGAGATAATTAACACTAGGGAAGAATATAAGCAATCATACCTGGTAAACGATAATATCCAATTCGCTGTGCAAACTCACAGTAAAACAAATAAGAAAGTAACACAATTAAAACACAGCATTGCGACGAAGATACGCACAACAATTATCGACCGAAGGGTAATGATAACAATAATTGTAAATTCTATAATTATAAAAACTAGAGATTATCATAAACGAAGCACGAAAAAACGGTCAACTGTGTATATAGGCCTCAAGCAGACTGCCCATACGGAATGCAATTGCCACGAGAGAGTAATTGAACGTGCAGAGAAGAGAGAGACGAAGAGAGAATTCGTTTCGTCGCATCGAAGAAATAAATTCTCACCATATAAGCAGCTGAGTTACAAAGTCGAAACAGACGTTAACACAATTAGGGTGAGAAACGGAAGTTGTTATATGTCGGCGGCTATGTTGCAAAGGAACAATACACGACGTTTGGTTGACGGAACTCACGCATTGTGTAGTCTAAACTAGGGTGAATTAAAGACACTCAACGCCCTAATGTAAACAGAAATTATTTTGAAAATATTACTGTTTTAATTATTAATAAGACAAGGAATTGAATATGTGAATAATAATATTAAATGAGCAGAAAATTGCCATCTCGACGGAGATAATGTATAGAAATCTTATATAATAACACGAGTTTGTAGTAAATGTGCGTAAGAAAGAAGATCTACAAAAAAAAGTAGAATTCAGATCAACTACCAGCAATAGGAGGTACATAACTATTCTCTTCAAACTGGTAAGGCAGGATTGGAAGGTAGTAATATCTAGTGAAATGTTGCTTAAATTAATTAATAAAAACCCATACATGAAAGCGTAGAATATGCATCAGCTTTGAAAATGTTATTTATGTCTGTGAGAAGATTTCAGCTATTAATAATATGTTTAAGAGAGTTAGAAATAGAAAGAAATGTTATGATTATCAGAACGGCTGATCAAGCGAATATTCATACCTTAGTGAAAATGCAAGGACACAGAAGAAAGTGAAAGTGGAAGTCAAGGGCAGAGACTACTTAGGACCCAGAAGTACGATTAAAACATCGAGCGGGTTAAAAACATAGTAGTCTGTATATAGACGTGTTTCTAAGGCAGTTCATCTGTATCCGATCATGCGACCCACAACAAAGCTAAAAAATATTCTGTTATGGAAGTGTATTTCAGCACATGGTAAGAATGAAGAAAATTATTAGCGATCAGAAAGTAAATGTAAGAGTGAAGATTGGAATAAAACGTTAACAGAAGATGGAAGTCGACCCATACTCACAGATATATGACGATGCAAGAGGGAGAGAAGTTGGTAAATATCATGCCAGTGCTTTGAGGAAAATTCCATTCATGAATAACTGGGCCATTAGAACAATTGAAGTGGATATACTACATCTGCTGCATCAATTCTACTTGCATAGAGGCGGAATATTGCTCAAACCCTCCAAATAAGGGTAAAAATTGAAAAATCACATATTCATTATTATTCGCACATAAAATAAATAAATGTGCTTGCAAATATAAACAATACCATATTGTCTAATAAAAAGGCAGAGAAAAAAACAAAATTTTTAATTTGGTATTAAAATTTTTTTTCACCAAGCAGGGATATAATGCAACAGTACAAACATTTACGGTACTGTGCATTGCCAAAATAATTCATATAAATAATAAAAATAAATAAATATTGATTAATAAACATGATTCAGATTGCAAGCTGGATCGTATTTAAAAAGGGAACGCAGAATTCCTGTATGGACACGCATATCTGGCCCACCTGTCGCTAGCGTTGTGTACACGTGTATTTTGTTTGTGTGTGTGAAGCCTGTCCATTCCTGAACTGTAACCAACCCTTTTCAAGTATTGATAGATTTTATGTTTTATTATAATTATAAGAAAAATATGTACGATATTGTAAAACGAAAGACACCAGAGGATGAAGAAAATAAAGGCGAACAAAGTGTTAAAAGACCTTGCCAAAGTGACGGAAAGTTCAATTACTATTAGTAAAAAGTGAATAGCTCTTTTTGTAATTACAATAAAGAAGTGTAATTTACGTATAGAAAACATATAAAAATTAGCGATCGATTGAGCATCGAGTAGTGTGAAACACACTTCGTAATTCGCCAAGATAGGCGAAATTCGTGAATTGAACCAGAGTGAGGGTAAAGATGCTTCGACAAACTCTGACAAGATGAAAATTGTTCGGACCTAAGCTTTTGCACGACCTGGCTATAAATACCAGGTCGCACTATTAAAGTTCCTTCTTCTGTTTTCAACCTTTGCCGTAGGAGGCTATGTCAGTCGACGACGCTATTCTAAATCTACAGTGAGAGGCACGGAACAAACTGGAAGTCTAACCAGAACAGCAGAGCACCTACGAAGAGGTTCGATGGACTCACGTACGATCCATGAGAGGATACGAGATAACTAGTCAACAGCACTAGCAGTGGAATCCTGGAAGAGGACCAGAAGAACGAGAAGGACACAGACCGAGGACCCGAGGAGGACACACTGATAGTATCACATCAAACGAGGTGATGAAAAAAAAATTTTTGTTAATTACAGACAATTGACAGACTGGCTATATTAACATAGAATGAAAAACATTCGAACAGTTAATCAATCATAAAGAAATGTACATAAATGTAAAAGCAGATTGTAATATAGAATAATAATTCATGTATAGGAATTAGTAGTTGAATCAAACATAAATGCTAAGAGAGAAATATCTGAGTTTAAATTAAAATCATTTAAAGTATTGAGAAAGGTTTGTTTGATGAGTTTAAATTAAAATAAATGAGAGTAATTGATAAAGTCTTTGTTTGATAAAGTAAAATTGTGCCGAGTCGATTAAGATCGGCGCGTATACTGCATTTAACGAACACGCTAAACGAAAAATACCGTACTGTATTCAGCGGTGGTGTTCAACCGTACTGTAATGCGGTAATAACACTGCGCCCGATTGGTGCTGCAACCTGGCGGTCGACGCTGATTGCGAGTTGAGAAAGGCAGGAATTGCGTTTCAAAACCTGTCTTTTCCTGGTCCTTCAACCAAACGCCTCGTGGTATTTTACTCCGACAGAGAGAAGTTTTTTTAATTGCACCATCTTCCATCTATGGCAGGCTAGATTAAAACAGATCTGCGGTAAGTGACTGCAATATACTTATATATATTAATTTGAAGTTATGCCAAAGGAATTTGTTTAATAAGTACAGAAATGAATGAAATCGGTTAACCTATCACACCACGTGGCAAATTAGAGTATGTGTAAATTGTATTAATTGTATAATTACTCACAAACTGAGTAATTATATATCAGTAAATGAAGTCTTAACTAAGGCACCATAATTGAATAATGTTAACCCACAGGGGTAAAGTTTATAAATGTATACATGCCAAGTGGTGAATCAAGTTAGTATGAATAATTAAGTCACCCCAAATTTATTGAGAATGTTAAAGAAAGAGAGTCATAATAAAAATATAAAGTTTTAATGGAAACAAGTGACAAACTTTAATAGAATTGAGAATAATGTAAAGTCAGAATAATATGTAATGTAACTAAACTAAATGTTTTCCAAGATAGGGCCATATGCCCGTATAACCTGTTGCAGAGTGTGTCAAACTTTCATTTTAAGTAGGCCTAAAGCTGTGTTTAATATTATAAATGGATTTTGGTGCGTGTGAGGTTTCTGGGGGAATTAGTTTTGGAAATTCTCGCTGATAATATTTTGTATGCATAGGGTCCCTCGCTGCAAGTCGAGGAACAGCCCCAACCTGAACATGACCATCTAGACTCTCAACTTCATCTGCCGGAGGAGAATAGCGAGAACAGCCCACCCACACACTAAAATGTAGACCAGAACACCAACTTCACACCACGGAATAAATCAGGTGACACCAAACCATATTACTTTTATACAAGGAATGTAACCCACTAGAACTCGTGGACATATAGCTACACAACATCAATGACTTTAAGCTTTAAACATTTTAATTGGGTCCCTGGTTAACGAGACAGAATAGTGCGCGGACTTGGGGGGGGGGAATCTTTTGTACATTTTGTAACACTGTTATATTAAATGTGAGCCCAGAGGTTGGCATGTATCTGTGGCTGATTACCATTCAGGCATGTTAAATTCTTTCTTGTTTTCAGTAGAAGGGTTACCTTAGTGTTAGTAATTCTATCATTCATCATGTAATTTCACAGGTTTAATTTAGTTTTCGATTAATGCATTAATTTCTCATATTTATATTCAGTTTGGGTCATATAATGGATTGGAGTTCCTTTTGGTAGTTCAGTCGGGTCCCCAGTTTAATCCTGTATAGGTGGATTTTCATGCAGACTTGAACATGCTCCTGGGACAGGTTTAATTATGCACGATCTTGCCTAGGAACATGTCGGCCTTTGGGCCAAATTAATTTTAAAAGGTTATAAGGCATTATGACACATTACTGTTTTCAATATTTAACAAAATTTATCATGTTTAAATTCTTTTTAATTGATTATGATCACTTGTGTGTTTACTGAATTATAATTATATTTACTCCAAGTCTAAGTGCTCAATGTGGGAGCACTTTACAATAGTATCAGGTATTATGCCAACTCCTGAATTTTAGTATGCCCTGGGGGCACTGGTGTTACACACATATATCTTGAGTTATTAGGTATTAAGACCTTGCAATAGGTGTTGCGTGCAAGGATATTTATAAATTGTAAATTATGTACCTCATGGGGTGAAAGAGGTGTGGCAAGATTTTAGTATTGAAATTTGTAATTGTCCTGTGTTGTGGAACGTGTGTATGTGTTGTATATTGTAGACATATTTCCTTATATGTCCATTATATGTATTGTATATTCATGTGTATTTTTGGGGGTTAGGTATAGGGCTAAGTGGGGAAGAGTAACACCGATTGGAAAAGAACATTTTTTGTTCATTTAATTTAAATTTTATATTTAAATTTTTTTTCAGAAACATTTTTTTAGGAGAAAATAGAATATAAATTTAATATTTATTGATTTTTTTGTAACATTTTTTAAAGGGAGATATAATGATTTTGTTGGGTTAAAGAGATTTAAAGTTTGTTTATAATAAAAAAAAAAATTTATTGGTTGTTAATTTTGTGAGCTTTAATTGCAAGTCCCGTCCCACTGGATCCAGCGCATTTTTGGCTTCTCTAGGCTTTGGCTTAGTTTTAATTATCTTGTGGCCCCTCTTTAGAAAAAAAAAATTTTTCAAAAAAACCCATTTTTTTTTTATGAGTCAATACAACACTTAAAGAGGGGTTACAAAATGCAAATGCAATAGTAAATAATGAAAGTCAAATAAGATTAAATAAATTAAAAATAACAGTAAATTCAGAATTACAGAAAATAATATGAGATTGCAAAGATGACCACACAATGAGTAATATAATAGATATTTACCATATATCCGTCGTGCGACTTCGTTTTTCTCGTCTTATTTTGACGCGTTTCGGCAACGAATTGCCATCTTCAGAAATCTTAATCACTCATAGGAGATCGTTAAAAAATTAAAAAATCATTAGGGTAAAAGTGCACTTTTACGAGATTGGAAACTCACAGACGCGAACATGAAAGTTTATGTTTCTCGCGTGGACAATATCGATCGACTGCTTTCGCGTGGACAATATCGATCAACTGATTCACTGTTTATATAGCCACTGATAAACCTGTTTTGCTTATTATAGCCCGTATGTACTGTGACATTTCATTTACCGGCGCCCGTGTGCAAGTATTGCCGTGTCGTACAATATGTTATGTGAAAATGTAAGTTTATCATTCAAGACATAATCATAACTACAGTGATTTTGAGACAAATTTCCAGCCTTTGCATTGCTGCAGGAAAGGAAAATACATGGACGCGCTTGAGGAATACGAAATATATAAAGCCGTCAAAATCAACAGTGATTATGTCTTGAATGATAAACTTACATTTTCACATAACAAATTGTACGACACGGCAATACTTGCACACGGGCGCCGGCAAATGAAATGTCACAGTACAGACGGGCTATAATAAGCAAAACAGGTTTATCAGTGGCTATATAAACAGTGAATCAGTTGATCGATGTTGTCCACGCGAAAGCAGTCGATCGATATTGTCCACGCGAGAAACATAATCTTTCATGTTCGCGTCTGTGAGTTTCCAATGTCGTAAAAGTGCACTTTTACCGTAATGATTTTTTAATTTTTTAACGATCTCCTATGAGTGATTAAGATTTCTGAAGATGGCAATTCGTTGCCGAAATGCGTCAAAATAAGACGAGAAAAACGAAGTCGCACGACGGATATATGGTAAATATCTATTATATTAATATAAGCGACTTGGAGACAACTAACCTAAAATGTATTACAATGAGTAAGCCGAGAGCAAAATATGTAATTAATTAAGATTAGATGATAAGGTTTATGCATACCATGTTATATATAATTTGTTAGCCATAAGTCATGTGCGAATTGATCATACAAACGATTAATAATGAGTATTATTTCAATATGCGAAATGAAAGAATTTTGTTTAATAAAATAAAAATAAATAATGGAAAAATTCTAAAACTTATATAATGCATCATCTTCTTATTACGATTACACCCATGACATTCAATTTGTGTTGTCATGTTATATATAATTTGGCGCTCCAAAAGCGTGGGGCTACCCAAATTAAATTATACATTTCAATTTGTGTTGTTATAAAATTTGTCGCCCTGAACGTGGGGACAGACACGACCATTTAACTATTTAAATTTCTTATAGCTAAATGTACGCTCTATAAATACAAGTGTGGTAAACATATAACATGTATAACAATTAAGATTCGTACGAAATATTCTCATGTATATATTTTTCTGTGGTGTATTACGACACAACTGGTGCTCAACGAAATAATATCAATTTAAAGGTTTAATTGTAATATTAAGAATAATAATAATTAATAATAATATTTTCATTAAAGAAAATTAGTAATTCGGTTCCATAATAATATTCTTAAAACATAATAAGGAATAAAAAAATATAAATAATTCAATATGGCAGCACCAGGAAGCTTTGATATGGAAGCACTTCAAACAATGACGCGTGCCTGGATGGACGAATTAGTTACAAAACAAGCAGAAAATTTAAATGAGAAACTAAATAATCAAACAGAGGATTTAAAAGAAAGTTTAAATAATACAATAAGCGAACTGAAACAAGACATCAAAGATAGTACGATGCAATTAGCTAATGAATTTGTAGACATGAATAACTGCAATGTTGCATTCGAAAATACGATCAAAACAACGCTATGTGAACAAAGCATAATAATTGAAAGTAAGAGAGAACAGACGTTCATAATTAATGATGATAATTCTAGTGAGATAATTAACACTAGGGAAGAATATAAAGTAGAATATAAGCAATCATACCTGGTAAACGATAATATCCAATTCGCTGTGCAAACTCACAGTAAAACAAATAAGAAAGTAACACAATTAAAACACAGCATTGCGACGAAGATACGCACAACAATTATCGACCGAAGGGTAATGATAACAATAATTGTAAATTCTATAATTATAAAAACTAGAGATTATCATAAACGAAGCACGAAAAAACGGTCAACTGTGTACATAGGCCTCAAGCAGACTGCCCATACGGAATGCAATTGCCACGAGAGAGTAATTGAACGTGCAGAGAAGAGAGAGACGAAGAGAGAATTCGTTTCGTCGCATCGAAGAAATAAATTCTCACCGTATAAGCAGCTGAGTTACAAAGTCGAAACAGACGTTAACACAATTAGGGTGAGAAACGGAAGTTGTTATATGTCGGCGGCTATGTTACAAAGGAACAATACACGACGTTTGGTTGACGGAACTCACGCATTGTGTAGTCTAAACTAGGGTGAATTAAAGACACTCAACGCCCTAATGTAAACAGAAATTATTTTGAAAATATTACTGTTTTAATTATTAATAAGACAAGGAATTGAATATGTGAATAATAATATTAAATGAGCAGAAAATTGCCATCTCGACGGAGATAATGTATAGAAATCTTATATAATAACACGAGTTTGTAGTAAATGTGCATAAGAAAGAAGATCTACAAAAAAAAGTAGAATTCAGATCAACTACCAGCAATAGGAGGTACACAACTATTCTCTTCAAACTGGTAAGGCAGGATTGGAAGGTAGTATTATCTAGTGAAATGTTGCTTAAATTAATTAATAAAAACCCATACATGAAAGCGTAGAATATGCATCAGCTTTGAAAATGTTATTTATGTCTGTGAGAAGATTTCAGCTATTAATAATATGTTTAAGAGAGTTAGAAATAGAAAGAAATGTTATGATTATCAGAACGGCTGATCAAGCGAATAGTCATACCTTAGTGAAAATGCAAGGACACAGAAGAAAGTGAAAGTGGAAGTCAAGGGCAGAGACTACTTAGGACCCAGAAGTACGATTAAAACATCGAGCGGGTTAAAAACATAGTAGTCTGTATATAGACGTGTTTCTAAGGCAGTTCATCTGTATCCGATCATGCGACCCACAACAAAGCTAAAAAATATTCTGTTATGGAAGTGTATTTCAGCACATGGTAAGAATGAAGAAAATTATTAGCGATCAGAAAGTAAATGTAAGAGTGAAGATTGGAATAAAACGTTAACAGAAGATGGAAGTCGACCCATACTCACAGATATATGACGATGCAAGAGGGAGAGAAGTTGGTAAATATCATGCCAGTGCTTTGAGGAAAATTCCATTCATGAATAACTGGGCCATTAGAACAATTGAAGTGGATATACAACTGCTGCATCAATTCTACTTGCATAGAGGGGGAATATTGCTCAAACCCTCCAAATAAGGATAAAAATTGAAAAATCGCATATTCATTATTATTCGCACATAAAATAAATAAATGTGCTTGCAAATATAAACAATACCATATTGTCTAATAAAAAGGCAGAGAAAAAAACAAAATTTTTAATTTGGTATTAAAATTTTTTTTCACCAAGCAAGGATATAATGCAACAGTACAAACATTTACGGTACTGTGCATTGCCAAAATAATTCATATAAATAATAAAAATAAATAAATATTGATTAATAAACATGATTCAGATTGCAAGCTGGATCGTATTTAAAAAGGGAACGCAGAATTCCTGTATGGACAAGCATATCTGGCCCACCTGTCGCTAGCGTTGTGTACATGTGTATTTTGTTTGTGTGTGTGAAGCCTGTCCGTTCCTGAACTGCTACCAACCCTTTTCAAGTATTGATAGATTTTATGTTTTATTTAATTATAAGAAAAATATGTACGATATTGTAAAACGAAAGACACCAGAGGATGAAGAAAATAAAGGTGAACAAAGGGTTAAAAGACCGTGCCAAAGTGACGGAAAGTGCAATTACTATTAGTAAAAAGTGAATAGCTCTTTTTGTAATTACAATAAAGAAGTGTAATTTACGTATAGTAAACATTAAAAATTAGCGATCGATTGAGCATCGAGTAGTGTGAAACACACTTCGTAATTCGCCAAGATAGGCGAAATTCGTGAATTGAACCAGAGTGAGGGTAAAGATGCTTCGACAAACTCTGACAAGATGAAAATTGTTCGGACCTAAGCTTTTGCACGACCTGGCTATAAATACCAGGTCGCACTATTAAAGTTCCTTCTTCTGTTTTCAACCTTTGCCGTAGGAGGCTATGTCAGTCGACGACGCTATTCTAAATCTACAGTGAGAGTCACGGAACAAACTGGAAGTCTAACCAGAACAGCAGAGCACCTACGAAGAGGTTCGATGGACTCACGTACGATCCATGAGAGGATACGAGATAACTAGTCAACAGCACTAGCAGTGGAATCCTGGAAGAGGACCAGAAGAACGAGAAGGACACAGACCGAGGACCCGAGGAGGACACACTGATAGTATCACATCAAACGAGGTGATGAAAAAAAAATTTTTGTTAATTACAGACAATTGACAGACTGGCTATATTAACATAGAATGAAAAACATTCGAACAGTTAATCAATCATAAAGAAATGTACATAAATGTAAAAGCAGATTGTAATATAGAATAATAATTCATGTATAGGAATTAGTAGTTGAATCAAACATAAATGCTAAGAGAGAAATATCTGAGTTTAAATTAAAATCAATTAAAGTATTGAGAAAGGTTTGTTTGATGAGTTTAAATTAAAATAAATGAGAGTAATTGATAAAGTCTTTGTTTGATAAAGTAAAATTGTGCCGAGTCGATTAAGATCGGCTCGTATACTGCATTTAACGAACACGCTAAAAGAAAAATACCATACTGTATTCAGCGGTGGTGTTCAACCGTACTGTAATGCGGTAATAACACTGCGCCCGATTGGTGCTGCAACCTGGCGGTTGACGCTGATTGCGAGTTGAGAAAGGCAGGAATTGCGTTTCAAAACCTGTCTTTTCCTGGTCCTTCAACCAAACGCCTCGTGTTATTTTACTCCGACAGAGAGAAGTTTTTTTAATTGCACCATCTTCCATCTATGGCAGGCTAGATTAAAACAGATCTGCGGTAAGTGACTGCAATATACTTATATATATTAATTTGAAGTTATGCCAAAGGAATTTGTTTAATAAGTACAGAAATGAATGAAATCGGTTAACCTATCACACCACGTGGCAAATTAGAGTATGTGTAAATTGTATTAATTGTATAATTACTCACAAACTGAGTAATTATATATCAGTAAATGAAGTCTTAACTAAGGCACCATAATTGAATAATGTTAACCCACAGGGGTAAAGTTTATAAATGTATACATGCCAAGTGGTGAATCAAGTTAGTATGAATAATTAAGTCACCCCAAATTTATTGAGAATGTTAAAGAAAGAGAGTCATAATAAAAATATAAAGTTTTAATGGAAACAAGTGACAAACTTTAATAGAATTGAGAATAATGTAAAGTCAGAATAATATGTAATTTAACTAAACTAAATGTTTTCCAAGATAGGGCCATATGCCCGTATAACCTGTTGCAGAGTGTGTCAAACTTTCATTTTAAGTAGGCCTAAAGCTGTGTTTAATATTATAAATGGATTTTGGTGCGTGTGAGGTTTCTGGGGGAATTAGTTTTGGAAATTCTCGCTGATAATATTTTGTATGCATAGGGTCCCTCGCTGCAAGTCGAGGAACAGCCCCAACCTGAACATGACCATCTAGACTCTCAACTTCATCTGCCGGAGGAGAATAGCGAGGACAGCCCACCCACACACTAAAATGTAGACCAGAACACCAACTTCACACCACGGAATAAATCAGGTGACACCAAACCATATTACTTTTATACAAGGAATGTAACCCACTAGAACTCGTGGACATATAGCTACACAACATCAATGACTTTAAGCTTTAAACATTTTAATTGGGTCCCTGGTTAACGAGACAGAATAGTGCGCGGACTTGAGGGGGGGGGAATCTTTTGTACATTTTGTAACACTGTTATATTAAATGTGAGCCCAGAGGTTGGCATGTATCTGTGGCTGATTACCATTCAGGCATGTTAAATTCTTTCTTGTTTTCAGTAGAAGGGTTACCTTAGTGTTAGTAATTCTATCATTCATCATGTAATTTCACAGGTTTAATTTAGTTTTCGATTAATGCATTAATTTCTCATATTTATATTCAGTTTGGGTCATATAATGGATTGGAGTTTCTTTTGGTAGTTCAGTCGGGTCCCCAGTTTAATCCTGTATAGGTGGATTTTCTTGCAGACTTGAACATGCTCCTGGGACAGGTTTAATTATGCACGATCTTGCCTAGGAACATGTCGGCCTTTGGGCCAAATTAATTTTAAAAGGTTATAAGGCATTATGACACATTACTGTTTTCAATATTTAACAAAATTTATCATGTTTAAATTCTTTTTAATTGATTATGATCACTTGTGTGTTTACTGAATTATAATTATATTTACTCCAAGTCTAAGTGCTCAATGTGGGAGCACTTTACAATAGTATCAGGTATTATGCCAACTCCTGAATTTTAGTATGCCCTGGGGGCACTGGTGTTACACACATATATCTTGAGTTATTAGGTATTAAGACCTTGCAATAGGTGTTGCGTGCAAGGATATTTATAAATTGTAAATTATGTACCTCATGGGGTGAAAGAGGTGTGGCAAGATTTTAGTATTGAAATTTGTAATTGTCCTGTGTTGTGGAACGTGTGTATGTGTTGTATATTGTAGACATATTTCCTTATATGTCCATTATATGTATTGTATATTCATGTGTATTTTTGGGGGTTAAGTATAGGGCTAAGTGGGGAAAAGTAACACCGATTGCAAAAGAACATTTTTTGTTCATTTAATTTAAATTTTATATTTAAATTTTTTTTTCAGAAACATTTTTTTAGGAGAAAATACAATATAAATTTAATATTTATTGATTTTTTGTAACATTTTTAAAAGGGAGATATAATGATTTTGTTGGGTTAAAGAGATTTAAAGTTTGTTTATAATAAAAAAAAATTTTATTGGTTGTTAATTTTGTGAGCTTTAATTGCAAGTCCCGTCTCACTGGATCCAGCGCTTTTTTGGCTTCTCTAGGCTTTGGCCTAGTTTTAATTATCTTGTGGCCCCTCTTTAGAAAAAAAAAATTTTTCAAAAAAACCCTTTTTTTTTTATGAGTCAATACAACACTTAAAGAGGGGTTACAAAATGCATATGCAATAGTAAATAATGAAAGTCAAATAAGATTAAATAAATTAAAAATAACAGTAAATTCAGAATTACAGAAAATAATATGCGATTGCAAAGATGACCACACAATGAGTAAGCCGAGAGCAAAATATGTAATTAATTAAGATTAGATGATAAGGTTTATGCATACCATGTTATATATAATTTGTTAGCCATAAGTCATGTGCGAATTGATCATACAAACGATTAATAATGAGTATTATTTCAATATGCGAAATGAAAGAATTTTGTTTAATAAAATAAAAATAAATAATGGAAAAATTCTAAAACTTATATAACGCATCATCTTCTTATTACGATTACACCCATGACATTCAATTTGTGTTGTCATGTTATATATAATTTGGCGCTCCAAAAGCGTGGGGCTACCCAAATTAAATTATACATTTCAATTTGTGTTGTTATAAAATTTGTCGCCCTGAACGTGGGGACAGACATGACCATTTAACTATTTAAATTTCTTATAGCTAAATGTACGCTCTATAAATACAAGTGTGGTAAACATATAACATGTATAACAATTAAGATTCGTACGAAATATTCTCATGTATATATTTTTCTGTGTGTGTATTACGACACAACTGGTGCTCAACGAAATAATATCAATTTAAAGGTTTAATTGTAATATTAAGAATAATAATAATTAATAATAATATTTTCATTAAAGAAAATTAGTAATTCGGTACCATAATAATATTCTTAAAACATAATAAGGAATAAAAAAATATAAATAATTCAATATGGCAGCACCAGGAAGCTTTGATATGGAAGCACTTCAAACAATGACGCGTGCCTGGATGGACGAATTAGTTACAAAACAAGCAGAAAATTTAAATGAGAAACTAAATAATCAAACAGAGGATTTAAAAGAAAGTTTAAATAATACAATAAGCGAACTGAAACAAGACATCAAAGATAGTACGATGCAATTAGCTAATAAATTTGTAGACATGAATAACTGCATTGTTGCATTCGAAAATACGATCAAAACAACGCTATGTGAACAAACCATAATAATTGAAAGTAAGAGAGAACAGACGTTCATAATTAATGATGATAATTCTAGTGAGATAATTAACACTAGGGAAGAATATAAGCAATCATACCTGGTAAACGATAATATCCAATTCGCTGTGCAAACTCACAGTAAAACAAATAAGAAAGTAACACAATTAAAACACAGCATTGCGACGAAGATACGCACAACAATTATCGACCGAAGGGTAATGATAACAATAATTGTAAATTCTATAATTATAAAAACTAGAGATTATCATAAACGAAGCACGAAAAAACGGTCAACTGTGTATATAGGCCTCAAGCAGACTGCCCATACGAAATGCAATTGCCACGAGAGAGTAATTGAACGTGCAGAGAAGAGAGAGACGAAGAGAGAATTCGTTTCGTCGCATCGAAGAAATAAATTCTCACCGTATAAGCAGCTGAGTTACAAAGTCGAAACAGACGTTAACACAATTAGGGTGAGAAACGGAAGTTGTTATATGTCGGCGGCTATGTTGCAAAGGAACAATACACGACGTTTGGTTGACGGAACTCACGCATTGTGTAGTCTAAACTAGGGTGAATTAAAGACACTCAACGCCCTAATGTAAACAGAAATTATTTTGAAAATATTACTGTTTGAATTATTAAGAAGATAAGTAATTGAATATGTGAATAATAATATTAAATGAGCAGAAAATTGCCATCTCGACGGAGATAATGTATAGAAATCTTATATAATAACACGAGTTTGTAGTAAATGTGCGTAAGAAAGAAGATATCTACAAAAAAAAGTAGAATTCAGATCAACTACCAGCAATAGGAGGTACACAACTATTCTCTTCAAACTGGTAAGGCAGGATTGGAAGGTAGTATTATCTAGTGAAATGTTGCTTAAATTAATTAATAAAAACCCATACATGAAAGCGTAGAATATGCATCAGATTTGAAAATGTTATTTATGTCTGTGAGAAGATTTCAGCTATTAATAATATGTTTAAGAGAGTTAGAAATAGGAAGAAATGTTATGATTATCAGAACGGCTGATCAAGCGAATATTCATACCTTAGTGAAAATGCAAGGACACAGAAAAAAGTGAAAGTGGAAGTCAAGGGCAGAGACTACTTAGGACCCAGAAGTACGATTAAAACATCGAGCAGGTTAAAAACATAGTAGTCTGTATATAGACGTGTTTCTAAGGCAGTTCATCTGTATCCGATCATGCGACCCACAACAAAGCTAAAAAATATTCTGTTACAGAAGTGTATTTCAGCACATGGTAAGAATGAAGAAAATTATTAGCGATCAGAAAGTAAATGTAAGAGTGAAGATTGGAATAAAACGTTAAGAGAAGATGGAAGTCGACCCATACTCACAGATATATGACGATGCAAGAGGGAGAGAAGTTGGTAAATATCATGCCAGTGCTTTGAGGAAAATTCCATTCATGAATAACTGGGCCACTAGGACAATTGAAGTGGATATACTACAACTACTGCATCAATTCTACTTTGCTCAAACCCTCCAAATAAGGGTAAAAATTGCATTTTCATTATTATTCGCACATAAAATAAATCAATGTGCTTGTAAATATAAACAATACCATATTGTCTAATAAAAAGGCAGAGAAAAAAAACAAAATTTTTAATTTGGTATTAACATTTTTTTTCACCAAGCAGGGATATAATGCAACAGTACAACCATTTACGGTACTGTGCATTGCCAAAATAATTTATATAATAATAAAAATAAATAAATATTGATTATAAACATGATTCAGATTGCAAGCTGGATCGTATTTAAAAAGGGAACGCAGAATTCCTGTATGGACACGCATATCTGGCCCACCTGTCGCTAGCGTTGTGTACACGTGTATTTTGTTTGTGTGTGTGAAGCCTGTCCGTTCCTGAACTGTAACCAACCCTTTTCAAGTATTGCTAGATTTTATGTTTTATTAAATATGTATGATATCGTAAAACGAAATACACCAGAGGATGTAGAAAATAAAGGTGAACAAAGGGTTAAAAGACCGTGCCAAAGTGACGGAAAGTGCAATTACTATTAGTAAAAAGTGAATAGCTCTTTTTGTAAATTACAATAAAGAAGTGTAATTTACGTATAGTAAACATATAAAAATTAGTGATCGATTGAGCATCGAGTAGTGTGAAACACACTTCGTAATTCGCCAAGATAGGCGAAATTAGTGAATTGAACCAGAGTGGGGGTAAAGATACTTCGACAAACTCTGACAAGATGAAAATTGTTCAGACCTAAGCTTCTGCACGACCTGTCTATAAATACCAGGTCGCGCTATTAAAGTTCCTTCTTCTGTTTTCAACCTTTGCCGTAGGAGGCTGTCAGTCGACGACGCTATTCTAAATCTACAGTGAGAGTCACGGAACAAACTGGAAGTCTAACCAGAACAGCAGAGCACCTACGAAGAGGTTCGATGGACTCACGTACGATCCATGAGAGGATACGAGACAACTAGTCAACAGCACTAGCAGTGGAATCCTGGAAGAGGACCAGAAGAACGAGAAGGACACAGACCGAGGACCCGAGGAGGACACACTGATAGTATCACATCAAACGAGGTGATGAAAAAAAAATTTTTGTTAATTACAGACAATTGACAGACTGGCTATATTAACATACAATGAAAAACATTCGAACAGTTAATCAATCATAAAGAAATGTACATAACTGTAAAAGCAGATTGTAAGATAGTATAATAATTCATGTATAGGAATTAGTAGTTGAATCAAACATAAATGCTAAGAGAGAAATATCTAAGTTTAAATTAACATCAATTAAAGTATTGAGAAAGGTTTGTTTGATGAGTTTAAATTAAAATAAATAATAAATAAATAAATAAATAAATAAATAAGAGTAATTGATAAAGTCTTTGTTTGATAAAGTAAAATTGTGCCGAGTCGATTAAGATCGGCGCGTATACTGCATTTAACGAACACGCTAAAAGAAAAATACCATACTGTATTCAGCGGTGGTGTTCAACCGTACTGTAATGCGGTAATAACACTGCGCCCGATTGGTGCTGCAACCTGGCGGTCGACGCTGATTGCGAGTTGAGAAAGGCAGGAATTGCGTTTCAAAACCTGTCTTTTCCTGGTCCTTCAACCAAACGCCTCGTGGTATTTTACTCCGACAGAGAGAAGTTTTTTTAATTGCACCATCTTCCATCTATGGCAGGCTAGATTAAAACAGATCTGCGGTAAGTGACTGCAATATACTTATATATATTAATTTGAAGTTATGCCAAAGGAATTTGTTTAATAAGTACAGAAATGAATGAAATCGGTTAACCTATCACACCACGTGGCAAATTAGAGTATGTGTAAATTGTATTAATTGTATAATTACTCACAAACTGAGTAATTATATATCAGTAAAAGAAGTCTTAACTAAGGCACCGTAATTGAATAATGTTAACCCACAGGGGCAAAGTTTATAAATGTATACATGCCAAGTGGTGAATCAAGTTAGTATGAATAATTAAGTCACCCCAAATTTATTGAGAAAGTTAAAGAAAGAGAGTCATAATAAAAATATAAAGTTTTAATGGAAACAAGTGACAAACTTTAATAGAATTGAGAATAATGTAAAGTCAGAATAATATGTAATTTAACTAAACTAAATGTTTTCCAAGATAGGGCCATATGCCCGTATAACCTGTTGCAGAGTGTGTCAAACTTTCATTTTAAGTAGGCCTAAAGCTGTGTTTAATATTATAAATGGATTTTGGTGCATGTGAGGTTTCTGGGGGAATTAGTTTTGGAAATTCTCGCTGATAATATTTTGTATGCATAGGGTCCCTCGCTGCAAGTCGAGGAACAGCCACAACCTGAACATGACCATCTAGACTCTCAACTTCATCTGCCGGAGGAGAATAGCGAGGACAGCCCACCCACACACTAAAATGTAGACCAGAACACCAACTTCACACCACAGAATAAATCAGGTGACACCAAACCATATTACTTTTATACAAGGAATGTAACCCACTAGAACTCGTGGACATATAGCTACACAACATCAATGACTTTAAGCTTTAAACATTTTAATTGGGTCCCCGGTTAACGGGACAGAATAGTGCGCGGACTTGGGGGGGGAATCTTTTGTACATTTTGTAACACTGTTATATTAAATGTGAGCCCAGAGGTTGGCATGTATCTGTGGCTGATTACCATTCAGGCATGTTAAATTCTTTCTTGTTTTCAGTAGAAGGGTTACCTTAGTGTTAGTAATTCTATCATTCATCATGTAATTTCACAGGTTTAATTTAGTTTTCGATTAATGCATTAATTTCACATATTTATATTCAGTTTGGGTCATATAATGGATTGGAGTTTCTTTTGGTAGTTCAGTCGGGTCCCCAGTTTAATCCTGTATAGGTGGATTTTCATGCAGACTTGAACATGCTCCTGGGACAGGTTTAATTATGCACGATCTTGTCTAGGAACATGTCGGCCTTTGGGCCAAATTAATTTTAAAAGGTTATAAGGCATTATGACACATTACTGTTTTCAATATTTAACAAAATTTATCATGTTTAAATTCTTTTTAATTAATTATGATCACTTGTGTGTTTACTGAATTATAATTATATTTACTCCAAGTCTAAGTGCTCAATGTGGGAGCACTTTATAATAGTATCAGGTATTATGCTATAACGTCTATTCGCCGCGTTACAAATCCAGGGAACCCATCGTAATTAAACTCCGTTAAATAGATGGGCTGCCTACGTTGTAACAGAATGTATCACAAATAATTAACTTAACAAATTACTTACTAACTGTGTAAGGAAACAATGGGAAGGTATACTATTGATTTAAGCACTCCTTATATGTGTGTAACAAGACGACTTCTCTTTATTTAACATTTAAAAACATTTACTGACAGATCCCATGACATTATTAATTAAATTATTAAAGTTATTTGAATGCTTTCTTTAAACTTTGGGATCAAAATTGATTCTATTTAGCTATACCTCGGATCAGGGTAACCTTCGGTGTTTAGTCATTAAAACTTTTAGTCATACTCAATTCATGATATTAGCTTGCAAGGCTTTCTTTTATTTAACCATTTGAAGAATGGTATTATTACTTGAATTATATTACTATACATTAGCATATAAACTGTTACAACGTATGATGTTTGAATAGTTACATTAAATTCTTAGATTTAATTTTTTATATCTTTACAAAGTTAATAGTCTCTGAAAAGTCTCTTTTAAGGTGTGTTGTGTAACAAATATTAGTAAGCCTCGATAGACAGGCTATCGAGTCACCTTTTAATTGGTATGCAGAAACCTCGTCCTGGGGTGTCCGTCTTGGGAATCCGGAATAGCGCCGTCGTCATCTCGGTCTGGTCTTTGTCATCAAAGGGTTCGAAAGTCCGCAGGGTAGATTGAACTTTCTACGATGGTACTTGTAGATTCTCGGATGTCCTGATCTGCATATTCTGTCGTGTCTACTAGAGTTTGTGAGTACTGATAGTTCACATCTCCAGGTATGATGTTGGAAGTGTTGTTAGTTCTTGAAGTTCGAAGTCATCTTGTGTTACACCTTTTTTTTTTACGTTTCGAGTTACACTTTAAGTCTCTTGTTTTTTACATAGCTATACTAGTTAACACATACATATGCTTTCAGCAGCAATTTCCTGTATACGACATTAAGGTAAACGAAAGTATCGGTAACATAGTGTAAGAGCATAGCTCGTACGTCTGTACTGCATGAAGTCACCATAGCGAGAGAGAGATTTTTGCTCGCTTCGTCTGGTACTGGACAAAATGGTAGAGGGGCAATTACTGCGCGAGAATATAGTCCCTGTCTCTCTTTAAGTTAACATTTTTATTTATACAAACTATCCCTAAATAAATATACATAATTTAAACAAGTTGTTTTAGCGACTATCTGTGTCTTCAGTTTTTTAATTATTAACATTAGGTTTTTTATCTTATTCTAACTTACACAAGACTCGGAAAACATGTCGAGTCTGGAATCAACAGGTCAGCGCCTGATAACAAGCAAAGGGTTAAATACGATATTAATAACTCTTTACAATTTGTCTTTTTTATTAGAGTATCTTCGTACTTACTAATTACTTCTTCCTCTCATACTGAGTACATACAGGTTTATATGTTATTATAGTGAGATTTAAATGGCTTAAGAGCTAGCAACCTTAATTTTTTAAAACTTTTTTATTTTCTTGATTATTTTTACAATTTAAATCGTCACATACTCCACTGCTTAATTTGCACGCTACGGTTAAGTTTTTTGAGTCTAACTCACAATTGGGGACTGGGAGTATGAATGGGGTTAGTGTGTGTAATTTCTTTCACATAGTTGTTGGACACTTTACAACGTTGTCCACATAGTAATTTCCTATAGTTACAACACAGTATACTTTATATTCTTATTAACTACCTTTTTTTTACATACTATTTACACTTAATATTTACACAATTAAAACACAAAACTCTTTCTTATCTCTATCACTTAAATCTACTACCGGGTTTTTGGTTTGTTTTACTCTCTCTTCTGTAGAGTAACTTTCTAAATCTTTACTATTTAGAATTCTATCTTGTCTTCTGTGAGTCCTAGATAACTCATGTAGTCAATGAGTGTTAGTACCCATCTAGTTAATGATTATTCATTAATGTATGCTTCGCACAACTGGAACTCAGGTTGATCAGGCCTCGTTTCCAAACTCTACGTTTTACATTTTTCCACGTTGATTCAGCAATATAATTTTCTTTACTGCCTACTATTCCCTTTTCTATTTTGGGTTATACTATACCGTCACTTCTTCTTATACAACTTTAGTTGCGAAATATGCGTTCTCCGCACATATTTCTGAGTTGCAGGTTCGCACAGGGCTACTGTAACGGGAGTTAGGTACTTCTGGATTTGGTAAGGGCCACACCATCGGAATGATAGTTTAGAGGTGGTCTTATCAATCGCACTACTAATGGGGTGAGTCTTGTACATTACTAAGTCACCTACTTGGTACCTGACTGAATTGCTATGATTATCTTTCTCGTGGTATCTTCTGGATTTTTCTAAGCTTACTCTTAAGTTAGAGCGGACTTTGTTCCATATTCGCTTTATCTGCTTATCCGTTATTTGCGGAGGCAGCAGATCGTGTATATTCCATCTTGTGGACAAAGGGTGGTTTGATCGATACTTGTATAGTAACTCGAACGGGGTCGACTTGTGACCTTCGTGGTAAGCTGAATTAAACGCGTATTGAATCCAGGATAGATTTTGGTCCCACGACGTGTGATCGTTCGCATGATAGGCGATTAGCGCAGATTTGAGGTTTCGTAGATACCTTTCAGCAATATTGCCTTGCGGTCGATACTCTGTAGTGGTTATATGGTCTATCCCTAACTTGAAACGCATATTCTTAAATTCTTTTGCTTTAAACTGTGGACCGTTATCAGATACTATACTTACTGGAGTACCGTAGTCATTAAATAGTCTTTCCTGTAGTATTTTAACTGTTGTCGACGCTAATGCTCGTCGCATGGGATACATCCAAACAAATTTGGTGAACGAATCTACACAGATCAGTAACATGGTATTTCCTGATTTGGATCGTGGATACGGACCTGAGAAATCTAGATAAAGTTTCGAAAAAGGAGTCTTTGGGATTTCTGAAATCAATTGGCTTACTTGAGTATTTCTGGCGGGTTTACTAAGGGCGCATAATGAACATTTCTTTACAAAGTTGGCTATTTCGCAGTTCATATTGTTCCAATGATATTCCTTTCGAATACGATGTATCGTCTTATTGATTCCCATATGGGCTCCTATGGTAGATGAATGGAAGTATTCCATCAGCATGGGCTTAATTACATCCGGGGCTATTATTCTTAATTCCTTTCCGTCTCTTATCTTGAGACACAGTACATTCTTACTCAATACGTACTTCTCGGATTTAATACCTTGGGTAAGTTGTTCTATAATAGGCTTCAGTAAGGGGTCTTGTTGTTGATACAGGGCAATGTTTGTAAAGGCAAGGGGGAATTCCGTAATTACGGCGTTAGCACTTGCTATTTCCGGCTTCACTATGTTTTCGGAAGTTTTAGTGGGTGACTGGAACATACGGGACAGGGTATCGGCGACTACATTTTGAGTACCTTTAATATGCTGCACTCTGAATTTGTAGCAGTTTAATTTCAATATCCATCTGCCAATTCGTCCTAATTGTTTAGGATGATTCAATAACCATGATAACGCCTGATTGTCGGTTTCCAAAAGGAATTCTTTATGTTCTAGGAAGGGTTTAAACTTCTCGAACGCAAAAACAATTGCTAAACATTCCAATTCATATGCGGAATACTTTCTTTCTTGATCGCTCAGTGTTCGTGATGCATAACTAATTGGTAGTCTACAGTTATCTACCTCTTGGTATATCACTGCACCTAACGCTACACTGGAACTGTCGGTTTGCACGACGAATGGTTTTGTGAAATCAGCTAGTTGCAAAACTGGGGGAGATATAATACTTTCTTTAAGTTGCTCAAACGCGTTTTGATGTATTGAGCTCCATTCGAACTTCGTTCCCTTCTTTCGTAAGGAGTTTAGGGGTGCTGCTATTTCGGCAAGATGGGGAATATATTTGTGGAAATAATTCACCATACCTAAAAATCGGGCTATACCTTTTGCATCTCGTGGGGGTGCAAATTCTCTAATAGCGCGGGTACGTTCGGGGTCAATGCTTACCTTTCCATTCGCTTTCACGATGTGTCCTAAGAAAGAAAACTGAGGGACGGCAAAACTTACCTTATTTGGGTTCACCGTTAATCCTGCTCTTAGTAACCGAGATAACACATCACGCAAATGTTTGAGATGTTGTTCCATTGATTCACTGTATATAACGATTGTGTCCAAATAGTGATACACATATTTAAATTTAATGTCGTGAAATATCTTTTCTAATAGTCTACTACATACGGAACTTCCTTGAGATATTCCAAAGGGTACCCTAGTAAATTGGTACAAGTTAAAAGGAACTGCAAACGCGGTTAGACGTTTTGATTCTTCTGAAAGAGGTATTTGGTGAAAAGCTTGATTCAGATCCATTACCGTAAAGACCATAGCTTTAGTAAAATAATGAAACGCACTATGGATGTCTGGAAGAGGGATTGATTCAAATTCTATTCTTTTATTTAATTGCCTGTAGTCTACAACTAGTTGGTGTTTATCTTGTCCTTTTGGTACTAAAAAGGAGGGTGAAGAATATGGGGACGTAGAGGGTTCTATGACTCCTTGGTCCAACAACTTGTTGATATGGTTTCGCATGACTTCCATCTTGGGAGGCGACAACTTGTACGGAGGTAGTCGTATTACTTTCTGATCACTCAGATTAATTTTATACTCTATTAGGTTCGTAAGTCCTAATTTAGGTGTAAGAACCGAGGAAAATTCTTTTATTAGTTTTAGTATGCTGACTCTATCTCTTCGTTCTAGGTGAGATAAATCTGAATCTTGGTGTATTACATGTGCAGTAGATGAACAATGTTTATCTTCATTACTATCAAATTTATGTTTCCGTGTACGGTCAAATCTGAAATAAAATACTTGCTCGTAGATGTCAAGAATCATTCCTATCTTACTAATAAAATCTGCACCTAATATTAAATCAGGTCCTAATTCTTTACATACTAACATTGTAAACATCCAAGTTAGGTTTTTTATTTTAACCTTAACGGTAATACTCAGGTTTATGTTTATTTTACGTTTATCAGCGGTAGCACACTTTATTTTCACTGGTTGGTTCCGTTTTACTAGATGATGTTTAGCTAACATGTCCGCTAATTCTTGGCTGATTAAAGTTCTACTAGATCCCGAATCAATTAAGGCAATGGGGGATGTAACGCCTAAGTCGACTCGTATTAATGGTAGTCGATTTTTTTTCCATTTACATTTATTAATCGCATTACACTTTTCATGAAATTCTCTCACATAGGGGTCGATTTCTTTCGCACCTTTTTTGTTTTTCACTTGGTTACAGAATAATTCATTATTATTATTATTGGTTTCTTTTAGTTTACCCAATTTCGAGTAGCTGCGGAAGACACAGGTTTTCGGGTCTCCCTGCCTTACATGTTTTTTGAATTGGGGTTATTCCGTTCCAATGGCTTACTTTTGCACTCTCTTCTTATGTGCCCATATTTGCCACAATTATAACAGGTGGGTTTTCTGCGAGGTGGGTACTTGGTTTCCGCTTTATCTGGGTTTACACTTAACTTACCAGCTTTGCGCACATGGTGAGGTCTACTAGAAACTTGTCTTTCATACGAGGTTGTTACATCAGGCAGTAGTGCTCGCAATTGATGTCTATTAGTTCCAGAGGTTTTCATTGCTTCTCTATTTTGATCTGAGTACCATACATTTGAAGAATGGATACTGCACTGTTCTAGATCAGCAATTGTATTGGGTCTATTCATCAATGATAGTCGAGATCTTTCTTCAGGTGACACGCCTATTAAAATGGTGTCCACCAGTTGTGTTTCATTCCAGCTTACACGTAATAGTCGAGAGGACTCCCTAATATCGGAGATGTAGTGAGCTAATCTCTCCTGATGTCCTTGTACTCGGAGTACTGTCTTTCTTTTTATTTCCTCATAGATGCCGGTGGGAATAAAGTATTTTATTATAGAGCTATGTAGCTCTTCTACTGGGAATGTAGAGGTTAGGGCTTCTAGGACATGATTTTTTAACGGGGGTTTACACTTTGGTAACAGAACTTGTAAAATTTGCCAGTCATTCAGCTGCTGTAGATCTTTTATCTGAAGAAGATAACTAATGAATGTTAGTAATTTAGAAACATTTAAGCCATCTGTATAAGGGATTTCGGTTAAGATCTTCTCCACAGGATGAGTCATTTTACCGTATAGATCCGCATTATAGTTCATAGGTGTAATTCCTCGATGAGGGCGATTGGATTAATTGGAGGTGGTGGTCAATTCATGATTTCCGGGACGAAACTGAAAATGCTTGGGAGGAGGGGCATTTACATCTGTATCAGTATTTTGTTCTGGGTTCGCTTGCACTTGCGATACGATGGGTGAGTTCCGATCCGTGTTAGGCGGGGGTAAACCAGTGGTGGGGGATTGTACTGGGGAGATGTGTAATTTCATTAATGATTTCTCTATTTCGTCCATCCTGAATGAGTCGGATTTTCGTCTTAGGTCATTAATAATTGAAGGTAAGCGGCGTAGAGCTTCGTCTGCTAGCTTTTGTACATCAACGGGTATTTCTGTGAGATTCGGCCAGATCGACAAATTTTTTATTCGCCTGGTTAAATGCTCTATCCTCTGGGTAGTCCGCAAAATTATTGCCGGAGATTTCTCGTCTTGGAGTGTTTGAGACAATAAGTATAGTTCACTATACTTGGCATTACAAATTTCTTTCTCGCTTTCATAATCGAGTTGGCTTAGATAGTTTAATTGCACGGGCGCATCAAATCCACATTCACGAATTGACCTTCGTAATTCTGCGACTGTTACATCAGCATGGGGTAGTCCACGCAAAAGGGCTTCGTAAGACAGCTCGTCTTTTAACAACAAATCCGGGTTAAATTGGGCCATTTTGTTCTAACACATTAGCACGTACTTAAAATTAATACTAGTACACTACACATATATTACACATATATATAATAAATTCTTAAGTAATCAATTTACACAAATTAGAAAAGAACCATTTCTCTTCTAAGGGAGAGACAGAAATTCCACACACATATTCATCAAGTTCATCAAGTTAAATAGCCGATCAGCTGTTTTCTGGAATGTAGGTCACCCTCTGTATTTAGTTAACAAAGGATCTTGTGTGTCAGTGAGAAAGGGGGTTTTACTCTTATTGTTCTCTACACAATGCTACTGAATAACACAACGATTTGAAACCGGTCGTTTAAAACTGGAGAAGGGGAGCACAATCTTATTCAACAAATCTATTATTATTATTACGCTTGACAACACTTTGACTCCCTTCATTCATATATTTTCCCAATTAATTATTTTGTTCACAAATTACGAACTTCTACTTAATTACCTGGGTCTACATTACCTACTTTATTATTAACAAAGTTATTTTTAATTAAATTTTTTTTTTTATAACACATACTAGTGTATGGAGCTATATGTTGGACATACACTGTGCAGAATGAATCAGGAAACAACAGGTCACGGATTGTCGTAAACAAACCTGTTACAGATTGTTCGGTTGACCACAATTGTAATGTTTACTCACAATTCATGTATGCAAGTAATTATATAGAGTAATGCAGGTTCCTACTGGCATATAGCTTTTGCATCGTATGACGCTAATGATATTCCAACTTATACATACTATCATTTACGTAACTTAATAAAATATTAAATATGTTTTGAACATTAAAGTTATTAAGGTAACTTTCTGAGTGCATAGATCAATATTATATATTCAGTTATTGATCATACAAATTATCTAAGCATAGTGATGCAATTTTGTTTACATGTCACAAGTGGCGCAATTTTGTTTGTGACACTCTACACAAATAAAACTCTCTCCTTTGTTTCCTTTTTTTTTTTTAAAAAAGAGTGGCGCAATTTGTTTGCGTCACGATGCTCGCAACTACTTTAACTTTTAAGCAGAGTGGCGCAATTTTGTAACGTCTATTCGCCGCGTTACAAATCCAGGGAACCCATCGTAATTAAACTCCGTTAATTAGATGGGCTGCCTACGTTATAACAGAATGTATCACAAATAATTAACTTAACAAATTACTTACTAACTGTGTAAGGAAACAATGGGAAGGTATACTATTGATTTAAGCACTCCTTATATGTGTGTAACAAGACGACTTCTCTTTATTTAACATTTAAAAACATTTACTGACAGATCCCATGACATTATTAATTAAATTATTAAAGTTATTTGAATGCTTTCTTTAAACTTTGGGATCAAAATTGATTCTATTTAGCTATACCTCGGATCCGGGTAACCTTCGGTGTTTAGTCATTAAAACTTTTAGTCATACTCAATTCATGATATTAGCTTGCAAGACTTTCTTTTATTTAACCATTTGCAGAATGGTATTATTACTTGAATTATATTACTATACATTAGCATATAAACTGTTACAACGTATGATGTTTGAATAGTTACATTAAATTCTTAGATTTAATTTTTTATATCTTTACAAAGTTAATAGTCTCTGAAAAGTCTCTTTTAAGGTGTGTTGTGTAACAAATATTAGTAAGCCTCGATAGACAGGCTATCGAGTCACCTTTTAATTGGTATGCAGAAACCTCGTCCTGGGGTGTCCGTCTTGGGAATCCGGAATAGCGCCGTCGTCATCTCGGTCTGGTCTTTGTCATCAAAGGGTTCGAAAGTCCGCAGGGTAGATTGAACTTTCTACGATGGTACTTGTAGATTCTCGGATGTCCTGATCTGCATATTCTGTCGTGTCTACTAGAGTTTGTGAGTACTGATAGTTCACATCTCCAGGTATGATGTTGGAAGTGTTGTTAGTTCTTGAAGTTCGAAGTCATCTTGTGTTACACCTTTTTTTTTTACGTTTCGAGTTACACTTTAAGTCTCTTGTTTTTTACATAGCTATACTAGTTAACACATACATATGCTTTCAGCAGCAATTTCCTGTATACGACATTAAGGTAAACGAAAGTATCGGTAACATAGTGTAAGAGCATAGCTCGTACGTCTGTACTGCATGAAGTCACCATAGCGAGAGAGAGATTTTTGCTCGCTTCGTCTGGTACTGGACAAAATGGTAGAGGGGCAATTACTGCGCGAGAATATAGTCCCTGTCTCTCTTTAAGTTAACATTTTTATTTATACAAACTATCCCTAAATAAATATACATAATTTAAACAAGTTGTTTTAGCGACTATCTGTGTCTTCAGTTTTTTAATTATTAACATTAGGTTTTTTATCTTATTCTAACTTACACAAGACTCGGAAAACATGTCGAGTCTGGAATCAACAGGTCAGCGCCTGATAACAAGCAAAGGGTTAAATACGATATTAATAACTCTTTACAATTTGTCTTTTTTATTAGAGTATCTTCGTACTTACTACTTACTTCTTCCTCTCATACTGAGTACATAAAGGTTTATATGTTATTATAGTGAGATTTAAATGGCTTAAGAGCTCGCAACCTTAATTTTTTAAAATTTTTTTATTTTCTTGATTATTTTTACATTTTAAATCGTAACAATGCCAACTCCTGAATTTTAGTATGCCCTGGGGGCACTGGTGTTACACACATATATCTTGAGTTATTAGGTATTAAGACCTTGCAATAGGTGTTGCGTGCAAGGATATTTGTAAATTGTAAATTATGTACCTCATGGGGTGAAAGAGGTGCGGCAAGATTTTAGTATTGAAATTTGTAATTGTCCTGTGTTGTGGAATGTGTGTATGTGTTGTATATTGTAGACATATTTCCTTATATGTCCATTATATGTATTGTATATTCATGTGTATTTTTGGGGGTTAGGTATAGGGCTAAGTGGGGAAAAGTAACACCGATTGGAAAAGAACATTTTTTGTTCATTTAATTTAAATTTTTTTTCAGAAAAATTTTTTTAGGAGAAAATAGAATATAAATTTAATATTTATTGATTTTTTTTGTAACATTTTTTAAAGGGAGATATAATGATTTTGTTGGGTTAAAGAGATTTAAAGTTTGTTTATAATAAAAAAAAAATTTATTGGTTGTTAATTTTGTGAGCTTTAATTGCAAGTCCCATCTCACTGGATCCAGCGCATTTTTGGCTTCTCTAGGCTTTGGCCTAGTTTTAATTATCTTGTGGCCCCTCTTTAGAAAAAAAAAAAATTTCAAAAAAACCCATTTTTTTTTTTATGAGTCAATACAACACTTAAAGAGGGGTTACAAAATGCATATGCAATAGTAAATAATGAAAGTCAAATAAGATTAAATAAATTAAAAATAACAGTAAATTCAGAATTACAGAAAATAATATGAGATTGCAAAGATAACCACACAATGAGTAAGCCGAGAGCAAAATATGTAATTAATTAAGATTAGATGATAAGGTTTATGCATACCATGTTATATATAATTTGTTAGCTATAAGTCATGTGCGAATTGATCATACAAACGATTAATAATGAGTATTATTTCAATATGCGAAATGAAAGAATATTGTTTAATAAAAAGAAAATAAATAATTGAAAAATTCTAAAACTTATATAACGCATCATCTTCTTATTACGATTACACCCATGACATTCAATTTGTGTTGTCATGTTATATATAATTTGGCGCTCCAAAAGCGTGGGGCTACCCAAATTAAATTATACATTTCAATTTGTGTTGTTATAAAATTTGTCGCCCTGAACGTGGGGACAGACACGACCATTTAACTATTTAAATTTCTTATAGCTAAATGTACGCTCTATAAATACAAGTGTGGTAAACATATAACATGTGTAACAATTAAGATTCGTACGAAATATTCTCATGTATATATTTTTCTGTGGTGTATTACGACACAACTGGTGCTCAACGAAATAATATCATTTTAAAGGTTTACTTGTAATATTAAGAATAATAATAATTAATAATAATATTTTAATTAAAGAAAATTAGTAATTCGGTTCCATAATAATATTTTTAAAACATAATAAGGAATAAAAAAATATAAATAATTCAATACGGCAGCACCAGGAAGCTTTGATATGGAAGCACTGCAAACAATGATGCGTGCCTGGATGGACGAATTAGTTACAAAACAAGCAGAAAATTTAAATGAGAAACTAAATAATCAAACAGAGGATTTAAAAGAAACTTTAAATAATACAATAAGCGAACTGAAACAAGACATCAAAGATAGTACGATGCAATTAGCTAATAAATTTGTAGACATGAATAACTGCATTGTTGCATTCGAAAATACGATCAAAACAACGCTATGTGAACAAACCATAATAATTGAAAGTAAGAGAGAACAGACGTTCATAATTAATGATGATAATTCTAGTGAGATAATTAACACTAGGGAAGAATATAAAGTAGAATATAAGCAATCATACCTGGTAAACGATAATATCCAATTCGCTGTGCAAACTCACAGTAAAACAAATAAGAAAGTAACACAATTAAAACACAGCATTGCGACGAAGATACGCACAACAATTATCGACCAAAGGGAATGATAACAATAATTGTAAATTCTATAATTATAAAAACTAGAGATTATCATAAACGAAGCACGAAAAAAACGGTCAACTGTGTATAGGCCTCAAGCAGACTGCCCATACGGAATGCAATTGCCACGAGAGAGTAATTGAACGTGCAGAGAAGAGAGAGACGAAGAGAGAATTCGTTTCGTCGCATCGAAGAAATAAATTCTCACCGTATAAGCAGCTGAGTTACAAAGTCGAACAGACGTTAACACAATTAGGGTGAGAAACGGAAGTTGTTATATGTCGGCGGCTATGTTGCAAAGGAACAATACACGACGTTTGGTTGACGGAACTCACGCATTGTGTAGTCTAAACTAGGGTGAATTAAAGACACTCAACGCCCTAATGTAAACAGAAATTATTTTGAAAATATTACTGTTTGAATTATTAATAAGATAAGGAACTGAATATGTGAATAATAATATGTAAATGAGCAGAAAATTGCCATCTCGACGGAGATAATGTAAAGAAATCTTATATAATAACACGAGTTTGTAGCAAATGTGCGTAAGAAAGAAGATCTACAAAAAAAAGTAGAATTCAGATCAACTACCAGCAATAGGAGGTACACAACTATTCTCTTCAAACTGGTAAGGCAGGATTGGAAGGTAGTATTATCTAGTGAAATGTTGCTTAAATTAATTAATAAAAACCCATACATGAAAGCGTTGAATATGCATCAGCTTTGAAAATGTTATTTATGTCTGTGAGAAGATTTTAGCTATTAATAATATGTTTAAGAGAGTTAGAAATAGAAAGAAATGTTATGATTATCAGAACGGCTGATCAAGCGAATATTCATACTTTAGTGAAAATGCAAGGACACAGAAGAAAGTGAAAGTGGAAGTCAAGGGCAGAGACTACTTAGGACCCAGAAGTACGATTAAAACATCGAGCGGGTTAAAAACATAGTAGTCTGTATATAGACGTGTTTCTAAGGCAGTTCATCTGTATCCGATCATGCGACCCACAACAAAGCTGAAAAATATTCTGTTACGGAAGTGTATTTCAGCACATGGTAAGAATGAAGAAAATTATTAGCGATCAGAAAGTAAATGTAAGAGTGAAGATTGGAATAAAACGTTAAGAGAAGATGGAAGTCAACCCATACTCACAGATATATGACGATGCAAGAGGGAGAGAAGTTGGTAAATATCATGCCAGTGCTTTGAGGAAAATTCCATTCATGAATAACTGGGCCACTAGAACAATTGAAGTGGATATACTACAACTACTGCATCAATTCTACTTGCATAGAGGGGAATATTGCTCAAACCCTCCAAATAAGGGTAAAAATTGAAAAATCGCATATTCATTATTATTCGCACATAAAATAAATAAATGTGTTTGTAAATAAAAACAATACCATATTGTCTAATAAAAAGGCAGAGAAAAAAACAAAATTTTTAATTTGGTATTAAAAGTCTTTTTCACCAAGCAGGGGAATAATGCAACAGTACAACCATTTACGGTACTGTGCATTGCCAAGATAATTTACATAAATAATAAAATAAATAAATATTGATTAATAAACATGATTCAGATTGCAAACTGGATCGTATTTAAAAAGGGAACGCAGAATTCCTGTATGGACACGCATATCTGGCCCACCTGTCGCTAGCGTTGTGTACACGTGTATTTTGTTTGTGTGTGTGAAGCCTGTCCGTTCCTGAACTGTAACCAACCCTTTTCAAGTATTGATAGATTTTGTTTTATTTTAATTATAAAAAAAATATGTACGATATTGTAAAACGAAAGACACCAGAGGATGTAGAAAATAAATGTGAACAAAGGGTTAAAAGACCGTGCCAAAGTGACGGAAAGTGCAATTACTATTAGTAAAAAGTGAATAGCTCTTTTTGTAATTACAATAAAGAAGTGTAATTTACGTATAGTAAACATATACAAATTAGCGAACGATCGAGCATCGAGTAGTGTGAAACACATTTCGTAATTCGCCAAAATAGGCAAAATTCGTGAATTGAACCAGAGTGGGGGTAAATATGCTTCGACAAACTCTGACAAGATGAAAATTGTTCAGACCTGAGCTTTTGCACGACCTGGCTATAAATACCAGGTTGCGCTATTAAAGTTCCTTCTTCTGTTTTCAACCTTTGCCGTAGGAGGCTATGTCAGTTGACGACGCTATTCTAAATCTACAGTGAGAGTCACAGAACAAACTGGAAGTCTAACCAGAAGAGCAGAGCACCTACGAAGAGGTTCGATGGACTCACGTAGGATCCATGAGAGGATACGAGATAACTAGTCAACAGCACTAGCAGTGGAATCCTGGAAGAGGACCAGAAGAACGAGAAGGACACAGACCGAGGATCCGAGGAGGACACACTGATAGTATCACATCAAACGAGGTGATGAAAAAAAATTTTTGTTAATTACAGACAATTGACAGACTGGCTATATTAACATAGAATGAAAAACATTCGAACAGTTAATCAATCATAAAGAAATGTACATAAATGTAAAAGCAGATTGTAATATAGAATAATAATTCATGTATAGGAATTAGCAGTTGAATCAAACATAAATGCTAAGAGAGAAATATCTGAGTTTAAGTTAAAATCAATTAAAGTATTGAGAAAGGTTTTTTTGATGAGTTTAAATTAAAATAAATGAGAGTAATTGATAAAGTGTTTGTTTGATAAAGTAAAAGGCATATGCAATAGTAAATAATGAAAGTCAAATAAGATTAAATAAATTAAAAATAACAGTAAATTCAGAATTACAGAAAATAATATGAGATTGCAAAGATAACCACACAATGAATAAGCCGAGAGCAAAATATGTAATTAATTAAGATTAGATGATAAGGTTTATGCATACCATGTTATACATAATTTGTTAGCTATACGTCATGTGCGAATTGATCATACAAACGATTAATAATGAGTATTATTTCAATATGCGAAATGAAAGAATTTTGTTTAATAAAATAAAAATAAATAATGGAAAAATTCTAAAACTTATATAACGCATCATCTTCTTATTACGATTACACCCATGACATTCAATTTGTGTTGTCATGTTATATATAATTTGGCGCTCCAAAAGCGTGGGGCTACCCAAATTAAATTATACATTTCAATTTGTGTTGTTATAAAATTTGTCTCCCTGAACGTGGGGACAGACACGACCATTTAACTATTTAATATTCTTATAGCTAAATGTACGCTCTATAAATACAAGTGTGGTAAACATATAACATGTGTAACAATTAAGATTCGTACGAAATATTCTCATGTATATATTTTTCTGTGGTGTATTACGACACAACTGGTGCTCAACGAAATAATATCATTTTAAAGGTTTAATTGTAATATTAAGAATAATAATAATTAATAATAATATTTTAATTAAAGAAAATTAGTAATTCGGTTCCATAATAATATTTTTAAAACATAATAAGGAATAAAAAAATATAAATAATTCAATACGGCAGCACCAGGAAGCTTTGATATGGAAGCACTTCAAACAATGATGCGTGCCTGGATGGACGAATTAGTTACAAAACAAGCAGAAAATTTAAATGAGAAACTAAATAATCAAACAGAGGATTTAAAAGAAACTTTAAATAATACAATAAGCGAACTGAAACAAGACATCAAAGATAGTACGATGCAATTAGCTAATAAATTTGTAGACATGAATAACTGCATTGTTGCATTCGAAAATACGATCAAAACAACGCTATGTGAACAAACCATAATTGAAAGTAAGAGAGAACAGACGTTCATAATTAATGACGATAATTCTAGTGAGATAATTAACACTAGGGAAGAATATAAAGTAGAATATAAGCAATCATACCTGGTAAACGATAATATCCAATTCGCTGTGCAAACTCACAGTAAAACAAATAAGAAAGTAACACAATTAAAACACAGCATTGCGACGAAGATACGCACAACAATTATCGACCGAAGGGTAATGATAACAATAATTGTAAATTCTATAATTATAAAAACTAGAGATTATCATAAACGAAGCACGAAAAAACGGTCAACTGTGTATATAGGCCTCAAGCAGACTGCCCATATGGAATGCAATTGCCACGAGAGAGTAATTGAACGTGCAGAGAAAAGAGAGACGAAGAGAATTCGTTTCGTCGCTTCGAAGAAATAAATTCTCACCGTATAAGCAGCTGAGTTACAAAGTCGAAACAGACGTTAACACAATTAGGGTGAGAAACGGAAGTTGTTATATGTCGGCGGCTATGTTGCAAAGGAACAATACACGACGTTTGGTTGACGGAACTCACGCATTGTGTAGTCTAAACTAGGGTGAATTAAAGACACTCAACGCCCTAAGGTAAACAGAAATTATTTTGAAAATATTACTGTTTGAATTATTAATAAGATAAGGAACTGAATATGTGAATAATAATATGTAAATGAGCAGAAAATTGCCATCTCGACGGAGATAATGTAAAGAAATCTTATATAATAACACGAGTTTGTAGCAAATGTGCGTAAGAAAGAAGATCTACAAAAAAAAGTAGAATTCAGATCAACTACCAGCAATAGGAGGTACACAACTATTCTCTTCAAACTGGTAAGGCAGGATTGGAAGGTAGTATTATCTAGTGAAATGTTGCTTAAATTAATTAATAAAAACCCATACATGAAAGCGTTGAATATGCATCAGCTTTGAAAATGTTATTTATGTCTGTGAGAAGATTTCAGCTATTAATAATATGTTTAAGAGAGTTAGAAATAGAAAGAAATGTTATGATTATCAGAACGGCTGATCAAGCGAATATTCATACCTTAGTGAAAATGCAAGGACACAGAAGAAAGTGAAAGTGGAAGTCAAGGGCAGAGACTACTTAGGACCCAGAAGTACGATTAAAACATCGAGCGGGTTAAAAACATAGTAGTCTGTATATAGACGTGTTTCTAAGGCAGCTCATCTGTATCCGATCATGCGACCCACAACAAAGCTGAAAAATATTCTGTTACGGAAGTGTATTTCAGCACATGGTAAGAATGAAGAAAATTATTAGCGATCAGAAAGTAAATGTAAGAGTGAAGATTGGAATAAAACATTAAGAGAAGATGGAAGTCAACCCATACTCACAGATATATGACGATGCAAGAGGGAGAGAAGTTGGTAAATATCTGCCAGTGCTTTGAGGAAAATTCCATTCATGAATAACTGGGCCACTAGAACAATTGAAGTGGATATACTACAACTGCTGCATCAATTCTACTTGCATAGAGGGGGAATATTGCTCAAACCCTCCAAATAAGGGTAAAAATTGAAAAATCGCATATTCATTATTATTCGCACATAAAATAAATAAATGGGTTTGTAAATAAAAACAATACCATATTGTCTAATAAAAAGGCAGAGAAAAAAACAAAATTTTTAATTTGGTATTAAAATTCTTTTTCACCAAGCAAGGAAATAATGCAACAGTACAACCATTTACGGTACTGTGCATTGACAAAATAATTTACATAAATAATAAAAATAAATAAATATTGATTAATAAACATGATTCAGATTGCAAGCTGGATCGTATTTAAAAAGGGAACGCAGAATTCCTGTATGGACACGCATATCTGGCCCACCTGTCGCTAGCGTTGTGTACACGTGTATTTTGTTTGTGTGTGTGAAGCCTGTCCGTTCGTGAACTGTAACCAACCCTTTTCAGGTATTGATAGATTTTAAGTTTTATTTTAATTATAAAAAAAATATGTACGATATTGTAAAACGAAAGACACCAGAGGATGTAGAAAATAAAGGTGAACAAAGGGTTAAAAGACCGTGCCAAAGTGACGGAAAGTGCAATTACTATTAGTAAAAAGTTAATAGCTTTTTTGTAATTACAATAAAGAAGTGTAATTTACGTATAGTAAACATATAAAAATTAGCGATCGATTGAGCATCGAGTAGTGTGAAACACACTTCGTAATTTGCCAAGATAGGCGAAATTCGTGAATTGAACCAGAGTGGGGGTAAAGATGCTTCGACAAACTCTGACAAGATGAAAATTGTTCAGACCTGAGCTTTTGCACGACCTGGCTATAAATACCAGGTCGCGCTATTAAAGTTCCTTCTTCTGTTTTCAACCTTTGCCGTAGGAGGCTATGTGAGTCGACGATGCTATTCTAAATCTACAGTGAGAGTCACGGAACAAACTGGAACTCTAACCAGAACAGCAGAGCACGTACGAAGAGGTTCGATGGACTCACGTACGATCCATGAGAGGATACGAGATAACTAGTCAACAGCACTAGCAGTGGAATCCTGGAAGAGGACCAGAAGAACGAGAAGGACACAGACCGAGGACCCGAGGAGGACACACTGATAGTATCACATCAAATGAGGTGATGAAAAAAAATTTTTGTTAATTACAGACAATTGACAGACTGGCTATATTAACATAGAATGAAAAACATTCGAACAGTTAATCAATCATAAAGAAATGTACATAAATGTACAAGCAGATTGTAATATAGAATAATAATTCATGTATAGGAATTAGCAGTTGAATCAAACATAAATACTAAGAGAGAAATATCTGTGTTTAAATTAAAATCAATTAAAGTATTGAGAAAGGTTTTTTTGATGAGTTTAAATTAAAATAAATGAGAGTAACTGATAAAGTGTTTGTTTGACATAGTAAAAGGCATATGCAATAGTAAATAATGAAAGTCAAATAAGATTAAATAAATTAAAAATAACAGTAAATTCAGAATTACAGAAAATAATATGAGATTGCAAAGATAACCACACAATGAGTAAGCCGAGAGCAAAATATGTAATTAATTAAGATTAGACGATAAGGTTTATGCATACCATGTTATATATAATTTGTTAGCTATAAGTCATGTGCGAATTGATCATACAAACGATTAATAATGAGTATTATTTCAATATGCGAAATGAAAGAATTTTGTTTAATAAAAAATAAATAAATAATGGAAAAATTCTAAAACTTATATAACGCATCATCTTCTTATTACGATTACACCCATGACATTCAATTTGTGTTGTCATGTTATATATAATTTGGCGCTCCAAAAGCGTGGGGCTACCCAAATTAAATTATACATTTCAATTTGTGTTGTTATAAAATTTGTCGCCCTGAACGTGGGGACAGACACGACCATTTAACTATTTAAATTTCTTATAGCTAAATGTACGCTCTATAAATACAAGTGTGGTAAACATATAACATGTGTAACAATTAAGATTCGTACGAAATATTCTCATGTATATATTTTTCTGTGGTGTATTACGACACAACTGGTGCTCAACGAAATAATATCATTTTAAAGGTTTAATTGTAATATTAAGAATAATAATAATTAATAATAATATTTTAATTAAAGAAAATTAGTAATTCGGTTCCATAATAATATTTTTAAAACATAATAAGGAATAAAAAAATATAAATAATTCAATACGGCAGCACCAGGAAGCTTTGATATGGAAGCACTTCAAACAATGATGTGAGCCTGGATGGATGAATTAGTTACAAAACAAGCAGAAAATTTAAATGAGAAACTAAATAATCAAACAGAGGATTTAAAAGAAAGTTTATATAATACAATAAGCGAATTGAAACAAGACATCAAAGATAGTACGATGCAATTAGCTAATAAATTTGTAGACATGAATAACTGCATTGTTGCATTCGAAAATACGATCAAAACAACGCTACGTGAACAAACCATAATAATTGAAAGTAAGAGAGAACAGACGTTCATAATTAATGATGATAATTCTAGTGAGATAATTCACACTAGGGAAGAATATAAAGTAGAATATAAGCAATCATACCTGGTAAACGATAATATCCAATTCGCTGTGCAAACTCACAGTAAAACAAATAAGAAAGTAACACAATTAAAACACAGCATTGCGACGAAGATACGCACAACAATTATCGACCGAAGGGTAATGATAACAATAATTGTAAATTCTATAATTATAAAAACTAGAGATTATCATAAACGAAGCACGAAAAAACGGTCAACTGTGTATATAGGCCTCAAGCAGACTGCCCATACGGAATGCAATTGCCACGAGAGAGTAATTGAACGTGCAGAGAAGAGAGAGACGAAGAGAGAATTCGTTTCGTCTCATCGAAGAAATAAATTCTCACCGTATAAGCAGCTGAGTTACAAAGTCGAAACAGACGTTAACACGATTAGGGTGAGAAACGGAAGTTGTTATATGTCGGCGGCTATGTTGCAAAGGAACAATACACGACGTTTGGTTGACGGAACTCACGCATTGTGTTGTCTAAACTAGGGTGAATTAAAGACACTCAACGCCCTAATGTAAACAGAAATTATTTTGAAAATATTACTGTTTGAATTATTAATAAGATAAGGAACTGAATATGTGAATAATAATATGTAAATGAGCAGAAAATTGCCATCTCGACGGAGATAATGTAAAGAAATCTTATATAATAACACGAGTTTGTAGCAAATGTGCGTAAGAAAGAAGATCTACAAAAAAAAGTAGAATTCAGATCAACTACCAGCAATAGGAGGTACACAACTATTCTCTTCAAACTGGTAAGGCAGGATTGGAAGGTAGTATTATCTAGTGAAATGTTGCTTAAATTAATTAATAAAAACCCATACATGAAAGCGTAGAATATGCATCAGCTTTGAAAATGTTATTTATGTCTGTGAGAAGATTTCAGCTATTAATAATATGTTTAAGAGAGTTAGAAATAGAAATAAATGTTGTACAGTAGCGCGGTAATTTTTGCATTCATAGGTTGTCTAATCTGCGCTTTTAATTTGCTCAATTCATGTCTGTACATCTGGACAGTACGTTATTTCGCTAGCGGCGGTAGCCCTTGCGCTCGCTGCTATCCTGTCACATTCATTTCTTCTTTGTCGTGACAATTAATGTAGGCCTTAGGCCCAAGACTTTATATATGGCCTTCTAGGCTTTCTCACTAAATTAATTCTTCAATGTAACATTTTACGACTTGTATTTACGATGCGCTCATTAGCCAATCTTATATTCAAAATTTACACCTAACCATTTCAATGCTGTAATAATCTGAATAATTTTCAATAAATGTATTAACTACAGTCCACTCTCTCTTCATCATTTCTGCATCCTGGCGAATATATTACAACAGTAAATCGACAATTCACGAACACTTCATACTTAACATTTTTTTGGTCGCTCCGGACCTGGATTCCCGGATACATCAATCACCTATTTATTATTTTTCTGCCCCAATTTGTGGCCATCACGGGCGACTCAGCATATCCGCTGATACGACCGTGGCGTGATTCAACCAGCATTTCGCTCGTCGCCTTTGAGCCTCCTGACGACATCATTGCAAGAGCTTACACCTGTTAGCTTCATTACGTCAGTCAAAGCAGTCATCCCTCCGAGCTGTGTGTTTGCCATCTTCTCCACGGCCTCGACGCTTCAGGACATCGCCCACAAGGTATCACCTCACTAACATCATTTCAAGGTGCGTACAATGGCTGAAGAAAGCCTCAAAGTGTTAGTCAGAAAGAAAGGCGGCTTAAAGTCCGCAATAGTGCGTATACAATCAGCTGTCAGTAACTTTGATAGAAACTCTAATACCAAACACTTTTTAACAGTCAGACTTGAAAGTCTGAAAAGCTTGGCAACGAAATACGATGAGGTACAGTCCGAAATCGAACTTATTTGCAAAGACATAAACGCCGCTCAAGAAGACCGAGTTGAGGTCGAAGAAATGTTATATTCCACAGAAGCTAATATTTTACAATTAATTGATACCTTTAATGTTCAGACTGTACCTCCCGTATTAACGGGCCATATGCAATTAAAACCGATAAGTTTGCCCTGCTTCACAGGCAATATCTTGGAATGGCAGCATTTTTATTCAATTTTTTTGGACTTGGTACTGCAAGATCCGATCTAACGTCAGTGCAGAAACTACATTATTTGCATTCTTCTCTAAAAAATGAGCCGTTAGACTTAATTAAATCACTACCTATCTGTAATGAAAACTACTCGATAGCGTTGAGTTTGCTGTCCGCTAGATATGACAACAAATTCATACTAGCAAAGTACTATATTCAAAATTTACTTGAAGTAAAGTCAACAATAAAGGACTCTGTCCAAAGTTTGGCAGAATTCATAAATACGATAACGTCTTCCGTTAATTCACTGGCGGCCATGCAACTGTCAGTGGATTCATTCGAGCTTATCACTGTACAATTATGGTCAGCGAAACTCGACCATACTACTTTTAAATTATGGAAGGAGTCTATAGACCCTGATAATCTTCCTAACTTTCAAGGTTTCACTCAGTTTTTAAACGCACGTAGACAGCTGTTAGAAAATACACTGCCTATCGATGCCGGACAGCAACTCAACAAGCTAAGTTTAAGATTCAATAATAAATCTGACAAACATAAATCACGAAACGCTGCTGGCAGTACTGCATTTAAAAGTTATCACTCAGCATCAAATAATTATTCATGTTTATGCTGTAAATCTAATCATCCAATTTACATGTGTGATAAATTTCGTGCACTAAGCACATCAGAACGAGGACAATTCATATTAAATCATAAATGCTGTACTAATTGTCTGAGACCAGATCATTTCTCATCTAATTGTAAGATTAAACAATCATGTAAGATCTGTTCAAAACGACACCATACATTGTTGCACATAAACAATGTGCCGAAGCCAGTCTCTGCCAGCAGCAGTAATTACTGTTCACTCAAATTACAATCCACAAATAATATTCTTTTATCATCAGCAATTGTGTTTGTCATTGACCAGGCTGGCAACAGGCAAACCGCAAGAGTTCTTTTGGATGCGGGTTCACAAATAAATTTTTGTACGGAATCATTTGCCAAGAAATTACGGCTTAACTTGACTAAATCCAACATACCGATTACAGGTATAAATAATACCGCGTGTCATGCCACTAATCTCGCGTCTATACGCATTATTTCTCGTTATCAAAGATTTAGCTTCGAGGCAAATTGTGCGGTTTTATCTGCATTAACCCATAAACTGCCAGCACAATCTTTTGATATAAATCATTTCAACATTCCAGATAACGTGTTCTTAGCCGACCCACATTTTAACATTTCGGCTGACATCGACATACTTTTGGGAGTGAATTCTACCTAGATTTAATTTTAGCCAACAAATACGTACGCGGTCCTCATTTTCCCATTATTCAGGAAACAAAGTTAGGCTACATTTTGGCAGGCAATTTGCCCAAACATTGCCGTTATAAGGGTCCTGCTGTTTCGTTCCTAGCTAGGAACAACGACGGTCAAATTTTGCAGTCTCTCGAAAAATTCTGGGCAGCAGAAACTATCCCTGATAATACACCTGATAACGAGTCAGCTTGTGAGGAGCATTTTGTGGGGTCTACTCATCGCAATCAAGAGGGTAGGTTTGTTGTTCCACTACCATTTAAGTCCGACCATCTCCAGTTGGGGGAATCTTATACCAATGCTGAAGCAAGATTTTTGAATTTAGAACGCCGATTCAGGCGTGATTCTAAGCTTGCGCGCGATTACGCAAACTTTATTAATGAGTATAAGGATCTTGGCCACATGACGCTTATCGATAATTGCTCTATCAATTCTGGGGTGTCAAATACTTACTATCTGCCTCACCATGCCGTTTTTAAGCAGTCTAGCTCGACCACAAAACTGCGCGTCGTTTTTGACGGTTCGTCCAAAACTACCAATGGCCTTTCTCTCAGTGACATATTGTTGGTAGGCCCGAATGTTCAACAAGACCTTTTTTCTATTCTTTTACGTTTCCGTATGCATAACTATGTTCTCATCGCCGACATCGAGAAGATGTATCGACAAATTCTGGTATCTGAAAAGGATTGTCACTATCAACGTATTCTGTGGCGTGACTCTCCCCTCGAACAATTTAAACACTTTGCATTGCGAACTGTAACCTACGGCACGGCTAGTGCTTCGTTTTTGGCCACTCGCTATCTTATTCAAATTGGTAAGGACCATGAAGCTTCTTTTCCTGATGCGGCGTTAGCTATAACAAATGATTTCTATGTCGACGATTTGCTAACCGGTGCAGACACCATCTCTGATCTGACCAAGTTGAAATCTGGCTTAGGTACGTTGTTGAGTCAATACGGTCTCACGCTGCATAAATGGGCATCTAATGAACCCAGGGTGGTCTCAAGTCATGACAATTTATCACTCCCCTTAAACAAACAGGGCAATGTGCGTACCCTGGGCATTCTCTGGAATAACACTGCCGATTCATTCCTGTTCGATCATTCCCCGTTGAATCAAGCATCTCCAAGAGGAGAATTCTATCGATTATCGCAGGCATATACGATCCACTTGGACTGATTGGTCCCATTGTTTTCTTGTACAAACAGTTTATGCAGCAACTCTGGCTTTGCAATCTTGGTTGGGATGAACCGATCTCCGGGCAATTACGTTTGGCTTGGCATTCATTGTGCGATAAATTGTGTCTGATTAGCAAAATTGTTGTCCCACGTTCTATTCGTTGCAAGTCTGAGGCAAGTATAGTTGAATTACATGGTTTTTCGGATGCTTCTGAAAACGGGTTTGGGTGCTGTATTTATATTAGAGTCATTTATCAAGATTCATCGGCCTCTTGTCATCTCCTGTGTTCTAAATCTCGCGTGGCTCCCCTACGACAGGTGTCATTACCTCGCATCGAACTCTGTGCTTGCTTGTTGTTATCGCGACTCGTATCTAAGGTCGTTCCTGCGCTTTATTCGTTTATTAATAGTGTTCATTTATATTCTGACTCCATGGTGTCTCTTTACTGGATCCATGCCCAGTCCACGAGGTGGAAAACCTACGTCGCTAATCGTGTTGCCGAGATTCAGCGTCTTACGCAAGCCTATACATGGCATCACATCAATTCTAGACACAATCCTGCTGATATTATCTCTATGGGGTGTCACCCTGACGTTTTGCGCGATTGTTCGCTTTGGTGGCACGGTCCCGCTTGTTTGTCTCAATCTTCCGAGTCCAATCCTTTTCCACCCTTTTTACCTTCTAATCCGTCGTCTTCTGAAGTCACTGCGGAAGAGAAACAAACCCCCAACCTTTCTCTAATGTCTACCCTGGCTATTGACCTTTCTAAGGACTTTTCTTCGTTGCACCGTCTGACACGCGTATACGCTTACTGTTTTCGGTTCATCAAAAATATTAGACTCTCCAGTGCTGGCAAAATAACGGGCGCTCTTACCCCCGTCGAAATTCATCATGCTCTTAATTTCTTCATAAAACAATCTCAGTTGATCCACTTTGCTACCGAGATTAATTGTCTTCGTAATGGGTCTTCTGTCTCTATCAGGAGTAAGTTGTCTTCTCTCGACCCGTTTCTTGATGAGTCTGGAGTAATACGCGTTGGCGGGCGATTACAGCAGTCGCAACTACCCTACGACACTAAGCATCCTATTGTCTTGCATCTATCGGCTCATATTACTCGCCTTATTATTGAACGCAACAAATACATTCGTCTACTTCACGGTGGTGCTCAACTCGTGCATCACTCACTTCGTCAACGTTGGTGGATTATTAATGCCAGGTTAGTCATTCGCTCCATCATTCGTAAATGTGTCCAGTGTCTCAGGTTTAGTGCCAAACAGCAGGTTCAGAGGCTTGGTATTTTACTATCTCCTAGAGTCACTCCATCGCGGCCGTTTCTATTCTGCGCGGTTGATTATGGTGGTCCCTTCATGATTCGTCATGGCGGGCAGAAATCCAGAACTCTCTCTAAGGCATGCGTGTCTTTGTTCATTTGCTTAGCAACCAGGGCCATTCATTTGGAATTGGTTTCCGACCTTACAGCCAATGCGTTTATAGCTGCCTTACGTCATTTTATGTCCCGCAGGGGCATACCCAGTCAGTTATATTCTGATAATGGCACAAACTTTAGGAAGGCCCGCAATGTTTTACATGACCTCTACAATCTTTGACATAATAAGGATGCCACCTCATCAATCAAATCATTCACGGCCTCTCAGGGTATTTTATGGTCATTTATTCCGCCCTCGTCACCTCATTTTGGTGGTCTGTGGGAGAGCGGCATAAAGAGTTTAAAGTTTCATTTGCGCCGCGTGGTAGGCAACTCACCTTCGAGGAGTTTACGACAGTTTTGTCTCAGATAGAGGCATGTCTAAACTCTCGCCCTTTATTTGCCATCTCATCGGATGTAAATGATCCGGTGCCGCTTACACCTGGCCATTTTTTGATTTGCGCGCCATTAACGGCGATACCGGACCCAGACTTATCTCATGTTCCTATCTCTCGTCTTGGACGTTGGCAACTTCTCCAGAAGTTTGTCCAAGTCATTTGGAAGGCTTGGTCTCGCGACTATTTACACCAATTACAACAACGTCACAAATGGAAATTCGCAAAGGATAATGTTTCCATTGGGGACCTAGTTTTACTTATTGAGGATAACCTACCTCCATTAGCCTGGAAATTTGGTGTAATTACCGCCACATTTCCCGGCCCAGACAACTTAATTAGAGTCGTAGACATTCGCACGCCTACTGGTGTTTTGCGGAGACCAGTACATAAGCTATGTCTGTTGCCAGCGCGGGACTAGACTTAGACACAAGGTTATTATGATCATTTAGCACAATGCTATTTTACTCGGCCATTGGCTTTATTACTTTATTATATGACCATTTGGTCAACTTAATTGTGATATGTATCATCACAACATTTTCATGAAAATTTACACCATTGCGTGTTTCTATACTAAATTTGCATGTGACTTGTAAGTTCACAACCATGCACTGTGCTATCATCTCTATACTCATCATAGTTTCATGGTGGTATATTTGCTATTTTGTATTTATATGTTAATATTTTGTGTGGCATACTATGTCCTACACATTTACATTTTGATTGGTATTGGGTGTCATGTTATCGGTGGTATTGTTTTATAAAAATTTGTTACATAATATTCGCATGGTTTGCAGTTGTACAACCATGTATGCATTTCTTGCACAGTTGTTAATATGTGTGATTTATTGTTCTATGAATGTATTTCTCAATTGTTCAACTCATGTATTACATTTGTAACCACAGTGTCGTATTTGTTACTTATGCTATTGCGCTTATTCATATTTGTAATTAACTAAATTGGTGTTTATTGTATTTATTATATAACTTGCATTTATGTAAAACATATTGTTTTTCGCGTCTACTGTCTGTAACCACGCCACGCCTAGATTTTATTTTTATATTGTATTTTTATATGGTATTTTGTATTTTGTGATTATGCATTGCACAATTATTATTCCTGCTTAATTATGACACACATGTCATTACATATGTGCTCGCAATCAGTCAGCTATCTATAGCTTGTTTTCACACAACAATATATTGTAAACTCCTGAAACTTCAGGTATAGCATGACTCGTTCAAATTTATGACGCCATGCTAGATTTACGTCTAAACATGTATAATTTGTGACAATTTTGTTCATGTAAGCAATACTCTGTACAGGTCTACTGGCCTCAACTATTTCACGTTAACCATCTATGACTTGCATAGGGTTACAATTTATCGGGCCATCTTGGGATGAGTTTCCGATCATTCATTATTAAACATTGTCAAATTATGTACTTTCATGTTTTATATCGTTCAATATTGTATACATACAATATATTTGGGCAATACATTGCCAGCGCTTACATTTTCAATCATGCATAAAATCACTTTGCACGCCAACCTTGGCCTACTAAACGCTTATCTTTATTCAAGCTTATCGCTAAACAATTAATGCACAATTGTTATCTAAGATTACAACTCAAGGTTCAATGGAGCCTATTGAGATTAACTTTCATTATTAAGAATTCTGTATTTTATATAATAAGTTACTAAAATGTATTAAAAAATCTATTGATTTTTTGCGGGCAGTTATGTACAGTAGCGCGGTAATTTTTGCATTCATAGGTTGGCTAATCTGCGCTATTAATTTGCTCATTTCATGGCTGTACATCTGGACAGTGCGTTACATACGTTCGCTAGCGGCGGTCGCCCTTGCGCTCGCTGCTATCCTGTCACATTCATTTCTTCTTTAAACATTGTATTTGCCTCCAAAAGCGTTTTAAGACTATAAAACAGGTTAATTACCTACCGTCACGCTTTTTGAAATCCGAAAACAGGATTACTCGAGTTTCGACACATTAAGTGTCATCTTCAGATCCTCGATGAATATAAGTTAAAAATACATTTGTTGATGTATGCACATCCCGTCAGATAATAAAAACAACACAAACATAACAACAAAAATACTTAAATAATTTAACACATAATAAAACCGAGACAAAACAGAACGAAAACACGATACACGCGGCTGACGCGGACCTGCGTGAAAATTCATACCTTAGTGAAAATGCAAGGACACAGAAGAAAGTGAAAGTGGAAGTCAAGGGCAGAGACTACTTAGGACCCAGAAGTACGATTAAAACATAGAGTGGGTTAAAAACATAGTAGTCTGTATATAGACGTGTTTCTAAGGCAGTTCATCTGTATCCGATCATGCGACCCACAACAAAGCTAAAAAATATTCTGTTACGGAAGTATATTTCAGCACTTGGTAAGAATGAAGAAAATTATTAGCGATCAGAAAGTAAATGTAAGAGTGAAGATTGGAATAAAACGTTAAGAGAAGATGGAAGTCAACCCATACTCACAGATATATGACGATGCAAGAGGGAGAGATGTTGGTAAATATCATGCCAGTGCTTTGAGGAAAATTCCATTCATGAATAACTGGGCCACTAGAACAATTGAAGTGGATATACTACAACTACTGCATCAATTCTACTTTGCTCAAACCCTCCAAATAAGGGTAAAAATTGAAAAATCGCATATTCATTATTATTCACACATAAAATAAATAAATGTGTTTGTAAATAAAAACAATACCATATTGTCTAATAAAAAGGCAGAGAAATAAACAAAATTTTTAATTTGGTATTAAAATTGTTTTTCACCAAGCAGGGAAATAATGCAACAGTACAACCATTTACGGTACTGTGCATTGCCAAAATAATTTACATAAATAATAAAAATAAATAAATATTGATTAATAAACATGATTCAGATTGCAAGCTGGATCGTATTTAAAAAGGGAACGCAGAATTCCTGTATGGACACGCATATCTGGCCCACCTGTCGCTAGCGTTATGTACACGTGTATTTTGTTTGTGTGTGTGAAGCCTGTGCGTTCCTGAACTGTAACCAACCCTTTTCAAGTATTGATAGATTTTGTTTTATTTCAATTATAAGAAAAATATGTACGATATTGTAAAACGAAAGACACCAGAGGATGTAGAAAATAAAGGTGAACAAAGGGTTAAAATACTGCGCCAAAGTGACGGAAAGTGCAATTACTATTAGCAAAAAGTGAATAGCTCTTTTTGTAATTACAATAAAGAAGTGTAATTTGCGTATAGTAAACATATAAAAATTAGCGATCGATTGAGCATCGAGTAGTGTGAAACACACTTTGTAATTCGCCAAGATAGGCGAAATTCGTGAATTGAACCAGAGTGGGGGTAAAGATGCTTCGACAAACTCTGACAAGATGAAAATTGTTCAGACCTGAGCTTTTGCACGACCTGGCTATAAATACCAGGTCGCGCTATTAAAGTTCCTTCTTCTGTTTTCAACCGTTGCCGTAGGAGGCTATGTCAGTCGACGACGCTATTCTAAATCTACAGTGAGAGTCACGGGACAAACTGGAAGTCTAACCAGAACAGCAGAGCACCTACGAAGAGGTTTGATGGACTCACGTACGATCCATGAGAGGATACGAGACAAGTAGTCAACAGCACTAGCAGTGGAATCCTGGAAGAGGACCAGAAGAACAAGAAGGACACAGACTGAGGACCCGAGGAGGACACACTGATAGTATCACATCAAATAAGGTGATGAAAAAAAAATTTTTGTTAATTACAGACAATTGACAGACTGGCTATATTAACATAGAATGAAAAACATTCGAACAGTTAATCAATCATAAAGAAATGTACATAAATGTAAAAGCAGATTGTAATATAGAATATTAATTCATGTATAGGAATTATTAGTTCTAATTAAAGTATTGAGAAAGGTTTGTTTGACGAGTTTAAATTAAAATAAATGAGAGTAATTGATAAAGTCTTTGTTTGATAAAGTAAAATGCATATGCAATAGTAAATAATGAAAGTCAAATAAGACTAAATAAATTAAAAATAACAGTAAATTCAGAATTACAGAAAATAATATGAGATTGCAAAGATAACCACACAATGAGTAAGCCGAGAGCAAAATATGTAATTAATTAAGATTAGATGATAAGGTTTATGCATACCATGTTATATATAATTTGTTAGCCATAAGTCATGTGCGAATTGATCATACAAACGATTAATAATGAGTATTATTTCAATATGCTAAATGAAAGAATTTTGATTAATAAAAAAAAATAAATAATGGAAAAATTCTAAAACTTATATAACGCATCATCTTCTTATTACGATTACACCCATGAAATTGAATTTGTGTTGTCATGTTATATATAATTTGGCGCTCCAAAAGCGTGGGGCTACCCAAATTAAATTATACATTTCAATTGTGTTATCAAATTTGTCGCCCTGAACGTGGAGACAGACACGACCATTTAACTATTTAAATTTCTTATAGCTAAATGTACGCTCTATAAATACAAGTGTGGTAAACATTTAACATGTATAACAATTAAGATTCGTTCGAAATATTCTCATGTATATATTTTTCTGTGTGTGTATTATGACACAACTGGTGCTCAACGAAATAATATCAATTTAAAGGTTTAATTGTAATATTAAGAATAATAATAATTAATAATATTTTAATTAAAGAAAATTAGTAATTCGGTTCCATAATAATATTTTTAAAACATAATAAGGAATAAAAAAATATAAATAATTGAATATGGCAGCACCAGGAAGCTTTGATATGGAAGCACTGCAAACAATGATGCGTGCCTGGATGGACGAATTAGTTACAAAACAAGCAGAAAATTTAAATGAGAAACTAAATAATCAAACAGAGGATTTAAAAGAAACTTTAAATAATACAATAAGTGAATTGAAACAAGACATCAAAGATAGTACGATGCAATTAGCTAATAAATTTGTAGACATGAATAACTGCATTGTTGCATTCGAACATACGATCAAAACAACGCTATGTGAACAAACCATAATAACTGAAAGTAAGAGGGAACAGACGTTCATAATTAATAATGATAATTCTAGTGAGATAATTCACACTAGGGAAGAATATAAAGTAGACAATCAATCAATCAATAAACAGTTAATCAATCATAAAGAAATGTACATAAATGTAAATGCAGATTGTAATATAGAATAATAATTCATGTATAGGAATTAGTAGTTGAATCAAACATAAATGCTAAGAGAGAAATATCTGAGTTTAAATTAAAATCAATTAAAGTATTGAGAAAGGTTTGTTTGATATGAGTTTAAATTAAAATAAATGAGAGTAATTGATAAAGTTTTTGTTTGATATCATTTTAAATAAAAATAAATGAGAGTAATTGATAAAGTCTTTGTTTGGTAAAGAAAAATGCATATGCAATAGTAAATAATGAAAGTCAAATAGGATTAAATAAATTAAAAATAACAGTAAATTCAGAATTACAGAAAATAATATGAGATTGCAAAGATAACCACACAATGAGTAAGCCGAGAGCAAAATATGTAATTAATTAAGATTAGATGATAAGGTTTATGCATACCATGTTATATATAATTTGTTAGCCATAAGTCATGTGCGAATGGTTCATACAAACTATTAATAATGAGCATTATTTCAATATGCGAAATAAAAGAATTTTGTTTAATAAAAAAAAAATAAATAAATAATGGAAAAATTCTAAAACTTATATAACGCATTATCTTCTTATTACGAATACACCCATGAAATTCAATTTGTGTTGTCATGTTATATATAATTTGGCGCTCTAAAAGCGTGGGGCTACCCAAATTAAATTATACATTTCAATTGTGTTATCAAATTTGTCGCCCTGAACGTGGGGCCAGACACGACCATTTAACTATTTAAATTTCTTATAGCTAAATGTACGCTCTATAAATACAAGTGTGGTAAACATATAATATGTATAACAATTAAGATTCGTATGAAATATTCTCATATATATATATATATATATAATTTTTTTTTTTTTGTGTATTACGACACAACTGGCGCTCAACGAAATAATATCATTTTAAAGGTGTAGTAGGACATAGTTATGCAATTGGGAACCAACCACCATTTTTCAGATTTCTGGTTCTCTATTGCAAACTGTGACTGAATATGTGTAGTCTGTCATGCTAAATAGAACCAACTCCATTCCATAACGTGCTGCTCTCTAGAGAGGTCTAAACCAACTACCAGTAGCTGTATCCATGTGGCAGTGATTTGCAATGTGGAACCAAATCCTTGTAATAATTTCACATGTTTTGCTTGTTTAAGTATTGGAGTTCAAACATAATTGGTTATTAAGAGGAGTGTATTTTTATTGTATGTTATTGTTTAAAAAGATATACTGTTGTCATAGAGATGTTATCCAGAGTAAAGTACTTGGTGTCTTTGTGTTCGGCAGAAAATACTGAAAGCAGTCATTTTGAGGTTAGTATGGCCATGTTGTATCTTAAACATATAATGGTTATTAGCAGCTGTATTATATAACATTTTAATTAATAATATTTATCACCAAGTTATCTTAAAAATTGTAAATAAATAATTACAAGTCACTTAATGTTTTAATATGTAGGCCTACGTCATTATAATAGTTTTTGTTTTTTTTTCAGTTGATGAGTAATATGACATTACCATGCAGTTCTGAGCCAGGCTGTGAAGATGAAACTGTACATACAAATTCAAATATTTTTAATACAGCCACATCAAATTACGTGAGTAATATGTTTGTTAAATCTTTATCTCATTCGTATGTAATATTATTAATATTTTGACTTCAAATGATGAATAATGAAACTAAAAATGTGGTTTATATCCTTATGAAATTTGTGCAATTTAATTTTAGATGCCTGTATCCGAGGACGGGAATTCAGCTTCAGTTACAATAATTCCTAATTCCAAGAATGGTGACATAAACGAGTTAGGCCTGTCTCAGTGTGACAAAGATGCTCTTTCAGATATTGAACACAGTACAGACAATGATAGTGAAAATAGTGTTCTTAATGACCATGGAAAGAAAGGGAGACCCAAGAAAGGGAGGAAGAGGAAGTTCAGAGGGTTATCAAGACAAGACAGAAAAAAGAGAAGAAATTCCAACAAGAGCTATATTAATGTGTCGAAGCAAGCTGTAGAACCAAAGATGTTCCGAGATTATATATGTAACTGCAGAAAAAAATGCAATGAGAAAATAAGCATTGAGCAGAGAAAAGACTGTTTTAATAAATTTTGGAACACCGATGATTATAACATCCAAACATCATTGTTATGCAATATGGTTCAACAACGTGAAGTCAGCCGCCACAGAGGTAATGACAATAGTAAGCGGAGTTACAGCAGAATATACATATTCAATGAAACTGAAGTTTGTAGGGACTTTTTCTGTCAAACATTACAAATTTCAATGAAAAGAGTGAATACTGCATTGGAGAAGCAACGTTCAGGACTATCATTTTTAGACCAAAGGAAAATAATGGTGGGCACAACAAAATAACAGACCGGCAGACTCAGGATGTAATGGAACATATAGGAAAGTTCCCAAAGTATGTAAGTCACTACAATAGGAACAATACAAATTCAAAATACCTTTCGCCAGACTTAACTGTGAGTAAGATGTATGACTTGTATAAAAAAGAATACGATAACATTGTTTCTTTCTCCAAATACAAAGATATTTTTTCAGAAAATTCAATCTCAGAAGGATAAGAATAAAGAAAGACACTTGCACTGTTTGTGACAAACTTAATCCAGAAATCCAGTCCACAAATAATGAAGTTGGTAGAGAGCAGCTCAAAGCGGATCATAGGATACATGTAGAAAAGCAGAGGAAGCACAAAAGTTACTGAAACAGGATATGATAACATCAACAATAGATGAAGAAATGGAAACCATTACATTTGACTTGGAAAAAACTTTACCCTTACCCCGAATTCCAACTAATATAATTTTTTATAAACGGCAACGCTGGCTGTATAACTGCGGAATCCACACAGGAAAAAATAACGAACCTCACTGTTATGTGTGGATTGAAGGAGTTGCTGGTCGTGGAGCTTAAGAGGTAGGATCTTGTCTGAGGAGACACATTCTTAGCAATGTTAGTGAACAAGTTAAATCACTAATTTTGTGGTCTGATTCTTGTGGGGGGCAGAACAGAAACATAAAAATGATTTTGATGTTGAAGACTGCTCTACAGGAACATGCCACCCTTAGAACGATTACCCTAAAATTTCTTATTCCCGGTCATTCATTCTTACCGAATGACAGCGACTTTGGTGATATAGAAAGTGCACTAAAAATGCAACAAAGGCTGTATACACCAGAAGATTACATCAGTGTCATGCAACAAGCCAGAAAAAAAACATCCGTTTCAAATCCGTAGGATGGTAAAGGAAAACTTTTGGAGTACTTCACCGTTAGAAAAAACCATAGTCAACAGAAAGCATGACATACACAACAACAAAGTTAATTGGCTGGAACTTCGTCAAATAAGACTAACCAAGGAGAAACCTTATTCAATATTCATGAACAAGGACTTCGATGAGAATTTCGTTGAAGTAAATATTCATTTACCGTGTGAAATGGAAAGTCCCTCTCCAGCTTTTCCAATGCATAAAGTACACTTTGCTTTATATGCATTTCCTGGAACTGGCCGCAATTCTGGAAAATCTTTTTCCCAAACCAGGCGATACACTTGCAGTCTTCTCTTCTGGTTTCAATACCTAGTTTTCTTTTCGTGGGAGTTGTCTCACTCGCATCCATTTTGAACACACTACTATTACAAAAAGAATCACTTTCAAAATGTAAAATACACCCTGAACTGTCAGGCTGAACGATGGCTTGCGATAAAGTGAAAGAGTTGAGTAATGAGTTGGTCACGCACGCACACCAAGCCTCCAACGAAATAAGCGAAGTCACATGCCTCGCTCAGTGACATGCAACGCAGTTCTGACGTCACATCCATCTCACTTAACTGCCATCACATGCTCCGATGCTCACCCTAGCGTGAACAACAGAAACTGCATCAATGTAAAAAGTGCCGCTAGATTCAAAAATACAAGTCATTATGCTTCATGTTCAAAATCGGAACATTTGGCATACGGTTAAAGATTCGCACCGTACGCGGAACAAAACGGAAAAATTCCGTAATGTTCTGGCTCAAACCGTACGTCTGGCAACCGTATTGGAGCTATGCAACAACCCTGTTTCATGCTCTTACTAATACTTATCTTGCTGGATATCCTTTTCCATATTTTAACTTGAGCTGTCATATCTTTATATGGTTGTTTAGTGTCCGACCGAAACATGATTTTCAGCCGGAACCGAAACCGTAACCGAATATTCGGCCCCTCTTCTAGTTTTGGCCAAAACCAAAACTTCGGTCGGTCTTTGACAAAAATAAACAAAATACTTACCATTGGCGCGACAACAGACACACCTAACAATTAAACGCTGGCCGGCGAACTGAGGTCAAGCGGTATAGGCGACTGAATCCGTTCCGAACATGACCCGACTTCATCTGACAACTCACGAACGCTAGTTTCGGCCGAGCTGAAGCTTCGGCCAATTTTTGGCCAAAACCAAAACTTCAGTCGGTCTTTAGTTTCTTTTATGTATTTACTACTTATTCCTTGATTCTGCATAGCTCTCCATAATACTGCAAGCAGGTGTGATACAGCATTTTAAATTAGATTTGTTACAATATTTTATTGATAATTACACTAATGATAACTGAGTGACTTCAACCATCATTTCTATTTTTATTTATTAACTCAACTAATCACATTTCATACATGCATGGGAGGTACAATTTTAGTCCCAGTTTACTCACTTTGTTTCTGCATACCAACTCCCTCAGGATTTTATCAGTCTGACATTAGTTAAAAATAATGTTAAATAACATTCAACCATACTTTCCTTTTTACAAAAAAAAATTCTTAACAGGATAACTCTATCATTATGTGGGCAGGGTGAAAAGTTCTGGGCCTGAATAAGAAAACAATACTTTTTTTGATTAATCTGCATTTATTTCTCAATATAATCTCTATTTAGCTCTATATACTTTTCCAACTATGTTCTAAATGGCTATGCCAGACTAATAAGGAAATTTGTCGAGATACTCAAAGTAGCTATTTACAGCATCACTGACTTGATTGTCGACCATTAATCTTTTTCCAGCAAGCCATTTTTTGAGGCCAGGAAAGAGGTAAAAGTCACTCAGAACTAAATAGGGTGAGGATGCAATTCGAACTTCAATTCTTTTATTTTAGTCGTTGCAACAATTGGCGTGCAAGATGGTGCATTGTCTTAGTGAAACAGCACTTTCTTTTTCCCTAGATGTGGCCGTTTTTTCTTGATTTCATTGTTTACAAGGTGGAGTAGGTTTGCATAGTATTTGCCATTAATTGTTTCACCTTTTTAAGGAAATCAATGAAGATTACTCCACGGTCATCCAAAAAAACAGTCGCCATAACATTACCAACAGAAGGAATTGTAATGCCTTCTTTGGGGTTCATTCGCCTTTCGTCGTCCATTGTTTTGACTGTTGTTTGGTCTCATGAGAGTTGTGGTGGACCTAAACCTCGTCAACAGTTATGTGTCAACTCAGAAATTAGATTGAATTGCACATATATAGTGTCAAACAATTGGTTGAAACATCCTTTTGACACAGTTTTTGGTCAAGTGTCAACAAACGCGGCACACTCCTAGTGCACAGCTTTGTCATACACAGATGTTCGCATAAGACATTGCACACGGGTTCGTTGAAATACCAACAGTCTCAGGGGGAAAAGTTCCAAAACACTGAATCAAGCTCCTTTTTTATATCGGTTGCAGTTAAGCCTTTTAAAAAAAAATGACGCATGAATTTCCAGCCTATCCAATGATGCTGCTTATAGCAGTGGACTGTGCCACTAATAATAAACATCTCACCGACTTGAAATCATCGAATCTAAGCCTACACTACGGTTGTACCAGTAATTGATATCACAGTAGTGAATCAAATTTGTATTTTTTTGCATTGTATACATTTTTGTTTGTGATAACGATAACTAAATGAGGTGTCTACAGTAATATGAGCGTTTTATTTCGATTGCTGCTGCCTAGAAGGCAAACATTAATGGCTAGATTCGTTTTAACAATCATTTTAAAAGTCTAAGATAAAAAAAAAAGAAATAACTTGAAGGTATTCCATATTTACTATAAAAAAACGTAAGAACTATACCAAATCATACAATTTTGACAGAGTAAAAACAAAATATAATGGAACTGGAAGTCAGATATTTAAGGTATTACAATAAGTTACATTTTGTACTGATAATAAACCAAGAAAATTTTTAAAAACAATTCCTTGTAAATGTATAACACAAAAGAAAACAGAACAAATAGAATTACACAGAAAAAGTTAATTCTGTTAAAGACTAGAATGGCAGCATTACATACGATCGAGATGATAATATGACATTATGATTGGTTACCCCTATTCTGTAGATCATGGCTTCCATTTAGGTGAAAACCATTCTCCAAATGATACAGGTATAGTCAGATGTTCTTTTCCAGGGGCTATTTTTTATATCATGTAACAGTACATACGGGCCCAATACCATAATTGTGGGTTATGTAAGGGTTTTCAATGTTTTATTATGTATTTTTAAACATACAGAATGGTTAGGTACATTGTCCCTCTGTGAAAAAGGAACAACGCAATTTCGGCCAGAATAAGACACCACAGTCGCCGATGGACGTGCTAAACTCAAAATATACCATGGCGGTGTTTGTGACGAAAAGACTACAATACGAATTCCGATTGGACAATAACACTGATCCGTCATAACAAAAGCAATGACGCACTGACGACAACACATGTAACCAGTCTTAGTCCTGTGTGAAAAAAGAGTAATGACGTAAAAAATATACTCACACAAGCGCAATTTTACACTTGCCTCCGTCTCAATCCAACGTAGTTCTTCAAGGGTACAGCAGCGATGTATCGCTGTCTGTTCAGATTTACTATAAAATTTTAAAATCAACCAAAGCTAACTTTCAAATGTGATGGTGGAGCGTTAGTGCTCAATTGTATTAACATTTAAATCTAAAAAACATGTAGAATCAGTGATAACTATGTAATTAAAACCAAATAGACTTGAGACGAACACCAGCCATGCAGGGAACATCCAACCAACAGCAGCGAGGGATCTACGCCTATCTCCGTTAAGAGAAGTCAACCTTTTGTCATTTTCTATTTTAATCTAATGAGCTCATTAATTGAAAACAACTAGTTAAAATCATGTACCCATAATTAGATGAATGTATGTGAGAGTGTGAGAGTGAGCGCATGGCCATGAGTAGATATGTATATGCTAAGGACATTGGTTTGTGTATATAGCAAAAAATGAATTAATAAGTAATTAGAACTGCAGTACAAATATAACATTTTAACGATTTTGATTAGAGACCACCAGAAATATTAATACTGACAGGGCTGACTAAATAGCCACCATTTTCTTTTGTTGCAACTTTGTGCGACGCCATTTTAAGCACATGGTTTCTATAATGTATTTATGTTGACGATTAAAATTTGATAGTACTTTCACTCGAAACAGTGTTATCATTTGTGTCACCTTCTTTGACTCAAGAATCTCGCTGTAACGAATCCCTGGCACCCCTTAGGTATAAAAGCATATTGCATAAGAAGAGTATGAGCCCGGCAATAATTAAAATTGGTAAGTACACACGTGCCATATTATGGTACTATTTATTCGTATAAATAAAAATAGATTATAATGCAAAGTGAGTAATATCACAAATGCCGCCCTCACAGTGACTTATTATTTATATCACAATCATCTGTCAGCTTCTAAGCCATGCAATTATACTTCCAAGGAATTTAATAGTGTATTTGTTCTGGTTTTATTCCCTTTACCCTCCCTCAACTTTTACACCTATCCTGTCATATAAGGTAAATTGCATTGGCTCTCCACTATAACTGCCTGACCAGTTGTATGTTTTATGATGCTAGTTCTCAGACCTCCAATTATTACTTCACTTCTTCCTTCAAAAGCTTAATTTATCTACTCTCCGCTATACACATTCAAAAAGTGCTGCAGACATGCAACAACCTTGTCTCACTTCTGTACCAACACAAGTTTCTTATCAGAGCAGATGTAACATTATTATTTTAATGTCTCTAGGTTACATATAGCATGAACTTTAGACAAAACACTATGGTATACAAAATGCTGCAAACCATAAAATTTATAGAACTGAAAGAAGAGTCATATATTATACCCTGATTAACGAAAGAAAGTGACTGGCGGAGCGGCCGCGCGGCGACCGAGTTTGTAGTAAAAACATTCCACTTTATAACCTCGTGGAAACGTAAAATACAGGGCGAGAAATGTCTAATGAACTGTATTTTAATCATCAATTAAAGACGTTTTTAACAAACTTTTCTAATTTTTAAAATCTCTTTTCAATAAATTTACATAGTGAGTTAAAGAAAAAAATACACGAATTTGAATTAAAAAATTAGGGTTTATCGTTTTTATTACGTAAGAACTCAGAGGTTAAGCATCGGAAAAAAAATTTCTTGTAGACAAATGGTAGTCCACCTTCTTTAGTACAATATATCAAAAATTGAGATTCCTACGATTAATATTAACGACGTTATTAATTTTTTCCGAATGTACTGTTAACTCCATTATTAATAATTTTTTTCATTGTGTTTTTTCACAATAAACATAACAAAATTGTATTCATCAATACAAAGTGGTATGTAACCTTCAAATATTACGAAATATAACCGCAATCAGTTAATATAGGAAAATTAGAACTAACATCGCTCAACGGCGCGCGATCGAGTCAAGGTACAGTAACAGCCCAAAGAAAGTGGTGCATACGCTCACGGCTCACACATTGACACATAGCCAACTTACTACGAGTCATCAATCTCTCATAAGTATATACTTAGTTATCTGTCTACTTATTTAATCTAATCTTCTACCTGGAGATCTGTCAAAAACGTACATCTGACCAGACTTTTGTGGTTTAGTTGAACTACATGCTTTTTATAACAGTCTTGAATGATTGTTTATTACTCTTTTGCGGTACGGTATTTATTGTTTTCTTGTTAATAAACTGTTTTTGTTTTGTGATCAGCTTTAATACTACTAATTGAAGTGCAATGTAATTACTGGGAAATTGTTAATGCCATTCAAATTTCTCAATAACTAATTATTTAACTATGAAATATAGTTTACAGTTTAAAACTACCGAGCAAAGCTCGGTCTACCAGATATTGCATAATTATAACAGTATTTTACTGTTATAATGTAATTGAAATGTAAAAACAATTAGTAAATTACTTGTTATTAGCATTGACAAATAAATAATAAATACAGTACGGTACTTACAAGTATTGTAGTGTTCTTCAGCTTTTATGGAATCCGCTCATAAAATATGTGTATAAATCATAAAAATACACTATTAAAACACTCTATAAAAAACACTTATAGCTGTGAGTTAGTAGTCTTCAAACGAAAGTTCTCTGATACCCTCCATTGGATCGTCATCACTATTATCATCTTCTGAACAATTATCATCCTCGGAGCTACTGCTGTCTTCCACGGATATAATCATTTCCTCCACAGCTTCTTCCATTAGTCCTTCGTTATTCCATGCATCGATAATAACTTTTTTGGTGTGGTCCACTACTTGCTCCCACCTCTCAGCAGTAATTCGATTAAATCCGTCTTTAGTCAGTCGTTCAACTTCTTTTAAAGTAAACATTTTGTTGTTTTCGGCAACATACCCCTTAACCTGAGCCCATATAAGCTCAATGGCGTTAAGATGGCAATGGTAAGGTGGTAGCCTTATCACTTTGTGACCTCTGCTCTCTATCAATTCATCAACAAAATACCTTTTGTTCTGGGGCTTGTGCCATTTCACTAATTCCAAAAGTTCTGATTTTTTCAAGTCGGTTGTAGATTGAATATTTTTCCTATCCAGCCATGCAAGTATGTCAGCTTTTTTATCTTTGCTTGTGGGAGCTTTATCAATTTGCTTAGAATGGTAGGGAGCATTGTCCATGACTATTACTGCAGGCTCTTCTAGGTTATTTAGCAAAGTTTCAGAACACCAACCGAAGAATTTGTCGTGATCCATATCTTCATGGTAGTCACCGGTTTTTTTCGATTTAAATAGTAGAAGGGAATTTGGAACAAACCCTTTTGAAGAACCTGCATGACATATTATTAATCGTTCACCTTTCCCTATAGGTGTTAACATTGTCCCCTGAAGTGACTCATCAGTCCATCCTTGTTTCAAACAATGCCCAGCATTGACCCAGGTCTCATCGAGCCAAATTATATTATCGAAATTCTCGTCTTTGATTTGGCGAAGAAAACGACACCTCCAGGCAGCGACATCGCTTCTCTCCATAATCACTTTTCTGCCCGAAAATTTTCTCCACGTAAATCCTAAACCTTTTAGCACGTTTCTAAGCGAAGACAGACTGCCATTAAACAGCTCTTCATTTTCCAACGATGATAAAAGTTTTTTCAAAGTGGGATATTCTTTTCTTATGTAATATTGATATACATGTCTTCGTATAGCGTCTTCCTGAAAAGTGTCAAGTTTTGTCACAGTTTTCTCCCGTTTCCTCTGTTTGCCCGGAGTTGAAAGTTGGCTATTACTGTCATCTTGTATTTCTTTCAATTCTTTTTCCTTGCAAACTCGCAGAACTGTATTTTTATGTATTTTCAGAGCATCTGCAGTTCGCTGTATTGCATTATTAACCGGAATCAAAGGACCTTTGTTCGCCTTTTCTCTATCAAAATATTCCCGCACTTTGCACACAATTTCTCTTGACTGTCCTTTCATAGGTACGCCTCGGCCCGAAGTTTGTCTTTTCTTTGGAGTTCGAGTCCTAGGTCTTCCCCTATGTTTCCTTGGTTCAGCCTCGTTACGTTGCTCCATGCTCAGCCACCGAAGTATATTCACACAAAATAACTTAAAAACACGTCAATTTATAATGAAAGCACAAGAAACTAACACTTAAAATCAAGATAACCAACAACCGGACATCACTCAACCACCACATCAACTAAACTGAAAGCTGGAAATTTCCCTTACCCTTAGTGTGCGTATAACGGTTCAGTTTTCCTGGAAGCGTGTGCTATTTGTAGACATAAAGGAGAGGCCGAGACGCTGTACGGGAATGACGGTAGCGCGCGAATAAAATGGGTCCAATAGGTTCTGACTGTACTTCCGCCGCAGAGCGCCACGCATTGCTCTCTGTGAAATTCACTTTATATATTAATCCATTGTAGCATTCCTATCACGTACAAGGTGTAAGTTGTATATGTCTTCTACATTTAGTTATCTAAAGAGAGCGTCACGCAAATCTCATTCGTGTACAACTTTTAACAACTGAGTTAACAGGACATTAGAAAAAAATTAATAACGTCGTTAATTTTAATCGTAGGAATCTCAATTTTTGATATATTGTACTAAAGAAGGTGGACTACCATTTGTCTACAAGAAATTTTTTTCCGATGCTTAACCTCTGAGTTCTTACGTAATAAAAACGATAAACCCTAATTTTTTAATTCAAATTCGTGTATTTTTTTCTTTAACTCACAATGTAAATTTATTGAAAAGAGATTTTAAAAATTAGAAAAGTTTGTTAAAAACGTCTTTAATTGATGATTAAAATACAGTTCATTAGACATTTCTCGCCCTGTATTTTACGTTTCCACGAGGTTATAAAGTGGAATGTTTTTACTACAAACTCGGTCGCCGCGCGGCCGCTCCGCCAGTCACTTTCTTTCGTTAATCAGGGTATAGGCAGAGCATATCAGGTAACAGGTTAAGCAACCACCTAAGCAATGACACGATGTTCCACTCAAAATAACCATTTTTTTTTTTACTATAACTTTTTTGCCAATTTTATGTTGAAAATTACTTTTATAAAATTAAATTTCATCTGTGTAATTAGAATAATATTTATAAGCAATGCAGATACATTAGAGAAGCTGCACTTCACTGCAATTATGCAGTGAACACATATAGTAGCAGTGCAATTATATTCACAACACACATATTAGCTTATAAACACTGAAGCAGATAGAGGCAGTTTTCTGTGCTGTTGAAAGCTGCTGCAGTTTTATATCACTAAAAAGTCATACTTTATGATGGCTACCATGAAAATGCATGCCCCTACACAGCGCTCCCCCACTCAAGTGAAACAGAGTTGAAGTGCTGTGTCTCAGTAGCGTACACTGCTTACCTACCAAGTGCATTTGTTTTGTTTGTTGTATTTGGTACATTTTTCACAACGTTTCCTTTTACGATCCAGTATGTGTTATCAGAAACATCATTTTCAATATGCCATATGCTGATAAAAAAAATTTGTTAAGCTGTGAAGAACTTATGCCTCTATTGCAAGTAAATAAAGCTGCAAAAATCAAAGACAATGTGTACAATTAAAACTAAACAAATATGGTATTCGACGTTCAAGTGGTTGTGTGACAGTTATTATTTAAACTTTTTTGTATGCCCTGATTAATTATTTGTGTTAAATCAACTGCACTGGTTTTGATAATTTTGGTAATGTTACTGTGCTTTTTACAAAACTGAGAAAAAAAATGTTATCAAAGATGCTTTGAAGGAAAATTCTATGTTGTTTATTAAACATTTCAATGACAACGTTCGGCTTAACACAGATTTCATGCTGCCTATTTGTATAATTCTTTACTTGGGTAAACAAGAATTAGCAGGGTCATCCTGAAGATTTAATTCATCCATTAATTGTGAAAACTGTAAGGAACTGTTAAAAACCTTCAGATTGATAAGTGCAGTAGATATTCAACGGTACTACACAAAAATCTCATCCGTAATCGGCCGACAATTCTAGGACTACTGAAAATAAAATTATTCTCATTTCACAATATAATGGTAAGCACGTTGAAAAGGAATTGTATGATGTTAGTTCCTGTCGGACTGGCGAAACATTAACGTAGTGTGCCTCCAAAAAATGACTATAAATCAAAATTTATTGCTCAGGGTATAAAAGTGTTATGTTAGGAGAATTAAATGATCTTCAAGTGAAAATCAAAGAACTAGCTCCACAAACAATTGTTGTTCATTGCATGGTGCATCTTTTGAATTTAGTGCTACAAGAAAGTTGTAACAGCATTTCAAAGTCAGATATTTTTTTGCAACTGTTAGCAGTTTACTCTTTTTTTTTCAACAGTTCTGCTAAGCAAACATGAACAGTCGATTCACTTGTTGGAACACAGATATATATACTTCCGTTATTATGTGGTAAAAATTTAATTCTAAAATTCTGAATACTATATATAACGAACGGTATTGATTAGTGTTCACTAAAACTGTGAATTAGGATCAGGCATCAATTAGGCAGAATGGATATCTTAAATAAATTTAATAATTTTGAATATGCGCTTTTGGTTGTTGTCTTTAACAATAGTTTTTGGAGCCATGGATGTTCTCTTTGATGTGCTACAAAAGAAGTAATTTCACATTCATGAGGCCTTATACTGTAGCCACAGTCCCAGCAAAGGTGTGCATAATTGAAGTACACGAATTCCACCATAGATTGGGCAAGTACACGTGCAAATTCACATCGTCCATATGAACAAAAGCATGCATGGTCTAAAAAAATAGGTGTTGTTTTGATGTACATGTTACTAATTAATCATGTGTGCATTCAAAATAAAATATACGATGGCAATTTTTTTTTCAACCTCCGGTGAGTTGGCTAACCTGGTTCTGTTGTCATAGCAACAATCTGCTTGTTGATTAATGTTTTTGAGGCTTTGTTCTAACCTATAACCACTGGTTTTATAGTTATTTTGTCTATTACTGTGGTGACGACAGTTTAATTATGGCAACTACAATTGAAATTGCCTCCAAGTGAGAGATTCGGTCTGTTATTAGATTTCTTCAAGCTGAAGGTCATAGTGCTGCAGAAATTCATCGAAGGTTGTGTAATGTGTATGGAGAAAATGTGATGAGTGATGGTTCAGTTCGGGAATGGTGTCGAAAACTTAAAGAAGGGCGAATTGATGTTCATGATGAAGGAGGACAAGGAAGGAAGTCCGTGGCTACTGATGATGATGTTGAAAAGGTAGACAGGATGGTTCGAGAGCGCCGTCGTTTCACAACTACTGAAGTTTCTGCTGATTTTTCTGAAATTTCTAGGTCTGCTCTTTATGATATTCTTACTCAGAAGGTTGGGTATAGGAAACTCTGTGGGTTCCCAAACAACTCGCAGATGTCCACACAAATCCTGCTTCATGAATTTTGTTGGGAAGTCCTTGATCACCCACCTGGCACCAAGTGACTACCATTTGTTCACAGACTTGAAAAAGTGGTTAGGTGGGCAGCGGTTTGACTCCAATGATGAGTTAAAGACCAGTGTGGCAGATTGGGCGACTACTCAGGGGCGAACATTCTACAACATGGACATAGGAAAGTTGGTGCCTCGCTATAAGTGCCTCAACAATGGTGGTGACTACGTAGAAAAGTAGTTTACATATATATGCAACTTTTGTATATAATAAAATTAAAATTATTGATGTCATTCATGTGTCTGTTTATTGGTCTATCGGAGGTTGAAAAAAAATACTCTCGTACACACAATTTATTATAGCAACCAGAAGAAACATCAATAATTATGACAGAACACTCAATTAAATGAGCATTTACAAACCAGGTCCAAACGGGTGTTAGTGAAACGACCATTAAAGTACTGACCACCATCAACTTTAATACTAGTTAAAAAACAGTCAATTTGGCAGAAAATGAACATACATTTCAGGAACAGGGCATTATTTAGTCTATAGAAACTGCACAAAATTGTTAAAGTTCTATGAATAGTAAAATAATTTACCTCTTTTTTGCCCATCTGGTGGCCTTTTCCTTTTTATATATTACAATGCGTTTCGGGACATATGTCCCACCATCAGTACAATCCCTTCGTGAAGTTCGTTAAATGATTAAAATATTAAAACAATTTACACGTGTCACAATATAAAATATTTAAATGCGGGAACACACGCGATGTCGTTGGTGCGCACCACGGAATACTACAGTAGACTGTTGTGCTTATGGCACTCATATATCTTCCTTTTTTGCATATATATGGATAGGTTGAAAGTTAGTCGTGAAATCTGTATAATTATGATTTCTGTCCATCAAATGACGTGCGTAATTTGACATTGTTTTGCTCAAGTCTTTTTTGGGTAAATGTTCTTTAAAGAGTTTTACAAAACCTCTACCAGTCTGGCCAATGTAGAAGCTATCACAGTCATTGGATGTAATTTTATAAACGCCTTTCTTGTCTTCAGCTGATTTTGATGGTTTAGGTAATTCTTTGTTGTTTTTCTTTTTCCGATGTTTCTTGATTAAACTGTCTACAATTGAGCTTTTATAACCATCTGCCTTAGCTATGTACCTAATCGTGTTGAGTTCTTCATGAAAATCTTTGTCTTCTAATGGTATGGAGAGTAATCTATGTACTAAACTATTATATGTTGCAATTTTAATCATGCCAATTTATATGATTATTTTAATCATTTAACAAACTTCACCAAGGGATTGAACCTGATGCTGGGACATATGTCCCGAAACGCGTTGTAATATATAAAAAGGGAAAGGCCACCAGATGGACAAAAAAGATGTAAATTATTTTACTATTCATATACATATAAGTGGCCTGGATACCAAAAAGCATGAATCTAAAAGTTAAAGTTCTGTATTATGTCTCCATTTTGAGTTTGAAGTTGCCATTAAATGTTTGTTATGAAATAAATTTTAGATATGAAGATGAACTCAAAACATTTTTCCTTTTTTAAAAAATTACATAAATTATAACTTAATAAATATACATATTTATATAAATATATATACTTATAACTATAATTTTTATAGATAAATATAATTATACAATTAGAAATTGTATAAATTATATTATACTAATTTATGTATTTATTTTATGCATATTGTAACGACCCTCTCTTTTCTCTAGTTTCTGCAAGAGTGTAAATGGTATATTGTGTCTTACCAATCCGTCGTCGCTCGGTATCGTAACTTACGCTGATTGAGTCCGTTGCGAACGTACGAATAACCAGGTATCGAAGTCCTTACCTGATGTTCACTAGGGGTGTATAAATCCCGGGTGGCGCCAAATTGTTTATTTTAAACAATTAAAAAATTTAGTATTATCGGCGAGTCAGCTCAGGCGGTGGGGAGAATTCAAACTTGTTCCCGCCACTTATCGATTTTTACAATCAAGCCAGCAGTTTGCTGTGTTTACTGCTTGAGCGCTTGCCGTCAATTCATAGCTGTTCGCTACAATTTACAACATTTATAATACACTTTCCTAATGAAAATAAAACACACTGGTTACACACAGTATTGGTTTATTAGTTAATGGTTATTACTTATTCCGTGACGCAGGTTATATTTGGTTTTTTATATTATTTTGCACCGGCAATTAATCTAAGACAATTTTCTCTGGGTTTTGACGAATCGATTCTGAACGTAACAGATACACCATAATGGCGTCTGTCGGAGTAGTATACAAAATATTTTCGTTCAATCGTCTGGATTCTTGAGATTACGATAAAAGGATTAGGTGCAATTATAATAATAAAAATACACAACCTTACATTATTTCTACTTAAATAATATAACGTGTAGCTATAATTTGTTTTTTGGAGTATAGTAAAAGTGTTTCAAAAGTTCGTAAACTAAGAACAGGTTAATTTTATAAGTTGACAAATTTTCAGTGTCTTAGTTTTTTATTTAATCTTTGAAAGAGAATAAATTCAGTTTAGTGATGTGATAGTTCATAGGACAGTGAAAAATATTTAAAGTGAGTTTTTTTTTGGAAACTTGGGTAATTTAAATGATACTTAACACCTTAGTAGACTGGGTGTATGCAATTGGTCTGGTAAAAAGGACTTGAGCTGCAATCGTATTCAAATTTCAATTGTTTGGGCTTCTGGCATCTTTTTCAATTTAATCGGAGCAATTTATTCATTTCTTTTTTGATTTAAATGGTCTTCGACATCAGTTAAATGGTTTCAGTCATAGTCTGCTTCCTTCTCGTTCATTTGTGGTAATTTGGTCTACTTTTATAACATTTTAAATTAAATATTTGGTTGTTCAAAATTTGGCTTGTTCTCCAAGAGCGTCGCTTTACGAGTAACGATATTCAACGGTAATTCCGTCCCTAACGGCAGTTGCCATGGTTACTACTTAAATCTGATTGGTTAATCTGGCTATAAATCTATTGTTATCAAAATTTGAATTCTTTTCAAAATCCTTGTATCTGATTGCTTTCATTCCGTTATCTTCCTTCCTAAGTATTAATTATTATCACTGTTATTTATATTTTCTTCCAAAGATTATTTTGGTATCCCACAAGATTGGGTTATTTCATGTTTTATAATTTTACAATTATTTTAATATTTCCTAATTACATTTCTCTTTTGATTTAAGTCCTTATTCTAATATTTTGCTTCTAATAAGATTTACAATTTATCCTGGGTTGATTATTCGCCTTGGATTTGTTATTTTCATACAATTTGTATTTGTTGGTGTTTGACAGTTAGGCATTTCTTAAGCCTAAGTAGCCATTACTGATTTTTACTTATTTCATATACATTACATCTCATTTTAGCCTAATGCTTTATTTTGTTCTTATAACTGGTTTTGTTACCTCTTGATGTGTGTTTTGGTTCTGTTTTTGTGTTATTTGTATGTTACTACTATTTTATACATCATGTATTGCTAATTATTTACTAACCGGTTTTCTCTTTTTTTAAGTCATATTGCTTTACTTTCTTACTTATTTGCTCCGCCAATGTCAACAATATGGCTATTATTTACTATTTTTTTTCACATAAAATACAACATTTCGGTCTATGGTTGGTATAATTACCCCAGCCATATCCTATTCATAAATTTGCTTAAACAATTAGTAGGTAGTATTGGTGTACGATTCATTACATTTTATTTTATTTTTTGGGTGATAAACAACCTCACCTCTTTTGAACTTACTTCAATAATTATCCCTTATAACATGGGTGTTTATTGATTGTTTAAAACTTCTTATTTTATACACAATTTTTACCTTCACTCCATGGTAACACTATGTGTTTACTCTTTCATGGGATTCTCACTTTTAAATACTATTATATACTTTTACACTTTACAATAAGATTCTTTTCTAATCAATACAGTTAACATCACTCTTCAGTGTTCATTACTTCTTAATTAATTGTTTATTTTAAATACTATTCTTAACAACTTTCTTAAATATTAATATTGTTCACTATTAAACCTTTAGTGTTTGTTATTTTTACTAAGTGTTTATCTTAGCTTTCACTATTTTTCCTATTGCTATCATTGACAATTTTTATTTACTCATCACCTTCACTTTTAAATTATCTTGTGTTTATTATAATTTATTTAGTGTTTTTTCTCTATCATTTTACTTTAGGGTTTTTTCACTTTCACTATGGGCACTTCTTAAACTTTTTATTTAAGTGTTTATTAGTGGGTAATCCCTATCATTACTTTTCTTTGTCACTTAGTTATTTTCAGTTTATTTCTTACTATCTCAATCTCTCTCTCTTTCTTTACACATATTATTTATACTTACCAAGTTCATGTCTTTCTCTATTTCTTACTTACATATACTTCTAATTCTTGGGTTTGTGTATTTTTATTTATCAGGTTTTATTAATTATTAATTACATTTGTCACTTATTCAATACTAATATTTATCTTTTATATTGGTTCTTTACCGGTTTCGTTTCCTTTATGATATTTGATTGTATCATTTCTCCCTTCTCTACTACTTGTCTGTTTTATCACCTTGTTTCATTTTATTTCCTTTATAGTTGGTTTATCCATTTTTATTTTCATTTTTCTTCTCCTTCACTTCTCATCTTGTTTCCTTTTATTTTGGTTCTTATCTGGCCAATCTCTGGGGTTGGGTCAAAGTCGTTTGTCAGTCAGTATAGTCTGCGAGTTTCTTTAATAATCACTTTTAGTTTATAATTCTTCCTCCTTCTTTCTTAATTACATTTTATCTCCTTATTCTCTTCATTATTTATTTATTAAAATATATTACTGTTTAGCATTTCTTACATACTTATAGTTATCAAATATGATCTGAATTTGGCGATGTTATAATAAATATATATATATATATATATATATTGCAACAGTACAACCATTTATGGTACTGTGCATTGCCAAAATAATTTAAATAAATAAATATTGATTAATAAACATGATTCAGATTGCACGCTGGATCGTATTTAAAAAGGGAACGCAGAATTCCTGCATGGACACGCATATCTGGACCACCTGTCGCTAGCGTTGTGTACACGTGTATTTTGTTTGTGTGTGTGAAGCCTGTCCGTTCCTGAACTGTAACCCTTTTCAAGTATTGATAGATTTTTTTATTTTAATTATAAGAAAAATATGTACGATATTGTAAAACAAAAGACACCAGAGGATGTAGAAAATAAAGGTGAACAAAGGGTTAAAAGACCGTGCCAAAGTGACGGAAAGTGCAATTACTATAAGTAAAAAGTGAATAGCTCTTTTTGTAATTATAATAAAGAAGTGTAATTTACGAATAGTAAACATATAAAAATTAGCGATCGATTGAGCATCGAGTAGTGTGAAACACACTTCGTAATTCGCGAAGATAAGCGAAATTCGTGAATTGAACCAGAGTGGGGGTAAAGACGCTTCGACAAACTCTGACAAGATGAAAATTGTTCAGACCTGAGCTTTTGCACGACCTGGCTATAAATACCAGGTCGCGCTAATAAAGTTCCTTCTTCTATTTTCAACCGTTGCCGTAGGAGGCTATGTCAGTCGACGACGCTATTCTAAATCTACAGTGAGAGTCACGGGGGACAAACTGGAAGTCTAACCATAACAGCAGAGCACCTATGAAGAGGTTCGATGGACTCACGAACGATCCATGAGGATACGAGACAACTAGTAAACAGCACTAGCAGTGGAATCCTGGAAGAGGACCAGAAGAACGAGAAGGACACAGACCGAGGACCCCAGGAGGACACACTGATAGTATCGCATCAAACGAGGTGATGAAAAACCATTTTTGTTAATTACAGACAATTGAAAGACTCTAACACAGAATGAAAAACATTCGAACAGTTAATCAATCATAAAGAAATGTACATAAATGTAAAAGCAGATTGTAATATAGAATAATAATTCATGTATAGGAATTAGTAGCTGATTCAAACATAAATGCTAAGAGAGAAATATTTGAGTTTAAATTAAAATAAATGAGAGTAATTGATAAAGTCTTTGTTTGATAAATAGTCTATTCAATGAGGCGTAAAAACCGACAAAACTAGGGAATTGTAGAACGTCTCCATGGATTTTCGTAAATTTTTTTAATTGTCTTCCTACAAGCTTATACAGCAAAGTTAAAAAAAAAAATTGACCGCTACCACCCTTAAAGGGTTGAAAAACGCCCCTAAAGGGTTAAAAATATTAAAAAACCGTTAGGACACCGTTTAAAGCCCTCAACATGGGTATATATAGGGTGTTTGGGTCGCTGATCACGATTCCGAGGTCAAACTGCACGTGTGGTGCAAAGGGGTGGTTTTAAGGGCAAAAATAGACAAAATTAGGGGTTAATAACATAATATTTTGCTCGAAAGCTTTCGACATGGGTATATATAGGTTTTTTGGGTCACTGATCACGATTCCGAGGTCAGACTGCACGTTTTTATGGTGCAAAGGGGTGGTTCTAAGGGCGAAAATAACCAAAATTAGGGGTTGATAAAATATTTTGATCGAAAGCTCTCGACATGGATTTATATAGGGTTTTTGATCACGATTCCGAGGTCAGACTGCACTTGTGGTGCAAAGGGGTGGTTTTAAGGGCGAAAATAGCAAAAATTAGGGGTTGATAACATATTTTGCTCGAAAGCTCTCGACATGGGTATATATAGGTTAAAATTCAAATTCCACGGAAAAATAACAAATAAAAAAATATTTTTATCTGAAAAACTATAATATACAAAATACTTCATATTTATTATTTATTTTCGACTTCCATGTAGTAGCCGTTAATAAAATAAGAAGTTACCGAATTTTATCATCGTACATTTTTGACCATAACTCAGTGGCTAATTTTAAAGATAAGAAATAAAAATAAATGCATTTTGTAGAAAATTAAAAGGGCTACAACTTTTTTGGGATGGACCATAGTAAAAAAAACCTACTGTTTTTAAGATATTGTACTTAGAAACAAAAAAAATGTATCAAAATCTTATAAACACACCTTGTAACAGTTGTAATGTGTCAAAAAATGCTTAAAAAAAACATGAAATAAGAATGAAAATATTCGCCTTTTTATGAGCTATATTTTTGGTCAATATCAATTTAAAATGGGTACCAATGGAGTGGTTGAAATGCCTGTTTTTACCAACATAGGACCACAGCTTGATACCCTGGAAAGTACTTATAATGGCCGTGAAAGCTTAAGGAATAATGTGAGTACAGTAGACGCCCTCTTAACCGGTCAGCTTGGGACCAGGGGGTCGGCCGGTTAACAAAATGGCCGGTTAAACCGAACAAAATCAAACACTTGTACTAATTACTGTAGTAAAATAGTTTACGTACCTTTTTCTTGTCCGTCTGGTGGCCTTTTCTCTATATTTAATTCAACGCGTTTCAGGACATATGCCCCATCATCAGGAATATCCATTGTTGAAGTTCGTCGATCGTTAAAATATTAAAAACACTGTATATACAATTTTACACATAACAATAAATATAATATAAACATAAAAAACACATAAAATACCCAAATTTGAGACACACGCGATATCTAAACATCGTTACTGTACATCGCGTACTGTATCGTTAAAAGTTGTTTATTTTACAGACATAACATTAACACTGTATACAGTACACATTTCAGTTACACTTTAAAAAAATCCGTGATTGTTTTTTGCTTTTTAAGTTTGAATGAATTTTTAAAAGCGTGGTCACGCCACTTTCGCATAAACATGACATCGACACCAGACGCCTCACCTTGTTGTTCGACGTATCGCACTGCCAGCTGTAATGCTTCCAATGCGTCTTTGTGACTGACTTTTCCCTCGCTGTCTTCTTCTTTTTCTTCTATGATCCCATCTTCGTCAATATCAGTTTGCTGGCAGACAACACTTATGATTTCCTCATCAGCCAAAATTTCGTTTTCAAGCTCTTGATCACCATTTATCCATTCTTCGACATCTCTTTCTTCGCATTCTGCCATTATTTTTTGCAGATCACAGAGTAAACTTTGATTGTCGTTATCTGGGACACGTGTATTTTCTTCCGTTATCTGGTCAACGTAATTCTCAATGCCTGGCCAAGCTTTCCTCCATGATTTTATAAAAGCAGTGTGGGGAATTTCTTCAAACGCAGCTGCTATCATGTACACCACATCTTTGATGTTTATAGTCTTTACAGCGTCTACAAGTCCTGAGTTTTCATCTTCCATTTTACCCAAAATTTCAGATAACAATTTTCGCCTATACCGTCTTTTGAAACTTGCAATAACTCCCTGGTCCATAGGTTGTATGAGACTAGTTACGTTAGGAGGCAAAAATAAAACGCTGATGTCTTCCTCACATACTAATTGATCAGCACTGGGGTGGGTCGGTGCATTGTCAATGACAAGTAGAGCTTTTACAGGCAATTTTAGATTGATTAAATGGCTTTTAACTTTTGGTATGAATTGCGTTGTAAACCATTCTTTGAAAAGATGGGAGTCCATCCACGCAGATTTTTGAGATCTATAGTAAACCGGGAGGGCTTCCATATTAACATGTTTAAACACACGCGGTTTCTTCGATTTACCAATCACAAAAAGAGGAATCTTATGTGTACCCGCGGCATTGCTACAGAGAGCAACAGTCAATCTTTCTTTGTTAATTTTCATTCCCGGTGCTGATTTTTCATCTGCCATAGCGAAAGTTTGTTTTGGTAGAAGTTTGAAATTTAAGCCCGTTTCATCTAGGTTATATATCTGCTCTGGTTTAAGTTCTTTTTCGTTTATGATTTTTACGAGTTCCTTTGTAAATTCATCTACTGCTCCTGGATTAGCGGACAGCTTTTCCCCACACACATCAAGCACATGTGTTCCATGCCGTTTTTTCCACCTCGATAACCACCCATCACTAGCAACAAATTCGGCCTGGTTTTCGAGTTTTTTGTGAAAACATAAGGCCTTTTCTTTTAATATTGGCCCACTAATCGGCGTACCTTTTCGACGTTGTTGGACAAACCATACCCAAAGGGCATCATCAACAATCTCGTTGGTTGGTTTTCTAATTGTGCAACGGGACTCGAGTACTTTTTGTGATTCAACTTGCATACAGTAATCCTGAAGTGAATTTCTGTTTCTCCGCCAGTCGTTGACAGTACTTTTTCCCACGCCTAATTCGTTACATATTAATTGTACCGATTCACCTTTGTCCAAACGTTCTAAGGCGTTAAGTTTTTGCGCGATACTGATTACTACACGTTTCCGTTTTTTGTCACTCATGTTTGTAGCACACGAAAAAAATAATGAAACTGTACTTACAGTAGTACCCAGTACAGTAATAATCGACACGTCTTCACATTGACAAATCAACCACTAAACTGACTAAAGACGTTCAGTAAAATAAACAAGTGCAAATCATGAAACTTTTGACATGCCGGTGAGCTGTGTCGGTGTAATTTCACATTTATGTTTATGCGATACAATCGAAAGCCGCTTGATTACTAAAAACATAGTGTAGATAATGTATAAACATCCGTTGAAGTAACGGATATCGAAAGCGTGGGAAACAGACGAGTCTGAGGGTCGGCTGGTTAAAGCGGTAATCAAAAGCCGCTTGACTACTAAAAACAAATAGAAAATGTAGGTACAGTACATCCGTTTAATTAACGGATATCGAAAGCGTGGGAAACAGACGAGTCTGGACGGTTAAAGCGGCGGCCGGTTGATCCGAGGCCGGTTAAGAGGGCGTCTACTGTAATTACACAAGTGCCTGCATATTTATATATCTATTTTACAACACATAAATACGCATAATTTATGCGCTAAATATGCATGGAAGTTTCCATTTTTATACTAAGAATGGTTACATAGATCAGTTTTGTAAATTTATCAAATCTAGCCCGGTTTTTTGTAACTATACGAGGGTCAGTTGAAAAGTTTGCGGAGCGACATCTGAAGCTTAGCAGTAAAACTAAAATTTTTCGTGTGCTGCAAGATTTGTATTTTATATGAACTTCCGTTAATTTTCAAATCTATCTATCAATGTATTCATTGTTTAGAAGCTGTCAAAAATTTATGTGTCATATGTATTTAAAAAATGAACAAAATCAAACATCGTGGTGTGATTCTTTGTTAAAAATAGTTTAGCGCAACAAAAATTTAAAACAGAATTGTATATGTGTCAGGATATGCTGCGACTCCAAAACCAACAGTTTATAAGTAGGCACTTGAGTTTAAACGTGGTTGTAAGAGCATTAAAATATCGTCGCACTGGATGCCCAAAAAATGCAATAACTCCAAATGCAGTAGTCATCTTGCACAATGCTTTTTCACACCTAGTTCTTGAGTTAAGGTATGATGCACACGCTCATATTAGGCGGTGTCCTACGTGGACGACAAAAAATTATACACAAGTGCTATCGTGCGATTTCTTCTCAACGTTTCCTGTGGGGAAAAACTTGTGTCCTACGTAGGCACTCATTCCTCGCAATGATTTTAGCTCAGTTGCTACCAGAGGCCTTACTTGATGAGACCTTTTCCAAGAAGACAGCTCGTATCAGGGGGCGAGAAAGATGTTTTTAATTATAGGCTGGTAAGGGCACAAATGGTAATAGAATGTTCATACTGTAGCATCAGCTCCAAATTTCATATTTTGTCAGTGCCAATTGAAACACGTGTATCCAACACTGTCAAAATTATCAAGCCTATCACACTCCTCCACAACATAATCAGAGAATGAGACGGAATTAGCGAGAAAGAGGCACAATCCTGTCGATGATGTAAATTCCATAAGCTAGGATGCTTTTGCACTTCTGATTTTAACATTTCCATAGACATGATGACACACTTACACCGATGTCTCTGTCTGACTGAAGATCGCATGCACTATACTGCGACCACCGCACATTGCTGCATTGTCCATGTAGAACACACCCATATGTATGCATTTGTTTGAAATATTTCGTTGCAAAAAAATCGCACAATTGCAGTTGCGTGCGATTTTTTGTAGTCTACGTAGGACGCCGCCTTAGATGCCTACGATTTCAGCGATGTGATCCACTCCTCAATCTGCGGTCTTCCAACAACCTATGAACTTTTTTCAATAATGTCATTTTTTGTTGCGCTTTTTGACGTCCACTGCTGGGATCATCTTCAGTGCTTGTACGACCATGTTTAAACTTAATGTTGTTTCTGAAGGTGCAGCATCTCCTAACACATTTACAATTTCATTTTGATTTTCCTTTGGCGCTAAAATGTTTTTTAACAGAGAATTCATCACAACACGATGTTTGATTTTGTGCATTTTAAAAACACGAGTGACAGGAAAATTTCAAACAGCTGGTAAAGAGTGAATAAATTGACAGATATATTTGTAAATTAACAGGTGTTCACGCGAAATATGTCTTGCAGCACACACAAAATTTTAGTTCTACCACTGAGCTATAGATGTCGCTCCGCGAACTTTTCAACTGACACTCCTATATCATCTTCGACCACAAAATGCACTTAAATCTATTATTTTTCTAAAGCAAGATTAGCATTTTACCATTACTAAAACATTTAATTTTTATCATACAATTCAGTAGGAATGTAACTACGACTGTAACCATCCCCATAGCCGTCCAACGCTCTCCTTGTTATTTTATTTGTGTCATATTTGACAAAACATTACATATTACAAATTAAGAACAATACAAAGACAATTGTTTTCATTCTGTTCTAGTTACATAAAGTATATAAACTCAAAATTCAAACAAATCAGTAAAGCTAATTCGATTTCTTCTTCTCCAGCATCTGAATCTTTGCTTTTATGGCATCTTCTTCTTTAGCTGTCTGAAGTTTCAGTATATTTCTTTGTTCAAGTTTTTTTATCTCTAAGGAAATTTTCCTTTTTTCAACTCGTTTCTTTTCTACTTCTTTCTGATTTTGTTTAGATTCCTTAAGCTACTCTTTGTATCTTCTATGAGCAGCCTTACATGTGTTAGCATTGTATAGGTGATGGGAATCTTTTCAATGTTTTCATAGAACCTGATTGCATTTTCAACAGTTCTTTGAGCAATGATACTGTGTTCAGTTACGTTTTCTATTAATAAGTTTTTACTGATAGAAAATCCACTTTCCACTGTTGCATTTCTATGTGAAAATATTAGACCAAGCTTCACAATATTCCACAGCTCTAAGTAATGTTGGTTTCCTAACAGCATTGATGAAAATAAATCATCAAGTCTTACACTTGCTCTACTTTCAAAAAATTGTTTGATGTTAAGCTCAAGACAGGAATGGGCTTCCCCACAAAAGGAAGAGTATTGCCCTTTGGTCCTCTCTGCAACAACATCTGTAATTCTATTGTGAATATAAAATTCATCTATCAGCAATGTGAATCTTATTTTGCCCTGTTGTGGTTGATGATAAATAAGACCAGGATCCAAAGATGATAGTCCCTGGACAGTTTTATATTTTAGAGGACATCTTTCCAATATTTTCTGTCATTTTAATCACGACAGTTTGACATTTCAGTTTAAATCTTAGGATCTCAGCTTCATTTGCTGTAACTTCTTTAAGAATTTTTTTTTGTCTGGAAGCCTATATCAATGTTTTTTACTTCACGTAAATTTTCTTTGTCATTCAGATCAAGGGAAAAAAGTTTGCTTACTGATGTAGGTATTTTACTGGTCTTTACAAATCTTTCCATCAAATTTTGCAAAAGACCGTAGATCTGCATATAAGAAAGGAGCAAGAGGGTCAGAGGTTTGAAATTTTATTAAAAATGGCTCACATTCTTGAGAAATTGCCTTAAAAAATGCCAATTTACATTTTAAAAAGCCATCTTTAGTTTGAGTTGCAACGTTTTTCAAAGGCTTAGTATGAAGTAATTTCTGGTTATCAATATATTTCTTGATATCATCAAAAATGGTTAAAACTCTATCAATAGAGGGAACATTCTCAAGCCACCTGGTTGTGCAATGTTTTAGAGGAAACAATGTTTTCCCAGTAAGTGATGTGAATTTGCACAACGGGCTGGAGAATCATGAAATATATAGTAAACATCACGTAGATAACTATCCACATCCCACTTGACGGCCTGCAGCCCAGTTTTTACTGCACCATTTATAACATGTAGCCCACAAACTCCACCATTTATCAGTAATTTCCCATTAGGTCCATCCATAAAAACTTAAACTTTTTTTAATTGCAATGGATGGATTCCTCTGATGAAATTGTCCAAAAGATCTTGTGCTGTAGCTCTGTCCAAAAAAACACTGTTGAAATATTCACTTTGCACTCTACTTCTATTAATGTCAAAATATTTTACAAATATGTCCATCTGACCCCTTTGAATGACTTTGTTGAGAGACTCATAAAAACATATGACAAAATCATCACTCTGACATTCGATTTTTCATTTCATGAAAAAAATATGGAGAAAGACCATGATTAATGAGATATTTGCATTTTGTAGCTCCCATTTTGAAGTCTGAAGCTATGGTACTGTCAGAAAACATCAATTTGAATAAATCACCTATATCTGACCATGTATTTAGTGAAATTTTGCTATTTACAACCTTCAGAGCCCAAAGAATTTCTGTTCTTGTGGTATCATCCCTAATGCAAAAAGATGTAACTGACTGTTGATTAGGTTTGGAGGATGATACTTCACAAGGCAAGTTTGAAACTTCAATATTTTGTCGACTTGTTGATGGCATTACTTCATCTCTAGTCTCACTTTCACTATTTTTTGGTTCACTACATTTAGGTGTGGATGTACTGAAAAACGTTTTTAAGGATGGTTGTGTCTCTTGAGTTTTCATTAAATTCAAATGTGTTTTACCCTTTGAATGTGACACTACAGCTTGGCGCCCCATATTAGATAAATCAAATGTTTTTTTACAAATTTTGCAGAAAGCTTGGGTACTTTCAGGTCCTTTACTTAACCAGCCAACAAACTCAGGATTCCACCTAAAGTCCAACCACAGATCACTGAACTTAGTTTTCCTTATAGCCATGTTTCACTCTCAGATTGATAAATTGTTGATATATCAGGAATAAACAAACCAATAATTATAAACATTAAATTTAACTTAAAAATGATTCAAACACTAAAAATTAAAATGTCACCTTTAAATAAAGGTAGTATTTATATAGCCACCAGTAATAAGTAGATTGGTGTGTGTGTGTGTGTATATATATTGTTACAAAACAACGTTACACAATAATGTAGGTGATTGTACATACGCTCCGGTATCCACAACGATATAAGATGATAAAATTTCAAAATGTAATTATTATTAGTGTTTTGATTATTATTAATAGTTGTGTGGGTATTCCCGTTTAAATCTTTCAATTTAAAAAGTATTTTAGCACTCCACTGTTCACCTCCCCACTTACCATATGTGGATATTACTGTTCTGTTTGGCGACTGCTTCTGCTGTAACATACACTCTATACATACATGTGGATATTCTACTTGAATATCGTAAGTAATATATATGAACAATAATATAAATTGAGGGCTTAATTGTGATTTGAATTATAATGAATATTCAAATTCTGCCGCCACCTTCTGATAGAACTAGCTATGAAAACTAAACTATTTTAATTTTGAAATTAAAAACTCTTTCCACTGGTAAAAAATAATTGAGATTTATTAACAGTTCTGGAATGCCATTAACTCTTTTAAATCAACAATCAATCACTAATAGTTTTACAGAAAAATAATTATTATGAACAATTTAAAAAAAAAACTCTTTTAACCTCAAGGCTGGTAACACTGAAGGTTGCTACAATAATTTTAGTTAGAGAGGTTATGTCCTCTTCACACAGTTAAATTACCAAGTTCGTGTGATCTTTGAAGTTGCATGATACCAGATGCAAGATGTTATCTTTTACAACAATAATTAAGAAAGAATTAATACAAAAAAACAAATAAACATTAAATATAAAAGTCGGTACCATATAATCGATAATTATCGTACGCTGGATATAGTATGTACAGAAGTTACATTGAAAACACGTGCGTTGTGCAGCACTATTAAAAATTACTGTTATTATTTATTAGTTGGTTATAAAATTATTCATTGGCAAGAGAAAAAGTTTATAATAAAAAAACTCTTGTGATGGCTTTCATTTAATTTATCTTACTTGAGAACAGAATTATGGAAAGGTGACAAATTGTCGTTATTAATTCTAGGTTAGTTAACCAAACGTAAGTAGTTGTTATGGATAAATCTATTATTCATTGAATTCTTAATAGTCTAAATACATATATTTCATTCATAATTCATCTGATGTGTAACTATCAGTTCATTAGAATATTTTTTCGCAAAAAAATTATTTATTAGTCAAATCAAACGAAATGATTCAAATGAGTGACTATTCGTGACACTCATATTTGTAATATTTAAATTAAAATTGACTTCTTTAATTACGATAAATCGTAAAATATTTATGTTTTAAATTAACAAATTGTGAAATAATTCTTTTATTGAATTCTGATAATTTTCATCGTAATTGATACACTTCGATACTACTGACTAGAGTAGTACCCAAACAATAATTTTTTGTTTAATAACAAAAATTATTATTTTCATTTTATTTGTCAAATAATGAAAATATAGTACTCCCTGGTTTTTTATAAGACACAAATTCGAAAATACGACCGATATTATACACTGGCCGTATTTTATTATTTAAATCACTCCGCACTAGACACTCGTGGTTATTGTGTAGTGTACAGGTTATGTCTGTAGCGTATTTATGGAATGTGTCGCGCACAATTCAAATACAACTTAATACATTTCTTCGCCAATCTTGCTCGCTGAATTAGACTAGTAGACTCTTTGACGACTGGGTGATGACTGCGACGCTTCACCTAAGCGTCTCTGGCTTGTCTGGTTGATTTAATTCATTTGATTGGTGCAAATTGTCGAACTCTCTAACCCAAAACACCTTGTTTAAATAAAACTTTTAATTTTTTACCAATTTCGTATATGGGTTGGAGACTATAGTGACGTAAGCGTTGATGCACAAAATGATTAAAAAGTTTATAATTGTTATAACTTTTTTATTACTTGTCGTATCGTTGAATAGTTGGTGGCAATAGATCGCGGACACCTTGGGCTTTAAATAAAGTTCAAACAAGGATAAAATCCGTCCATTATTAACTCATTACAACTATTTCACAAATTCCTATGGTAAATCTTAATATTAATAAGTTTATTTCACCCTACCTTACTCTAGATACACAATAACACTTCTTATTAAACGTTTTGAGTCCATTTCTCAATTGCTTAATACAAAAAAATAGGTGTAATTATTATTCAAACAATGTTTGATAATGGCGTCTCAAGCATCCATATTTGATTATTTATAATCGCTCATAACACTATTATTTCTTATTTAATGACATTTGTTTGGTATCTTAACAATAATATATACATTTATTTACATCGGTTTACACTTTATTATATGAAAAATGTTGTGTTTCATATACTAGTAGTCTTATCTAACTACCTTCTGTTCTCTTTTCTTTTAAATTGTCACTTTGTTTTTGTTTTTCCACATAATGTATATAATGTTGAAAATGCAAATAGTGTACAACTATAGTACCTAGTTTATTTAATATATTTATTAGTCCTTCGCTATCTGAAAACCTTCCAATCCTTAGTATTGGGTTTGTTTACATCAGGTTTTGACATGACAGTTAGTTGGTTTTTAACAAATCAACAATTAAATTGCTATTATTACATTTGATATGTGTTCTCATAGTAGTATTAGATGTCTCTTTGACTACTGATAACATTTTTATCCACCTTTGAACAAGTTTGGATAGTGCATTTTGCTTAACTAACTGGTTACATAGTGTTTGTTTACATTTGGTTCCACAATCATAGTCATTTAGTTTTCAATAATCTGACTATAAAACTACTATTACTATACCTATGATCTGTTCCCATAGTAGTATTAGATATTGTTCTAACTACTGGTAATATTTTCAGTGATCTTTGTACAAGTTTTAATAAGGTATTTTGCTTTACTAACTTGTCATATTGGGTTTCCTTTCATCTAGCTTTGTGCTATCATATTTAATCTGCCTTATGTGCAGTGTATTTCAGTATCAAATATTATTTATTAGCGTGCATCATTATTTATAATGAATCTTTGATTGGAACAATTGTTGATGGTTGCTTGGTTTAATTAACATATATGATTTTTTGTGTTATAGGTGCATTCACTATGGGGTTATGTATCAATGTGCACCATATTCTTATGCAGTATTTGCTTCTACTATTATGACTTCATTATGGTATTTTATTACAATGGTTTAATTGTTGATTAATACACATGTTTACACTATTTTTCTAAACAATAAGACAAATTCTTAATCTAATGGTATTACACATTTCTTGTTGTGTTTTGTACCTAATTTCTGGTACCTTTGTTGTTTGATACTTAACAAACTATCTTGTTTGTTATTATTTTCCCTGGACTTTATATTGTATTCTGTCTTGCCGTGGCATTCAGTTATATTTCATTTTAAAAATTACAAAGTTTTTTATTATCAGGTTCTATGAACAATGGTTCTACTGTTCATCTTACATTTCTTGGTGGTCTTGATTATCTATTTTGGATTACAATCTTCATTAAATTGGTCACACTAATTGTCTGTGCATTTTTTAACCACTTAATCTTTGATGTTTCCACTATAAAGGTAACACATTTTCCTCTTGTTATAAACCTTTCTCACTTGTATTGTCTGTGGGGTTTATCTGAGTTAAAAATTGGTTGACTTGTTACAGGTTTTCACACTTACATTAAATTTTCACTATTACTGTTTGTGATTTCTTTAATATGCTAAACACTGTTTCTTCATAGTTGATAATCGTTATTCTTCTTCCGGTTACTAGTATAGTTTCTGGTATACTTGGTGAATGGTGATTTCTTGTATTGTCCATACATTGTCTTCACTCTTCATGTCATGTTTCCTTGCTCTTCTTCTTCCTTTCTTCTTTTGGTTTAAATGTCTTCTTCAATATTTCCATTGTAGTAGTCGTTGTTCCATAGTATTTATATTTATAAATATATTGGTTTGTCTGCCATCATTGTGGTTGCTCTTGAGTTGTCTCTTCTTCGTTTTGCATAGTCCTTATTTTGTTGGTTCCCCTCACTGTTGGAATCCTGTCGTCTTCTTCTTCATAGTTATTGTTTTGTTGGTTCCCCTCACTGTTGGAATCCTGTCGTCTTCTTCTTCATAGTTATTGTTTTGTTGGTTCCCCTCACTGTTGGAATCTATTGGGCCTGGTTTCTAACATTTTATATTGGCTTGTGGTCATTTTCTTTCTCTCTTTTGTACACGATGCTGCTATATTACACTTCCTTCTTCTTTGTTGGAATTTTACAACAATGTATCTGTAGATACACACTTTTTGTTTACATTATTTTACTTACTTAGAAATATTTTCATGATTTCCCGTCACTTGACGTAATAATTGTTTACACTATGTAACTACCAATTTGGTAACGTTACAAAATATATATATATATATTATAACATCACCAAATCTCATTGATTTGGAGTTATACGTTAAAGTTTACTATATTAATGCTTAAACAAAACATTGAAACGTAACTTTTATAATGTAGCGAGCATCTCAACGCATTGTACACAGCCACATGGCAATGCCAGCTGCTGCTTACGTAACACACACACACACACACACTATAAACCAATAGAGCCATGCCCAAACTTTCAATTATTAATATTTCGGAAACCGGTAAATTCAGGCGAAATCCATTATAGCCAAAATATTAATAATAGGGGGTGCGAATTTTATGCAATATAATTAAATAATAACAGAGTTAATTAATTTTATGTTAATAATTTCCGTAATAATTGAGCTACATAAAAGAGCTTTTAATATGTTATAGCTATAAGAATTATCTACCAAATGTATATTTTAGAATTAGCATAACTTGGCTTGCAGCCAAGATAATTGCAATATAAAGTGCCACCGGAAATCCTGAACGACAATTCAGTTCCGTTGTGTTAAGAATATTAATAATAATATAAATTCTCAGTCTGTGGGAAAGTAGTTTCGTTCTCACGGGGTGAGGTGATTCAAATTTTGGGTAGTAGGGAGAGTGTCAGCCAATCAAATCATTCGAAGAAATTGGAACTAACGCAGAGTTTTGGGGCTGATCAAACACTCGACTGCCAGTATTCAAGAAGAACAGACGTACATCTTCAATCGTCTCAAAATCATAGTTTTGTGAAGACTCATCTGAAGACTCTACGTGGTCAACACGCCTAGTTACGATCATCATAAAACAGATCAACTGTAACGACTCGTAATTACAGCGTCCAGTCAAGATACTCTTCCACATCAACAAACAAGCGTATCGTGCACTACATTAACTGTTGGCGTACGCATGCAAGAGATCTACAAGACATTACTTCAAGAATACAACAGAGAGGCCGTCTAAACCACTTGCGAATCAGCTGACGAGCAGAGCGACAACTCGTAACGAGACACACACGCTGACGTGGAACGTGAATCGACGAGGGACCTGAAGCAGTTCTCGCAGAAAACTACAGACGTAAAAACTTCATCAATAGCAGGAGAGCAGAGTGTTGCTGATTTCCAAGCTCACCGCCAAAACCCAGGACGCTCAGTAGATCACCATCTCTAGCTGATTGGACAAGGACAGCGAGGGACTTCCGGAGCATCTCTACAACCTCTTCAGAACCAGGAAAGTCAAAATCACGTTATTCATTTTTCAACAGTTCAATTTTTCTTTCTTTTTAATTAAAATCAATGTAATATAAATCATTCAGATGCCATAAATCAGAGGCTCTAATTAAATAAGAATTATTCACGTGTGATAATCTGTATAGACAGTATAAGTAATTAATAAGCATTAGTTAAGAATTAGTAGTAGATAAAGAGAAAAGCGCTATACAAATCTTAACAAAGAATTAAATAATTTGCTCATACTGCAGAAAACGTGAGTCAGATCACTAGTAAATAAAGGGGCGTGAACTAGATTGTCACGGCTAGTTTATTTTTGAATATTTTCAAGTAACTTTAGAGTTTTTATTTCATTAGAATCATTTTTAAAATCATTGAAATTAAACTGAATTAAATTAAATTGATTAATTAAATTCTCAGTTAAAATAACTTCTTTGAAAATAACGAGCTCAACTTCTGAAAATTATTAATCATTCAGAAAACATTATACAAGATTTATTTACTGTTTAGTTTGTAAGAAGATTTGAACTTATAAGCATTTCATTCCTGTGTGTGATTGGAGTAATAAACCCCGTTTTTATTACCCTACACTGTATTTTTATTGCTGTACTACGGAGCCTACCAACCTCACAAAGCTCTTCACTTTTAAAATAACAAATTTAGTGTGCTGTTGTTATACACTTGAGTTTACATACTTGCAAAATCAAATCCAAAATCCACACGCCCTAGTCGGAAGAAAACCGCAAGAACGGACAGCAGGTAGATGCTCACACATTTACACAACACAACAACACGTTTAATATTGTTATAATACACACACACAACCCCCTTTGCTTTTGGCAACAACTGAACCAAACAAGTACAGTATTAACAATAAGAATATTAGGTAAAATAAAAAATGTGTAAGCTTACTAGAAGGAAAAATTGTATCAATACACATCGTAATAGTACCATGTTATAACACACTTACACACTAGTACTCCAATTCAGCTGATGTCACAAGACAGTTAAAAACAATCAACACTTCTAATGAATGTAGATCTGTGTATTCTCCTTTTTTTGCAAAAACCACAATAAGAGAATCCGGTGAAAACTTCCCTGAAATTTTTCTGAAAACTAGCTGATTTCCCTGACTTTCGACATATTTCAAACAGTTTCCCTGACCTTTTTTTTATTTCCCTGACTTTCCTTGTCTTTCCAGTTAACTGTGAACCATGAATTTAAATGCAGCACGTGACTGCACCATTCTAGTCGATGAATTACTGCATACTCATTATAAAATACACACTTCAAATTCTGTTGCCCACACTATGGGAATCAGCTGCATTCAATTTGGGCCACGATAGTGCTTATGCTCAATGTAGTGTATATTACTGTATATATATACTATACAAGGTGCTATCAGAAAGTTCCCGGACTAGGTCTAATAAATTCTTTTTGCTTACCTAGGCCATTAATGGCTCCCATCTCCTTCAAAGTAGTCTCCCTGCGAATTGATACAACGAATCCAGCGTTGTTTCCATGCCTGGAAAGTGTCAAAAAAAGTCTTTTGCTGAAGGCTGTCAAGCACCTCCTGCGTTTTTTTCTTAATGTCTTCTACAGTGTCAAAACGGTGACCTTTCATGTGAATTTTTATTTTCCGGAACAGAGAAAAAACACAGGGGGCTAAATCTGGTGAATATGGAGGGTGTGGGACGGTGGCCATATTGTTTTTGGTCAAAAACGGTTGTTTTCAGTGAAGCGTGAGCAGGTGCATTGTCGTGATGCAACAGCCAGTTTTGGTCTTCCCACAATTTGGGCCTTTTTCGTCGCACATTTTGTCTCAGCCGCCTCAAAACGTCACAATAAAAATCTGAGTTCACTGTAACACCAGCTGGCACGAACTCGCGATGGACAATGCCTTTGATGTCGAAAAACACAATGAGCATGGTTTTTGTTGCACTTCTGACCTGCCGTGCTTTTTTTGGCCTCGGTGATTGTGGACTTTTCCACTGTGACAACTGCTGTTTTGTTTCTGGATCATAACCATAAAACCAGCTTTCATCACCGGTTATGACCCTGGAGATGAAGGTAGGGTCATTTTCAGACGTTTCTCTGAGTTCACTGCACACATCAACACGGCGCTGATCCACAGACAAAAGCCGAGGGACGAATTTCGCAACACGACGCATGCCTAAATTTTCAGTTAGAATTTCTTGACAGCTTCCATAGCTTATTCTGGCACTTGTACACAACTCATGGATTGTTTGACGACGGTCTTTGTGAATGAGTTGTCGAATTTTTTCAACATTTTCATCCGTTTTGCTCGTGGAAGGTCGTTTGTGATCATCTTCAAGTGACATTCTGCCGGCCTTGAAACGAGCGTACCACTCAAAAACCTGTGTTCTGTGTAGGGAATGTTCTTCAAAAGCTTTTCGAAGCATTGCAAAAGTTTCAGTAGGCGATTTACCAAGTTTAAAACAAAACTTAATGCATGCGCGTTGCTTGAATTTATCAGCCATCATAAAATTAGCAAATGAACGTTAACACACGATTACAAAACACAACGCGTAGACCGAACACAACCTCACAATGCAACGAAACTCGGCAGACTGACTCATTACGTATTACGGAATCGGACACTGGGACGCCAGGTTGTACAGTCATGTCCAACAGCTGTGCCAAGTACAGTCCGGGAACTTTCCGATAGCACCTCGTATAGACATTCATTTCTATATCTCGCAAATTAGAAATCTGCAAAAACTTGTACACGGCAAAAAAGCTGAGGATGCAGTTTTTAAAATATCTGATTTAGCTACTTTGAAAACTGCATGTAGTTCCAACCGAATACTATGAGTGGCAGAAAAGAGTTACACTCACACAAGATCAAGTTTTTGAAAAATACATAATATTGTGTTATGAAATTGTATATACCTTTTCACTATAAATAACCACATGTTTTCAAGATATAGAAAAGCTTTAGTTGATTGCATTAATGGATCCTTCGATTATAGTGTATTCTAAAAACTTCTCTCAGATGCATTAAGTAACTTAAAGGTGTGCTACCCTAATCTGTTTACTGATTTCCAAAGACTGAACAAAATGAATTACAGCTTATTTATGCGGATGAGCAGTACAGACGAATGGAATCACAAAATTTTATGGAACTTTTAGCTGACAACAGGAACGTCTTTAAAATAGCTTATAAACTGTTTTGTTTAATTGTAACCATACCGTCCACCAGCATTTCCATAGAACAAAGTTTTTCTTGTTTAAAAGTAATAAAAACTTATCTCCACAGTACAATGACAGAAGGCAAACTTATTAACTTAATGAGTAACCATCTTATCATCAAGTTCACAAAATTGAAGGAGGAGAAAACTGACTTTGTGTTCTGTGACAGAGGATATTTTGTCAGGGAACTACAATATAATATTACTTAGTACTTACTTGAAAATACATATTTCAGTATTAGGAACAAAAATATTGATTGATGTTGTTACTTTTAGATTCTTTGTTCAGTTGGCTTCTGTTTCAGAATAATTTTTTTTATGCTATCTACACTCAACAGCAAAATTCTTGATAGATAAGGAATATGTGGATTTAGAAAACCTCACTCTCAGAGATTTGGATACAGCTCAACATAAGAATGACGAGGAGGATAATATATCCAAAATGATGAGGGTTAAGATTTTATTATAAATATCTCCAAACCTAACAATGAAGTATAAAATAAAGTGAGCAATACATGAGATGACATTATGATATTTTAAATTTTATTATCTTATCATCAGTGATAACAGTAAGGAATGAGGATAACAAAATGTTGCTCAATTATGGAGACTATATTATTATCACATTTATTTCAAAATGTGATACTATTATTAAACTTCAAACACTTTTTGCTCCAGTCTATTTCTTGATGTATATAATATATTTAAAATTTATATTTACTTTACCTCAAGATGTTATTTATCCCTTATTTGGAACATGTTTCGGGATCCTTAACGACCCCATAATCAGCCTTTCTAATTTTGAATCTTGTGGAGTACTCTAAATATGATGTGTGCATTTTAAAGAAATGCAATGTAGTTTACCATGGCAGAGGCTTTTGCTTTTACAATCCTGATTTTGGTTCAGTACACCTGAGGTGCTCTATATATGTACTCACAACAAACACATTAAAGCACACAACACAAGTTACTCAGCCACTTCTTCTACCTTGATAAGTCTAACAACAGGAAAGTACAGTTCAAACTCACGTAAACTAACCACACACACACAACTTTTTCAGTAACATATACTTTACTTTAAACTGTACAGAGCAGTTTTGAGTGCCTGTCTTGAATTTGTGAGGTTGTTTTAACACATTTTTGTTCTTTCTGGTTTTCCAATTTATTGTTGTTCCTATGTTAGCATGTTATATCTGTGTATGTGATCAAACAATGAAAATGAATTAAAAAAAAAAGTCATTCACTGCTTATAATAATTTGTTCAAAATTAATTCTCTGAAGATTTTGTTGTTAAATGTAGTATACTGTCAATTTAACAAAGATTATTTACTCCACACATAAAATGTGCTTTTTTCAATTATTGATTTTTATTTTAAAAAGCTGTTGAATGCAGCAGGGAGTCAGCTCTGGCTCCATTTATTTTATTTTCTTAATGTCAAATTTCACTTAAAAACCACCAAACTTTCCAGAACTGGCATCCATAGAAAGGCAGTATCATATCAGCATTTACAGTCAAAATCAGGGGCAAGTCTTTCAACTGCCAATAACTGAAAACCAAAAGTTTCCAGACATGTTTATAAGAACATTTTTCTTTACTTTAACCTACAGAGTCTGTTCCCTCATGGAGTACACTGTACATAATGTAAAATATATTTACACATCAGAAGAAATGTTTAATGCAACATAATTAACACTCAAAGATGAAAAGGGTAACCGTAATTTAAAGATACTTTGTAACATCATAGTTGAGTCTAAGAATAGACTGAAAAATAGAATTTATTTACTTATTTTTCAGTGTTTATAAAATGGCATCTTATAATAATCATGTAAAGATGGCATAATGACTGGCATATGACAACTTTAAATCTTGTTTCCTCTTAGTATGAAACTATGAAAGTCAATTACACAATAAATGCTAATGCATTTGTACAAAAGAAGACTTTACTCCCTGGTTGAAAATAATCCCTACTTATAAAGAAAAATGTTTTAATTCTCATAAATTTTCTTCAAATTTCTTGTGAGCACGCTCATTCATTCATGCAGTTCCTTTATACAAACACATTCATGTAAGAACCATCTTGTAAAATATACTAACAGACAAGCATTCAAAAATTGTAACTCATCACACTATGCAATTTTTTAAAATAACAAATTTTTTATACATCCTGAAGTTTTAAAAGTCACTGATAAATTCCTTAAATTTATTTTTACACAACACAAACAATGTTGGATATGATACATCCACCATCAGCATCATTTCCTTACTGTTTCTTCACAACATCATCAATTTCGGATACTAATGATGCAAATTTTCTCCACTGCGATAAGGAAAGGCAGATACCTACAAAAAAAAAAACCAATAAGGTTATAAGAGCACAAAAGTAATAAATTGTAACACACACACACACTATTTAACTGCTCAGATTGTAGGTAATACTGGAATTGATTTGTTCAGATACATATACAATTCCCAAATATGTATAGGAATATATCCTAGACTACGGACAATTTTACATATTGCATTCCTCAATAAGGTGTTTATGGTTCAAAATTCAAGTGTAACATGAAGAGATAAACAATGGGAAATAGAAAATTATGGCTTGTCAGTACTGGATGGGTCCATGGCTGTCACCTACCTGCTTGCACATTTCACTGAAAGGTACTTTTTTTGACCGTTGAAAACACTGTGACTATCATTCTATGTTGATCTATTTATAAACAATGATGTATTAAATACAAGACATTACCACCCTTCCCAACTATTCTGCTATCTTTCCCATCAGCATAACAATTTTTTCCTCATACACGCTCATGTCTGATACAGTATGAATTCCAAGGAGTTTGTCTGTTTACTTATGCTGCATTACAAAATTAATGTTTTTTTCAAAATTTTGATAGTGTAAATTTCACCCAAATAGAAATATAAGTAAAATTATTTTTTATATTACCTTATACGTTTATATAAGGTACATTCATTTTTATCAGTTTTTTTAATTTTTATTACTGCTCAGACAGACTGCATACACAGTTTGTCACAGAAAAACACAATAACTCAATATATTTCTGTTTCTCATAAACAAATTAAGGAAAGTAAGAAAAGAAATTACTGGTGCACTGATTTTTAAGCTGAATAATAAACTTTACATAGCAACGTTGTTTTTAATTATAAAATCTACATTTTTTATTTCTACCATTACATTACCAATATAAATGCAACGTATTTCTTGTTTATTTATGTTGTGTGTATGAAATGAAATTTTTAGCCATCGAAAAATGAAATAATTATTTTAATGTTATTTTTCATTCTCTTATTTATTATTAATTATGGTATTATACTTATAAAATTATTTTTTTGTACATAATACGACGGTAAGTCAAAAAGTAAAGGCAAATTTTTAAAAAGGAACTTTTTTTTTATTGTGAAAACAAGATGACAAGTAACATCATTTCTCTACATAATCTCCCTCAACTTCTATACACTTGGTCCATCTCTTGGCAAGCTTCGTAATTCCGTCCTGGAAGAAGATTTGTGGCATCGTGCACAGCCACTCGCGCACTGCCTCCACAACCTCGTCATCCGACGAAAACTTGGATTCACGCAGGTGCTCCTTCATCGGACCAAAAAGGTGAAAATCACTTGGAGCTAGGTCAGGACTGTATGGCGGATGCTCCAGCAGCTCAAAACCAAGATCTTGAATGCACTGGATCGTTTTCCACGCAGTATGAGGACGGGCATTGTCCTGAAGCAAAAGCACACCTTTTGAAAGTTTTCCTCGCCTCTTTGTTTTGATTTTGGGTTTCAGATCTCGCAGTAGCTGTCACTATTCACTGTTTGACCTTTAGGAGTGTAATGAATTAGAAGTGGACCTTTCATATCCCAAAACACTGTCATCATCAACTTTCCTGCAGAAACTTGTCTTTTGAACTTTTTTGCTGTAGGCGAGGATGGATGTTTCCACACCATACTCTGTGGTTCGAAGTGATGGACCCACGTCTCATCAACGGTTACTATGCGACTGAGAAACTCTTCTCCTTCCTCTTCTAAACGCCTTAAATGTGATTTCAAAATTTCCAAACATTTCTGTTTGTGCTGGTCTGTCAGTCGATGTGGTACCCAACGAGCACACACTTTGCGATAATTTAGTGATTCGTGGATGATTGAAACTGCTGAACTGTGGCTAATGTTCAACGCATGCGCAATATCAATTTTGACAAGACGATCATCATGAATCATTCGCTCAACTATCTCGATGTTCTTGTCCGTCTTCGAAGTGGATGGCCTACCTGAACGCTCTTCATCGCAGATAGATACACGACCATTTTTAAAGCGATTTATCCACTCATAAATTTTGCGTTCACTAAGACAGCTCTCACCGTACTGCTGCTGCATTCTGCGAATAATCTCCGCAGGTTTAGTCCCTTCAGAGTGCAGAAAACGTACCACTCCCCTGATTTCTTCCTTGGTGCACACGGACAACGGGGCACTCATAATAAAATGCCCTGAAATCACTACGAATGGAGCTGAGCATTGAAACAACACAGCTAAAGAACAAAAAAACTTTGAGGTTATGATATGTCATTGTTCAGTCAGTGCTGCCATCCATTGCAGCAGGAAAATAAAATTTGCCTTTACTTTTTGACTTCCCTGTATTATAAGATTATTATGTATTCATTATATACAAGCCGAAGTTATATCCAATAGAATATGATGTAGTCTACTGGATAGACAATATCCACTCTTAACAATAGTTACATCTTTTTAGTGGCCATAAAAAAAACTTTCTTTTAGTAAAGAGAACAAGCAGACAGGGAAACTAGTAACTCATCCAGTATGGAGAAACTGAAAATTATATTACAAACTATGCAGTTTCCATATTAATTTTGAACACAATGAATAATAGTAAATTATTTAACAATTGAGATAACAATTAATAGAAATAATATAATAGCATTAAGGATTTAATAATAGATGTATTGGGCATTAACTTCTGAAATGGACTCAATTTAAAAAACTGAGAAAAAATTTACATCATATTCTGAAGTAAGTATCGGTTTTTGTCAGACAGCCTTTTAATGGATTATATGAAAAGCCCACTGCTCATTCTTCAGCCATAATCCTGATCTTCTCTGTTAGACCATGGAACATGTATAAAGACAGGTATGTGTCACCTATGCACAGACAAGTATCATGTCATTTGTAAGCCAACAGACGCCAGTCAATCATTTCTCTTATATAAATATACTTCATAATGTATTTGTGGTATTTTTCCAACCAATGACTCATTCTGTCCCTCTCTGTAGTATATACTTTCGCTCGCCAACATTCATATGTGGGCCAGGGTCTAGCATAGTCTGATTTAATACATTACCACAGCTTACCAGTTGCCTGCATCCGACTTCTTACAACCTGTATTTATACTTATTATTTTTTACTACCACTTCAACACGTTTAGAAATGCACACCTCAACTGTATTTATAACAATCTCAAATAAACAACTTTTTTTTTATATACTAATATATTTTCTCCTTTAAGTTTAAGGTTGCATTTCAAATATTTGTATTGTTGCACAGAACGGAGCTCTAACTAAACTGGTATTTTTACAGGAGAGGGATTGACAGCTACGATGACGTCATCACCATGCTGCCACTTCATAACCATGTGTTTCTGCTGAATGTCATCCAAGTGTAAGTTTTTTTTGTTACTCCATTCATCAAAACATACTTCGCGCAGACAAAATATGTATTGGCCTACTTAAACATGAATATTTATCCAGTTGTAATTAAAGATAATTCATAAACTAAAATTTTGAATTTTTATGAGAATAATAAACTAGAACTTAAAACTTCACTAATGATAATGTGATGTATTTATAATATACACACACTTATTGTTTACTAATGGTATCTATAATCTCAATTTTCTATTGTAGTGTATTTATTGTTCATAGCCTAAAGGTACCATACATATGTATGGCACCTTTAGACTATGAACAACAAATACACTACAATAGAAAATTAAAACTTCGCTGTTTTTAAATTAACTTCAAATGTTCAGTAGCTTTAATTTTTTGATTTAACGATAAATGTGCAATCATCAACTTAGTGCATAAATATCTGTAAATAAAATTAAAATAAAAAATATGTGAGTGAAATATGAGTCAATGTTTTGTTTTTGTTACTTTCACCACAACACCAAAACTAAAAATAAAATTATTGCGACCTGTTTGTAGTTTTCCACCTGTGCCATTAATCTAAAGGTGTTGCACCACTTATGTCACTACCAGAGTCACTCTAGTCACTGGATTCTGTGCCCAAATTTATTACTAGTTGTTCCACGGCGTCTTCTAATATTACTTTGTTGCTCCATGCTTCGTCACTGCTTTCCCCCAATCGTCTGCAGTAACATTTGTAATACCCTCACATATCAATTTGTCTACTTCTGTTTCTGTAAAAGTCTTATCATTTCTTGCTACATATCCCTTTACTTGTGCCCAAATTAACTCAATGGGGTTAAAATGACAGTGATATGGTGGCAATCTTACTACTTTATGGCCATATTCTTCCGCTACTTTGTCAATCACGTATTCCTGAAATATGGGTTTACAACCTGACACCAGCTCTGCTTTTTTCATGTTAACAGTGGTAGAAATGTTATGTTCATGAAGCCAGTGAACAATTTCTTATTTAAATTTAGCCAATGTCGGCGCTTTGTTATATCTAACCAAATGATAAGGGGAGTTAGCCATTACAATAGTTAACGGCACTGTGAGGTTTTTTAATAACGGGTCTGTGAACCACTTGGTAAAGTTTTCAGAGTTCATTTCTTCATGGAAGTCACTCATTTTCTCTGATTTAAATGCATAAAAACAGTTAGGTATGAAACTTTTCGATGTCCCAGCATGTACAATAATATATCTTGCAATAGAACATTGCAGTAAGGGAAATAGTAGCAAGGACTACATGCTGTTATAGCAGGTTTATGACGTTGTAGACAAGATAAAATTTGACTTTTGTTTGAGTATGTAAATTAGATGTAAGTATTGAAATAAGAATTGGGTAAAAGACTATTATATATCAAAATGCCCATAAATGTATTTGTGATCATGTCTTGTGCGAGTTAAATGTGCGAGTGCGCGTGTCATTCGTATTTTATGAATAACTCCATTATAAATGAAAGTACCGAACGGAGATTTGGGCAGCGCAAGCATCTTAAATAGCGCTATATTTTCTGGGTGTCAGAGACTTGTTACGTAATTATATTAATAGGGATTTGGTTAGCAAAAAGTAACTTCTATAAATTCCTTATCTTTTAGAAGTCAGACAATTTATAGATAAAATCTATACCTGCTTCTGCAGAAATCTGCAAATCCTTTCAAGAAGTCGTCTATCAGTTTTATCCATCAATCACATGATAGCTGTTTTGACCAATCAGCGGCCCCAATTTGCATTAAGATTGGGTCTCTGCCGACGAATATCTAGTTAGTTCCATCCTACAGCTCGAATACTACGGATGTGCTCTCTGTGCGAGTTTTTCGTACAGAAACGTACTTATGTAAGAGTGATCAAGGACAATTTAGCGACGAGTTACCTGTTAGCTGATACCTTGACTGGGTACGAACTCAATATTAGTTCAATAAAATAAACTATTTAAAATTGTAAACAGTGCTAGTCTCGCGTAAGTGAAGATTTCCACATAGGGAAGGTTTATCCATCCGGGATACTCCTATGTTATCGCGAGGACACCTCAAGACGCGGGAAGGTGCACGCTTAAAGCACCAAAATAAATAATATTAAATTACAACCCAATTCCTGTGCCCTGAGATAAAAGTGGACTGGTTATCGGTGTATCGGCGTGCATGCGTACTTGAGGAGTGTCAGCGAAGCGGCAGTGTGCAGAAAGGAGGAGACGAGAGAGGAGCAGATTGCGGCGAATCACAGGACCAGCACTGAGACGAATCCACATACTTGGAATCACGTTCAAGTAACAAATTGACATTTTTTCCAAAACAGATCAGTCTGATATTCAGAGACAATTTTGAAGTAAAATAAATATTTTTGTGAATTACAAACCATTTAAAAAATTTTGTTTTAAAATAAACAACCTTGCTCCAGATAACTGACTATATTGTTCAATTATTACTATGCCTAATATATGTTTTGTCGCATAGTAAATGGCGCTCGCAACGATGGGGCAGTAAAAGTGCAAGAAATATATTAAGTATAACCTGTTACATAGTATTAAATTGCAATATCCAACGTTTTGGCACGACAAAATAGTATGTTGTAAAAAATTGTGTAGTGTTTTGATATATTACAATTGTCTTCAGAGTCTGTATCATTTAAATATTGCATATGCTCAGAAAGACTAATGTTTAGGTTAGAATCGTAAATTAGTATTGGAACGTTTAATTCTGGAGTGAATTATCTTATTTGTACATGTATAGGTTAAGGATTTATGTAGACATTGTGTTATATGATTTCTGACTGTTTACTGTGCGTTGCGATTAAAATTTAGATTAGGGACATTAAACGTAGACGTAAGGAATATTTGTGGCGTACGTAAATTAGGTCATTAAGATAAACTTTGGTTGTGTTTGTTATCATGTTCAAAATGGCGGAAGGTCTATCAGCCGATTTACAAGGCACACTAAATGCACTCTTAGCTAATATTCAATCTGTACGTGATGAAAGCGATAAAAATAATAAAATATTAATCGAAAATTTAAAAACTGTAAGAGACGAAGCTAAAAATCAAAATAAAAAAATCTTCGCGGCCATTCATGAGCAAGCTAAACAGAATAAAATCATAGTTGAAGCGGCTGAAAGCAAAATCACAGAAAAAGCTGAATCTATCCGCGTAGAGTTTGAGTCCCCAATAGAATTAAACAACACACGCGTAAATAATGTGAGACACGTATGATTGCGGTAGAGGAATGTATGCGAGAACAGACGGCCGCAGTAAATGAATCCATAAACACACATGAAAACAAATTAGAGGTGTTAGAACAGAAAATAAAACAAATACAACAGACTACTCCAAGCGCAAACCAGGTCACTTACGTATACAAAACACAGGACGACATTAACACGTACATAAAATTTGATGACCTCGAGCATGAAAATCCCATACAGTTCCTTAAGCAATGCCAGCGTAATATGGAGCACGTCGCTGACAACCTTAGCGATGTTGACAAAATAAACTGGGTGGTGCGTCAGTTAAAGGGTACAGCGGCTGAATGGTTTTCGATCGTCCAAGATAAAGTTGTGGTATATGAAGATCTGGTTAACCACTTTAAAGCAAGGTATTGGAACGACGAAATCCAGCTGAAAGTACGCGTACAGCTGGAGTTTGGTAAGTATACTCCAGGCTAGGGAAGTAAGGAGAAATACTTGATCCAGCTTGTAGCCAAGGCGAAACACCTGGAGCCGGTAATATCAGAAGCTGAAATTGTCAGCAAACTAGCACATCATTTCAACAGGGGAATACAAGTGGCTGTAATTACACAAGGAATCAAAACATTAGAAGACCTGCTGTTGTTAATAACAAAATCCGAGAACGTGGACGGGAATCCTGAAACATACAATACACACATAAAGATAAACATCAATAATACACCAAAACAAAATGAATATAGAAATAAGCAATGTAAAAAGCCGGATCACGAACAAAATTCACCCAAATAGGGTAGTCATAAAGTCGCGACTATAACCAAAGATAACACAGATAATGAAAATGGTACAAAAAACGCGTAAGGTTGTACGGTGAGACCGTGCAAGACAAATAAAAATAATAAACAAAGTACCAGTCAGAATCAGAAATTCAATGAAAACATAGAAAATAATAACATGAGTAGAACCTACTGTGTATCTGGTGTATACCCTAATGATGTATGAAATGAACTTATAAGTGACAGTAATGACGATGTAACTAATATGCCTAGGGATAGTGATAAGTTAGATAGTAGATGTAATGTATTAAAAGCTAGGATAAATAACTGTAAGGGAAATGTTTTAATAGACAGTGGTGCTCAGATTTCATTGATCAGTGAAAATTTTATCAGTAAGAACATAGTAGAGTTTAAGAAAGTACCGATATTATTAATAATACAACTATTGTAACGTTACATAACCCAGTCCCAAAAATGATAACTTAATTATCCTACCATAAAGGTCAGAAATGGGTATAATATAACTAGCTCTACATTACTTGATATCACCAAACATTATAAGCTATATTTAAGTGATATACAGTATAACAAGTGAGTTATAGTGTAGCCAGTGAGTAAATAAGTGACTTTGAAAGGAGCATCTTACAGACTTGCGCTGTAGATGTAAAAAACTATTGATTATAATAGTAGACTGTGATGCTACTAACCAGTTGTATTTTGTTTAATTATTGTATGATTTGTATTGTGTAGGCAACTAAAATTTAGTACCTAGGTTTAATTTTATATTTAATAAAATAATTATGTTTGAATATAAGATAACCCAGGGTTAAAAATAAGAGTTAAATATAAAATGATAATAAAAAATACAATAATACTGTATGAAGAAAATGGCAGAAGAAAATAGTGCAGTGTAAGGAATTAATAAATAATATATAAATTCAATTAAAGGAAATAATAATATTGAAGACTTATATCGAAGGTTATAAGAAAATAAACGAAAAAACTTTATATAAATCAAATTGGTTAATAAACCAAAGTTAAAAGAATTATTTTTCTATAAATAAGAAATAAATTTATAATAATTAAAAACGGCCTATATACTCAAAAGTAAATAGAGGCACCAATAAAAAATGATATAGAAATTATGGGTTACTAAGAGTAACGGGATAACAACATATGAATTAATTGTTAAAAAAGATTGGAAACCGTTCGGTTGAGAAAAAGTGATGACACGAAATTTGTATTAGAAAACATTTTAAACTTTCGGAAACGGTACAAAATTGGAACAAAATTAACTCACAGTATCCGCCTTATGTTTAAACTCCTTCAGATATCAAATATAACTTGCTTTACCCGATAACAAAGTGAAATAAACCATTCCAAGATCTGGCCTAGCCGAACCGCACTTCGAGTTTGTAGCGAGATTGTATCTTGAGACATTCAATGAAATTACAAAACAACTAGAACCACAACACTGGAAACAGCTCCCTGCCAGTAAGAACTTCGAGGAAAGAGGTAATATAAACGTTTCTTTTAATAATTAACCAAGAAAACCTCATATCAAATCGTTGTGCAGTTCAGAAATTTTGTAAATGATTTCATGTGTCTAATAAAGAAACAATCTGCACTCTTGCAGACAAATCTGGAACTACGTACTACGAAAATAAACAAAAAAAATTCGAAATTGATTATTTTTACCTTGTAAAGTGTAGTATATAATTATCCATTTCTGACCATCTCATAACACAAAGAACTTACCCTTAACCCTGGGGAAATTAATAAAATGAATTATATGTTGATTAATGTCTAATTAAGGATAAAATTATAAAATCATTAAAAATTAGATTTTATAATTCAAATGTTTACCTAACTAAATCGATACAATGTATTATTGACTGAAAAGATCGATTATCATATTTGTATACTGAAAGAAGAGGAAATCAATATTATACAAATAAATACTCTTAATATTTTATGTTAAATAATAAAATGTGTATTCTTTATTGTAGAGGCTAGTTGTTGTAGATTTTTAGTAAGCCAAGAAGAGGACTATCCGCCGAGGAGTATTACTGAACAGTGGCGTTTGGTTAAACTAACATTTGGAGGTTGATGTCAAAATCAGCTGATCTTAAGAACAGCGAATATTTAAAAATAAGAAATTTTATACACTGGGTGTAACCAAATTGTTCTTACTCTCTCTTCTAACTAAGATTAAACAACTTCCTTAATCTCTACCAAATCACACACGCTCGATTTGTGTTTCGTTTGGGTAAACTTCCAATCCGATATATTTAAACATTAATAATTATAATCCGTAAGTGACTATCGCGAAAAGGTACTCTGACCGCTCCGAGACTGTCAAAAGACGGACGTCACACCTTATTTAAGAATATGTTGCAAAATTGGCGCTTACAACAGTGGGGCGTAATTAAGTAAGACGAGCACACAATAGGTCACATCAAAAGACTTCGCGGAAGGTACCTTAGAGCAGTTACGTTACAAATGATGTACTAACGTGGGGCTTAATTAGGAAAGCGTAACAAGTAAACAGAGACTTTCACGCTAAGACCTGGGTTACGTTACACTATTAAGTCAGCCACAAACGAAGTTCAAAAAGTAAATAAGCAAGCGTACATAACCATTTCATCGCAAGGTATGGAGTTTGAAACACCAGTATTAGTTGTTAAGGATTTAATTTACGATGTCATCATAGGAAAAGACACTTTAAAAATAATAAATGCCATCATTGATTTTAGTAAAAATGAATTAGTATGTACGGTTAATAATAATCAATATAAGATATTATTAGGAAATAATAACTTTGATAAGCAATCTGAAGCGAGGTACATTCACATAACCAAGCCGGTGGCTAAGGTGGTTGTGAACAATAACAAAGATAATATGAATAATACAGAGCAATTAACCTCGAGTCAACGGAACAAATTAAACCAGCTGATAAAGAGGCATACGGAGACATTTCAAAACACCCACATTACTACACATGTATACACGCACGACATCCAAGTTACGGACGAAAAAAAATTTGTGCGTAAGACGTATCCTATTCCACTGCACTATCAGAAACTGGTGGATGAAGAAATCGGTAAGATGGTGGACGAGAACATCATCGAACGGTCCAACAGCAATTTCCTTAACCCAATGGTGATCGTAAAAAAAAAAATAACGAGATCGTAAGAATAATAATGAGATTAGAATATGTCTTGATATGCGTAATCTAAACAGTATCACAAAAAAAATGTTTTGACTGCGCTCCAAATGCAGAAAACCTATTTACCAAATGCCAGGTTATCCAATATATGTCTCGGTTGGATTTAAAAAGTGGTTTTTGGCAAATCCCATTAGCTCAAGAGAGCAGAAAGTTCACGGCATTTTTATATAGAAATAAATGCTACCAGTTCAAGGTAGTGCCCTTTGGTCTGATAACCAGCCTCGCTGCAATGGTGAAATGCCTGGAATTAGCGTTGGGTCCTGAGGTGGAAGACTTTGTGAGTGTTTTCGTCGACGACATATTAGTCATATCTAAATCGTTTGATGAGCATTTGAAGCATCTGGATATTGTTTTCAGTAAACTCCGTCAGGCCAACTTGGTACTTAACTATGAGAAATGCGAATTCGGTAAGTCCGAAATAAAATGTTTAGGGCATATTATATCGGCACAGGGTGTAAGTACTGACCCTGAAAAGATAGAATCCATCACGGGATTTCCTACACCTAAAAAAACGAAGGACTTGCTGGTTATTACCGTTGGTTCGCACCTGCGTATGCAAAGACAATAGAACCAATGTTGGAACTACTTCGAAAAAACACCAAATGGCGATGCGAGGCAAGACATGAAGAGGCATTTAATGCGGTGAAGGCCTTATTTAAAGAGAATCTACATGTGTTTCACCCTGAGAACGATGGAACATATGTTCTAAACTGTGATGCTTCGGATTATGCCATTGGTGGGATTTTATATCAAAGAAATAAGAATAGTGAACTTAAAGTCATCGCCCATGTAAATCGGTCGTTAAAAGGCGCTGAGCGAAACTATTTTACTGCCGAAAAAGAAATTTTAGCTATAGTATGTTGTGTTAGTAAGTTTATATATTATTTAGTAGGTAAGCATTTTGAAATTTTATCGGATAACCAAGTTGTCATTTTTATTACAGTGTAAACTTGTAAATGCCCGAATGTGACGATGGATAATGGCTATGCAGGAATATGATTTTAGCATTAAGTACTGCAAAGCTAGTGACAACAAGTTGTCGGATACTTGGAGTCGTTATCCACCCGTGCATCAGGAAACTCATTCGGTAGATAAGAATGAAATACAAATCTTGGCGATAAAGTACGCTTTACCAAATGAAATTAAAACTTATTTGAGGAACATAAATGTTGAACAACAACGTGACGACAAAATTAGAAAAATAATAAATGACATACAGATTACAGAAAGTCCAAAGTTCCAGATTGTTAACAATATTTTGTACAAGCTGATTGACGGACAATGGAAAATTGTGGTTCCCGACCATCTCATAGATGACCTAACATGGGCATGCCATGAAAGCCTTGGTCATGCTGGTGCTTACAAATGCTACCTGACACTGCAGGAAGATTTTATATGGACGAACATGGCAAGAAAAGTTAAATCAGTACTTCGTACCTGCCAGACAGCCAAACATCCTAACCAACACACATACGTGGAGATGGGAAACATCGTTATGCATGGAAAAAATGAGTTACTATGCATCGATTTCCTTGGACCATTACCACGTGCGGCGAGGGGGATGAGAAATCTGGTGGTTGTAACGGGGCAAAAAAGGGTAAATTATTTTAATCATTTTAAATCAGTCTTGGTACTGTTCAGTAACCGTCAGAAAGTACGCACTGGGAATTGTGAATAAGCAAATATGGTGGGTGGACTGTATAGTCGAAACCGTTGGGGTGTGGCAAAGGAATTTGCAGTTATCAACGAGGGGGCGTATGCGCCTCCACACGTGCACTCCCTCGGCCAACTTTCCCATGGTTTGGTCACGTATTAATACATTCTTTCGCGCTGTGAGCGCAGAAAACTGTCTCAGTCAACTACAAAACTCTCGTCTGGCCAGACGAACACATAGGCTCGCAGGCCGAAATTTTATTAAAATGTATACCAAAGTGAATTCGAGAAAACAGTAAAAGCAGTTAATATCAAACAGTGCGGATGTGAGCATTTCCGCTCGCCGTCGGCTGCGTACCTTTACGCCCACAACAAAAATGTGAACACAGCAAGTATAAAATATAAAATAACCAACTTATAACTTTATCAGAATGTATTAGCAGTTTAGAAATACATAAAGTCAGTGAACATTAGAAAACCAACATCCGTAGTGCGCGTGTAAAGATGAGACGTCTTCTGGACAGATTTTCAGCTAAGTAAAAAATAAGAGATAAAACCAAATTTTCAGTACTTTATTTAGATTCAATAAAATGAGCTCAGTTAGGGAAGTCCATGAAATTGTACCGCTTGGATGAGTGTGATTGCATGAATATAAAAAAAATATAAATTTAAGAAGTGCTGGGTTGTGAAAAATATATATAATTCTATAATTTAAGACACGACGGATTACGTTCATTTTGGTGGGTATAAAAAAAAATATAAATGGGAAATAAATTTTAACTTGATTCAATAACTACGCCTCATGGCGAATAGCAATGTGCTTTGTTTCCGAAATAAAATCTCATGTAACTATGTGTGGTTTGATAATAAAGGGTAATGTCATTGGTAAATATTACAATTAAGAGCAAGTTATTTCAAGTAACAAGATCCGCTGTTTCTGGTTCGCTTAAACGAAACTGGCCCAAGAAGGTAAGCATATTTGAGTTTTTCTTTGTTGATAACAACATGGCGCCCGGAATAGTTAATACAGAAAGTAAACAGTATGCAACTCAATTAATAAAATAATAAAAAGAAAGAAAACATTACAGATGGCGCCCGAACAGGGACTAGACATAAAATTTTATTTTATGTAGAGTAAGCCTACTGGAAGGAGCGGAAAGTTACTTGAGGTAATATACAATTTGGAGATACGTAAATATAGACGTAAAGATAAGGTTATGTTGTGACTACATATGGTAGGGTAAATAGTTGAAATAGAATATTTTCTTTTAATAAGTTGTGTAATATTACATAGTACAGTAGAACTTGGCTAATTCGAAGCTGAAGGGGCCAGTAAAAAATTCGAATTATCCAAAAATTCGAATTAGGAAAGTTTTAATAAAGGTAGAAAAATCAAATCAAAAACCGAAATTCAGTAAAGCAATATGTTATTTTATTAAACAATTTCCTTATACATATGTATTACAAACGTATAAACACGTTTCAGTACAAAATATAGCATTTACAGTTTTTTAAAAAAGCTAGAAACTTTTGATTGCATTTTGCAGTTAATACACTGAGTTATAGTAAACTCTTCAAGTTTATTAAGTGCTTGGAAAATAGCATCACTTACGTTCCGCTGTCCTTCAACAAACCGTCGCAAGTCTTGAATGTAATTTGATGCCTGTGAAGCCGTTGGAATCGGTATCTCTGGAAGTTCTAGCTGGTCCCCTTCTTCATCTGAAGATGCACCATCATTTCTTTTGTTCATAACATCAGCCACGATCTCCGCATCTGTCTGTTCACCGCACACCGCCAAGTCTTCATCCACGTTTACAAACTCTTTGTAACGAATGCCTGCGTCATGTTCAACATCCTCCCAGTTATTCGCAGTAGGTACGACTTCTCTAGAAGCTTTATTCTCCTCTTCACCTTCATGTGGCAGAAACCACCTTTACGAAAGCAATTAGCAATTGTTTTTTGCGTAACTTGGTCCCAAGCACTGTTGCACATGCGGGCAGCTTGAAGGATGTTAATCTTGATAGTATTTTCGTGCTCATCTAAATAAGCACCTGACAGAATGTTTTAGACCACAAGCCGTCTGTAAAAATGCTTAAAATTTATTATTACACCTTGGTCCATAGGTTGAACTACTGAAGTCATGTCTGGGGGGGAAAACACAACCTTTACATTTTCCATCACAGGAATAGTGCTATGCGCTGTACAGTTGTCAATAAGCAAGACGGTTCTTCTGTTTTGATTCCGAAATTTCCTGTTGATTTTCAAAAGCCATCTTTCGAAAATTTCACCTGTCATCCAAGCTTTATTGTTTGATTCATATTCAACTGGTTTTGTATTTACATTTTTGAAACAACGTGGGTTGGCTGACTTCCCTATCATTAGCAAAGGCAGTTTTTCCAAGCTATCCATGTTTGCTCCAACTAAAAGTGTTATGCGCTCCTTGCTGTGTTTGCCGCCACTACAACTTTCTCCTTTAAAAGCAAGTGTTTTGTCGGGGGTGCATTTGAAGAATAAGCCCGTCTCGTCTACGTTGAAAATGTCTTTAGCGTCTCTATCAGAAATCATTTGCAACAAATCGTCTTTCCATGAATTTGCAGCTTCAACGTCAACAGATCCACTTTCCCCACAAACAGTTTTGAAAGACATGCCATTCCTTTCTTTAAAACCATCGAGCCAACCAGTGCTGGCCTTAAAATCATTTTTCCCTAAGCTAGATGCGAATTCCTCAGCTTTGGCTCTGACGAGGGGCCCACTGACTGGAATTTTTTTGTCCCTTGCTTGCTTAAACCACTTCACTACACATTCATCCACGTCAAGATTTTCTGGTCCTCGCGCTCTTTTCCTATCTTTGTCGCTGGCTTTACACACACTATTCAAAATCTTTTATTTTTTAGATACGTTGACAGTGTATTTGGTGGTATCCCGAATTCCTTAGCAATTTCAGATTTCTTTTTTGTCCCTTTTCTACTTCCCGAATAACGGCAACTTTTTCGGCAAATGTCAATGATTTGTATTGGGTCCGTGTTGGTTTTGAAAGGGCCATGATGAACAGACAACACAATAAAACTGCACAATAAACGTCACTAAAACACACCAGTCTGTATATACAGTACTGTATAAAGAAAGGAACGGTCTCTCACTACAAGGCACAGTTCGCATAGTAGAAACTCAAAAAGACTTAACCCTTCCACGAATGCAGGCAGACTGAACTGAAAGCAACAGTGAGGGTGGCTGACTGACGAGGCGTGGAACAATGAACAATGGCGGACGGTACCGTTACATGAGCCAGTCACGTGTCATCGTGAGATACTGACGCCAATTCCACAAATTTGACACACAGGACAAGCGTCTGTTCACAAAGGGCGATGCCTGCTTGTCTGTTTCCAGTCGTGTCTCCATTGTTACGTGGTCTACCCCATACTGCAAGAGACTTTTTGTAGTTTGAGCAAAATTTTTATTTCGAATTAACCAAAAAAAGTTCGAATTACAGACGGTGTTTTTGCACGGTTTTACATAGGATATTCAAGGGACCACAGTAAAAGTTCGAATTATCCACGAATTCGAATTATGCACGTTCAAATTAGCCAAGTTCTACTGTAGTAGTTTGAAAAAGAGAAAATATAAATTTTGAGATGGCAGATAATAATGTAAACGTTGGCTTAACTGACATTGAAAACGAGAGCCAAATAAATATAGAATTAAGCGGAACTGAGTCGAAAATTATGGGTGAATTAATTCATTTAACACCAGTCCTGATTAAAAAAGCTGAGGAAAATGATATGATAAAAATGATGCAATTGCTTTTCAATGAGCAGAGTGTAAAGTTAAATAAATTTGATGAAAAGTTTAAAACATTTGATGAACAAAAAAGCGAAATTAAGAAAATCAACAGTAATTTCAATACCAAATTTGAAGAAGTAAAAGACAAAATTAAACAACAAAATTTTAATTTTAATCAACATATTAATGAGATTAATGCACGTTTTGATAATATGCAAGAACAAATAATAGCATCAGTCAGTCAGAAGTTTGATAAACAAAACGCGAGAGTAGATGACATAATTAATAACTTTAAAATGAATAAAGTAGAGGATAATTCTGAGAGTATAGTGGGGGTAGAGAATAGGGAAAAGTCCGATAAATTCGATGAAAATAAAGACGATCAGATAACGTATGACAAGGTAAGTGGTAATTACGGTAGTGAATCTAATAGTGAAGAGAAAAGTGAGAATTATAATGATATAATTAAAAACGTGGTATTAGAGAATAAAGTGGTTAATATTGAGAGTAATAATGAAGATTTTGGTGGAGTATTGTTACACTGGATCAGTGCATTATAACCGTGTCTGGAGTGATTATATAAAAAGGGTAGCCACTCAAAATTTGCCGACGCCAAGCAAAGTTAAGCGTTTGGATGCAAAGGAGAGGATAAGGAAATTTGCCGAACAGCGGTCAGAAAAATTTAATGCTGATCATAAGCTGCAATCGTTCAGAGTAGAATACCACAGCTAAGTTCAATAGACTTTACAATGGTCCATTTATGTTAACTGAACAGGTGGGAAAACAAACCTACATTGTTACAAATCAAAATACTAACAAGACTATTGGCAAATTCCATGCGTCGTCATTACGCAAGTACTATGTCAAAAATTAACGTTCACATATATCTGGGTATATTAAAGAATGAGTGCCATAAGGTAATTGTTAAAGTAAGTAAATTGTGTAAATTCACAATGTGAACTGTTTGTTTGAACCATGTGAGTAAATATGTTGAGAAGTGTGCGACTGGACAGTAGGTATTATGACGTCATGAACTGTTCATACTAGCTTATCTCTCTTACCCCTTGATAACAGATTATCAACCTCATGCTTATGTTTATTTATATTGGAAGAAAATATTTTAGTTTAACAAGGAGTATTTATTTATTTATTTTGAGTCTGACTATATGTTTAAAAAAAGAAAGGAAATGGTATTATTTTATGGTAACAAAAAAAAAAAAATTGTTTGTGTAAACAATTTTTTTTAAATCCGAGGAGGGGATATCCTGCAATAGAACATTGCAGTAAGGGAAATAGTAGCAAGGACTACATGCTGTTATAGCAGGTTTATGATGTTGTAGACAAGATAAAATTTATTTTTGTTTGAGTATGTAAATTAGATGTAAGTATTGAAATAAGAATTGGGTAAAAGACTATTATGTATCAAAATGCCCATAAATGTTGTAATTCTACTCGTAAACGTTTAAGAGTATAATTTGTGCTCTCATGTCTTACCAATCCGTCGTCGCTCTGGGACGTGACTCACACAGATTGCGTCCGTTGCGAACGTACAAATAACCAGTATCGAAGTCTTTACCTGTTCTATGTTGTATTTAGTAACTCCCGAAAGGCGCCAAATTGTTTTTTATAAAACAATTAAAAATTCCGCAGTTAGATTATCTCCTGTATACTGTAAGGAATAATTCGAATTGCCATGCTGATTGGCGGGAACTCGACTTTCGCTCGTTGTTGGGATGAGTTGCCAACACAAAATTTGCGTAAAGAAATCTACTCTCCGCTAAAGCACATAACATACATAATACTATTCAAATAATTACAAGTCAGTTAGTAAAGGTTCGTACTGATTTAATTTGTTCATTAATTCATTAATTTTTTGATTAATAATCATACAATAAAAATTATTATAACAAAGTTTATGCCTCGGCAGCAAATTCGTTTTCACTCAGCGGATAGCAAAGGTGGCAGCACTTCAGCTTATGAAGCTATAATGTTTATCGTTCTTATTTATACAATTTATTCTGCCAGTGAATTCTTTTGAGCACGAAAAAGGTTTATAACAAGATGTTCAAATAAAGTACACCACTTTACAATTGTGGTACTTAAATACTAATAAGATCTATATGAAAACTCAACGGTATTGTGTTAAAAGGTGTGTGTCGGTTTTATCAGTTTGACATAGGTTATATTTCTATTACATACAGTGTTATTAAATATGAATCATAAATCCTTGAAAGAAATTAGTGTTTAAATTTTAGAGTATTTATTCAGAAAATGGTTAGTCAATTTGGTTCGTAATTAATTATAATTTATTTTATACTTAACAACATCACGTTGTTCGAGCTATGGATCGTCAAGTGTCTTCACCGATGAATTATTTCCTTCGATTAGTTCCAAAGATATAGATGCCTATTTCTGGCGTCTGTTTCTTAATTCATCCAGTTTTTATTTAAATGTAGTTTTAATATTCGTTTATTGTCCCTTCATGTGTTACAGGAACTATGGTGGACATCAGTTAATCAATTGGGTTTCACTTTAGTTTGATTTTCTTAGTTATTCTTCCTTCAAATGGTCATCATCAATATAGCGTCTGTTCCTCTGGGTAGTTAATAATGGAACTCTCGTTTCGTAACGGTCAAAATTATAATAACGTTCTGTAGTCATGGTTACTCACTTAACTCTGATTGGCCAAGTAAATTCGAAACTATTGTTAACAATCCTGGTTTTTTGTTCAAAATGAATAAATATTTTATAATGACTATACTTACTTGGGGATAATTTCAATGGTTGAAATATTAACATAGATGTTCCTATTTTCTTTCAAAGATTAGTTTGATATCTCTAAGCCATGTATTAATGCTTTTGTACAAAATTTATAATACTCTGTTGATACATAATTTACTTATTTCTATGGTTTAATATAATTCTGACATGTTATTTTTTGTTAGTGATGGTAATTACATAATTTACCTTGTTTTGTTATTTAAATATAGTTTTCAGTTGTTTACAATTGGTTTTCTGTATTTATACAGCTGTCATTTATAGGCCTAAACTGTTACATCTTATAATTTCTTATTTTGTTCTATTTAAACATTATTTATTGAACATATCTTGTCTGCTTAACTTCTTTTCGTGTTTCTTGTCTTTTGAATTATTTTGGAATTGTTTTATAATCTATTGAAGTTATTATACTTTTACCAAATTATTTCTTATCTAATTCTTTGCTTTCAATTTACATGATAGTTATTATTTTGCTGCTTTGTTAAATTTATGGCATTACTATTTTTTATACCTATTCCCATTTCTCACACACCTCTTTATCACTTAAATCTATTAATAAAACATAACATATAACTAACTTCATGGTCTGTATATGGTTCAGCCATGTTTCTTTTCATTGAAAATTATAATTATTATATTGCCTGTTATTACTTATAAAGGTACCGCTACTACTCTCTTTATAACTTCCTTACTTATATAAAACATACTAACATATTATTGTAAAATTATTTCTTCTTGGATATACTCCCTTAAACACTAAGCCAATAGGCCTAACTTAACTTTCTTTAAATTAAAAATTAACAATTTTGGTGAGTGTTATACCTACACCATTTCTTCTATAAAAATAATCACCCTGGTGAATCTTATACTGATATCATTTTCTTTTCTATTCTTTTCACTCACAATTATTCTGTGTCTTACAGTCTAATACACTTAACTTAATTGCTCATACATCATGTGATTATGTTTTGGGTTTGTCACACTTGTTTACTATTCCTTTTTCTTAATATTATATGTTGTTTATTTTAATACACTTATCACTTCACTGTTTAACTTTATCACTCCCTACCTATCTCTCACTCTTGGTTTCAAAGTTATTTTAGATATACATTTACAACTATTCTTTAACATTAGGTGCCTTATTTTCTTATTATTATAAGGTCCTTAACAATATACTTTAACAATAATCGTCTTAATTTATTTTTTGTGGTTAGTGTACTTTATTTACTACCGTTTTATTCATTATTAGTTACACATTTTCTTTACTTATTTGTGTCTCTTTTCATGGATTCGTCTTCTTAATCTCTGTGAATCGATTCTCATCTTTTTCGGTCTTTATCTGGCCAATCTCTGGGGTTGGGTCAAAGTCGTTTGTTTGTCAGTCTAGTCTATTTTTTTTAATGATTACTTTTGTTTACTATTCTTGTTTCTTCTTTCTTAACTACTTTTTATATTTTTTTCTTCATTACTTAGTTATTAAATTATATTACTTTTTAGCATTTCTATAATACTTATTGATACTTTATATGATCAGATTTCTGCAACGTTATAATGTATTTGTGATCATGTCTTGTGCGAGTTAAATGTGCGAGTACGCGTGTCATTCGTATTTTATGAATAACTCCATTATAAATGAACGTACCAAATGGAGATTTGGGCAGAGCAGGCATCGCTATATTTTCTGGGTGTCAAGAGACTTGTTACGTAATATATTAACAGGGATTTGGTTAGTAAAAGGTAACTTCTATAAATTCCTTATCTTTTAGACGTCAGAAAATTTGTAGATAAAATCTATACCTGCTTCTGCAGAAATCTGCAAATCCTTTTAAGAAGTCGTCTATCAGTTTTATCCATTAAACACATGATAGCTGTTTCGACCAATCAGCGGCCCCAATTTGCATTAAGATTGGGTCTCCGCCGACGAATATCGTGTTAGTTCCATCCTACAACTCGAATACTACGGACGTGCTCTCTGTGCGAGTTTTTCGTACAGAAACGTGCTTATGTAAGAGTGATATCAAGGACAATTTAGCGACGAGTTACCCGTTAGCTGATACCTTGACTGGGTACGAACTCAATATTAGTTCAATAAAATAAACTATTTAAAATTGTAAACAGTGCTAGTCTCGCGTGAGTGAAGATTTCCGCATAGGGAAGGTTTATCCATCCGGGATACTCCTATGTTATCGCGAGGACACCTCAAGACGCGGGAAGGTGCACGCTTAAAGCAACAAAATAAATAATATTAAATTACAACCCAATTCCTGTGCCCCGAGATAAAAGTGGACTGGTTATCGGTGTATCGGCGTGCGTGCGTACTTGAGGAGTGTCAGCGAAGCGGCAGTGTGCAGAAAGGAGGAGACGAGAGAGGAGCAGATTGCGGCGAATCACAGGACCAGCAGTGAGACGAATCCACATACTTGGAATCACGTTCAAGTAACAAATTGACATTTTTTCCAAAACAGATCAGTCTGATATTCAGAGACAATTTTGAAGTAAAATAAATATTTTTGTGAATTACAAACCATTTAAAAAATTTTGTTTTAAAATAAACAACCTTGCTCCAGATAACTGACTATATTGTTCAATTATTACTATGCCTAATATATGTTTAGTCGTTTGTCACAATCTACTCCCTCGTCCTAAAGGTACTTTCATTGTTCCTTCCCTAGTATCATCTGTCCAGCCTTTTCGTACAGTGACCTATACTTACCCATGTTTCGTCTAACCAGACTACGTCTTCAAAAGATTTAGTTTGAATTTCTCTTATAAATCTACAACATAAAGCAACTACACTTTCACTTTCCATTAGAACTTTTCTGCCCAAATATTTGTGGCAGCTGTATGCTCTAAAACTTTATTCACAAAAATTCAAGGCCCCCCTTTTACTTTTTCTTTTTCACAATACTCACGTACTGAACAGGCAAGTTGTCTTGCCTGTCCAGTAAATACTTTTGGTTTTCTTGTCTTGCATGTAGCTAAAGCACTCGTGCTGGCATCGGACATAGCTAAATGGATAATATTAACTATCAATATCACTTAACACGATAAATATTTAAAGTTTACCACAAAACCACTTATGAATATTAGACTAGTAACTTAATCACTAAATTTAAAGAATATCACTAAATCATACAACACGCACTAAAATATGACAATATTGTAAATTTTAAAACTGTTCCATCAAACAAAAATAAACGCACTAGGCCTACTATTTAATTTAGTATGCGCTCGTGCTAAAGCATGAACAACAGAACAACAAATACGAGTTGACAGGTCTGTGCTGTATAGTTTCGGCCAATCCGACAGCACTAAACACCACTTCCCCACTCACTAGCAAGCAGCTGTCATAATCCCTCTCCTGTAAAAATTTAACTGTAGTTTACGCTATCAGGTAAAAGATTATCATTTTTTACCAATAAAAAATTAGTGATCCGAGTCAGTAGTGTTATATATATATATATTGTAACGGTACATAACCCGGTCCCAATAAAAGATAACTTTTGTAATACCATAAAGGTCAGAAATGGGTAAACTATAACGAGCTCAAAATTAAATTGTATCACTAAACATTATAAACGAATCGAGTGATATACAGTGACAAGTGAGTTATAGTGTACCCATTGAGGTAAAAAGTGAAAGTGAAGGGAACTTCTTACAGAATTGTGCTGTAGGTGTGAGAATTATAAACGATGATAGTAGACTATAATGCTACTAACTGATTATGTATTTTGTTAATTTATTGTAATGTTTATATTGTGTAGACAACCAAGTTTAATACCTAAGTTAATTTTATATTTTTTCAAATATTTGTGTTATAGTATAAGATAACCCAGGGTTCGTTTTAAAAAACATAAAAGATTTAAATATCTGATGATAATAAAAAATTAAAATAATACTGTATGAGGGAAATGGCAGAAGGAAGTAGTGCAGTGTAGGAATACTATGAGAGACTAATAAATAATATATAAATTCATTTAAAGTTAATAAAAATATTAAATACTTATATCCAGAGTTATAAGAAAATGAACAGAAACCTATTATGTAAACCAAATTGGGAAAGAAACCGAAATTAAAAAGAATTATTTTTCTGTAAATAAAATATAAATTTATAATAATTACAAACTGCCTACATACTAAAAAGTAAATAGCAGAACCAATAAAAAGATACATAAAAATTATGGGTTACTAAGAGTAACGAAAAATAACAAGTATTGTTAATCGAATTTAAAAATTAAACCTGTCCAGTTGACAAAATGATGAGACCACAATTTTATTGTGCAAAATTGGTACAAAATTAAACAACAGTATGAACATTATATACTCCTACCTTATTTATCAAAGTTAAATTGCTATACTCCCTAATAAAAGTGAAAGAAAACAATTTTTGGACGATCAGGCCTAGTTTCACTATGTTTCAAGTTTGACGAGAGAATATTTTCCAGACGGTTATGAAATTACTACCAAATACGGACACCACCGGAGAAACGGCTTCATCCAAGTAAGAACTTCAAGAAGAGAGGTAATATAAACATTTCGTTTAATATTTAACGAAGAAAACATTCCGAATGGTAGTGTCATACAAAAACTATTAAAAATTAACCACATGTTGTAATGAAAACAAACGCCATCTGCTCTCTTACGGACATTTCCGGAACTACGTATTAAGCGAAAATAAACAAATTTTTGAATATTTTTCGGTATTTGTAAAGCGTAGTATAATTATCCATTTCTGACCATCTCATAACAAAAAGAACTTAGCCTAAACCCTGGGGAAATAAAAAAGAATTATATATTGATTGATGTGTTAAATATAGTATAAAATTTGGTCAAAAACTATATATTTTCTTGACAATTCCATGTTTACTCAATGAAGTCGATATCATGTTTTAATTAAGGAAAAGATCGATTGTGATATTTGTATTTTGGCGGCAGGGAAAAAACTACTAATATAAATAATAAATATTATTGAAAAAATGATATTGAATAATAAAAATGTGTTATATTTTTTGTAGTGGGTAGTTGTAATAGATTTCAGAACAAAATAGAAGAGGTCGATCCACCGGGTCATATTCTGCCACAGTGTAGTCTGGTTGAACTATGTTTGGAGACTCGTCTCACAATCAGCTGATGTAATTCACGGCGAACAATTTGAAAAAATTTCAGAAATCGTCTAAACCGAGTGTAAACAAACGGTACTTACTCTCTCTTCAAAATAAGGCTGAACAACTTCCCTACTTGACCCAAATCACACACACTCGATTTCGGCTTTGGTTGAGTAACATTACCAACAACTTTATTTAAACTTCGGTCTTTATAATTCATAAGTGGCGACTGCGGAGAGGTGGAAACCTTGATACAAAAAACTCACGTTACAGATTAAGTAAAGTACTATTTAAGGACGTTTCGCTAACACCTCTACAAAAAAAAAACGCACGTTACAGATTGGCGCTCAACGTAAAAGGGCTGTAATTAGAAAAGAATTTTAATATATTTAATAAATTAATATACCAAAAAATCTAATTATCGTCGGCAGTTATGAGAAAACAAGAAATGCATAATACTAGAGGCAGATCGAAGAAGAGGGCAGAAGAAAAGGAGAAGGAAGAAGGTGGACAGGAACGAGAGATAGAAATATTTACGGACAGTGAAATGGAACAACCGGTAGGTGATAAAGAAGAAACTGAAGCAATTATGAGCACGGAAAAGGAAATAGTGGAAGAGGATGCCCAAGGGGACCAACCAGATAAAGCGGAAGCCAGGAGAGAACCAAATTGGCAAGACATGATGAGATTTATAGCCGAGAAGTTTGATAAAATAGATGAGAATTTTAAGAAACAGGAGGAAAACTCGAAGCAAACCAATGAGGAAAACAAGGAGAATTTTAAGAAACAGGAGGAAAACTTGAAGCAAACCAATGAGGAAAATAAGGAGAATTTTAAGAAACAGGAGGAACAAAATAGACAGACCAATGAGAAAATCGATAGCATTCAGGAAAGTTTAGTCAAACAATTAAATGAAAAAATAGAGACCATTCATGGAAATATCAAACAAACCATGAATGAACAATACAATGAACTGAAAGAAACTGTTGAAGGACAAAGAGAAGAGATGAATGCAAAATTTGAAGAGAATAATGAAAGTTTAAAGCAGATTGAGGGTAAGATGGAGAAGTTCAATAAGGAGATATGGAAAACTTTCGGGGAGAAGTTTGAAAATGTTGATACACTTCGCCAAAAAGCAGATACATACAAGGAGGAGACAAATAAACAAATGGACCATAGTTTCAAGAATTTGGATGAAACATCAGACAGCACCTCAGAAGGTATTGAAGTAAGTCCGAATACAGAAGAGGGCAGGAAGGAAATAGAAATTACAGAATACCAAGGTGTAATGCCATCGGAAAATAAAAATAGCCACAACAAAGAGGATAATCAATACCTGGAAAAGAAGACTAAGGAAATAAGAAAAACATGTAGAAAGAAAAAAATAAATACAAGGGAAGAATGGGAGATGATTACAGATGGATTAATTAATGTATTTAACCTCCCAATTAATGAACAGAGGGAATTAATTAAGTTTGGATATCCTTTAAATATGTCGACGATTGAAGTGCATCAGAAGATATCAGTCATATCATCAAGACGGAATATATCATTAAAAAATTTGGTAAATTATCCAGAGAAAAACGGGAATGGAATGATATTAAAAATGAGTGAATATGTTATGTCAGAGGAGGTGCAATACCTGTTAGTTAAAAAAGAACTAACAATGACGGAAAACCGTGACTTCAATGAAGACTTTGTATCAGCTGAGTTACGATGCCAGGTGAAAGAGAGGTATTTAACAAATACCAAAATCATTATGAATACCCCAGTAATCCGAGTAAAGGGAGTACCTGAATTAATGGACCATGGTTAAACTAAACAATAACCAACCAGAAAAAAAAGGGGACTGATTTCTGAAAACCGACCCAGCAACCCATTGGAAAGAAAAACCCCAAAATTCTAAAAGCATGTAAGGACATCTTACTCAAGTTATTTTGAAACCATATAATTTAAAATGAAGAGACTAAAACCCAAAATTCTAAAGAAACTGTAAGGACAACTTACTCAACAATTTATCTAGGAACAAGACGATTTAATAAAAACTATGTAAGGACAACTTACTTAATTTATTCAGAAATAATACGATTTAAGATATTTTGAGACCAGTTGATTTAACCAAAAATAATAACAGATTAGTAAATAAGAGTTATAAAGAATTGATTTAAAATGAAATAATAGGAAAAAGTAATATTTTTAATGGTAACAAACAGAAGAAAAATTAAATGAACAAAAACAATTGATGGTAATGTGCTCAGATAAGAAGAATAAAGAATAATTTAATGACTCCAATGAAACTGAAGGAGGATGATAATTAATACAATAATTAGAATTTCTCGGAATTGAAGATTATATAAGAAGAAATGATACGGAGAAATATGTCACAAGAAGTAAAGTCAAAAGAATTTTAACATAAAGCCTATCAATAATGTTATATGCTATTAGTTAATGGAAAAGAAGAAGGAATCAAGGAGAAGAAGAAATATATAAATAAATACAAACAGCTACAGTATGAAGAATCCCAAAAGTGTTTAGTACTAGTCGCTAATTGACTACTACTTATAATTTTTTTATTTTAATGTATTGACCGTAGAAATGTTCTGGCAATAATTTTTATGAGCAGGGATGATGTTCCCCTGGTCTCAGAAGGTGTAAGGATGGACAGCGGAGTATGGACCCAGAGTGGCCACCCGACTGGTACCACCGCACAGGATAGGGAAAAATGTTAGGGAAATTGAATATTTAAGGGATAATAATTATAAAATAGCTGAAAAGAGTGATATTGGATTCCAGAAGTATAGATGAAGAAAATAGAAGGAAGATACCAGACCGAAGCTTAATTGATAAAGATAATTTATAGAAGTAAATAGAAATGAGTGTTAAAACAAGTTTAATATGATTAGTGTGACCAGTCCTTATCAAATAAAATGTGGAAGTACCACTACCCAGAGAAATAAATAATTGATGAATTTGCCTCCAAGAGAGAGAGAGAGAGAGAGAGAGTAGAGTAAGAAAACAGCAATTACCACCAGTCTGAATTACCAGTCAGTTTACAACCAGTTTGAAATAAAGGAAGATATTACGAAGAAAAAAACCAAGAATATTAGGAGAATTGAAACAATCAACAATTTATTTTAATAAACGAGTAAAACCAAAATAAATTTGTTCTAGTGGGGGGGGGGGCTTTATGTAACGGTACATAACCCGGTCCCAATAAATGATAACTTTTGTAATACCATAAAGGTCAGAAATGGGTAAACTATAACGAGCTCAAAATTAAATTGTATCACTAAACATTATAAACGATTCGAGTGATATACAGTGACAAGTGAGTTATAGTGTACCCATTGAGGTAAAAAGTGAAAGTGACGGGAACTTCTTACAGAATTGTGCTGTAGGTGTGAGAATTATAAACGATGATAGTAGACTATAATGCTACTAACTGATTATGTATTTTGTTAATTTATTGTAATGTTTATATTGTGTAGACAACCAAGTTTAATACCTAAGTTAATTTTATATTTTTTCAAATATTTGTGTTATAGTATAAGATAACCCAGGGTTCGTTTTAAAAAACATAAAAGATTTAAATATCAGATAATAATAAAAAATTTAAATAATACTGTATGAGGGAAATGGTAGAAGGAAGTAGTGCAGTGTAGGAATACTATGAGAGACTAATAAATAATATATAAATTCATTTAAAGTTAATAAAAATATTAAATACTTATATCCAGAGTTATAAGAAAATGAACAGAAACCTATTATGTAAACCAAATTGGGAAAGAAACCAAAATTAAAAAGAATTATTTTTCTGTAAATAAAATATAAATTTATAATAATTACAAACTGCCTATATACTAAAAAGTAAATAGCAGAACCAATAAAAAAATATATAAAAATTATGGGTTACCAAGAGTAACGAAAAATAACAAGTATTGTTAATCGAATTTAAAAATTAAACCTGTCCAGTTGACAAAATGGTGAGACCACAATTTTATTAAAATATCCTTTTAGAAACCTTTGAGAAGTGCAAAATTGGTACAAAATTAAACAACAGTATGAACATTATATACTCCTACCTTATTTATCAAAGTTAAATTGCTATACTCCCTAATAAAAGTGAAAGAAAACAATTTTTGGACGATCAGGCCTAGTTTCACTATGTTTCAAGTTTGACGAGAGAATATTTTCCAGACGGTTATGAAATTACTACCAAATACGGACACCACCGGAGAAACGGCTTCATCCAAGTAAGAACTTCAAGAAGAGAGGTAATATAAACATTTCGTTTAATATTTAACGAAGAAAACATTCCGAATGGTAGTGTCATACAAAAACTATTAAAAATTAACCACATGTTGTAATGAAAACAAACGCCATCTGCTCTCTTACGGACATTTCCGGAACTACGTATTAAGCGAAAATAAACAAATTTTTGAATATTTTTCGGTATTTGTAAAGCGTAGTATAATTATCCATTTCTGACCATCTCATAACAAAAAGAACTTACCCTTAACCCTGGGGAAATAAAAAAGAATTATATATTGATTGATGTGTTAAATATAGTATAAAATTTGGTCAAAAACTATATATTTTCTTGACAATTCCATGTTTACTCAATGAAGTCGATATCATGTTTTAATTAAGGAAAAGATCGATTGTGATATTTGTATTTTGGCGGCAGGGAAAAAACCAATAATATAAATAATAAATATTATTGAAAAAATGATATTGAATAATAAAAATGTGTTATATTTTTTGTAGTGGGTAGTTGTAATAGATTTCAGAACAAAATAGAAGAGGTCGATCCACCGGGTCATATTCTGCCACAGTGTAGTCTGGTTGAACTATGTTTGGAGACTCGTCTCACAATCAGCTGATGTAATTCACGGCGAACAATTTGAAAAAATTTCAGAAATCGTCTAAACCGAGTGTAAACAAACGGTACTTACTCTCTCTTCAAAATAAGGCTGAACAACTTCCCTACTTGACCCAAATCACACACACTCGATTTCGGCTTTGGTTGAGTAACATTACCAACAACTTTATTTAAACTTTGGTCTTTATAATTCATAAGTGGCGACTGCGGAGAGGTGGAAACCTTGATACAAAAAACTCACGTTACAAATTAAGTAAAGTACTATTTAAGGACGTTTCGCTAACACCTCTACAACAAAAAGACACGCACGTTACAATATAATTATTATTAATTACTCAAAGGACATGTCATGGACAACAAAATCCAGGAATTTAATACAGCAAGACGAGCTATTGTCCAAACCTATAGGAGCACCAGCCTCTGACAAAACTCTAAAGGAGCGAAAACTAGTTTAGCTTATCAGGTAAAAGTTTATCATTTTTACCAATAAAAATTAGTAATCCGATTCAGTAGTGATGTATAGGAAATAAATCATTTAAATTTGGCTTGTTTTGAAGATATTCAACGATATGAAAATTGGCAATTAATGTACCTTTGCAAAAAAGCTTTTACGGCATATGAGACTTATAAAATAAAATTCTCTAAACAGCAGCAGATCTTTAGAAAATTCTGCTGCCAAAAGAATTTGATCTGTGCCTTCAAAATAATTCCATCAATGAGAACTTAAACACAACACAAAAAAGAACGAGTGTTGACTTTGACCTCCATGACACTCTGAAAGTGGCAGATTTAACTGCTTACTGTCACATATAAAAAAGTGTGTCAAAAAGTTATTCAACATATAAGCACTGCCATTTATACAAGATTTAATGAGGGCACATAGTTTTGTTGCATCCTAACATATCTACATCTAAAAAAAGGGGGGATTTTAAAATAGGAACAAGCTCACGAAATCAATGCTGTTCTTAGGCCTTTATTACACTACGCAAATAATTGCAGAAAAATTTATGAAGCACTGGTTTAAATGAGACCTTAACTGTTATCAGCTGCACTGTATGCAATCGACTATTATTTTCACACACTAAATTTGGGGCACTGATTCAAATGTACACTACGCAACTGACTCCATGCAACTTGCCTGCATGCACATTCTGCGGACAATGAATAAATTTCATGACATGGGACCAAAACAATGGATACAATATTTTACAAAACCGCAAATATCTTCAAAACAACAAGAGGGAGTTCCTTGTATCAAATACCAAATTTGCAATTTTGTCTATTTCAATCACAGACACCATATACCTATCTACTATAGAAAAAAAGTTTGTCACATACCAAAAATTTCAGTACATGCAAATTAACAAAGAAATTGTTTTTATTTCCTTGCAACTAGTTTCACGTAGCCTTGAAATCAGTTGCATAGTACAATAGAGGGCTTATGAATGAAACTTTACATTATGTGAACAGTCTGAAATAATTTGAACATAATCTGGGAAACAATAACATGACCGATCGACTTTACGAAGTCCAATTTTTCAAGGGGACAGTGAGTGACATGATGAATAACATCACTATATTAATACTTCAAAAGACATTCAGATATTAGTATGAAGTTTAAAATTCACTGTTATTTATACATGAATTATAAATTACAGACTTCATCTGTTACTAGCACAGGCGGTTGTGTTCCTGGAGGTGACCACCTCTGTAAAAGAGTGAAATAACACAGTAAAGGGTCTTGAACAGGTTCACTGAACTTTTCAAACTATCAAGTTTAACAGTAATCTATATCTATAATATCGGTATGGAGAACCATACATGACTTCCATATTCTAAGATTTATATTTAAAATCATTTTCAGCCAAACAGCCAGGGAAGGAATTTTAACAAAAAAATACTTCTTTGTTGCCAATAACGTAGTACACATATAAAAAAAAATTATCCCCTCCCCCTTCAACTATAATTTTGATTTACAGAAAATTACCCCCAGCCCGTTCAACTAGCCTCTACATTTATAGATATTTCATCTATGTTTCTACAGTGGATTATTAAGATCTTAGCAGGATACTTTATCAAAATTAAGTACTTTACTCATGTTACAACAAAAAATGTTTCAGGTAAACTGCCCTTTCCCCGTAACCGATCTTCACCAAAATCAACAGACATTGAGTTCTCTATAGCTCAGGCACATATGTAAAAAATTATTTGATTCTGTTTGAATTTACGGCAGTTATGGTTCGTCATATAAAAAATTACCCATGTTAAAACATACAACATGAGATTTATAAAACATATCTAAGATTTATATTTGAAATCATTTTTGAAATAAAATATTTTCATAGAACCTACTAACGCTGGGGAAATCTGAGGAGCCAATCAGAGTTGGGCCTACCTGTCACTCTGCTGAATTTGGTGGAAAGCCCTGTCACTGTCGTCAAAGTATCAGCCTTGACAGGGTCCTCTTTTTCTGCAAAATGGGAGAGGCTTGAGATGGAGTGAGTGACATGGTCCCCACCTCAATGAAGAACCCATTGTTTTATAAAAATATATTTAAATTTTGAAAACTGAAAATTCTTTTCTTGTTGTAAATATTTATATTTTATAATCAAAATGACTTTATTTTTGTTACCTGGCAACAAAATTATTTTATTTTAATTACCATTGTTTCAAAAAGTTTAAATAAATTTTCAAGTACTTTACTCTTGTTAAAACGTAAAAGGTTGCAGGTAAACTACCCCTTTCCCTTAACCGATCTTCACCAAAATCGAAAGTCCTCGAGATCTCTACAATTCAGGGATGTATGCAAAACATTATTTGATTCTGTTTGAATTTGCGGCAGTTATCGTTTGCCATAGAAAAAAAAACGTTGCAGGTAAACTACCCCTTCCCCTCAACCGATCTTCACCAAAAACAATAGGTCTTGAGTACTCTACAAATCAGGGCTGTATGCAGAAAATTATTTGATTTTGTTTGAAATTGCGGCTGTTATCGTTTGCCATAGAAAATACACTTGTTAAAAAAACGTTGTAGGTAAACTACCCCTTTCCCTTAACCGATCTTCACCAAAAACAATAGGTCTTGAGAACTCTACAATTCAGGGCTGTATGCGAAACATTATTTGATTCTGTTTGAATTTGCGGCTGTTATCGTTTGCAAAAAAAAAAATTATCCTTGATAAAAAAAAACCGTTGCAGGTAAACTACCCCTCAACCGATCTTCACCAAAAACAATAGGTCTTGAGTACTCTACAAATCAGGGCTGTATGCAAAAAATTATTTGATTCTGTTTGAATTTGCGGCAGTTATCGTTTGCCATAGAAAAAAAATCTACAGACAGACACACAGTCAGACAGACAGACACACAGACAGACACACACACAGACACTTTTCGGAAAACGACTTTTTTTCATGTTTTGAGTGTAGTAGAATCAGAATCTGCAATAATCTCGAACACGATTTTTTTTGCCATCACCATACTTCCATTCCTTAAGGAATATGGAAGTAATACAAATCAGGGCTGTATGCAAAACATTATTTGATTCTGTTTGAATTTGCGGCTGTTATCGTTTGCCATAGAAAATACCCTTGGAAAAAAACGTTGCAGTTAAACTACCCCTTTTCCTCAACCGATCTTCACCAAAAACAATAGGTCTTGAGAACTCTACAATTTAGGGCTGTATGCAAATAATCTTTTGATTCTGTTTGAATTTGCGGCTGTTATCGTTTGCCATAGAAAATACGCTTGATAAAAAAACGTTACAGGTAAACTACCCCTTCCCCTTAACCGATCTTCACCAAAAACAATAGGTCTTGAGTACACTACAAATCAGGGCTGTATGCAAAACATTATTTGATTCTGTTTGAATTTGCGGCTGTTATCGTTTGCCATAGAAAATACCCTTGTTAAAAAAACGTTGCAGGTAAACTACCCCTTTCCCTCAACCGATCTTCACCAAAAACAATAGGTTTTGAGAACGCTACAATTTAGGGCTGTATGCAAATAATCTTTTGATTCTGTTTGAATTTGCGGCTGTTATCGTTTGCCATAGGAAATACCCTTGTTACAACATAAAACGTTACAGGTAAACTACCCCTTTCCCTTAACCGATCTTCACCAAAAACAACAGATCTTGACAACTCTACAATTCAGGGCTGTATGCGAAACATTATTTGATTCTGTTTGAATTTGCGGCAGTTATCGTTTGCCATAGAAAAAAAATCTACAGACACACAGACACTTTTCGGAAAACGACTTTTTTTCATGTTTTGAGTGTAGTAGAATCAGAATCTGCAATAATCTCGAACACGATTTTTTTTGCCATCACCATACTTCCATTCCTTAAGGAATATGGAAGTAAAAATGAATGTTTGTTTCTTTCTTTCTTTCTTTGTCCCGTATGCGTTCCTATACCATTCATCCGATTGCGATGAAACTTCGGTGAGTTGTTGTGCGCACGCCCGCGAAGGTTTATGAATTTTTTTCGATGGGGTCCTATGGGGGGTTCTTGGGGTCTTCCACATCTCCTCCTAAACCACTGGACCGATTTCAACCAAACTTGGCACAAATATTTTATGCAACGGGAGAACCAACATAGGGTAGGTGTTTTTTCGATGGGGTCCTTTGGGGTCTTCCACATCTCCTCCTAAACCACTGGACCGATTTCAACCAAACTTGGCACAAATATTTTACGCAACGGGAGAACCAACATAGGATAGGTGTTTTTTTCGACGGGGTCCATTGGGGGTCCTTTGGGGTCTTCCACATCTCCTCCTAAACCACTGGACCGATTTCAACCAAACTTGGCACAAATATTTTACGCAACGGGAGAACCAACATAGGATATGTGTTTTTTCGATATGATCCTTCGGGGTCTTTCACATCTCCTCCTAAACCACTGGACCGATTTCAACCAAACGTGGCACAAATATTTTACGCAAAGGGAGAACCAACATAGGATAGGTGTTTTTTCAATGGGGTTCTTTTGGGGGTTCTTTGGGGTCTTCCACATCTTCTCCTAAACCACTGGACCGATTTCAACCAAACTTGGCACAAATATTTTACGCAACGGGAGAACCAACATAGGATATGTGTTTTTTCGATATGATACTTCGGGGGGTCCTTTGGGGTCTTCCACATCTCCTCCTAAACCACTGGACCGATTTCAACCAAACTTGGCACAAATATTTTATGCAAAGGAAGAACCAACATAGGATAGGTGTTTTTTCGATGGGGTCCTTTCGGGGGTCCTTTGGGGTCTTCCACATCTTCTCCTAAACCACTGGACCGATTTCAACCAAACTTGGCACAAATATTTTACGCAACGGGAGAACCAACATAGGATAGGTGTTTTTTCCGACGGGGTCCTTTGGGGTCTTCCACATCTTCTCCTAAACCACTAAACCGATTTCAACCAAACTTGGCACAAATATTTTACGCAAAGGGAGAACCAACATAGGATAGGTGTTTTTTCGATGGGGTCCTTTGGGGTCTTCCACATCTTCTCCTAAACCACTGGACCGATTTCAACCAAACTTGGCACAAATATTTTACGCAACGGGAGAACCAACATAGGATATGTGTTTTTTTCGATATGATCCTTCGGGGGGTCCTTTGGGGTCTTTCACATCTCCTCCTAAACTACTGGACCGATTTCAACCAAACGTGGCACAAATATTTTACGCAAAGGGAGAACCAACATAGGATAGGTGTTTTTTCAATGGGGTTCTTTGGGGTCTTCCACATCTTCTCCTAAACCACTGGACCGATTTCAACCAAACTTGGCACAAATATTTTACGCAACGGGAGAACCAACATAGGATATGTGGTTTTTCGATATGATACTTCGGGGGGTCCTTTGGGGTCTTCCACATCTCCTCCTAAACCACTGGACCGATTTCAACCAAACTTGGCACAAATATTTTACGCAAAGGAAGAACCAACATAGGGTAGGTGTTTTTTCGATGGGGTCCTTTGGGGTCTTCCACGTCTCCTCCTAAACCACTAGACCGATTTTAACCAAACTTGGCACAAATATTTTACGCAACGGGAGAACCAACATAGGATAGGTGTTTTTTTCGACGGGGTCCATTGGGGTCTTCCACATCTCCTCCTAAACCACTGGACCGATTTCAACCAAACTTGGCACAAATATTTTACACAACGGGAGAACCAACATAGGATATGTGTTTTTTCGATATGATCCTTCGGGGGGTCCTTTTGGGGTCTTTCACATCTCCTCCTAAATCACTGGACCGATTTCAACCAAACTTGGCACAAATATTTTACGCAAAGGGAGAACCAACATAGGATAGGTGTTTTTTCAATGGGGTTCTTTTGTGGGTTCTTTGGGGTCTTCCACATCTCCTCCTAAACCACTGGACTGATTTCAACCAAACTTGGCACAAATATTTTACGCAACGGGAGAACCAACATAGGATATGTGTTTTTTCGATATGATACTTCGGGGGTCCTTTGGGGTCTTCCACATCTCCTCCTAAACCACTGGACCGATTTCAACCAAACTTGGCACAAAATATTTTACGCAAAGGGAGAACCAACATAGGATAGGTGTTTTTTCGATGGGGTTCTTTTGGGGGTTCTTTGGGGTCTTCCACATCTCCTCCTAAACCACTGGACCGATTTCAACCAAACTTGGCACAAATATTTTACGCAACGGGAGAACCAACATAGGACAGGTGTTTTTTTTCGATACGATCCTCTGGGGGGTCCTTTGGAGTCTTAAGAAACTAACTTATTAGATCTGGTTACTATGGCAACCCAATGGAATAGATTCTGTTCTAAATATATTATCGCATTAAATTGAAGACCACGCGAACGAAGTCTTTATATATTATATATATACAAACACTTTCTTTCTTTGAGTGGCATTGCAACGCATGCCGGGTACTCGCTAGTGTTTATATACAAAACAATAATTTTCATTTAAAAAAACATACCTATATCAAACATATATATCCTATACCTATGACAAAAATCCATTTAGCCTATACTGGTTTTGACAAAAATGTCTGTTGTAACATTAATTATAATTATTGTAAAATAAATTAGATACTCAGGTAAATACATTTTCATCACTGTTGAACAAAAAAAGAATGGCTGTTTCAAATTACATAAAACAGTCATAATATTCTTGCAAGTAACCATAACTAGATTACTTACCATATTACATAATATTTACACCAAAACTAAACCAAACCCCTTGAAATGGTAGTAAAGAACTTCTTGGAACAATGCAGTTTTCTGTCTATAAATAATCCACTAATTTTTACATTAACTCTTTCTGTCTATTAGTTTTCAGAATACAATTTTGTTACAAGAACACTGCAAAATTACTTCATGTTTCAGACCTTGTAGTTTTAGAGTAAGGGTCATTCCACATCAAATCAACCAATGGTCTGAACCTCACCATCTCAGATAATTATAATTTTTTGTGTATTTGTTCTTATGGTCAAAACTAATAAAAATACAAAGTTTTAGATTTTTTGGGCTTCTAATATTTATGTTATTGATTTTCAAAAAATCGAAAATCGCATAAATTTGACCGTGTTTTGAAATCTTTAAACGGCTACAGTTTAAAAAGATTTGACATAGAGGGCTGGGACTTGTACCATTTTATTCTGCTTTAATTTGATATAAAACACAACCATATTGGTAAAAATAATTTTTTCCCAAAAATTTTCAAAAAACTAACAAATTTTCAAAAACGTATTTTTTTTTGGAAAAAAATTTTGTTTATACACTTATAAGGCACATATATGCCAAATTTCAGGATGGGATGGCAATGGGATCATATTTAAATAAAATATTTTGTAACTGTGTATCCCTAAAAAAAGACATTTATTGATAGAATCACGCTCTTCCTGAGGATCTGAAATCAAAATATAAACCAATAAAGATTACTGACTTCCTCTCAGGGTAAGGGTAAAAATACAAGTTTATTTTAAAAAATTTGTAAAATCACTTCACTTACCAGAAACTATTTTTTTAAATATTTCTTAAATGCCTATTTTAAGTTCTCAGTTCCTTTTGAGAAACCTTTCTAGTGTCTTTGTAGATAGCATATTTTCTTCTTTGGTTAACGTATACACTCTCCCTGTATATGGAGTAAATAGTTCTACTTTCTGAAGTAATGTTTCACCTGGTACAGTTAAAATGTCACTCGGTTGAGGGTAGAAAAATGAAGCAGCAGGTCCTTTTGGGTGTAAAAAACTAACTTCAAACTCACAGGTGTTGCCGTTCTTCTTTAGGATACATGCAAGCCACCAGGACTGATCATAGGCAATAGTTACAAAGCCTGATTTAATGTTTAGTATATCTGTCGTTGTTAAAAAGTCAAATGCCGTTACGGTGTTAGTAAACTGGTCTGAACAGGATTGGTAATATTTAACATTGATTTTATTTTCGGAGATTGTACTGTAGGAATGGAACTTTTGGGTTCCAACAATTGGTATCGATACACTAAAGCGCAATGCAAGTTTCTTTTCCATATCTTGATATTCTTTTGTAAAGCAGTACACAAAATCTATTCCAGATATTTTATCAATAGCAAATTCATACAACTGCAGTGGTGTGACTATCTGGCTATTGTAAGGTCTTTGCAGACTGGCTTTAGCAGCAAGCCGGTTAACAGTGCCACCAAGTCCATCACATGCACTTTTTCTGTGTGACGTTGCGAAAAACTGCCATTCTGCTTCGATTCCAAAATCTGTTTTGTGAAGACACAGATTGTGAAAGTTTTTCTTGTTTTTGTACTGAGCTGAACTACCATCGGAGAAGTATGTAATTTTCTTTATTTCAAATGGTATTAGTTTCTTTCAATAGAGAAATCAACTCATTCTGGAATACATGAAACACCACAGTATTATGTTCCAGGCAGTCAGAGATAAAAACATACTGTAAATGTTTAATTTTGTCTTCCCACTTGTAATACACAATAAAAGGATGCAGAGTAGCTTGGTTAGTTGTCCAATGAAATGATTGAACTTCATCTTGGAGTATAAATGAGTAATTTTCAGCAAAATCACAATTAATAACTAGTTCACCTGGTGCTAAGTTTTCTTTCTTTCCTGAGTAGCATTCTTTTTTGCCTGTTTGCAACGAATGAATGAGTTTTAAAAGCATTTCCAGAAATTCTTCAACAAAGTCATCACTGTTTTTTGTTATAGATTCCATTCTACACCTATCAACAGTTATCCACTGCTTATACGTCACTTCATCAATAAGCTCGTCTTCAAATTTATTTAACAAGGCTTCACGTAATTGTTTAATACCAGGACATTCCTTACATTCATCCCTGTAACAATTTGGTGAGGGTGGATTGCACATTATTTTGTGTTACCAGTATTAAACACACGAAATATACATACCTGAACTTGTATACTTTTCATTCTGAGACATAAATACTATATCTTTTCATATTTAAAATATAATTGCTCTTAATTATATTGATTTTTAGAATTTACAAACTTTCTTCAATATTTTTATGAGAATGGTCACAAGTTATATTTTTATTTCATGGTTACAAATTGGTAAGATGAAACTAAAAAATAATCTAATACTTTACAATATTGTAAAGTGTCAGGTTACTTTAATTGGTTTATATTTTGATTTCAGATCCTCAGGAAGAGCGTGATTCTATCAATAAATGTCTTTTTTTAGGGATTCACAGTTACAAAAAATTTTATTTAAACATGATCCCATTGCCATCCCATCCTGAAATTTGGCATATATGTGCCTTATAAGTGTATAAACAAAATAATTTTTTCCAAAAAAAAAAAGTTTGAAAATTTGATAGTTTTTTGAAAATTTTTGGGAAAAAATTATTTTTACCAATATGGTTGTTTTATATCAAATTAAAGCATAATAAAATGGTACAAGTCCCAGCCCTCTATGTCAAATACTTTTTAAACTGTAGCCGTTTAAAGATTTCAAAACACGGTCAAATTTATGTGATTTTCGATGTTTTGAAAATCAATAACATAAATATTAGAAGCCCAAAAAATCTAAAAGTTTGTATTTTTATTAGTTTTGACCATAAGAATACATAAACAAAAAATTAGGACATTTTGAAACCTTAAGGTCCAAAATTATTTTTTTATTGGTTGATTTGATGTGGAATGACCCGTAAGTACAAATACGACTTGTTACTACTTAATAATTCTGTAGCTTAATCCAACGAAAATGTAGGTGACATTAAATCATCATTCAGTTACTTTGCAAAACAAATACCGTGTACATTTTCTTTACACTTTGTAATTCTTAATTTAATTAAATTAGGCCTATATGTTATAATTTTATTAAATCATATCTCTTATAATTTTACAGTCCAACATAACTTCTTACATACTTTTATTATTTTCTGTTGTAATCAATTACTAGATGACCTGCTCCAGCCTAACGTACTTTACCACCGTTTACTTTGGCTTCATAAATTAACTTTTGTTTCTGACATGGGTCATCGTGATCTTAAATCGAATAACAAAATTGCAAGTTCAATAAAATCAATATTCCACTGTCCCAAAGCAGGTCCAAATTCTGTCTTCACTCTTTGAAATCAGTTTTTTCATTTAAGTGCATGTGTGTGTTCTGCTGGATGTGTGGGGGGCATATCTTCAAAGTAAAATGCCACTTCAAAAAGTGGTTCTAAAAAGTATTTGTAACTATGTAAGCTTACCCATTCTGTTTTAAACTGTGATTTTCTTTGCACATACTGTAACAAAATAGTTCAACAGGTCGTATTACATGCAATTATGAAACAATCCCACAAATAAATGTTTTTAACTTTGATTTTCTTAGTTGACATTATATATACAGTATTCATTCAACAACTATGAATGTTGTTACGCGCCGAAGTATACAATTACAATTTTATAAGATTAAAACACACCACAGATATTAAATAAAACTTTCCTACCCTACCTTTCTTTCCTGGAAGGAGTTCACCATTTGATTCGTAAAATTCTCTTATATCTACCATGGCTTTCCCTCGAAATTTTCTAACTTTTACAAATCGCATTCCCTCTAGATGCCATGATTCGATATCGCTAGAATTTCCAGAATTGTCTACTTTCATCTTCTTTTTGAGACTCACCTGTTAAACAATTATTATTTCACAATTTATAACAATTGATTTACAGAACTTGTTTTTAAAAGAAAATAATATTCTACACAAAAATTATTCATTTTGTCATGGTACTTCATAGTACAATGTGCAAATCAAAATTTGAGACAATACCACAAAGTTTAATATCACAAGTAACCATTTTAAATTTATCTTACATCTTCTGGTTCTGGACCAGAGTCTGACGTGTCTGAGTCCTTAGCGACCCTCTTCTTTACTTTTTCTTTCGGCATTCTGAATTTTTATTGTACGCACTTCAATCACAAAACTTTTATAAAACGCAATTTATAGGCCAATAACGTTCTCTCGATCGCGGCACACAATCGATGACTATCGATTAGGAAATCAGGATAGCCAACACACGCTTTTGATGTGTAAAATATTGTATATTGTATATACAATAAAATATTGTACTGGTATATTGTTTATTAAAAATTAGTATATTATTAAAAAATTATGCTGCTAACAGTGTAATAAACCTTGAAGTGATCTACCGAATCCAGATCTACCCATTGTAATCATAAATAAGCTCTCGACTCTCGACGTGTAAAGAATGTTTTATACGGTTTCAGTTTTTAATGGTTGACATTTTTTATTCAGACATTATGCATCTCATCAACTCGTATTCTTAGTAATGTTAGGAAACAGAAATGGTGTACTGCGAATGTGAATCTGAACCTGGCTGTGCTGTCAGTATCAGGGATTCACAAAAGGTAGTCAGGAAAAGTTCGAGAATTTGATTGTAGAAGGAAACTACATGTGTTGTAGCGTAGTTGAACCGCGTTCTTACTGCAACGACTAGACCCGATTAAGTGTAAACCATATGCCATTAATGCCATATGTTCTTTGCTAAGATTTTATGGCCCGTATTTAAAATATTTCGATATATCGGTAAATTATATATCGATATAACCAGTAGATTTTTACCGGCTATATTCTAGTTACATTGGTATCAACATCAGCGGGGCGTATCAACGAGTACGAATACGAATGTAAACGATGATGCGGATGATGTACATACGTGTTTATTCCATTGATAAAGTTCGTTGATATTTATATGTTACATTGCGATGAAATAGTTCGTACTATGAGATTATGAATAATTGATGAATTTTCTGTTTTATGTATAACATAGTGATCTGCGTCTAACATTTCGATGCTGCCATTAAGACGCAGAAGTGGTTACAGTCAAGTGATAAAACTGTTTTGATACATTGAGGTTAGGAAATGTAATACTGAAGTTTTCACCAGAATTAATCGGAAGAAACGTACACAATGGCAGCATTATTAAAGAAACGTGCACTCGCAGAATATAGTAGCCAAGTCGTTGAGGTAAATTTATGAAAATAAATTTTACGGTATTGAATCTCGTTTTCCGTCAACTTCTTATTGTTAACTAATTTTCTTGTTTTATTTAACAATTGATAACACGTGATTTTAAATTATAGGAGGTTACATGTTACTTTGTAGCATAAAGCAGTTGATGTTATTAGTAAAATGTAATCGAAAATGTGTATGTAGACCAGAAACTGTCACCATAACTTTTTAACGTTTTTGATACTTTGGTAAACGGAGCAACAGGCATTAACAGTGGGTAGGAGAGCTTGTGTAGCCGATTAAATTTTTTACTGTAGAATGTAATCAGTCTGTTTATTATCTTCAACAGATATTTAAGCTGCTTATTGAATATGCTCGGTGTATTCTTGTTATTATTTATTATTATTATTATTATTAATGAATTTTTGAGAATTGAAAAGTTATATAGAATTGTCTCTGTAGTTTGACTGTATTTTATCTTAGCACTATGTGGACAGTTGAGATCTCGTTTTTTGCTCTACTGCCCAACAGTTCAACAAGTTATAATTTAGTGCTGACAAGGTGGTGGTAGTTATGTTCTTTAATAAAATGATTAACTGAAATTATAGTCGTTTTAACTTTTAGGATGTTATTTACTGTTGGATAACTAGATCAAAGTGTAGATTAAAGTACTGTTAAGCTTGATGCTTGGTTTTTTTTTAACGTGTATGGGATAGCTATAAAAGTAACTGGACTGATGTTTTAAAATTTTGAATTTTACAATGTTACACTTACATAATGTTATTGTTCTCCAAGTATATTACACTGTAATTTTACAGTTATAGTTGTAACTGAAAGTTATACCTGTTTGTGTACAGAGGTGTGCAAATTATTGTACTCAAACAAGGAATTAAAACAAACCTACATTTTTTTAATAAATCTGTTTTATTCATTTGTTTTTGACCTCTATTAACATTTAGCATTATATTCGTTGTCGTTTGTAATAATTGTGCTGTGGTTTAGTAAGAGTTTCAGATTTTTTCTTGAAGTCTTCAGCCTTGTGCCACATTGATTTAAGTTCAGATACTAGGTGTGTCTTGGTGGAGATGGTCTTATTCTTGATTGTTTCTTAACAATTGCCAAAGGTTCTCTGTACAATCTGTATGCATGCTATTACCTGGCCGAGGAAGGATACTGATATTATTTCCTGCCAGAAAAATTATGGCTGATTAGGTTTGTGACAAGGTACCACATCTTGCTTGAAACAGTCTCCAATATGGGACCAGTCTTTAAATTGCAGAGAAAGTGGGTTTTAAGGGCTTTTCTATACTGGCCCAGCTTCATAATCTCTTATATACATATAATTTCCTAGTTCCTTTAGAAGAGATGCAGCTCCAAATCATTGAGGTTGAATGTTTTACTGTATGTGCAATATACTGACAGTCAAACGCCTTATCTTTTAATGAGCATATGTATTAACTACCCTCATTGCCTGTTTATTATATGGATTTATCAGAAAATACAAAAGAATAAAGAAAAAGCTACATTTATCTTTTTTTAATCGAGTCTAAATTACTAGCATGTCGTTAGTTTCTCTCATTTGTTCTATAAGAATTATGACAAATATATGGTTAGACTAGGGCCTTGATTATTTACATTCTGATTAAAATATTACGATACATTTACATTGCTCTAGTCATGTTTAGTCTTTTCTATAATTTTTTTAGCCAAATCGGTCTTATTAGCCACTACAGGCATAATTTTGGCTTTTTTATATGAAGTGTGAATGAGAGACTAGCAATACAAAGTTGTCTTGGGAAAACAGTCGATAATATTTCCATGCCATATAATTTTATAGTTAGAAATGTCTTTTCTGTTTGCCATATGTTTTATGTTTGATATATCATGGTTTTTGTTTTATTAATCATCCAACTGAAGCTTTTACTTAGTTATAGGTCTGCTAACATTCTCAGAACCTCACTTTTTCAGAAATACATCATCGAGATCATTAATGTTTTAATAATGGAGGGAGAATATTTTTTATTAACTCGAAAGAGTTTAAGTATTTCTAAAAATGCGTAAATTTATCACGATTTATATAATATAACATAAAACAAGTAGGCCTACATTAAAATAGTGAGTAGTGCATAAATACAATAAACAGTACAGATGATGTAAAAGTTTGTATTAACACAGCTGGCACATTCGAGGGAGTTTTTAAAAAATGAAAATTTCTCAACTGAATTTGTTAGATAGAAGACCAGTGCCCATAGGTAGGCCTAATAAGTGAAAAAAACCTGATAGCATTGCAAACAATCCTACAATGTTAATTTAGAACAAATTGTTGTATGGAAACTACAAAAAATGTAAAAAAATAGGTGATGAGTCTAATAATTTGCACACCTCTGTACTTCCTGTCTTGAGCCGTACACTGCTCCATGTAAATTTCCACTGTTTGAAACAATGCTACACGTTAGTTTGTGATACCTTCTTCATGAGTTCCATTGTGTTTGCCTTCACTGCATCTATGGACTAAAAGAACTGAGTTTCATTTGGTCAGCACCAAGCAATAATAGCTGGGCACATTCTCTAACTTCACATCAATTGTGAGTCACTGAGGAGTTAAAAAAGTTTAGAATGTGGTGTTTTATTTAAACAATCTTCACGTTACTAATCAGTAGAAAAAGTGAGGTCAATTTGTATACTGGAGTAGTTTAATTAATGTTTATGTATTGTATGTTTGTGTCTGTATAGGAACCTCCCATTAAAACATTTAAGAAGTTTCGTCTGGTCAAAAAGCAATGGACTGATAATTCAGCATCAGTATATATTGGTCTGTTAGATAAATGCAAATCAAACAATGAGTCTCTTCAATTATTAGTACGGATTTCAGATTCATTACATCTACAGGTAATTTTATATTCTACATTTAATGCGCAGAGAACTTGTGTGGTGTAGTTTGTAATGTTTATAAAATTAATTCACCTGGACAATGCGTGCGCGCGCGCACACACACACACACACACACACACACACACACACACACACACAGCTTTACATATTTATTATTAAAAGCAGTGACACAGTTTTACAAATAACATATTTTAATCAGATATTTTCAGTGCATAGAAGTGTAGAATGTAAATAGTGGAGGGCTACTTGCTGAGTCAGTTAAGTATGTTATTATGCAATTAATTTGTGTTTATGCCAATTCATGGCATATGGTAACACTGATATGCTGCAGTCCCGTACCGTGGTCAGCTGCCAGCAACACGTTCCCTGTGAAATGTGGTTTTGGAATGACGCTTTGTAGTGTGTTACGGGTCACACTGACCAGAAAGTACTTGCTGCCACTATGTGTTACAGGTTAATTTTGTGTCCCGTAGTCACTGTCTCGTGTTTACGACTGTATTTCCTTGGAGACTCGCACTTACCTTTGTTCACTGATACCATTTGTTAGACACCTCTTATACTTCTGTAAGCTGCTGTCGCCTGTAGATTCATGCATTTTTATGGCTTTTAGCTTCAGTTATTTTTGCACTCCTTTCTGATTTATGCTTGTCACTTCAATTCAGTTTTATTAAAGTTTTTAATTTACATGTATTGGTTAATGCTTTAATCTAATATTTAATTGTAACATCAGTAATGTATACTGTTTTATTTACTAAAAAATCAGTGTGTGTGTGTTTTTTCATGTTTGCCTTTAAACAATAAGCAGTGGATGCTGCCCAATACCTTTACACAATATCAGTAACATACAAGTCTATTGACAACAAATTGATTTACATTGTGTTACAAAAAAAGAAATATTTCCTCTTTCTCACAATTAATGTTTCCTTTCAGTACACGGAGATAATTTTCAACACGTTTCCTTTTTTTGGTTTTCGAATGTTGCCGCATTCACTTTGTTGTGCAAAAAGAAAGTGTTCACTTTGTTGTGGAATGTGTATGACTGCAGGTCATTCCATGTAAAATCAACCACACCATGACACCCATGACCTCAGATTTTGATGAAACTTGGCATGTTTGTTCCTTTCATAGACATGAGTAACCATACAAAATTTTATTGCTGTATCTCAAACGGTGTAGTTTTTACAGCCTGTTAAAGTTTTTGAAATTTTGAGGTTTTATAGATCGGATGGAGGAAGCTAAATTTGTTTTCTGATGGAAAACAAATTATATCTTACTTGTTTACCAACCAATGTTGATGAAATTTTTTATGAGTATACTTTAATATGTAAGGAATCCAGAAAAAAATAAATTACAACAACAACAAAAAATCCTAAAATGTTACTTAGAAAATTTTTAAATAAAATACGGTGTTCTACGCTAAGTGGAATATCTTCGAAAGGGAAAAGGATAATCAAAAAATTTTTTTAGATTTTTGTTTTACAATATATACTCTAAAATAAAAAAATAAAACTTTTGGTTTTTTCACTCCATATTTTTTTACTTCATACATAAAAATAATTTTAAAAATTCATTTGTTTGCCCACAGTTTATTAAATTAAAATTTATGAAGAAACAGGATTTTAAAACAAATAAATAATAAAGTAAAAATTATAATTACAGAGTTAGGCATATATTTACAATGTAAATTTACAACTTTTTCCCACGTCTAGGATCTGGTTCTGCTAAAAACCCCTTGTCTTTGAACAGTTTTTGAGCCTTACGAATAGAATAATCAGATGCGTTAAAAGTCTCTTTTATTTTTCTTCTAGACCACATTAGTGAAGCTGGAATTGTCAGCATTTGAATCTGTTTGTTTCTTGATGCACAACTTAATTCATTTTTAATTATATCTACGAGCTTGTCCAGATCTTCAGATTTTTGCATCAAATTTTTTTCCTTAAAGTAATTTTTCTCCTCTGGCAAATCAACTTGAAGAACAATCTGAATTTTTTTTTTTACATTTTCATATACTCTTTGTAGTTTTTCTTTACTGTAAGTGGATGTGCTATGTTCACCAAGTGCATGTAATTTCATTGGGGAACATCCGATTTCATGGAATGAAGAATTTAGTTCATCAATCGCAATTTTTTTTTGTAATTGGAGTAGTTTATCAGGAGTTAATCCCACATCATCAACTTCCTCATCTTGGGCATTTAAGCTACTTTCATCATTACGTTCATCATTACTCTCATCAATTTGTTTGATTTTAAGTAGATTATTCCTGCAAGATGCACAAAGCTTTTGTCCTGGTTTCACTTTGTAGCCCTTTGATAAAATTATCCTCCTACTCTGTTCTACAGTTACAACACAAAGTGTTTTTTTAATTGGAGATTTATGTTTTTTCAAAGGGTCACAACATACCTTTTGTAAAAATTCATACTTTTTCAAAAACACACTTTGATGATGAAGACAAATGGTTTTTAACTCATAACTTGAATCCGTTCTCAATTTTAAAAGAGTTATATCACTTTCAGACAGTCTTTCAATAGTTTGTATGGCTTTTTTCTCGACATAGCTTAACAAATGACAATCACTGTTAGTAACTTCCCCCACACTGCATTTCTCCTCCATTTTTCCACCATTCAAAAAATATTGATTAACAATAAATTCTTTTTAAAATAACATTAATATTAGCTACTAATCAAAATTCCACACACTTAGTTGTTATCCAAACAGTTACAGTACAAAAAATCCAACACAGTTTGAACTACTGAACAGTAAAAAACTGAAACAGATAAAAAAACTGTAAAACAACCACTAATCATGCATGTTACACTGGCAACAGACTGTGACTGACTGACCAGTGGATGCCAGGTTCTGTCTGCTGAGCAGGCTCACTTGTTTAGACATGAAAGTTTCATGTCCAAACAAGTGTACTTGATCAGTAAACAGAGCACCACTAAATGGTCTTGTTACAGATTGAATGGTTTGTTTGCTTATAATAAGTTTTCTTGAAATAAAAGTTGCTAGTGAGTTGACTAGAGTTTAGAACAACTAGTTTTTAAAACTAAACTAAATCGTAATGTAATTTTCTATTAATTAATTAAGGATATTTTTTAAATTAATAGTGTTTTCTGTACAGGCCTAATTAACATTATAAAACCAACAGTTTTATTTTTTTTCATTTTAGAGTATATATTGTAGAACAAAAATCTAAAAAAATTTTATGATTATCCTTTTCCCTTTTGAAGATATTCCACTTAGCGTGGAACTCCATACTTCATTTAAGAAATTTTCCATTGTAAATAAAATTGTACATTGTAAATATATGCCTAACTTTGTAATTATAATTTTTACTTTATTATTTATTTGTTTTAAAATCCTGTTTCTTCATAACTTTTAATTTAATAAACTGCGGGCAAACAAATGAATTTTAAAAATTATTTTTATCTATGAAGTAAAAAAATAATGAAGGAGTGAAAAAACCAACAGTTTTATTTTTTTTTTATTTTAGAGTATATATTGTAGAACAAAAATCTAAAAAAATTTTTTTGAACATCCTTTTCCCTTTTGAAGATATTCCACTTAGCGTGGAACTCTGTATTTCATTTAAAAATTTACTAAGTAACATTTTAGGATTTTTTCCTGACCATGTGTAGGTAGTTGGTGGTGTAATTTATTTTTTTCTGGATTCCTTATATATTGAAATATACTCATAAAATTTTCATCAACATTGGTTGGTAAACAAGGAAGATATAACTTATTTTCCATCAGAAAACAAATTTAGCTTCCTCCGTCCGATCTATAAAACTGCAAAATTCCAAAAACTTTAACAGGCTGTAAAACCTAAACCGTTTGAGATGCAGCAATAAAATTTGGTATGGTTACTCATGTCCATGAAAGGAACAAGCATGTCAAGTTTCATCAAAATATGAGATCATGGGTGTCAAATCATTTTTTTTTTTTTTGATTTGACATGAAATGACCCTGCAGTTATTAGACCCAAGTTCAAAATTGTCAAAAGGTTTTTCTTCATTATAGTTCGTTGTTTGCCTAGTTTTGTTTTTATAAAAAAAGTGACAAATTAATCTTCTCGTACTCAAGGCCTGATATGTCTGGCATTCAGAAAAGGAAATCGCTTTTAAAACTTATGACATTTAAAACTTTTAAAGATATAAGTTGATCATTATACTGAAAGATATAAAGACATGACCTTTATACTTAAAGATATTTATATAATGAGAGAGAAAGAAAATAATATTCAGAAACAAAAAGCAACCTGTTACCAACAAACATCTAGAGTAAGAATTTTATAGGAGACCATAACATGTAGCAGCTGCATATATGTTGCAAAGGCAGTCTCATTGTCACTACTTACAGATTGCCAGTGGTTTCTCCACTGTAGCTACTTGGCCAAAACAAATAATAAGAAACTTCAGCCTCTTGTGGAATGAGAGCTGCACTAAGATTAAGTAATATAAAATAATGAAACCCGTGTTCCACAAATTTTATAGATATGACCTTGGCACTGTGATGAAACTTAGAGATCATGGTACAATCGCCAACAGTTGGCTTCATCTTTCACTTCCTTTATCCTAATGCTGACTTATATAAACTTATATGAGATCTGAGATATGGGTTTCAAGCTTTGTTAGTTGTGAGGTTTTTAAAGAAAAACAACTGTATCTGTTTATTTTTGTTGCTAACAATTGTGTGTGTGTGTGTGTGTGTGTGTGCGCACACGCGTGCGTGTGTGTGATAATGTTGTATCATATGTGTATGTTGTAACACGACATAATGGGAGCCCTATCTTAAATAACAAAATAGTTTACTTAACCAGAGGTCAGAATGTTTAAACTCATATTCAACCAAGTAAAATAAAATAAACCATGGTTAATAAACCATTAACCATGTCATAAAATGTAAAAATAAAAGTACAATGCGAAAGTGCAATAAATAAATACAAAGTACTCCAAATTATAAAATATAACCTGTGAGAAGTGTGTTAGTGTGAGAAGTGTGTTAGTGTGAGAAGAGTGGGGAACAATGATAATCATTAATTAAGCAGAAAAGACGGTAAAGATTAATGATCCCTCCAATGACCCTAAGTGAAAACAAAACAAGCACTAAGCGAACAGAATGTCAGTGCAAAACAAGCAATTATATAAATACAATATTTGTCAGTGAAGTGTTAACCGTATTAGTTCATGTTATTTCTTTTTAAAGAGAAAACCGTAAATAGAGTTGACAGTAAGTTAGGGTAAAAGGTCTTATCTCAGAATGAGATATTAGTGAAGGCCTTGACAGTAGTTAATTGTATTCATTTTTTAATGTTAAAGACTATGTTTGTTATTGTTATTAAACCATTTTGTTAATTGTACTAAGCCTATAGGCAAAATAGGAAAATTGTGTTACCACAATACAATATTTATAAAGGGCCCATATAAACGATAATCTAATAGTCAGCTAGTAATGCTTGATAGACTTGATGGAATGGGAATATAGTACTCTAAGTAGTTTGTGTTATCCTATACTATTAAACGAGCAATAATTGTTTGTCTGTAAATATTTTTTCCGAAACGGCTCGAGGAATTTTCTCGGAAGTTGGTACTTAAGGGTATTTTGACACCAGGAATCGATTGGACTCGGTCTCATTTTCCGCAAAATTCGTCGGAAAGGGCCACATCTGAGGGCCTTTATTTTAAAATAGCGCGGGACCGATACCGCGTGACAATTAATTATTGCTAGGCAACTGTAATTTCTAACCAGCTTTCTTACCATGCAAATAAATAAATTACAGAAACCGTCGATAAATGCAAACAGCGCAGTATCGATATGTTTATATATGAAGAAGAATAAATAGCTGTTGCAATCAATGTAAATAAACAAAATAAGAGTTGAGACAAGCAATAATTGTCCGTCCGTCTATAAATTTTTTTCCCGTAACGGCTTGAGGAATTTTCCCGAAATTTTTACAGTACCAAAATTTCATTACATTATTATTCAAAAATGTTGTGTCTGTTTGTTTATTCAAAGGTTTATTTGAAAATTATAGGTGAGCTATTTCAGAAATTAATCGATTTGTGTGATCATTTTCTTTGTCTTTTACAGTGATTTTATTCCAATCAGTTATTTAGTGTTAGATCTGCTCAGTAAAATAAAAAAATAATTGCAATTTTTCTCTGCTCAGTGATCTATTTACAATAAAAAACCATTACAGTGTTTGTGCAAGTGCAAAGCGACTCAGATTCTTGCTCGGTTGGTAATTTATATAGTTTTTTAAGAAGGTAAGTGTCATCACCTTAGGTTACTATTCTGTGCACACCCACCAAGCATATTGGACACTGTGCAACATTATTTATACTTCCAGTCTTATGCTCAAGAGCTTTTAAATAATTTTGGCAGAAAAAATCAATTTGAAAATGTTATTTTTTAGATGCCTCGTGGACGACCTCCTAAACGGCGAATTTTTAATAACTTAAGGCTACCGCAACAAAGACAGCAAGAAAATGAGTTACCACAGCCTCTTCAGGAAATAACGAATGTCAGAGACGAACTTTCTGAAAATAATCCTATCAATGCTATTTATGAAAATCAGGCATCCACTTCAAGACCCCTTCCCCTTCCCGAAGTAACAAATGCCCGAAAACAAGTTCCTCAAAATAATACTAACAACGTCATTCATGAAAATCAGGCATCAACTTCTAGACCTGTGCGAAGTGCCAAGAATGATTGTGTGAATAGACTAAATGAAGTATTAAGGGAGATTAACGATTACCAGTCGCAAGAATTACGTGAGCAAATAAGGGAGATAAATAATAAACGCAGAAGATTGGCAGAATCAACAGAAGAGTGCGAACGACGGCAAGAAAACGATCGATTGCGAGCAAGTAAAAGGAGAGCTGAAGAGTCACCAGAGCAAAGAGCTCAACAGCCTCTAATCATTTGATTACGAGCAAGTCAAAGAAGAGCTGAAGAAAATGAAAAAAGATGTCAGCAGCGATTAGAGGAGCAACGTCGCCGGAATGAAAGACGTCGAAGAGCTCTGCTATTGAACCCTTTACGAACATACAAATTAGCTGTCACTTCTGATGTATCCAATCACACATTAGGAAATTTTAATGTTGCTTGCTTGCATTGTGGCGCTTTGCATTTTCCAGAAGAACGTGTTAGCAATCGAACCCATAGAAATTCTTTCGGAGACTGCTGTTTGCATGGCCGCATTGAGCTGCATCCAAATGAGTTGGTGCGACTATTTCTTCATTGTCATCTATTAACTGATGAATTTCATAAAAGAATACGTAATTTAAATGTATGTTTTGCAATGGCTTCATTCACCGTGGATGATAATCGAACCATAAACAATCGAGGAATTTATACGTTTATTGTAGCAGGGAATGTTTATCATAAAATTAACGTGGCTGCTCATCCAACTCAAAATTCACAAGGTGAGTTTGAACGACCTCGATATGGACAGATGTACTTCCTCGATAATGAAGATGCTGTCAATGAACGTGTCAACATTCCACTGAATAATGGAATTAGTGTCCCATTAACGAACCTGTTGGAAGGAATTATCCGCTCACAAAATCCATTTGTACAAGGTTTTATGATGATGCGAGAGGTTGAAGAAGAAGTGAACCAGCGTGCTGCTGAGGAAAGAACTGAACCACCTTACGTGAAACTTCTCTTTGCGTTGCCCGAGGGGTGCAGACCACAGAAGGTATAACATTCCATTCCAAAATGATGTTTGCGCCGTGGTCACTTTGAATGCCGATCAATGTTTCCAGATAATGAATTAGTTATTCGACAGAGAGGTAAATCCATTGTTACAATGAGGAACATTGACTAACGGGTTGAGCCATTCACTTACCCTCTATTTTATCCCAAAGGTACTTTTGGATATTCCATAGATCTACCATTAAGAACTCCGTATGCGAGTCGTCGTCACCTTACAAGACTTGAATTGGCTCAATATAGAATTGCTTTTCGGCCACAATTTGCTCAATTTCTTCCACTCGAGAATCCTGTAAGAAGTCCTGATCTGCGTCTCCTAAATTTTAACGCTCTACATTATGGTGGTAAACTTTTCCAACAGTACCTCGTTGATACTGCTATAAGAGTTATAAAAGATCGTAATGATTGGATTAAAGCTAATAAAAAAAAATATTCTTGCTGATAATTACGCTTCAGTTGCCAATTTCATAAACCAACTTGCTGAACAAAAAAATGCTACTGTTGGGGAAAAACTTATATTCATTTCCTGGATCTACAAGATATTATGCTGAACATTTTGAAGATGCTATGGCCTTAGTTCATCGTCTAGGATCGCCGGATTATTTCATTACGATGACATGCAATCCTGATTGGTCAGAAATTAAGGAAGCAGCAAGAATACAATTCCATGATCAAAGTCTTTTAAATCAACCAGGTCAAGATAGACCTGACCTCGTTGCAAGGGTCGCAAAAAAAAAACATGAACTAATTGATGATTTGGATAAAAAACAAATTTTTGGTAAAGTTGCAGCTTATGTGTACACTATAGAATTTCAAAAGCGAGGTCTTCCCCACATGCACTTGCTATTGATTATGTCTTCTCAAGACAAAATATATAACGTCGAGGAGCTTGATGACTTGATTTCTGCTGAAATTCCTGACGACGACACAATACTGCGAGATTTGATGATTAAATGGATGATACATAATCCGTGTGGAAAGCATAACCAAGAAGCTCCATGTATGATCAATAAAGATGGAAAAATGAAGTGTCGCTTCGGATTTCCAAAATCATTCAAAGACTTTACATCTTTAGTTGAAGATGAAAAAACCAATTATCGACGTCGTTATGATTCGAGAATGGATCCAAACAGTCCAGACTTTTCACATCATCATGCTGTTTATCGTAAGGATAGTCAAGGTAGACGAACAACAAGAGACAATCGCCATGTTGCTTCATATAATGCTTACCTTTTAAAAAAATTTAATTGCCATATTAATATAGAATATGTTGGTAGTATAAAAGCAGTTAAATATCTTTATAAATATGTTTACAAGGGACATGACTGTGCATTTGTCAAGGTAATTCAAGATCAACGAACATTAAATTACAATGAAGCAGAAACATATGTGCAAGGTCGATGCATCACACCTCCAGAGGCATGCTGGAGTCTCTTTGGCTATGAAATCCAGAAAAAAAATCACACTGTTCAACGTTTAGATATTCATCTACCTGGACAATATCGAATGGCAAATATTGAACAGACGCAGGAAGATTTAGCTGACGTAGGCCAAAGAGGTTCAACTTTAGAAGCTTACTTTAGACATAATTCACATTCGAAGCAGCAACAACAAAATCAAGTCCACAATGAAAATCAACAAGAAATACATTATTATTATTATTATTATTATTGGCAGATGCCAGAGCACTTTAGGTGGATAGGAAGTAACAGTGAATGGCAGCACAGGGTCAGGCGCCTTCGAGTTATTGGTAGAGTTCACAGCATAAACTTTGTTTCGCAACCAGAACTTTACCATCTACGGCTATTGGTCTACCACGTCAAGGATGCTACAAGCTTCGATGACCTTTTATTGGTAGAAGGAACAAGATACGCTACATATAAACAAGCCTGCCTAGCTAGAGGACTAACATATGATGATCAACAATGGGTCGAAGGTTTGAGAGAATCTGCCATGTCAAAAATGCCTTCAGTAATGAGAACACTATTCACACAAATTCTTATTCTTGGCGCTCCTGAAAATCCTAAGGCTTTATGGGATATGTTCAAAGAAGAATTGGCCGAAGACTTTATTAGAGAGGCCAGACGTAATAACACTTCTATTGAAGAAGCGATAAAAAGAGCTTATCGGATCATTGCTTACAAATTGAACACAGAAGCTACAGAAGGTCAAAATTTCTGCTTCTGGGTACAGAGATACAATATGGACGATATAGACCATTACAAAAATCAGTTGAACGAAGAAATAGTAAACGTTGATGAATATGCAGAATTGGGGAAAAGCATGTATCAACGTCTTCGAGGAGGACAATTAGAAATTGTGGATCGAATTTTAAGTGCTGCTGAAAGTTAATCTGAGCAAAGATGCTTTTTTATTGATGGACCTGGTGGTGTGGGAAAAACTTTTATTTATAAGACACTATTCCACATTTTTTCTAGAAGAAATTGTAATGTAAAGTGCATGGCGTTCACCGGAATTGCGTCTATCTTACTTCCTAATGGTTGAACATCCCACAAAACATTTGGACTTTTGTTAAGTTCCTTTAACTGCTGAATCTGTTTCAAATATAAAACCAGGGTCTTCGAAAGGCAGGGACTCGCTCAAGTTCAAGTTTTTTTAATGGATGAAGCACCCATGTTACCTAAGTATGGAATGCATAATATGAACCAATTGCTTCGTGCTCTGGGCAATCCACATTTACCATTTGGAGGAATAATTGTTGTTTGTGGAGGAGATTTTCGACAGTGCTTGCCTGTTCAACAACGTGCCAACAAAAGTGAACTGATAGATCTATGCATAAAAAGAAGTAACCTTTGGCAACATTTCCATCTCTTTTCTTTGACTGAAAATATGCGTACAGATCCAGAGCAAAGAGATTTTGCTGAATATTTGTTGAAGGTCGGGAACGGAGAGTTGCCTGTAAATAATATGGACGAAATTGAGCTACCAGTAGATATTCTTTCTAATGGAAATCTAATTGATGAAGTCTTTGGAAACTGTATTACTAATAATAGATTTCAAGATATGAAAGACAGAGCTATAATTGCTCCTTTGAACAGAGACGTAACAAAAATTAATGCTGAGATCATTGAAAAACTACCTGGAGATATCAAAATTTATCACAGCTACGACTCTGTAAAAGATCAACCAGAAGGAGCTCTTCAATTCACTTCAGATTTCCTTAATTCTGTTGACATAGCCGATTTACCGCCACATGAACTTAAGTTGAAAAAGGATACTATAATAGTGCTTTTACGAAACTTAGACATTACAGAAGGGCTTTGCAATGGAATTAGATTAAATATTACAGAGTTGTGCAATAACATTATCAAAGCTAAGATAATTACTGGAGAAAAATCGGGTCGAGAGGTACATATCCCAAGAATTACATTGGATTCTAACAAAGGTCAACTTGGCTGTACCATGCAAAGACATCAATTTCCCGTAAGACCGGCATTTTCTGTGACAGCTCACAAGGTCCAGGGTCAAACATTTGAGTACGTTGGTGTTGACTTACGAACACCAGTTTTTATGCATGGAATGTTATACGTCGCTTTTTCCCGAGTTAAAAGTAAAGGCAGTTTAAAAGTTCTTCTACCACAAGAAAATCCTTGACACACTCGTAATATAGTGTGGAAAGAAACATTGAATGATATTGATTCTAATAATAATGTACAGAATAATCTACAAATGGATACTGATGATGAACATCTCTTTTTGGACATTCCAGACAACTTGGATGATTTCAACATGACTTTTTTATAAAATATTGTACAAAATTAAATTTTTAAATATATTGCTATATATATATATTTTTTAAATATATTATGTTTGTTAACCTACATGATGAGTTATAAGATTACTATTTAAGTTTCCCAATTTCATAAAAATTCATTTACAATTTGTAAATTAATATTGTAAAATGCAAATCTGTTTTTGTTTTGTATTGTAAAAAGAAAAATGTAAAATCTTCTTAAAAAAATTATTTTTTATTTGAAACCGAGCTAAGCTCGGTCCCCCGGTACTTGTTTGTTAATCAATGAATGTAATCTTGGCCATGAAGGCTATACCTCAAGTCATATAATATATGACTTAATATATTATATTAAGAGATTTTGTTGTAATTTATAAATATTGTTAGGATATATGAAGGGTTAAAGCTCATGTAATAAGTGGTAAACAAATAAGATCAGGAAAAAGGGTCCAAAACAAACAAAATAATAAATTAAATTGTAATGATTGTCACCAATTCTACATCGGCCAGACGGGAAGATCTTTTTCCTCCAGATTTTCAGAACATTTAAAAGCCCTCACCACAAACTACATACATTCCACATTTGCCACACATTTACAAAACGAAAACCACAGTTACACAAACATAGAATACAACATGGAAATATTACACTACTTACCTAAAAGTAAAAAACTAAACACAGCTGAACAATTTGAAATATACAGATATCACGCACTACAACCAAACAACATATTAAATGAACAATTACATTATAGATCACATACACTATTCGATACACTGATCCCAACACACAATTTGAACCTCAGCGCCAATTCCCTCCCACCATCAACCCCCACCACACACACCCAAGTCCATAACCGTTATTCTGTAAAATGACATTCAGTATTTACACCCACTGAGGAAGAGGCACATCACCTCGAAACGTCTGGGGAAGTGATAAAGAAAGTAAGTTCATGTTGTGAAAGTTTATATATATAATAATAAAAAAAATAGATAATAATCAATGTAAAATTAGAACATGTTACTGAAATGAAATTCATGGCCTAGGCCAAAAATTCAATATAAAGGAAGTAATGTCAGAAATAAGTAAGTTAGCAAGTCAATGTAAGAAAAATAATTAGAAGGGACAAAATTCATGTGATAAAACTTAATGATTATAATGGTAAGAACACATATTAGATTAATTTAAGGAATTACAATATAATATAATAAATGTAACAGCAATGTAAGGGTCCATAATCAGAACTTTTGTAAAGGTGAAAAAACATCTTTTATAAAGGCCCACTTATATCAAATTAGGTATCAAAATGCCTGTCCTTTTAAAAGGAAGGACACCATGTAACTTAAATTTAACATGATCAAAGGTTAAGAAGGGAGTATTCTTTAACATAAAATGTAAGAATATTTGATTTTTGTAATACTAGTCATGTGACCCAGAGTTCACCGGTATTAACCAATAGGCCAGATATTCCTGGTCAGGACCGTTGACGACGCATAGAAAAATTATTATTCCATTGTTAACTTCAAGAGAAGGCAGATGGGCTCTGTATAGTAAAAGCCAATTCAATACCAAGCAATAAAATTTGGATGAGTCGAACCAATTAAATAATAAAAAAATGGAAATATAAAACCATAAGGAAGAAGAAAATATAAACAAATTATTGTAAACAGATGGAAGACTAAAAATAAGAAGAAAAATATGATTTAAAAGAGTGGAAGTAAAAACTGAATACCTCAATCTTGGTGAGATTTTATAACCTAACATTAAACGCATAACTACAACTACACCACATCCAGAACAATTTCACAGACACTATTAACTCAAACACCAGTGAGAACTAAAGAAAAAAACTAAACATAAACTCAGTGAACATGCAACAAATCATTTATTTCAAAAGAAACGAGCGAAGACATTTTTCATAGGAACTCTGCTGTTTAACTGGTGGCCATTTTGATCTCACACAGCTTGCGAAAGTGAAGCAAATTATTTGGCTTTACGCGGTAACCAAAACTTAATCTAATATTCATGTTTAATATGGTAACCAAATCACTTGTACGAATTAATAAATTAATTACCTTAATTATCCGCCGTGTGATTTCCTATGCTTCGTCTATGACGCGTTTCGGAGCATATACTCCATCATCAGATATTAAAAGTTAAAACAGTCACTCATACGAGATCGTTAAAAAGTTAAAATGTCAAGATATGCATATGAAACGTACGCGGATTTGGGTGCGCACCCGTATAGAGTAGCAGAATGAACTTGAACGGGTGCGCACCCAAATCCGCGTACGTTTCATATGCATATCTTGACATTTTAACTTTTTAACGATCTCGTATGAGTGACTGTTTTAACTTTTAATATCTGATGATGGAGTATATGCTCCGAAACGCGTCATAGACGAAGCATAGGAAATCACACGGCGGATAATTAAGGTAATTAATTTATTAAAACTTAATCCTTTATTATGTTAGTAAATAAGAATTTATTTCTAGATAACTGTAATGTATTGTACTTTGTTATTGCATTTCTGACTTCCCTAACAGTTTAAAAGAACCCAAGACCTGAGAAAACAATAATTATAAAAACTAAAATATTTCCCAATCGAGTTTAGTAAGAGAGTCGACCCGGCCTTAGTATAGTTCGACATTCAAGTCGACTAACTGACCCTGGATAAACAAATGATAATAAATACAATTGATTGAAATAAAAGGAGTTGTTATTTGTAAAATAACATCAAATTAAGAAATTTTATAGGTAACAGTGAAGAGTGGGGATATACGGGTGAACAGAACTTCATAGCCAGCAAGTGAGAGACGACTAACCTGCAACAAGCCGATCGAGGTCAAAATCGATCGTAAACATAAACAAACATTATGGACAATACTTGAAGAGAAGCACAGTCTCTCCTCTCCTCTCTCTTTACTTGAGATTTCATAATAGGCAACAACTGCGATTGATTTTCAGAATTCTATAATATAAAAACATAATTAAATATCGACAACTCAAATAAAAGATTTTTTTTTATTTCTGCAAGAACAGACGCATCTCTCACACTACTCTCTACTCGATAAGAAATACGTAACGTTTCAGAATGGCGCCCAACTGGTAGGGCTGAAATTAGGCAAAACTACTAACCGAAACACAACTAGTAAAATAATGATTGACCTAATTTTAGCTGGCAACTGCTAGAATACTCAAAAATGCGATGACGAGAAACTTCTCGGAAGAGAGGACAAAAGCAAGAGACAGAAGAAGATAGGTATGAACAAGAAGAAAAAGCAGTCCAAGACAGCATTAAAGAGAGTACTAAAGAAGATTTAAAACAAATTAATAAAAAATTTGACAGGAATGAGAAGAGTTGAAGACAAATCAAGGAAGATAATAAACAATGAAATGAAAAAATAGACAGTATGAAGGAAGAAATAAATGAAAATTGAAGGAGACAAAACGAGGTTTTGAGTGAAAACTTAATGAAACAAATGAACGAAAAGTTTGACCGGAGTGATGAGAGTTTAAAACAAATGTAAGAAGATAATAGGCAAACAACTGAACAATTAGAAACCAAAATAGACAGTATTAACAGAAATACTGATGAAAATAAACAAATGAATGAAAAATTAGAAAATAAAATGGACAGTATTAAGGAAAGTACTAGTGAAACCTTAAGGCAAACTAAAAATGAAAATAATAAATAACAAATGAAGGAAGATTTCAGATAAATAAATGAAGAGGACTTAAAACAGGTACATGAGAAAATTGAAAATTTGTCAACAAGACAATTAGCCAAAAGGTAGATAAAAACAATGAAGAAAGAAAACAAGAAATAGCCGAAACAAATGAAAAGGTCGAACGAACTAATGAAACCGTTATACAGGTCAGGGTAGAATTAGATGCCAGAATAGACCAGGTAGAAAATAATAACCAAGTTAGAGTAACTGAAATACGGCAAGAAACGCAGAAAAAATTGGAAGTAATACAAGGCAACATATCCGGAAAGATGGAACAAATTAACAATGGAATGGATAAAGTAAAAAACCAAGTGGTTCATAACAAAGAGAACATTGAGAATGTACAGCAGAAAGAACTAGTTAATCTAAAGGAACAAATCGAGAGTTTATTGAATAGACCAATGTATCTTACTAACCACACAGCACCTGACCACAAGGAAAAATCAACTTTAGAAATTATAGAGGAAACCCCATTGAATTTTTGGAACGGATAGACGAATGGTTCAGTGGAATTAAGGAAAACCGCTGGAATATAATTAAAAATTTATTAGATGACTGCTTTAAAAGTATAAACGATAATTGGTGGTCTGTGGTCCGTAATGAAATACACTCATACGAAGAATTTAAACAGGTATTTAGGTCCAAATACTGGTTGGATTCAGTACAAAACATAATCCGGGACAATCTCAGTAATGGGAAGTTCGACACCACCCGAGGTCAATCCCTAACTGCTTACGTCCTTAGAAAAGTGTGCCTGGCATGCAACCTAGAGCCACGCATTCCAGAGGAATGTTTAGTGACCAAGTTAACGTATCATTTTGAGGAGGGGATAGTTCAGGCTAGACTTTTGTGGGCAAGTGAAAACCATAGGAGGCATGGAAGCGCTGCTAGGAAGTTATGAAACGGAGGATTATTATCGTAGATCCAGGAGATCATATGACCAGCCGAACATCAATAGAGAAGACCAAAATAGGGACCAGCGTCAGGGAATAAACCACGTACGCACCAATAACTCCAATAATTATAATAGAAATAATAATAGTAACCATAATAATAATAACCACCACAATAATAATTACAATCATCAGAACCACCATTATAACAATAATAATAACATATAGAACAGGAAGAAGAAGTTTTGACAATGGGAGAGAGTACTGGAGCAATAACAGAAGTAATGAAGATAGAAATTATCAACCCAGAAATAGAAGCATAGAGAATGATCCGTCTAGAAACTAAGAAGAAAGTAGAGAATTTAGACCAGACGTTAGAAATCCAGAAGACACTGCACGAGATGACCAACCGAGAGATAACCGACAACTGGTGAATTATGTAAGGGCAAATAATAATACTCATAATAAAATGATAGATTCAGAGGTCAAAGGAGTAGAAACCGCGAAGAAAATAGAAGAAGTAATTATGACCAGATCAAGACACATCTTGGAGGGGGGCAGGAAATGAATTAAACTAACCACAATACCAGGAATGATATTGTAAGAAGTGGGAATAACGAAGACGACAGGAGAAGGGGTGAATATGATTATATACCGTTCAGCGACGATCCCATAGGGAATTTTGTAGCCGTTTACAACCAACGGAATCCACCGGAGAGTCATATTAGCGGATCACCCCGGGTTGTGGCAGACACTAACCAGTAATTTGGCAACGGATAAACTTAGAATGAACATCATCGGAAAAGGGACCGACCAAGCAAACCATTAACAAAAAAGGAAAAATAATATTAATTAAGAAAAAACAATATAATTGAAAATATAAAGAACACTAACAAAGACTTAAGAGAAACTATTAATGAGACAAAACAATATAAATGAAGATTTAAAGAAACAAAGCCAAGACTGAAGAGAAACTAATAATAAACAAAATAACAAAACAAAATTTATAACCGCTGTAGTATAAGGGATATTGAAAGTTGTGATGATTAATACCCGGGCAAAGGTGTCGTTGATCAACCAAGTATAGTTAAATAAAGCAAAAGAAATATACAACAAGTATACCAACACTGATAATAAATAATATAAAGATAATAGCAGTTACTGGGAGGCAAAATAAAATAATGAGAAGTGTTGAGAAGGCAACAGGATTCCGAGGGTGTTCAAGGTAACTCAAGAGTTACCATTTTAAGAAATGACAGAGTGTAGAAAGCTACGGCACCACTCAGAAGTCACTATTATGGGCAGTGGCCAAAGAGCGCTGTACTATGCACTGGGGAATGGTCGGGTGAGGATAATAGGCCGCAAGTGTGCCACTCACAACCGATATGCATTCACCATGCCACATAAAGCTAGGGAGGAATTTATAACACCAATCGTGGAATCAACCTACATAGAAGGTAAAGAATGAAAAGAAAAAAACTCCCAAGAAATTCATTTAATTAAAGTCACCAGTACAAGTGAAGTAACTCCAGAATAAAAAAGTCAGTTGGTAACAATATATAGTAAATATAATATATTTTTAGATTTTGCCCGGAGAAGTAAACGATTTTATTTATGAGCTGTCATATCATGACACGATCAATTTTAAAAGAAAGTTTAGCACACCTCAATCCCTGAAACCAGCAACAATAGAAGAAATCCAGAATATGAAGGAGCAAGAAATAATTGAATAAAGTTCATCTCCATAAACCCGTCCAATTCCAGCAATACAAACAAAGATGGAGCAATAAATAGTAAAAAGATAAAAGGTACTATAATCAAACTGAAATTAAAAAATACTACGATTAAAAGTAGATGAGAATTTCCTTTTAGTGTTACAGTTTATTTTACCCAAACCCGGTTTAGACAAAATAAATATGTAACGTGACATAATAGGAGCCCTATCTTAAATAACAAAATAGTTTACTTAACCAGAGGTCAGAATGTTTAAATTCACATATTCAACCAAATAAAATAAAATAAACCATTTGTTTAAAACCAGTCATAAAATGTAAAAATAAAGTACAATGCAAAAGTGCAATAAATAAATACAAAGTACTCTAAATTATAAAATATAAACCTGTGAGAAGTGTGTTAGTGTGAGAAGAGTGGGGAACAATGATAATCATTAATTAAGCAGAAAAGATGGTAAAGGTTAATGACCCCTCCAATGACCCTAAGTGAAAACAAAATGAGCACTAGGCGAACAGAATGTCAGTGCAAAACAAGCAATTATATAAATACAATATTTGTCAGTGAAGTGTTAACCGTATTAGTTCATGTTATTTCTTTTTAAAGAGAAAACCGTAAATAGAGTTGACAGTAAGTTAGGGTAAAAGGTCTCATCTCAGAATGAGATATTAGTGAAGGCATTGACAGTAGTTAATTGTATTCATTTTTTAATGTTAAAGACTATGTTTGTTTGTACAATTACTAATATTTTCATTATTAAATCGTCACTTCGGGTCGTCAATTGTACAAGTACTTACCTTTTATAAATTTGAAATAGGTTTTGTTTATTTACTATGCATTTAGGCTCTGTAGACGCCATTTTGTTATCTGCCAACCTAAGATTTCACTCGCCAGGGTTCGAATCAGCGAACGGGAAAATCAGAACTGGTTATTTGAATAATAACGATCATTTTTTAGTTTACTAAGCAATTAAAATTTTATTGATTATTTTTGTTTTGTTTTATATCCCTTTCAATTCCCATAAATCTTAACAATTTTTTGCATATCAAAATGAAAATTATTCAGACAAAAACTTAATTTTTCTTATATATAACTTTATAGATAAAATAACATCTTTAAAACTACCATCAAAATTTAATTAACCCAAACCAGCGCTTCTTATTTTATCACTTTTATTATTTTTTCACGCTCGCATTCATACAAATGCCCCATGCCCATTTGAGGTCTCAATTTCATTTAATGGTAAATAGCGTACTCTAAAAGAACCGTACTCTAAAAGAACATAATTTTGAAGTTGATATACCACTCCAGTTACTGATCTGGCTTTACGAAAGAGTCCAATGTTCCGTAGTACCTTCCATCACTCCGCACATATTAGCCCCAAAGCAGAACAACGGGCGACAGTGCGACATCGTCGCAGAAAGGAAAAGAGGCCTGCAGAAAGATCGTCCACCGCGTTAACGAAAAACGCGTAAAAAATTTGCTGCAGTAAAATTTCCAAAAAAAATAAATTGTTGCATAAAAACAGATACGAATAAACGAATCAATTCAATAACAAAATCTATGTTTGTGACTCAATAATATACCGATAAATTTCAGATGAGAGGCCGAGCACTAAAGGTTACATGTAATCTATTGAAGTGAGAGCGCCAGCTGCAGCCGGCAGACTGAGTCACGCGGCCGCGCTCCGGTGTAGTAATTCACAATCTGAATAGTTGTGTATTTCTGGACTGATTTTCTATATCAACCTAAAATCAATATCCTATAATATCAATATATTTAAATGTAATTTACAAATTTATTCAAATAAATCCTGATAGACCTTATATTTCCGAAAACCTAAATCTAAAAATATCTCAATTTTTGTCTCCTGAAATTTTAAGGATTATTATTTTAATACTTATGTAGAACGGAGAGAGCCGTTGCATCAAACAATTTTAACTGCGTTACTACTGAAATGCTTGCAGAAAGTATTTGGTTTTCTTAAAATCCGTTGCAGAAAGATGAAAAACACTCTGCTTTTAGGCATATTAGTCGCACCATCTTTTATCTAAACTGTTACTTTAATTACTCACTGGATAATCAAGTTCCGATTTAAATTATACATTCGGTTTTAAAATCACATTTTGTTTGAGTTGCGGGCCCGCATTTTCATTCCGGAACTGTTCTTTACAACTGGCCGGTTTTAGAGTGTAATTGCGACTGAGGCGGATTTTACTGTGTTGAGTTCTTTGTTTTCTGCACACTGGGCAAGAAAGAATGTTTCGTACGTGCTTTTCAAGCTGTTCACAGTGTCACACCCATGCGCGCGTACGCGCGAATACGCCCCCCTCGCTGATAGCTTTCACATTCCCAGACTCGTTAATTGCTTTTGCTCAACAGCAACACGTACTTACGGCTTGGCTTTGTACCGCACTGACTGCAGTGTGTTAAAAAACTGTCCAGCGTTTATGATTCAAATGTTGTTCAGCTTGAGTGGCCATTACATTTTACAATTATTTAAGAAGAAATAAGCCCCAATAGTTTGTCCCGTTACAAAACCCCCTCAATGAGAGGATTTATGACGAAGCATAAAAACTCTCATTGACACTCTCATTCTTTCTAAAGGGATCAGTCGGGATATGTCGCCACAACCCCCTGTATTGTTTATATAAAAATATAGTTAACTCACCCTTAGTCCAGTGGCTGTGACCGCACCTGAATGACCTTACTGGACTTCTCTCTCGAGATCCCAACACCGCAAGGCCAGACAGACGCTTGACATTCCTGCTCTGACGCGCAGGCCAGCTCAGGACCGCCGCCACAGCATCAGCAGACACTGAAACATCAAATCAAAAATATCAAACAGTGGCCTTGTATAATACCACATTCCTAACTGATCTGTTTCCCCTTAGCTGTGCGCTGGTTTGCGTTAAGAAGCACTGGTTTTTCTTAATTCTTAACACATGTATATATGAATCCTTAAACTAACATGATACATTTATAAACTTCCTTAACATCATTCTCTATACCCTTCTCTTGTTAACTCTTTTTCCCAAAAATCAAAATTATTGCCCTGATTCCCATCAGAATTCAAATAAACATTTCCCTAAATATCACTATAATATTGACGACTCGGAACACAAAGTTTTTTTATAAGTAAAAACGTAAAGTTTTACCTTAAGCCGGTTTAGGCTGTAAGGTAAAACTTTACGTTTTTACTTATAAAAAAACTTTGTGTTCCGAGTCGTCAATATTATAGTGATATTTAGTTAAGTAACGGACACGTCATGGACAACGAAATCCAAGAAAAAACATTTCCCATTACAATATTACAAATACCTTCCATTACCCAAATTACATCTAAAATATTTAAATCCATTGTTAAAATTCTCTTAAACACATTATCAAAATTTAATAAAATACAATTCATCTATATCTCCCTTCTTCTATAATTCTTAAACATTCTTTTTTTTTTTTTAACAATTCAAAATCATTTAACATTTTATAAAATATTATTAACAGAAATTCTAGTTATCTGGCGCTGTTAATAATAAGCATCCCCTTTTCTTCTCCACATACACTATTGCCCCCCCGGACTGTTGCGTCCAGTTGCCTCCACAAGGACTGAGGCGGAAGGAGTAAGCACTTTTTTCTTTTCTCTCACTCCCATCCTTGCTTCAGCGTTACAAAAACTTCAGGGTAAGTACCCCTACTCATTATCTTAACATATGCCCCTAAGGTTTACCACCCCTATTTGGGTGAAAATAGCCTGTGTTCAAAATAAACTTAGATTCCCTTTTTGTTCCCCGTTAAATTTCTACGTTTGACCAATTTCAAAGGCAACCAACTGTGGTCAGTTTTACAATTTCTGCCCACAGCTGATTGTCATCCAAAACCACGATCTGGGTTGGCAAGGCCGAGATCGCCCGAAATGTAGGGAATCGCAATGGTTTGACACCTAGTGTCATAACTGCCCCCAAAATTGCCCTTTAACCTTGTATAGTAACGTAACATAACATAATAAACAAATAAACATTAACCGTGAACATTAACATTGCTACATTTACATTAAACAAACAATTCACCTTTAAATACTTTATATAGAAATTTATAAACATTGTTACTTGAATTTTCTATTAACTCTTTTATATCAACTTTTAATTACTCATTATTGTATCATTTAATTCTATAAAAATTCAAATTTATTATTAACATTCATGTTACACTATATTTCATTTCTTATTACCTTTCTACTATGAATTTTCTACTTAACCCTTCACATTTTGATCATTGATTAGTCTGGGTGACTCCTGTATTCACTATGATTTGACTTATCGAAATGGCATTAACATTTATAATCTTACTCCCTTTCTTCCTACTAACAATCGCTAACATAATACATAGGGTGACACCAATCTCTCAATAATAACCCCCTTCAACACTAATTCCACTTGACTCCTTCACCTCTTAAAATAAAATCTCTATTACCTCTTTGTACTAGGATGTGTGTTCCCAACCTGGCCATATACATTCCTAACCCTTTGCCCCCCACCAAATATCGGCAAACACTCCCTTAAACTACTCTATCACTTGCCACAACGCCACACGCTGGTCTACTGGCCACGCCGCACGCTGATCACTCCTTACACCACTACCCTTACTACAAAATATCACCATCAATTATTTAATCTCCATTTACATTACTTATTACTCACCTTCTCTACGTATAATCACTAACACCACTGTGTCCCTAATATATCTAATACTCTCTTTGTGTATTATTTTCTTCAAAATTCTTATTTCATCTAACACCCACCAAAATTAACATTGACTAACTCAGATGCCTTATTCAAATACTCATTATTACTCAAACCTTTTTACAACATTTCACCTTGATATAACACTAGAAAATTCATCACTTCTCTCCTTACAATAATATACCTCAATTTGAACATATTATCTGTTTAATCATATACTAATCATTAGATAATCTGAATCTCATAAAATCATTTAAATTCATTATTTAAGTACAACATTAATTAAGTAATTAATCTTCAATTATTTAATTCAATTATTTAAAATTTCATCATTACTTTCATCACTTGTTTAGTCAAAAAATGTTAATTGTTATTATTAAATCAATTAAACTATAACTTCCTGTTACATACATGGTTTACATAAAATACATGTAATACACAACATCAAGAATACACAAATACATTGACATTAATACAAAAAAATATATACAATCCAACTTATTATTTGTTATTGTTGACCAAAAATCAGTTCATAAAACAATCCATCTCAAAACCACACTAGTCACATAATTACATGTTCTTGACACAATAAAACACTTTATCCACCATCATCGAACAACAGTCGAATCTTAGGTCTGCATACATTTTTTATTAAATATATGATATTATTATTATCAATATAATACTTATTTAAATTTTTATATCTTTCCACAATATCGTTTGAACTAATTGGCTTATCCCATATTATTTCATCATGTAACATGTCATCATAGAGTATGGTCCTGTCGCCCTTAGTGTAATTTGTCATAATCGGGTAAGTTATATTATCATCTTTAACATCATCTCCAACTAACCTTTCTACAAACTCTTCATAATTTCTATTTACTTTAAAAATCTCTATCTCTCTCTCTCACCACAATACCTCTCTTTCTCTCTCAACATATCTCTCACAATAACACCAAGTTACACACTCTCTCTCAATATATGCAGGAGACACTAACTCATAATCACTGCACCACTTATGAATGCACAAAAAATTCCAGGGAACTTTATTTGCAGACCTATCGTCTTCCAAATATATACTGAAGGAACTCTCGTCCGTCCTAAACACATGTGAAGCCTTTACTTCACCCCCAACTACAATATTAAGGGAAAATTTTACCCCCTGCAATCCCGCTACCAGTATACTTCCTCTCCACTTTCTCTCTGATTTATTAATATACACTAACATCTCATTTTCACTACCAATATTCACATCATTGTTTTCTAATACCATATTCTTAATTATATTATTGTTATTACCTGTGAACTCATTATTCAAATCATCATTATTACTCACCTTGTTATTAATTCTTTCTTCCTTATTTTTCGTCATATTGTCACTACTACTTACCTTCTTATTCCTTACTTGACTTAATCTCTCCTCTAACCTTTTATTCACTTCGTCAAATTGTTTATCAAAATTATCATTTTGTCTTTTTATTTCATTTTTCACTTCATCAGATTTGGCATTTAAATTATCATATTTAACATTGGAATCACTTTTTTGCTCATCCAATTTTGCATTTTGTTTTTCATATTTACTATCTAGATTGTCACATTTCTTATCTATCTTTAACAGTAATTTCATCATTCCACTAATCTCATCTGTTTTATTTTTGTACCGAGTCGAGATGGGTGTTACTTGTACTCTGTCTAACTCTATAGATTCGGTCGCACTCGACTCGATCTGACATATTGGTGTTGAGCAGACTCCCATCTCACTCGTAAACGTTTTGTCATTTACACTGATATCTATATTTTTATCTGCCATTTTGAAAAAGATTTGTTTAAATGTATTTCTTTCGAACTATTGCTTTATATCTCTAACATCACAAAAACATAACCTAACCTTCTTACTTATGTACCTTATTTATACATTATTCATTTCAAATAACCATTCTGCTCCTCCCGGTAGGCTGTATTTATATAAATAATTTATATAAAGTCACTGTTCGGAAGCGCCAAATGTACAAGTACTTACCTTTTATAAATTTGAAATAGGTATTGTTTATTTACTATGCATTTAGGCTCTGTAGACACCATGTTGTTATCTGCCAACCTAAGATTTCACTCGCCAGGGTTCGAATCAGCGAACGGGAAAATCAGAACTGGTTATTTGAATAATAACGATCATTTTTTAGTTTACTAAGCAATTAAAATTTTATTGATTTTTTTTTATATCCCTTTCAATTCCCATAAATCTTAACAATTTGTTGAATATCAAAATGAAAATTATTCAGACAAAAACGTAATTTTTCTTATATATAACTTTATAGATAAAATAACATCTTTAAAACTACCATCAAAATTTAATTAACCCAAACCAGCGCTTCTTATTTTATCATTTTTATTATTTTTTCACGCTTGCATTCATACATATGTCCCATGCCCATTTGAGGTCTCAGTTTCATTTAATGGTAAATAGCGTACTCTAAAAGAACATAATTTTGAAGTTGATATACCACTCCGGTTACTGATCTGGCTTTACGAAAGAGTCCAATGTTCCGTAGTATCTTCCATCACTCCGCACATATTAGTCGCACCATCTTTTATCTAAACTGTTACTTTAATTACTCACTGGATAATCATGTTCAGATTTAAATTATACATTCAGTTTTAAAATCACATTTTGTTTGAGTTGCGGGCCCGCATTTTTGTTCCGGAACTGTTCTTTACAACCGGCCGGTTTTAGAGTGTAATTGCGACTGAGGCGGATTTTACTGTGTTGAGTTCTTTGTTTTCTGCACACTGGGCGAGAAAGAATGTTTCGTACGTGCTTTTCAAGCTGTTCACAGTGTCACCCATGCGCGCATATGCACGAATACGCCCCTCTCGCTGATAGCTTTCACATTCCCAGACTTGTTAATTGCTTTTGCTCAACAGCAACACGTACTTACGGCTTGGCTTGGTACCGCACTGACTGCAGTGTGTTAAAAAACTGTCCAGCGTTTATGATTCAAATGTTGTTCAGCTTGAGTTGCCATTACATTTTATACAATTATTTAAGAAGAAATAAGCCCCAATAGTTTGTCCCATTACATGTTATTGTAATTAAACCATGTTGTTAATTGTACTAAGCCTATAGGCAAAATAGGAAAATTGTGTTGCCACAATACAATATTTATAAAGGGCTCATATAAACGATAATCTAATAGTCAGCTAGTAATGCTTGATAGAATTGATGGAATGGGAATATAGTACACTAAGTAGTTTGTGTTATTGTTTGTTAATCAATGGTTGTAATCTTGGCCATGAAGGCTATACCTTAAGTCATATATATTGTAAAGTCTCTCGCAGTGAATGTCTCTCTCGGAGCCCTTTTTATATGTGTGTACTATCGTTAATTAAATCTAAGTTTTAATGGCTCTTCGAAAATCTCGCTTTCATGAGAGTCACTGTTAATCCTTTATTGATTGTATTTGCAAATGTTCAGTGTCGGTTATAATTTATGTTTACAGAAATAAAAAAACTGAAATCGAGTGTGTGTGATTTGGGAGAATTCAATGAAGTTGTTTGACCGTAGTTAGGAGAGAGAGGACCAAGGTTATTATCCCCGGAGTTTACAATTACTTAATTTAAATTTTTCGCCGCTCATGAGACCAGCTGATTTTGACGTCTGCAACCCAGTTTGAGGTTAAAATAACACCAATTGTCGGTAATACTTTTCCGGCTGTTCGTCCTCTTCTTTGTCTCCTGAAACTCTGTAACAACTACCCTCTACGATAAATAATACACATTTTATTATTTATAACAAAGTATTCAGGGTATTTATTTATTAAATACACTGATTTTTTTTTGTATTCTTCTCCCAATACAAAAAGTTATAATCGATTCCCTCTGTCAACACAACATTGGTTCGATCTTATTTGGTAAACATAGAAATTATAACAAAATATTTTTTATCCTTGATAAAATATTAAAACAATAAAGAATTAATTTATTAATTTCCCAGGATTAAGGGTAAGTTCTTTGTGTTATGAGACGGTCAGAAATGAATAATAAAATACTAAGCTTTACAAAGAAAAATAGATTATATTTGTTTTTTCTTTAGTATGTAGTTCCGGGTTTATCTGCTAGAGTACAGGTTATGTTCTTTACTACAAACACGAAATTATTTAATGGATGCTGAAAATGCACAAAGATCCGTTATGAAGGTTTTTTGGTTAACAAAAATTAATAAAGTTTGTTCCACCTCTTTTCTTGAAGTGTTTACTTGTATGGTGCTGTTTCTAGTGTTGAAGTTGTAGTTGATTTGTAATTTAGTTAATTTTTTCTAAGATACGATCTCACCAAAAATCTCGATGTGCAGTCAAACTAGGCCTGAACTGGTAGTTGAATTATTTCAAAGTTTCATCGAATAAAGGACGTGAATGTTGATACTTGAAGGAGTTCTAACATAAGGTTGACATCACTCATTAATTTTTATTAAATTTCGCACTATTTCCAAAAGTATTCATTAGGTTTTTTCAAATTTAAATAGGCATTACACTTTTTTTTTCAAACGTTCTTTTTCCCAATCGTTTTAACAATTAAATTATATCTTGTTAGTTGGTTACTATTAGTAACCAAGAATTTTTTTTATGATTTTTTATTGGTGAATCTATATACTTTTGAGTATATAGGCTGTTTTTAATTATTATAAATTTATTTCTTATTTATATACAAATAATCCTTTTTAACTTTTGTTTATAATCTAATTTAATTTATATAAGGTTTTCCTTCTATTTCCTCTTAAATTTATACATAGGTCTTTAATATTTTTATTTCCTTCAATTGTATGTATTTATTATTTGCTTATAGTATCCTTACACTAAACTATTTTCCTCTGCCATTTTACTCATACAGTATTATTTTATTTTATTATTATTTTATATCTAACCCTGGGTTATCTTATATTTAAACACAATTATTATATTAAACATAAAATTATACTTAGGTACAAAATCTTTGTGGCCTACACAATACAAATTATACAAAATACAAACAAAATACAGAATTTGTCAGTAGAAATATAGTCTATTGCTACAATTAATTGTTTATCCATCTACAGTATAAATCTGTGAGATGCTCCTTTTTAACCACTTACTTTCTCACTATGTACACTATATCTCACTTTGTATCCTATATGTCACTTAGTTATAGTTTACAGTGTTCTATAATACAAAGTAATCTATAGCTAGGTATATTATACCCATTTCTGACCTTTAGAGTGGGGTGATTATGTTATCATTTTTTGGGCATGGGTTATGTAACGTTACATAAGCCCCCCCACTAGAACAGATTTATTTTTGTTTACTGGTTTTACAAAATAAATTGTTGAACCCTTCAATCTTCGGATTCTTCCATATATCTTCATAATATTCCTGTTTCTGATTGTTATAAATAACACCTGTTATTCGGTTAATGGTAATAAGCTGGGTTTTATATTCAACTCTCTCTCTCTTGGAGGCATATTCGTTAATGATTTAATTTCTCTGGGTATTGGTCGTTCCACATATTACTTGATAAGGGCTGGTCACACTAATCATAAAAAACTTGTTTTAACACTTATATTTCTATTTACTTCTATAAATTCGCTTTCTCAATTAAGCTTCTGTCTGCTATCTTCCTTCTATTTTGTACATTCATACTTCTGGAATCTAATATCACTCTTTTCAGCTATTTTATAATTATCCCTTAAATATTCAATTTCCCTAACATTTTTCCCTATCCTGTGCGGTGGTTCAGTTCGGGTGGCCACTTTGGGGTCCATTACTCCGCTGTCCATCCTTACACCTTCTGAGACCAGGGGAACATCATCCCTGCTCAGGAAAATTATTGCCGGAACATTTCTACGGTCAATTCATTATAATAAGAAACTTATAAGTAGTCGATTATCGACTAATACTAAACACTTTTGGGATTCTTCACATTGTTGCTGTTTGCATTAAATTATATATTTTCTTTTCTTCTTGATTCCTTCTTCTTTTCCATTAACTAATAGCATATAACATTATTGATAGGCATTATTTTAAAATCCTTTTAACTTTCCTTCTTGTGACATATTTTCTCCGTATCGTTTCTTCTTATATCATCTTCAGTTCCGAGAAATTCTAAATTATTGTATTAATTATTATCCTCCTTCAGCTTCATTGTAGTCATTAAATTATTAGTTATTCTTCTTATTTTACTTTCTTATTTGAGCACATTACGATCAATTGTTTTTATTTATTTATTCTTCTGTTTGTTACCATCAAAATATTATTTTTTCTATCATTCCATTTTAAATCAGTTCTTTATAAATATTATTTAATCATCTGTTCTCTTTTTCTTGGTGGTTTGTTGTTTGTTAAATCAAATGGTTGCGAAATATCTTAAGTAAGTTGTACTTGCATACTTTTTGTTAAATCATATTGTTTCTATTAAATCATATTGTTCCTGAATAAATTAAGTAAGTTGTCCTTACGTGCTTTTGGAATTTTGGGGTTCTATTAAATCATATTGTTCCTGAATAAATTAAGTAAGTTGTCCTTACAGGTTTTTTGAATTTTGGGGTTTTACTAAATCATATTGTTCCTGAATAAATTAAGTAAGTTGTCCTTACGTGCTTTTTTGAATTTTGGGGTTTTCATCTTTCCAATGGGTTGCTTGGTCGGTATCAGAAAATCAGTCCCCTTTTTCTGGTTGGTTATGGTTTAGTTTAACCATGGTCCATTAACTCAGGTACTCCCTTTCCTTGGATTACTGGGGTGTTCATAATGATTTTGGTACTTGTTAAATACCTCTCTTTCCCTTGGCATCGTAACTCAGCTGATACAAAGTCTTCATTGAAATCACGGTTTTCCGTCATTGTTAATTCTTTTTTAACTAACAGGTATTGTACCTCCTCTGACATAACATATTCACTCATTTTTAATATCATTCCATTCCCGTTTTCCTCTGGATTATTTACCAAAATTTTTAATGATATATTCCGTCTTGATGATATGACTAATATCTTCTGATGCACTTCAATTGTTGACACCTTTAACAGAGATCTAAACTTAATTAACTCCCTCTGTTCGTTAATTGGAAGGTTAAATACATTAATTAATCCACCTGTAATCATCTCCCATTCTTCCCTTGTATTTATTATTTTCTTTCTACATGTTTTTCTTATTTTCTTGGTCTTCTTTTCCAAGTATTGATTATCCTCTTTGCTGTTATTTTTATTTTCCGATGGCATTACCCCTTGGTATTCTGTAATTTCTATTTCCTTCCTGCTCTCTTCTGTATTCGGACTTACTTTAATACCTTCTGAAGTCCTGTCTAATGTTTCATCCAAATTCTTGAAATCACTGTCCATTGTTTCCTCTAACTTTCCGAAACTTTCATCCATTTGCTTATTTGTCTCCCCCTTGCATGTATCTGCTTTTTGGCTAAGTGTGTTACTGATTAGTTAAATCTTCTCATGAATTTGTTTTATATTTTTATTACTTTCTTCAAATTTGGTGTTCATTTCTTCCCTTTGTCCGTCAATAGTTTCTTTCAGTTCATGGTATTGTTCATTCATGGTTTGTCTGATATTTCCGTGAATGGTCTCAATTTTTTCATTGAATTGTTTTACTAGACTTTCCTGAATACTATCTATTTTCTCATTGGTTTGTTTGTTTTGTTCCTTCAAAGTTTCGTTTTGTTTCTTTGAAGTTTCCTCCTGTTTCCTAAATTGTTCAGCCACAAATTTCATCATGTCTTGCCAATTGGGTTCTTCTCTGGCTACCGCTTTATCTGGTTGGTCCCCTTGGGCATCCTCTTCAACTCTTTCTTTTTCTGTGATTGTGACTACTTCGGTTTCTTCTTTATCACCTGTTGGTTGTTCCATTTCACTGTCTGTGATTACTTCTATTTCTTGTTCCTGTCCACCTTCTTCCTTCTCCTTTTCTTCTGCCCTCTTCTTCGATCTGCCTCTGGTATTATGCATTTCTTGTTTTCTCATAACTGCCGACGATAATTAGGTTTTTAATATAATTAATGCTTGATGCCTTTACTTGGTGAAAATCCATTGTAAATTATAGTAAAAAATAAAACCATAAAATAGTTTTAGTGATTTCCACTCGTCAATTTATTAAAATTATAAAACCATGACAGCTGTTTCGGCAGCACAGTGCCTTCATCAGATGGTGTAAGCTGACTAATTTTCGTACAAACAATACAGAATATAAAATATAATACAAGTGCTGTTGTATAGAGAGCGATAGTAATCTCGTGTCGATAAGATTTATACACATTACACAAACATATAACAACATATACCAAGTCTATTTATACAAATTAAGCAGAGGCGAGCTATTTAGATCTAACTGATCATTTAATAAACACAAATATTTAAATGTATTATTAAACGATCAGTTAGATCTAAATAGCTCGCCTCTGCTTAGTACAACTCGACTCGCTACATACGAATAACATTCCCAGAAGTAACTGAACTGATTAATACCCTCAATTATACACATATACTATACCCCGAACGCAACGAGCGAATTAAAAAACGCTCGTCACGCACACATTTACGATAAGAGTAATAGAACGGAAGACAAAACAATTTTAAAATTCGAACACACTATTTTTAAACACCCCGCAAAAAGGTTATATTACAAAGTGACGCATCCAACGTGTGGCAGAATAACACGTATTCTACAAATCGATACACCACAATAAAAAGCTTTATTACACTATGTACACTATATCTCACTTTGTATCCTATATGTCACTTAGTTATAGTTTATAGTGTTCTATAATACAAAGTAATCTATAGCTAGGTATATTATACCCATTTCTGACCTTTAGAGTGGGGTGATTATGTTATCATTTTTTGGGCATGGGTTATGTAACGTTACAATATTAAGAGATTTTGTTGTAATTTATAAATATTGTTAGGATATATTAAGGATCAAAGCTCATGTAATAAGTGGTAAACAAAGAAGATCAGGAAAAAGGTTAAAAAAAAAAAAAAATAGATAATAATCAATGTAAAATTAGAACATGTTACTGAAATGAAATTCATGGCCTAGGCCAAAAATTCAATATAAAGGAAGTAATGTCAGAAATAAGTAAGTTAGCAAGTCAATGTAAGAAAAATAATTTGAAGGGACAAAATTCATGTCATAAAACTAATGATTATAATGGTAATAGCACATATTAGATTAATTTAAGGAATTACAATATAATATAATAAATGTAAAAGCAATGTAAGGGTCCATAATCAGAACTTTTGTAAAGGTGAAAAAACATCTTTTATAAAGGCCCACTTATATCAAATTAGGTATCAAAATGCCTATCCTTTTAAAAGAAAGGACACCATGTAACTTAAATTTAACATGATCAAAGGTTAAAAAGGGAGTATTTTTTAACTTAAAATGTAAGAATATTTGATTTTTGTAATACTAGTCATGTGACCCAGAGTTCACTGGTATTAACCAATAGCAGGCCAGATATTCCTGGTCAGGACCGTTGACGAGGCATAGAAACATTATTATTCCATTGTTAACTTCAAGAGAGGGCAGATGGGCTCTGTATAGTAAATGCCAATTCGATACCAAGCAATAAAATTTGGATGAGTCGAACCAATTACATATAAAAATAAAAAATTGAAATATAAAACCATAAGGAAGAAGAAAATATAAACAAATTATCGTAAACAGATGGAAGACTAAAAATAAGAAGAAAAATATGATTAAAAAGAGTGGAAGTAAAAACCGAATACCTCAATCTTGGTGAGATTTTATAACCTAATATTAAACGCATAACTACAACTACACCACATCCAGAACAATTTCACAGACACTATTAACTCAAACACCAGTGAGAACTAAAGAAAAAACTAAACATAAACTCAGTGAACACGCAACAAATCATTTGTTTCAAAAGAAACGAGCGAAGACATTTTTCGTAGGAACTCAGCTGTTTAACTGGCGGCCATTTTGATCTCGCACAGCTTGCGAAAGTGAAGCAAATTATTTGCCTTTACGCGGTAACCAAAACTTAATCCTTTATTATGTTAGTAAATAAGATTTTTATTTCCAGATAACTGTAATGTATTGTACTTTGTTTTTTCATTTCTGACTTCCCTAACAGTTTAAAAGAACCCAAGACCTGAGGAAACAATAATTATAAAAACTAAAATATTTCCCAATCGAGTTTAGTAAGAGAGTCGACCCGGCCTTAGTATAGTTCGACATTAAGTCAACTAACTGACTCTGGATAAACAAATGATAATAAATACAAGTGATTGAAATAAAAGGAGTTGTTATTTGTAAAATAATATCAAATTAAGAAATTTTATAGGTAACAGTGAAGAGTGGGGATATACGGGTGAACAGAACTTCATAGCCAGCAAGTGAGAGATGACTAACCTACAACAAGCCGATCGAGGTCAAAATCGATCGTAAACATAAACAAACATTACGGACAATACTTGAAGAGAAGCACACTCTCTCCTCTCATCTCTCTTTACTTGAGATTTCATAATAGGCAACAACTACGATTGATTTTCAGAATTCTATAATATAAAAACATAATTAAATATCGACAACTCAAATAAAAGATTTTTTTTTATTTCTGCAAGAACAGACGCATCTCTCACACTACTCTCTACTCGATAAGAAATACGTAACGTTTCAATGTGTATACATAAATAAATAAATCTAAGTTTTTATGGTTAATCATTTTCTCTTTGTTTAGTATTAAGTACTTTATTAGGAATATTATATGATACTCATCTCTTTGATGTCTTAGGAAGAAGATTTGCCTGTTGCAGTAAAAAAATTAAGCGAGTTCTACCAGCTACAAAATGAAGCAGCTGTTAGAGTAAAAATATTATCTCTTATGGGCGATATTGGTATTGAGTATAGCACAGATGTTCAGGTAATATTTTAAACACTCCCCACTTAATAAGATGTAATAAATTCTCTTGCTTAATACATTCCAGTTCAGTTCAGTCACCCTTTCCATTATTTTTGTTGTCACTTTGTGAGTTGAATTGCATAGTACAGACAAGTCTCAGTTCTTGACTTAACTTGACACTTCTTTGATATAATGCAGTAATATATCATTCATAAATCTATTATTTATGCATAGAGGATAATTGATTTCATGCAGTTAATAAGTTCAGATACATGGGTAACATGATAGATAATGAAGGGTCGAAAAACACGACAATACATGACAGGATACAAATAAGAAATAGAGTACATTATGCCAATAGCAAACTATTGAGAAGCAAACTCATTAGTTGCAACACAAAAATAAAAATATGTAAGACTCTTATCAGAGCAGTTGTTACTTATGGAGGTGAGACATGGATTTTGACAAAAAAGGAACAAGTAACGCTTGTGGAATAAGTAACACTAAGAAGGTTTAAAGGAAAGATCGTAAGATGTTTTATGACCTGGTTAAAGAAGGTAACAGATGGAGAATAAGAAATAACCAGGAGATAAATAAGCTATTGCATCATGAGGAAATTGTAAGATTCATAAAGGCTCAACGAATACAGTGGCTAGGTCACCTATCATTGGTGATGGATGATCAGCATACGCCAAAGAAAATCTTGACAGTGAAAGTCTATAAAAGCAGAAAGAGGGACCGACCTAGGATAAGAGGGTTGGATGATGTGCTGGAAGATCTCAGAAGAATGGATGTGAGGGGTTACACTGAGATGGCAATGGATAGTGTAACATCACAAAATGTTCCATAACAATAATGAACACCAGAAGGGTGAATAATACTAAAAGAACTATAAATGAGTAACCAGAAAGAATGTAACAGTCAAAATAGTAAACCAACAAAGAAGAAAAGAAGAGAAGGAATTCACGTAAACAGTGATGAATCCACAACATGTACTAAATGACACTACAACATAAATAAACTGAATGACAAGACAAGTTTCCCACATAAACTGTCAAGTGAGCCCAATAAAAACATTTGATAAATAAAATCAAACAGTATAAATAAAATAACAACTGACTTGAATAATATTGTACTATATATTATGAATAAATAACAGCACATTAGCTGATCTAAGTAAACAATGTACTAAACATGTAACTATGTACTAGTGAGTTTAAAGTAATGAAATATTAATGAAAACTGTGACTAAACTGGCATCAAGCCATATCAAAATAAAGATAAATAAATAAACTGTACAATGGTAGTAATAGAACCCGAAATGGAATTGTAATAGTTGAGATATTAACGTTAGCATCATAAAATTGGTGAATTACGATTGAATACAACGAATAATATCAACATTGAAAACAGACACCAAAATACAAATATGTAATGCCTATTAATAGAATTACGTCATCATGACATAATTTCGCACCAATCACGAACGATTTTAGTAAGCCTTCGAGTGCTCCAAGCGGCTTGATAAAAAAGCTATATAAGCGAGGATCATTGTAAACAAAGAAGCATTTTGTCTAAATTCACTCAACCAGCAACAACAAATCCAGGCCAAATAATCATCAAAATTTAATAATTCAACGATAAAGAAGAAGTATAATTTAATCAGTGCAACGACAATAGTAGTGAAATTTTAACCAGTAGTGCGTGTGAACGAACGAGGTTAGGTATCAACATAACGAAAAGCTGTATCTTATTCAAGAAGCAAATTAACCCGTTCAAGTGCGAATAATCAGTGAAGTGTAAACACGATCACAGAATAAGATCGTTAAAGTGTTAATAAATTAATCATTACGATTAATCAACAGGGAGTACAGTGCTCATAATTACTTTGTTTACATTTTAGCCAATAACAGTATAGAATAATACACAATTGTACTGACGCAAAAAACAATAAGACTATAAGAAACTAACACTGTATCAAAGTTATTTAGAGTAATTAACAGATTCCGACGTAAGATTTCATATGTTAACATTTTTATAACTAAACTCAATTTTATTCAGAACAAACGAACTTTTCGTGTATTAACTTTCGATAACTAAAGGTGTCTAACCTAACCATATGATATATCATAATAGCATTGTGAAATAAAGTGGCGTTCTATTCTGTAGCTTTAAAGAAGCCACCCTTGAGATAAATAACTATAATAAATAATTTATCGATCATAATTAGAGTTTTCATGTTAACTAAACTGAGCTAGACAAGGTAAAGAAACCAGGCGATTTGTGATCCGTTTGTTATTTTCTAATGAATGTATTTAATTGAAGTTATTCCATAACGAATAATAAATAACAGTATTGTAAAGTAACAACATCTGTCAACAATTATTTCAACTAGTAATTAATCAGTATTACTAATTACTGAGGTGCATTTGATAGTAAACAAACAAACAGAAATTTAATGCATGATCTCAATCTAACCATTAGATCATTTATTGATTAATTAAATATCAGAATTAACTATCAATTTATTCAGAAGAATTCTTTTTATGGGACATTTCTCTCGAAAACCCTTATGGTGTCCAAGTAAAAATTAAAAGTGTTTACAAAAAGCTTTTACAGCATTAATATACTGCTCAATCAAAAGCTTGACAGTTTATTAACCACCTGTGACCAACTGAACGTCTAGTACTACATCACAGGTACATGAAAGTTTGATTTATGTATAATAACCTTGTCAAGACAATACACTGACATACACAGACGACACTTTTAACTAGGAGAGTGAACTAACATCAAGAGATCTATGCAATTGTTTACATTCATCAACGGATCTACAACTAAATATTTACTCATAAATAAATAAACAAAAACATCAAAATCGAATTAAACCAGTGAATAAATTTATAAACTAATTTTAAAATTATGAACACTAATAATTACTACAAGCGAGTCTTGTTACAAAACCCTCGTTACAGAATTGGCGACAGCAACGTGTGACTTATAAAAAGTAGAACTACTAAACAATAGAACTATATAATAACGCCACAATAGGAGACTGGAAAAGATTGGTGTTGGATGCTAGGGCGCACATTGGGCTGTAGTGGTCAAGAAGAAGAAGAATATATCACTAATCTTTAATAGTCCTGACAAGTTTTAAGTAAACAGTATGCAATAAACCATGATTTTATGGACTGGTTTAGATACTATACTCCGGGCCACCTTTTGAGCAGACTAAAGCGGAAGTGAGGGAGTAGGCCAGAGGAAGGTGCGGGTGAAAGGGGCAGCGCCTACGGTGTTGTCAGATGGTAGGAGAGGTGCAGGGGGGGCGCATGCCTGTCAGCACGAGTTATGGCAATGCTGTCGCCAAGGCGGAGCTGCCGTACTTACTCTGTGAATATCTTGACAGCTGTGCTGTATTGTAGTGCTAGAGCACAACTTTGAATCGCGCGTCGGTTCATTTGGCAACCAAGGCGAGTGTGACGAGGCGACGACATCACTTCCGCTTTAGTCTGTTCAAAAGGTGGCCCGGAGTATAGACCCATAGGCGTAACTTGGGAGGGGCAAGGGGGGCACTCCCCCCCAATGTTCCTAGCATTATACAATTTTGTTTTCAGATGTTATAAACAAAAACTAACAAATAGTCAAACAGGAGACAATTTATATGCTTGCAATAGCACAGTACGCGCTATTTATCAACGTCTGTACTGTTATCAGACAACTAGTTGCCATAAATTTATTATTATTATTTCTTTCGAAGAAACTTGTAAAGGGAATATTTGACAGATTTGAATGATATAAGTCAAAATAATATTTCTGTCTGAAAAAAAAACAAACGCTAGAGACCTAATTAACTGGAATACAATGCGTGCTTTTTACACAAAGACTTGTTTTGGAACACATCGTAATGAAATAATAAGCCCAGCTCTACTTCTAGGAATTTTCTCTTTTTACTTTCCTCTCTTTGTCACACACATTGTTTATGTTTATAGGCCTACAGTATATTTGTTCTAGGTAAACATAAGTGAAAGTACAACTTACGAAGAAAGGTTTGTTGATCATTAACAAATGAATTGTCCCTCATTTACTAACTAAGAATTATTACTAAACTTTCTAATTTTGTATATAATACATTTTATTAATTTTATTATATAGATAGTCTCACTGCACACTTGAATTTATGAAGCTTTGCCCCCCCCCCCCCCAAAGTTAGGCCGCAAAGTTACGCCCATGCTAGACCCTTAATGAAATGCCATTTTTGCCCAATGGAGGAAAGAAATTCATCAGTGTCTTTTTCATCATTAACTAAATTCATTTGGGATGTACATTTGTGTTACAATGGCATATTCTGATCTTGAAAACCATGTAAATTTGATTTGATATGTTTGGCAGCCATACATTCTGTTCACTTTACACTTTTGATTAGGGTCAAAGTTTGTGCTAGCAAAATTCTTCAATTTTTTTGATTGTATATAAAATTCATTGTAGAATGTTAAGTATTTTCTAAAAATCATTTGATTATTTTTTAAGAGCATAAGGGTCTAAAAATGGTAACCAGCAATAAACAGAGTATAAATGATACTAGCAATTTAATCATTTTTCCTCCTAATTTTGGCTGTCTATATTGATAATCTTATGTTTTTAAATCTTTTTTTATCATTTTCAGAGTGACAAATGTGGTATAAAAACTACCGACGTTACAACTAATGTGATACAAGTAGAAAATAGTAATTTCTGGAAAATTGTTAGTTATCATATAATGGAAGGCAGGCATGCAGTAGAACACTTTCACTTTCTGTTACTGATGGTCCCAAATGAGAAATGTGTCAATGTCAGCACAGGCATACCACCCTATAGCTACCATCCAGCCTTATTCATGTTTACTATACAAGCATAAGTCTCATACACTTCAGTTCAAAGTGTATAAATAAATAAGATAGATCTTTTAAGTTATCAATTCATAATTACTTAGAGTGTTTCAGTTGTGATGAAAATATGAAAGTTAAGTATAATAATTATACTGGTTGTAGTTTACAAAGTTCGCATAAGTTAGTATGCAGAGAAACTGAGGGATCTGAGCTGCTCAAGGGAATTTGACATTACTGGCAAAAAGGAGTCTTTAACAGACATATAACAATAAAGTGCATACTTGTAATACCTTATGTATTTACTGTTTCTTGTACTTTGTACACTCCTATTTTTCAAAATTTTCAGTATGGTAATTTTCAACCTTAACATTAAACTATTTGGTAATTTGTTGTTATAGTACCAAATTATGTTCAGGTTTTAAAATTATATTTCCTCACAGAAAATATACCCCTGTGATGAAACCCCTGACTCTCCATAGTTTCATCAATCTATCTAGGATTTTCGTTTAATACTACTTCACAGATGGATGTTGGAAGCTCGAGCTTCACTGAACCATTGTGAAAGGAACATTTTATAAATCACAAAGTGTAAACCTTTCCAAGTATGTTCTTCCCTCATCTTCTGTTTCAATTTAGTGTTTGTATTTAGTTTTTTGGGGGAATAATATTATTTTTATAGATGACCTTTAGTTTTGTAACTCATTGTAATAATGATTAATGTATGTGTGTAACTCATTTAATAATAATCGAGTTCAAATGACTATATTAACACGTTAATATAATAATAAATAACTATAACAACAAACACTTCAACAAGTTCAGTACGCTCTAGGCTGCTGTTGTGTACCGTGATGGGGGAGCAGCACCTATCCCCACCATGAAACAGTTTAGTTGCAGTGCTCGGACTTCCATAAGAAACAGTAGGACTAGCACTTTTTCACAACTATTCTGTTCCTTTGCTGTTTCTACTTTAGGAAACAGTTTTGTTTCGGTTTGTGAAGTGCGCGCACCCCATAAATACAGAAGACTTTTAAAACATAAGAAACAGTTGCGAAACTGTTTTGTCTCAGTGTGCGGTAGGCCTAACTGTCAGTATGGAAGTTGTATTAAATAGATATTATCTGCCATTATCAACACAAAACAAAACATAAGAGAATCCATAGATATTGACAAAACTAAACATAAATCATGGTGCGTGCAATATATTTAGATCATGGTAATATCTTTTACTGAGCACCAGTAGAAACAGCCTAGCAACAGTGGTGAGTACAAGCTAATGAGACATCATCAGAGCTTGCCAAACAAAATAAAAAGAATAATTCCGAACATATGCCATACTCTTGAAGAAGACATTGGTGAAGAAACTAAAGGGAGGATAAATGTCAAGAGGAAGAAATAGCCAACACAGTCAAATGTGGAAAAAAATCTATGTTTACAAGGGTCAGTTGAAAAGTTTGTGACGTGACATCTATAGCTCAGTGGAAGAACTAAAATCTTTTGTGTGATGCAAGACGTATATTTCGCGTTAACACCTGTTAATTTCCAGATATATCTGTCAATTTATTCATTCTTTTTATCAGCTGTTTGAAATTTTCCTGTCACGTGTATTTTTAAGATGCATAAAATCAAACATCATGTTGTGATGAATTCTCTGTTAAAAACGTTTTAGTGCCAATTGAAAATCAAAACGAAATTGTAAATGTGTTAGGAGATGCTGTGCCTTCAGAAACAATGGTAAATGGGGCACACTTGAGTTTAAACATGGTCATACAAGCACTGAAGACTATCCCAGCAGTGGATGTCCAAAAAGTGCAACAAAAAATGGCATTATTGAAAAAATTTCATAGGGCGTTGGAAGACCGCATATTGATGAGTGGATGACATAGCTGAAATCATAAGCATCTCATATTAGCATGTGCATCATACTTTAACTCAAGAACTTTTTGTGAAAAAGCGTTGTACAAGATGGCTCCCGCATCTGGAGTTGAATTTTTTGGGCGTCCAGTGTTACCACGTTTCCAATGCTCGTACGACCACGTTTAAACTGAAGTGCCTACTACAAACCATTGTTTTTGAAGTTGCATCATTTCCTGACACATTTACAATTTTGTTTTGAATTTCCATTGGTGCTAAACAATTTTTAACAAAGAATCACACTACGATGTTTGATTTTGTCCGTTTTTCAAAACACGCATGATACGTCAATTTCAAACAGCTTCTAAACAATGAATAAATTTGTTTTACAGCTAAGCTACACTGTCGCTCCGCAAACTTTTCAACTGACCCTCCTATATAAACACCAACACACAATCAGATTTAATTATTTAATGCAGATTGAAATCTGTGGTGTTCAGCTAAAAGTAAAGCACTCTGTTTCTTTGTTATAGGGAATAGTTGAAGAAATATTGTTGATTTTAAAGAAAGAGTCTTCTCATAAAGTTAGAGCACAGGCATTAAATACTTTGCTTCGCTTAAGTAAACAGATTAAGGAAAGTGTTGCAAACAACCTTAGGGTCATCAGCATTGCTAAGCAGGTAAAAGCAAACTTATTAAAACTAGAAGTCATATGTAAATTACAAATCTAAAACTCAAATTGAATGCAGTAAAAATGTAAACTTCAAGATATATGTTTTCCAATGGACATTCTAATTGCATATGTAATGTAGTAGAGTTAAAATCATATTATAGCACACAAAGACTTTTGTTGTGAATTAGTAGAGACTGCAGGTTTGAACATTATGTAATAGTTCATAAGGAACATTGTTTAAAATGTTAGTTTTAAGTATTTTTACGCTTTTGAAAGAATTTTAGTGCTGTGAAATGGTGCAAAACGATGCTTGGAGCCATGTGGAGTCCATGTGTGCGAGGGTACGTAATTATTTTATGGGATATACATAAAAACACCTTAATTTAAATAACTTTCATCATATGGGAAATTTTTAGATGTGACTTATATTAGAATGTTCGTAGTAAAAAGACCTAACTGATGACAATAATTATTTTAAAAGTCAGTAACCAGAAATGCATATCTTAAGTACAAAGGTTTTATGGCTATAATTTTGGGTTGTCAAAATTATCAGGTTTTTGAACAAGAATTGTTCTGTTTGGAAGCCTTCTTGAACAAGAATAATGGTTATCTGTAGAAAAATCGTGAGTATGGATTACTAAAGAACCAATCAGATTACTAGAATTCAGTCAAGGGAATTATCGTAAAGCGAGTATATCAGTCTGTCTTGGGAATCAATAACATGCGAGCGCCACGTGGTTAATGACGATCGGTCTGCTAATTGCGACTAACACAATGTAAAATTTCCCAGAGTTACTGCAAATAATAATAGTATAAGTGCTATTCCGCATAAGCTCAAGATATCTGATTAGGGTATAAACACTAGGTTTCCTGGATAAAAAATCGGTATGGAGAACCATACATGACTTCCATGTTCTAAGATTTATATTTAAAATCATTTTCAAAATGAAATATTACCATAGAAACTACTTCTTTCTTCAGCCTTAACCACAGTACTGTGGTCACTAATGTATACCACCTCACGTTAGCACACTCGATTTTCACTGATGTTGGCAGTCAATGGCACTGCCGAAACGTCTGGTTTTGCAGAAAACATTGGACTACATCCAAATAGCCCGCAAAGAATTTTAACAAGAAACTACTTCTTTGTTGCCGATAACGTAGTACACATATAAAAAATCGGTATGGAGAACCATACATGACTTCCATGTTCTAAGATTTATATTTAAAATCATATTCGAAATGAAATATTTCCATAGAAACTACGTCTTTCTACTTATTGCTTCAACATTAACCACAGTACTGTGGTCACTAACGTATACCACCTCATGTTTTCGCACTCGATTTTCACCGATGATGGCAGTCGATGGCACTGCCGAAAAGTCTGGTTTTGCAGAAAACATTGGACTACGGCTAAAGAGCCTGGGAAGCAATTTTAACAAAAAACTACTTCTTTGTTGCCGATAACGTAGTACACATATAAAAATTCTCCCCTCCACCATCAACTATAATTTTTAATAATAGAAAATTACCCCCACCCCGTTCACCTAACCTCTTCATTTATAGATATTTCATCTACGTTTCTACAGTGGATTACTATGAGCTTCTTATCAGGATACTTTATTTATAAAAATTAAGTACTTTACTCTTGTTAAATCATAAAATGTTTCAGGTAAACTACCCCTTTCTCTTAACCGATCTTCTCCAAAATCAATAGACCTTCCGTCCTCTACAATTCAGGGATGCATGCAAAAAAATATTGATTCTGTTTGAATGTGCGGCAGTTATCGTTCGTCATGGAAACATTTCTCTTGTTACAACATAAAATGTTGCAGGTAAACTACCCCTTTCCCTTAACCGATCTTCACCAAAATCAGTAGACCTTGAGCTCTCTGCAACTCAGGAAAGGGTGCAAAAAATTATTTGATTATCTTTGAATTTTCGGCAGTTATCGTTCGTCATAAAAAAATTACCCTTTTTACTTCCATATTCCTTAAGGAATGGAAGTATGGTGATGGCAAAAAAAATCGTGTTCGAGATTATTGCAGATTCTGATTCTACTACACTCAAAACATGAAAAAAAGTCGTTTTCCGAAAAGTGTCTGTGTGTGTGTCTGTCTGTCTGTGTGTGTGTCTGTAGATTTTTTTTCTATGGCAAACGATAACTGCCGCAAATTCAAACAGAATCAAATAATTTTTTGCATGCAGCCCTGATTTGCAGAGTACTCGCGAGCTATTGTTTTTGGTGAAGATCGGTTGAGGGAAAGGGGTAGTTTACCTGCAACGGTTTTTTTTTAGCAAGGGTAATTTTGTTTGTTTGGCAAACGATAACAGCCGCAAATTCAAACAGAATCAAATAATGTTTCGCATACAGCCCTGAATTGTAGAGTTCTCAAGATCTGTTGATTTTGGTGAAGATCGGTTAAGGGAAAGGGGTAGTTTACCTGTAACGTTTTATGTTTTAACAAGGGTATTTCCTATGGCAAACGATAACAGCCGCAAATTCAAACAGAATCAAAAGATTATTTGCATACAGCCCTAAATTATAGAGTTCTCAAGACCTATTGTTTTTGGTGAAGATCGGTTGAGGGAAAGGGGTAGTTTACCTGCAACGTTTTTTTAACAAGGGTATTTTCTATGGCAAACGATAACAGCCGCAAATTCAAACAGAATCAAATAATGTTTTGCATACAGCCCTGATTTGTAGAGTACTCAAGACCTATTGTTTTTGAAAAGATCGGTTAAGGGGAAGGGGTAGTTTACCTGCAACGTTTTTTTATCAAGCGTATTTTCTATGGCAAACGATAACAGCCGCAAATTCAAACAGAATCAAATAATTTTTTGCATACGTCCCTGAATTGTAGAGGTCTCAATGACTTTCGATTTTGGTGAAGATCGGTTAAGGGGAAGGGGTAGTTTACCTGCAACCTTTTACGTTTTAACAAGAGTAAAGTACTTGAAAATTTATTTAAACTTTTTGAAACAATGGTAATTGTTGAAAATAACATAATTTTGTTGCCAGGCAATAAAATTATAATTTTTTCATTTTAATGTAATATAATATTTTTCATTTAATACAGCAATAAAAAGGCAGGTAAGACACAGCCTGGCTGTTTGGCTGAAAATGATTTTAAATATAAATCTTAGAATATGGAAGTCATGTATGGTTCTCCATACCGATATTTAAAACATAAAACGTTGCTGATAAACTACCCCTTCCCTTAACCGATCTTCAACAAAATCAACAGACCTTGAGTTCTCTTTAGTTCAAAAAGGTATGCAAAAACCCAGTTGATTCTGTTTGAATTTACGGCAGTTATCGTTCGTCATATAAAAAATTACCCTTGTTAAAACATAAAATGTTGCTGGTAAACTACCCCTTTCCCTTAACCAATCTTTACCAACACCAATAGGTATTGAGAACTCTACAATACAGGGCTGTATGCAAAACATCATTTGATTCAGTTTGAATTAGCGGCTGTTATCGTTTACCATAGAAAAAAATTATTTGACAAAAAACCGTTGCAGGTAAACTACCCCTTTCCCTTAACCGATCTTCACCAAAAACGATAGGTCTTGAGAACTCTACAATTCAGGGCTGTATGCAAAATATTATATGATTCTGTTTGAATTTGCGGCTGTTATCGTTTGCCATACAAAATACCCTTGATAAAACAAAAACCGTGGCAGGTAAACTACCCCTTTTCCCTTAAACGATCTTCACCAAAAACGATAGGTCTTTAGTACTCAAGAAATCAGAGCTGTATGCAAAAACTTATTTGATTCTGTTTGAATTTGCGGCTCTTATCGTTTGCCAGATAAAATACCCTTTTAAAACATAAAACGTTGCAGGTAAACTACCCCTTTCCCTCAACGGATCTTCACCAAAAACAAAAGGTCTTGAGAACTCTACAAGTCAGGGCAGTATGCAAAACATTATTTGATTATGTTTGAATTTGCGGCTGTTATCGTTTGCCATAGAAAATACCCTTGTTAAAACATAAAACGTTGCAGGTAAACTACCCCTTTCCCTTAACCGATCTTTACCAAAATCAACAGATCTTGAGAACTCTACAATTCAGGGCTGTATGCGAAACATTATTTGATTCTGTTGGAATTTGCGGCTGTTATCGTTTGCCAAACAAACAAAATTACCCTTGATAAAAAAAACCGTTGCAGGTAAACTATCCCTTTCCCTCAACCGATCTTCACCAAAAACAATAGGTCGTGAGTACTCTACAAATCAGGGCTGAATGCAAAAAATTATTTGATTCTGTTTGAATTTGCGGCTGTTATCGTTTGCCATAGAAAAAAATCTACAGACACATAGACAGACAGACAGACACAGACACACACACAGACACTTTTCGAAAAACGACTTTTTTTCATGTTTTGAGTGTAGTACAATCAGAATCTGCAATAATCTCGAACACGATTTTTTTTGCCATCACCATACTTCCATTTCCTTAAGGAACATGGAAGTAAAAATTTTCCCTCCCCCTTGAACTATCATTTTCATTTATAGAAAATTACCCCCTCCCCCTTCAACTACCCTTTTCATTTATAGATATTTCATCTACGTGTCTAGAGTGGATTATTATGACTTTCTTTTCAGGATACTTTATTTATCAAAATTAAGTACTTTACTCTTGTTAAAACATAAAACGTTGCAGGTAAACTGCCCCTTCCCCTTAACTGATCTTCACCAAAGTCAATAGGCCTTGAGTCCTCTATAACTCAGGCACACATGCAAAAAATTATTTGATTCTGTGTGAATCTGCGGCAGTTATCATTTGCCATAGAAAAAATTCTACACAGACACTTTTTGGAAAATGACTTTTCTTCATGTTTGAAGGCAGTATAATCGGAATCAGCCCTTATCTAGAACACAATTTTTTTTGCCATCACCATACTTCCATTTCCTTATGGAACATGGAAGTAAAAATTGTACGCTTAATACACTAATTTAGCAGTAACAACGTCTGTTTGTGGTGAAAATGTATAACCGTGCTCGTGAGAAACATATACACAGCTTACAGAAACATATAACCTAAGGCCGGACAGAGTATATCAACCCACATACAGGGTCATCCTGTCGTCTGAAGGATCTGCAGTCGACATAAAAGGGAAGTGAACCTATATTATTTTGTATAATAAAAAAAGAAAATTATTTAAAAGAAAAACTCTATCATATCATAAAGGCTTTATAGTAAATAAGACTGAAAGAACTTTTAAAAAAATATTAATTTATTTCATTGTATAGCAAGACATTTTTAGTTGTGTTACGAAGTTCAATTTTATAACCTGTATTAAAAGCTCAGTAGATTGGTATAAAAGAATAGCATCATTAATAAATCCACTTCATTTCAGTACACTATATCTCGACTATTTATTTTATGCCACACCTATACATTACAATATATATACAGTATATATATATTGTAACGTTACCAAATTTGGTAGTTACATAAAGTAAGCAATTATTACGTCAAGTGACGGGAAAGCATGAAGATATTTCTAAGTAAGTAAAATTATGTAAACAAAAAGTGTGTATCTACAGATATATTATTGTAAAATTCCAACAAAGAAGAAGGAAGTGTAACATAGCAGCATCGTACACAAAATAGAGAAAGAAAATGACCATGAGCCAATATAAAATGTTAGAAACCAGGCCCAATAGATTCCAACAGTGAGGGGAACCAACAAAACAATAAAATGAAGAAGAAGACAACAGGATTCCAACAGTGAGGGGAACCAACAAAACAATAAAATGAAGAAAAAGACAACAGGATTCCAACAGTGAGGGGAACCAACAAAACAATAACTATGTAAAATAAAAAGAAGAGACAACTCAAGAGCAACCACAATGAAGGCAGACAAACCAATATATTTATAAATATAAATACTATGGAACAACGACTACTACAATGGAAATGTTGAAGAAGACGTTTAAACCTAAAGAAGAAAGGAAGAAGAAGGACAAGGAAACATGACATGAAGAGTGAAGATAATGGATAGACAATACAAGAAATCACCATTCACCAAGTATACTAGAGACAATACTAGTAACCGGAAGAAGAATAGCGATTGTCAACTATGAAGAAACAGTGTTTAACATATTTAAGAAATCACAAACAGTAATAGTGAATACTTAATGTAAGTGTGAGAACCTGTGACCAGTTAACCAATTTTAACCTAATAAACCCCACAGACAATTCAAGTGATAAGGTTTATAGCAGAAGAAAATGTGTTACCTTTATAGTGGAAACATCAAAGATTAAATAGTTAAAAATACACAGACAGTTAGTGTGACTAATTTAATGAAGATTGTAATCCAAATAGATAATCATAAGACTACCAAGAAATGTAAGATAGAACAGTAAAATCATTGTTCATAGAACCTGATAATAAAAAAAATTGTAAATTTTAAAAGAAATGTAACTGAATGCCACGGCAAAACAGAATACAATATAAAGAAGGGCCAGAAAAAATAATAAACAAACTAGTTTGTTAGGTATCAAACAACAATGTACCAGAAATTAGGTACAAAACACAACAAGAAATGTATTACCATTAGTTTAAGAATATTTGTGTTATTGTTTAGAAAAAATAGTGTAAACATGTGTATTAATCAATAATTAAACCATTGTAATAGAATACCATAATGAAGTCATAATAGTAGTAGCAAGTACTGCATAAGAATACGTTGTACATTGATACATAACCCCATAGGAAATGCACCTATAAAAAAAAAATCATATATGTTAATTGAACCAAGCAATGATCAACAATTGTTTCAATCAAAGATTCATTATAAATAATGATGCACGCTAATAAATAATGTCTTATACTGAAAGGCACTGCACATAAAGCAGATTAAATATAATAGCACAAAGCTAGATGAAAGGGAACCTAATATGACAAATTAGTTAAGCAAAATACATTATTAAAACTTGTACAAAGATCACTGAAAGTGTTACCAGTAGTTAGAAAAACATCTAGTACTACTATGAGAACAGATTATAAGTGTAATAATAATAGTATTATGATCAAAATATTGGAAACTAACTGACTATGAATGAATAGCCAGATGTAAACAAAGACAATGTGACAAATTAGTTAAGCAAAATACATTATTAAAACTTGTACAAAGATCACTGAAAGCATTACCAGTAGTTTGAAAAACATCTAGTACTACTATGAGAACAGATTATAAGTGTAATAATAATAGTATTATGATCAAAATATTGGAAACTAACTGACTATAAATGAATAGCCAGATGTAAACAAAGACAATGTGACAAACTAGTTAAGCAAAATACCTTATTAAAACTTACACAGAGATTGATGAAATTGTTAACCAGTACGAAATTGATAAAAAATTAAAAGTTTTCTTAAACCAAGGTGTTTTGGGTCGGAGAGTTCGAAAAATTGAACCAATCAAATGAATTAAAACCGGCAGACAAGCCAGAGACGCTTAGGAGAAGCGACACAGTCATCTTTCAATCATCAAGGAGTCAACACGCATAATTCGACGGGCAAGGTCGATGAAGAAGTTTTATTTGAATTGTGCGCGACACATACATTAGTCACTCTACACACACCTAACCTACACATAACAAACAATTAACGAGTGTACAGTGCGGAGTGAAAATAATAATAAAATACAGCCAGTGTATAATATCGGTCGTATTTTCGAAATTTGTGTTTATAAAAAACCAGGGAGTACTATATTTTCATTATTTAAAAAATAAAACAGAATTAATAATTCCTGTTAATTATTGTTTGGGTACTACTCTAATCAGTAGTATCGAAGTGTAGTAATTCTGATGAAAGTTATCAGAATTAATAAAAGAATTATTTCGCATTTATCAAATTAAGAAATAAATGTTTTTACGACTTATTGTAATTAAAGGAGTCAATATCAATTTAAATATTACTAAATATGAGTGGCACGAATAGTCGCTCAATTGACTCATGTCGTTTTGATTTGACTAATGAAAATAAATATTTTTAATTGTTGCGAAAAAATATTCTAATTAACTGATAGTTACGCATCAGATGTATTATGAATAGTATATATATGTTTAGATTATTAAGAACTCAATGAATAATACATTTAACCATAATAACTACTTACGTTATTAGCTAACCTAGAAGTAATAACAACAACTTGTCACCTTTTTCATAAGTCTGTTCTCAAGTAATACAAACCAAATGAAAGCTATCACAAGAGTTTTTTTTTTATTATAAACTTTTTCTCTTGTCAATAAATAATTTTTATAGCCAACTATTAAATAATAATAGTAATTTTTAGCAGTGCAACTCAACGCACGTGTTTTTAAAGTAACTAATGTGTACTGTATGCCGCGTACGATAGTACGATAATTATCGATTATATGGTACCGACTTTTAATTTTAATATTTGTTTGTTTATTTTCTATTAATTCTTTATTAAATATTGTTATAAAACACAACATCTTGTATCTGGTATCATGCCACTTCAAAGATCACACGAACTTGGTAATTTCACTATGTAAAGAGGACATAACCTCTCTAACTAAAATTATTGTATTAACCTTCAGTGTTACCAGCCTTGAGGTTAAAAAGAGTTTCTTTTATAAAAATTGTTCATAATAATTATTTTTCTGTAAAACTATTAGTGATTGATTGTTGATTTTAAAAGAGTTAATGGCATTCCAGAACTGTTAATAAATCTCAATTATTTTTTACCAGTGGAAAGAGTCTTTAATTTCAAAATTAAAATAGTTTAGTTATCATAACTAGTTCTATCAAAAGGTGGCGGCAGAATTTGAATATTCCTTATAATTCAAATCATAATTCAGTCTTTATTTTGTTTTATTGTGCATGCTTATCACATATGATATTCAAATAGAATATCCACTTGTATGTATAGAGTGTATGTTACAGCAGAAGCAGTCACCCAACAGAACAGTAATATCATCCACATATGGTAAGTGGGGAGGTGAACAGTGGAGTGCGAAAATACTTTTTAAATTGAAGGATTTAAACGGGAATACCCACACAACTGTTAATAACAATCAAACCGCTAATAATAATTACATTTTGGAAATTTTATTATACAATATTGTTGTGGATACCAGAGCGTATACACAATCATACAATCATACACACTTACACAATATATCAAAAGAATCGTTGTACTGTTACAATATATATATATATATATATATATATATTGTAACGTAAAGATCTGTTCGTACCTGTAAAATGTACACCAGTTTGGTATGTGTAATTATAATTAGTGCGTTCGCCTCGCACCGGGGTCGTTACAGTAATGTTGTGGCTAGCGATGTCTGTAGCGTTGCGGTAATCACCTGTATAATACGGCAGTAACCTTACCTGTTGTTTATAGGGGTGTGTTAATCCTGGGTGGCGCCAAGTCGTTTTATAAAACAACTAAAATTATTACCTGACGAGTTATCAGCGTTGCAGTATTGGGCATTCAAATCATTCCCGCTCGCACAGGCGTCTCAATTGTCATTGCTGCTGCGTAAATGACAACTTGTTCACTTCTCGTCAAATTTATTCTTAACTAAACACAAGTAATATATAAAACACTCCCTATGAAATGATAACGCCGGTTACTCCCTGTAATAGTTATTTTTTAATAGGTGATAACTGAAAACATTCACATTGACAATAATACAGTAATAAATTTGCACCGACTGATTACATTAGACTCTTGCCTCTGGGTTTGGCGAAGCGATCTAGGAAACATTCAACCTTACATTGCTGCGTACGTTAAAGTGTTACAAATATTTTTCTGTTTCCCAAATCGTGGATTCTTGTGACTATGAGCTAAAGAATTCCTATGGTTACAATAAAAATGTACAGTGGAACCCCTCAAATCCGAACTAATTGGGGCTGTAGCCTGTTCGGATTCGGAAAAGTTCGGATTAGCCGAAAAATCTGCATACATAGTACTCAAGGGTAATGTTGCGTAGGGGTGAGACGAAGCGCCGGAGGTTGCTGACCTTGACTGCCCGTGAATCACTGTTGCTGTCAGGTGGAAGTGCGCTAAAAATAGCCCAGTCCTACTACAGTAGGTCTAGAAATCTTTGTATTCCAGTTAGTCCTCTGGCGTTTGTTGTCCTGTCCGTTTGTCTGCTGTTACTGTTTCCATCCAGTGTACATAGTTTGTTCGAGTTTTCGTTTAAGGTTTTTGTTTTTGCATTTGAAGTGAGCAGTGTAGATCGGGTTTTTTAGTTTTCTTAAATTATGGCAAGCAAACGAAAACATAGTTCTTGTACTTTAAAAGAAAACTCGAAGTGTTAATGCGACTAGACAAAGGGGAAAGTTTGACGAAGTTGGCTGTTGAATTTGGTGTTGGTAAAGCAACAATCAGTGACTGGAAAAAGAATCGTGCGAAAATTGAACAGTTTTGCAGTGCAACAAGTGAAAAAACTTTGAAACAACGCCATCACGCAAAAGTTTCTGTAAATGAAGAAATCGACGAAGCAGTGTTTTTGTGGTTTACACAAGAGAGGCAGAAAGGAGTTCCTATTAGTGGTCCATTAATTCAAGAAAAGGCATTGTGGCTGAACAAACTAATGAACGGAGATTTGGCATTTACTGCTAGCAATGAGTGGTTGGATCGATGGAAGAGAAGGCATGGAATCAGATAACTGACGATAAGCGGAGAGAAGTTATCAGCTGATAATACTGCTGCAAAAGAATATTTAGATGAATTCGCCGATTTGATTTCGTCGGAAAATTACTCGCCCCAGCAAGTGTATAATGCGGACGAGACTGGATTGAATTTTAAAGACTTCCCACTAAAAGTCTTGCTTCTAAAGAGGAATGTTCTGCGCCAGGCTTTAAAATGAACAAACAGCGTCTCACAGTTTTGGCCTGCAGTAACGCCGCGGGAACAAACAAGCTACCATTAATGGTGATTGGAAAATCTGCCAAGCCACGAGCCCTTAAAAATATGAACATGAATTCTCTGTTTATTACAGAAATCAGACTAAGGCGTGGATGACTGGTAATCTTTTTAAGGAGTGGTTTGAAAAGAAATTTGTTCCTCGGTAACAAGATTTAATGAAGAAAATGGACTGCCACCTCGAGCTCTACTTTTGATACACAACGCTCCGTCACATCCTTCAGACATGCAGTTGGTGTGCAGAGACATAAAAGCAATTTTTCTACCACCTAACGTGACATCGCTGCTGCAGCCTATGGATCAAGGTGTGCTACAGAACATAAAACTAAGCTACAAAAAAATGCTTCTGCAAACTCTTATTGAAGAAGATTGTTCTCTTTCTATTCTTGAGAAGCTAAAGAAGATAACAATAAAAGATGTGATTTACTGGGTTGCAGAATCCTGGAACAATACCAGTAAAAATTTACTGCAGAGATCTTGGACGAAGCTTTGGCCCAGCCTCGAATTTGTGGAAACACCACTTACAACACGAGATGATGAAACTGAGCTCCTTCATCTCTTTCAAAAAGTACCAGGATGTGAGGATGCTGAAAAAGGTTGTCTGGAGGAGTGGGCAGCACTAGACGACAATGAAGAATGCACCGAGCATGACATAGTGTCTGTGGTCCAGGATCAACATGACAATGTATCAGGTAGCGATAGCGAGGGAGAAGATGCCTCAACAAACGTGACTCATTCTGACGCTGCCGTCGCTCTCGACATCGCGTTGCGCTACGTAGAACAACACGCAGCTGCTACACCCAATGATGTCATGTTTATGCAACGCTGGCGCAACATCGCATCCTCGGGAAGGTTTATGTCACTTCGCCAGATGAAGATCACTGATTTTAAGTGAAAAAATGTAGTGTAGTGTTTGTGTGTGTTTCTTTTGTGTTTTTCCTTGGCCATTCAGCTCTGATGTTAATGAAATGCTGTATGACGTTGTTGTTTTTATACAGTGTTAATTCCAATATTTTTTTACATTTCAATCCTGTTTTACGTAAGTAGCAATACTTGTACATACTTTATTAATTTTTCAATGATTCTTTACGTAAAATTAGGTTACATATGATAGTTTTATGTAATAATAAATGTGTTTCTTATGTCTTTATTTCAAATGTAGTTTTTCTTCAAAATCATGTTCGGATTTCCCAGGATTTCGGATTTCTGGGGTTCGGATTTGAGGGGTTCTACTGTATTACCTTATTCTACGTGTAGATAAATAATAATGTGTGCTGTTACAATCTGTTCTGTTGTGTCGTAAATGTGTTTCGTAAGTTCGTGTTTAACTAATAGGTTATATTCAACATTAACAAGTTTTAATCAAGTGTTATTTTGCTTAAATATTCTATGAAAGAGAAATATTGGTTCTATAGTGAGGTAAATTTACCTTTTAATAATATTTAAAGTGATTAGGGTTTTGGAAAATAAATAATTTGATTGTACTTAACACCTCAGCATGACGCGGTGTCTTCGTTCGTTTAATCGGGCAGGATTTGGCTGCATTAAGTTCAGTTTTCATGAATTTTGGGGATTCAATGGGTTGGGCGTCTTTTTCATAAAGTATCTGGATGTTCTTTTCTGATAATTTTCCGTTTAATTTGCCTTGGGTCTTGAATTGACTGCTGTAAATGGTCGTCTGCTTCTTAGTCTATCATTGTTGGTAACTTTAATTACTTTTATACTTTATTTTCACAGAAAAACGTTCTTCCCAACATTGGCATCTGTATTTTCTTAACGACGCTTCGCTTCTCTCTATATTCCAACGGTAATTTCGTCTTCAACTGCCGTTTCCATGGTAACTGTATGATTTTTGATTGGTTGATTTTGAGATGATGTATTGTTATCAAAATTCGAATTCTTCGTATATCTTCTGATTGCTGTTATTCCTCCATCTTCCTTCCTGGTTATTAAATATTGTCACTATAGTATTTATTTCCTTTCATAGATTATTTTGATACCCCACAAGTTTGGGTAATTTTAGATTTTATGTTTTTACAAATATGTTAATGCTTGTTAATTACATTTCTTTTTGTATACAAATGCTTATTATAATATTTTGTTTTACAAATGATTTACAATTTATTCTTGGTGATTCCTTCACCTCAGATTTGCTAAATTCTTAGTCAATTTGTTATAATTTTTGGTTGTTTGGTTCTGACAGTTATGTCCTTTCCTAGGCCTGGGTAGCCATCATAGTATTTGACTTATTTTCTTTAAATCACATTTTGTTTCAGCCTAATGGGCTTTACTTTGTTATTATTCTTGGTTGTGTTGTATTTTGAGTCTGTTGGTGTTTTGATTACATGTCAATATTGCTTTCTCTATCTTAATATTTAAAACATAACAATTTAGGCTTATGGACTGCAAGTTTCTTTCAGCCATATCCTATTTATAACATTAACATGAACAATTCTTTATAAGTTATTAGAGTTATTATTTTGAGTGAGAAATACCATCACTTCCTTCCAACTTATTATTATTTGCTAATTTTTTGTTTACAATTCATATTATTTTTGTTGTGATAAACAACATCACTTTTATGAAATTTATAACAGTCCCTTATAACATAGGTGTCTTTGTTCTGTCTCTGATTTCTTAATCTTTAAACAATCTTTACATTCTCTCCATGTCAACACCTTCAATTTATTCTTTCCTGGAATCCTCCCTTTTTAATTACTATCGGCTATAATTAAACTTAAATTTATTAAACATCTTTTCTTAAATAATCATGTCATCATCACTTTCTAGTGTTCAACATATCTTATTCTACAATTCATACTTAATGCTATTTTTCACCAGCTATTTATTCACTGTTATTTTTCCACTTTTAAACCTTTAGTGTTTTTCACAGATTTATGAAGTGTCTATTTTCTTCATTATTCACTATTCCTTATAATAGTTATATTCTAAATCTTACCCTATTCCCACTTATATCTCACCTTCACTTTTAAATTATCTATAGTTAATTATAATTTAACTAGCGTACCTTATCACTTCACTTTGGGGTTTTTACACATACACTATTGCACTGTATCACTGTTTATACTATGTGTTTTTTAGTGGGTAATACCTATACTTATTTCTCTTTCATCACAATATATCCTTAATACTAATAACAATTTTATATTCTTATAATACTATTTTTACATCTAAATTTCCTTTGTGTTTTAGGTTGCTTTTTCCTCACCTTAATCCTTAACATTTTTTAATAGGGCTTCTTCTCTAGATCATTTTGTCCATTAATGGGTAATAACCGTTACTTTTTCCTTTCTCAGGATAACCATTGGTTTGGTTCCAATATTCTTCTTGAGTGCTTTATTTCTCCTTCTCCTATGCTTTATTACTCGTTTGTGAATCATTATTGGTTTTCACTTCTACCTATCTCCCTCCTTCTTCATTTTCATTATTTGATTAATACTTTGGTTTTTCCATCCTTTTCTTTGGGTATTTCGGGGTCGTTTAATCCCATGAACTTGTTTCATTTTTGTTTGGGTTTTGAATTTTTTCCTTTCTTCCTTTGGTTTGGTTAATCACCTTCTTTTCTTCTTTGGTTGTATTTGTTGGGTCAATCACTTTCTGCTCTTATTCTCGTTGGTTATTTGTGTGGTTATTTGTGTGGTTCCCTTGTTCATTTGTTTCCTGTTGTTGGGTCAATCACTTGGGTTAGGTCAAAGTCGTCGTTTGTCGAGTCATATTCTTTATATTTTATTTAAATTAATCATTTTATTTGATATAAAGTATTTTTACATTTATAAATATCCCTGGTACTGGGTTGGCTTATTTGTGTTGTAACAATATATATATATATATATATATTGTAACGTACCGCTTATTAGAGGCGTCCACCACTTACTAGTGTATTGCAATTACAAGCTTCGTTAATTCCGCCCCACAGTTGTACGCCAAATCTGTAACGTACCGCTTTTTGATGAGGTCTTAGCGAAACACCTTTAGTCAAGCCCCAAATGTTGGGTTCGCCAAACTTGTAACGTACCACTTAATGTGAGGTGTGTACTTGCGAAAGTGTTATTATATGCCTCATGCAGTATGCGTCACTTTTGAATTATACTAACTGACGTTTTAAAAGGTATAAATAAAGGATTTTGTTTATCTTGTTTTACTCAATCTAAAAAGAAATCGAGAGTGTGTGATTTGGGGTCAAGGAGGTAATTTGTTCAGCCTTATGCAGAAGAGAGAGTAAGTATCATTATTGCCCCTCAGTTGTGACGATTTCTTCTGTATGTTGTGCTGAAATTTTTATTAACTACCCACTACAATAAATTATAACACGTTATAATTCAATATTAATTTTCAATAATATTGCTTTATTTATTATTGACCTTTGTCTCCTGCCACCAAAATATAGGTATCACAATTAATCTTATCTGAAAAAAAAACATCATCTCGACTTTACCGAGTAAACATAGATCTGTCTAAGGAGCAAAACATATATGTTGTTATTTACCCAATATTACGCTATAATAAAAAACATCAATTATTACATAATCCTTAATAATTCCCCAGGGTTCAGGGTGAATTCTTTGTGTTATGAGAGTGTCAGAAATGGATAATTGCTACGCTTTACAAATACCGAAAAATTAATAAATAATTTTGTTTATTTTTCAAGTATTACGTAGTTTCCGGAATTGCCGTAAGAGAGCAGCATGTATTTGTTTACTTTGAAAAAAAAACATATGATAAAATGAATATTTTTGTTCTATTTCACGGTTAAAAACGAGTTTTCTTCTGGACTTATTACGAAAAAATGTTTATATTACCTCGATCCGTGTTGTTCTTACTGGATTGAAGTTTTATTCTGTGATGAGGTCCGTCTTGCGTTATTATTTCCTTTTCGTTTGGAGTATTTTCTAATTGTCTACTGGAACTAGGCCGAACTATATTGGATCCTCAGAATGTTTTCATCCACTGGTTTTTAATGTATATCACCATTTAATTTGGATTACTCAGGTATAATTAGTTAGTAGTCACTCTGTTTATTAATCTTGCGTGAATTTCACCTCCTCCAATGTCCAAAAAGGTTATTTTTTATAATTTTTGTCGCATCGTTTCTTCAACTCTCCGGTTTAGTTCAAAATTTTATATCTTATTAACAATACTTGTTATTTTTCATCACTCTTAGTAACACATAGTATTTTTATTATGTAGGCAGTTTGTAATTATTATAAATTTATATTTTATTTATGGAAAAATAATTCCCTTCCATTCCGGTTTCTTTACTAATTTAATTTACATAATATGTTTTGGTTAATTTTTTTATGACATTGTATATAAATATTTTATCATTTTATTATCCTCAAATAAATTTATATATTATTTATTTAGTCTCGAATAGTGTTCATACCCGGTACTACTTCCTGTTGCCATTTCCTTCATAGGATTATTTTAATTTTTATTATCTTTTGGTAATTAAATTTTTATGTCTTTTAAAATTAACCCTGGGTTTTCTTATAATCTAACACAATTATTTGAAAAAATATAATATTAACTTGGGTATAACAATTTGTGGTTCATACAATATAAATTACAATAAATAAATAAAATTACAAAAATCAATCAGTATTATTACATACTACTTTCATAAGTTTATCCTTTCCAAAACATACAACACAGTTTGGTAATACGTTGCTTTCACTTTTGTTTTTTCACCTCAATGGGTACGCTATCACTCACTTTGCACTGTATACCACTCGTATTGTTTATTATGTTGAGTGATATAATTAAATTTTGAGCGAGCTTTAGTTTACCCATTTCTGACTTTTATTATCATGAGTTACTTTATTGGTACCGGGTTATGTAACGTTACAATATATATAAAATGAATGAATTATACTTGATGGAAAACCAATAATTTGAAAAAACAGTTCATGAAGAAACTGTGACTTGAAATATGAATTTGCGCGAATACACAGAGTAAGTAAAAAATTGAGCAAGTTGTAAATATTTGTATTTTATCATTTTTGTTGTTTTTTAGTACCTAACAGACAGAACGCACATTGTGAAAAGGAAATGTCTTACTGTTATTGGGGAACTATTACCAGTGACTAGCCCCCTTGAATCAAATGTGCAGGCAACACTTAGATTAGTAAGTGACTATACACACAGCCAGGATGCACGTGTTCGAAGTACAGCATTTAACATGATGGTAAGTTGTAAGGGTTGTGTGATAGATTTTGTAGTGTCCTTTCTATTGTGTCATAACATTTTCCTTAAGACTTTGCTCCTTCCATTAATTCTCATTAGCATGAAAGTTTTAATTCATTATCAGTTCATCTCATCTCATCCTATATATCTGCAAAGCGCAATCACTTTTTTATAATTAGATTTTTCTGAACTTAATGAAGTCTTAGTTATGTAATTATATACATTCTTATTGACAGCTGTGAATTGTTTGCATTTATGAAACATCCAATTCAAACTGAGTTTTATGATGTTAATCCACCTGTCTGTGACAATTGCATAAGTTTGTAGCCACATTGGATGCATAGTTTAGATCTTCCAGCTACTTGAGTAACTTGTGTTACACAAGCATTATATGATTTTTCAGTACACTACAATACGAGATTGAAGAGATTGCATTACATTTTGTTAAAAAAAAAGATTAACTGTTCTAATGTGAAGAAAATTTGTAAGAAAAAGCTTTAGCCAAGTCTGGTATGCATGAATAAGCAGTTTATAGATAGCACAAAAGCTTCAAAATGGTTGTGTCGAGTAGATGATCGTGCTGGTTAGTAGAGTATTGTGATATTGTTTCACGAATTTTAATTAGTTCTTGTTATGGTCTATAAAAGCTATACTGTTTGAGCATTTTGTATCACTTGCTTGAAGATACTGATAGAAAACATCCAGATTTATGGTGGGATAATTTATAGAAATTTGATCACGATAATGCACCAGCACACATGTTGTTACTTGTTCAGGAATTTTTGTCCAAAAATAACACTTATAACACCACAACTCCTGTATTCGCCATATATGGCCTCATGTGAATTTTCCTCTCCACAACATTAAAAACAATCATGAAAGGAGAATATTTCATGACCGTAGAGGATATAAAACAAAAATCTATGCAAGCTAAAGCGTATACTACAGACTGCATTCCAGAAATGTTTTGAAGACTGTAAGAAACATTGACATAATTGTGTTTTATCTGATAAGGATTACTTTGAATGGGGAATGTAAATATGTAAGAATAAAGACATAATTTTTTAAATAAACAAATATTGCATGAATTTTTTGACCCAAACTCATACATGATTAATTCACAGCAGTGTTTGTGCAAAGAAGCATGAGGAATTCTCCAACAAGATGTAGTACACTGTACCTCAAATTTGAAGGAATGCAGTGGCTGCTTGTGGGTTGTTTGAAGATCATATCCTTCTTTGGCGAAAAATCTTGTCTAGAAGAAACACCTCATTTTGAGTGAAATGTCTAAACATGTTTACTTATCTGGTTGTTGGACTTAATGTAATAATTAAATCTGATATGGATGTTGGACTTCATCCATTTGCAGCTTTATGAACACTTGTGTAGAACAGTCCAATCTAACTAGTTTTTGAAGAAACATTTGGACAGCCAGATCACTTACTCTCATTAATACCTCTTATCTCCCAAAGATGACTTACTTAAAAATCTACTAAATAATTCATTTATTTTACACTTTAATATCTGGAAAAGCACCTAAAAAAAGTCAACATTTAGTATATCATTCAGATTAGAAGTAACTCTCACACATAAATGTGCATTGTTCCAGCATGAAAGGGATTGGACTCCAACTAAACATAATTTTAGATGGTAGGCCCATTGATTGGTGGTTCAATTCAACAGTGTTACTGTCACAGAAAAAATGCCCTATTCAAAAAATATTGTTTCAAATTTAACAATTTCTGCATTGTTTTGAGTTATGTGATTTATAAATTGCTCTGCTAAATTTTGTAGTAAATAGGATGCCATGCTACATTGGAATGTTTAAAGCTAGTTATCCTTGATGGGTTGGTAGTCCCTTCAATTTGTGTAGCTATTTTTGTTAAAAGTAATTAGTGATGTTTTATATTCAAAGGTGGTGTTACATAACAGAGGTGTAAAGTTACAACCTACTGTCTATGGTGAGACATGTGAAGCCCTTACAGATGATTATGAGATTGTTCGAAGTGCAGCACTACAGCTTATTTGGGTACTTGCAAAAACTTATCCTGATTTGTAAGTAATAAGTAATATGTATATTGTAAATGTTCTTACTATTAAACTCGTCAAACTTTACTTTGATTGTAATTTATCAGAAGGAATTTTTAGTTTTTTCAACAACAGTCTGACAGCAATTTTCTTATTCCTACAGTGTGATATTAATTGTGGTTTTTCAAAATTCACAGTCCAGTGAAGTTGGAAGGAAGTGATGAGGAAGTCCGTTTGGTTGACGATGCATTTGGCAAGGTTTGCAATGCTGTAAATGATTTGTCCATGAGAGTAAGGATGCAAGCTGCTCAGTTGTTGGGAACTTTGACTTCAGTTAGTTCAAAATTCTTGCATCAAACTCTTGATAAAAAACTTTTTTCCAACATGAGGGTAAGAATATCATAGTACATGTTTGTTTAGCTCATTGAATGCATTTTAAAACATTAGTTGCTTTGTATTCCGATTCTTTTACAAGTAATATCACCCAAAAATTGAGATACAGTTACGAGTAACATGGTGATGTGTGTCATTCTCGAAGTTCATTGCAAAAATGAATATAATTTTTGAGATTAAAATATAGATGAAAGAGAAATACTGTGTGATGATTGTGAAGAACATATTTTACTGACTGTCAGTACATGAATAAGTTTGCCAGAATTTCATGATGCCAGTTGTGTTGATTCTTAATTATTGTTCCAGTTGTGGTATTACATAATCTCATTCAATTTGTTTGATTGTTATATTATAAATAGTAGGCATCTTGTTTTCAAGCTGTAAAATAGGAATCCCTGACATTAGAATTCTGAATATAATCAAGTAATGAACTGATGATGTGATTCTGTGTTTGGAAATACTATGTTTTAATTTATTTATTATTATCAAAATACCCTTATACCATATTGGTGTCGGGTTACATCAATATATGATAAGTACATCAACTACACTCTATATACAAATTTTTTCCATCTTACTCTATCCATTGACAATGTCTTCGCTTCCCTCCAGCCCAAGCCTCTTTCTCTCAAAATGTTTCCCATCATTCCATCCCAAGTCAGTCGCGGTCTTTCTCTCTTCTTTCTCCCCCCTGATTTTGCCTCCCAAACCTGTTTTACCATTCTATCACTATCCATTCTCTGCATGTGTCCCCACCAGCATAATGTCTCTGTTCAATAAAATCCAGAATCGATATCACTTCCAGATCCTCTCTTATTTGTGTATTCCTAACTCTATTCTTCCTTGTTACTCCTACTACTCTCCTAAGATATTTCATTTCTGCCGCCTGGATTTTACTTTTTTGGCTTTTGGATAGCACCCACATCTCACAGCCGTATGTTAAAACCGGTCTATATACTGTTTTATACACACTCATTTTCGTTTTTTTTTTATACCTCTTTATTTATAAATCTATTGTTTAATGCATAGTATACTTTTATTGCCTTTTCAATTCTTTCATTTAATGCGGCTGCTTATAACTTTACTTTTAATACCCTTTGTTTATCTCAGGGTTCAATTCAATAAAATCAATACTTCATTGCTTTCTAATAGTTAATTTATTAACAAAATATTATATATCATATTTCATTGTACGCATAATTATTACTATAAATATTAATTTATGCACATTTAACAAATTTAATAATTCTTCAATCTCCTAAAATTTACTTCTTACTATATTTCATTCTTCAATATTTAATCAACTTAAGTTTAGTACAACATATTGTATCATAACGGATTCATTTAAAATCAAAGCGATTGTAATATAGATATTTTATGAAATACTAGACTTCCTACGATTTTCTCAATGGGTTTCAACATGACCTTACTTATAATGAGGTTTCTAAATTAATACTTTAAATAAATTTCTTTAGTGAGTTCTTTTAGTAAATTTCTTTAGTGAGTTCTTTTAGTAAATTTCTTTAGCGAGTTCTTTTAGTGACAGACAATTGGGTGTAAAATTTAATTAGTACATAACAAATTTACTTTTGGTACGAATTATCCATGTCTTGTAGAGGTCGCAGGTGTGGTAAGCTACACTTCTTGATCAGCATTTGGAGTATTGATAAGTCACTCCGGAATCTCGAGTGGTCTGCGTGGACCTCACTGTAGCCCTTCACATATACTGCACATCACACAACGCGTGTTTGTATTGGATTTATTGCGAGTCTAAATTATTGTTGCTATTACTTCGGTTATTCACTGACATTCCGTAAATATATATATAATTTAATTTACTCGCGATATTGTTTAAAGATGTATGTTACACTCGGTTTTCTGGTTTGTTTAACTGATACACTTGACGGTAAGTTACTGTTATTCGTTCATGACAGAATTTTATAGAACATTGTTCGAATTATTAATACCGCCATTGTATTGCGTTTCACTATCAGTTACTGTAATACGATCACAAACTCGAACGCTAGAAAATGTTAAACAGTTCATATCGTATCGATATTTTCTAAGTCATTTTATTATGAACTCCCCTAACACTTTTTGTCACGCCTTTTACTTCCAATTCCTTCGAAAATTTAGTAAAGACTCCTTTTCGCGTCCCTGTCACTTGCCTATATCGAACATGAGAATTTCCCCACTGAACTTCTGATTTCGGCGATGCCGTTTCCTAATTGGCTCTTTTTTGTACAACCTACTCCAGAGACCACCTACTTTTTCAAAGGTAAGTTCTGATAGGTCTTCTGATTCCCACCAAACTCTTCTCCTGGGTCCTTTACCCTTCGGTCAGTGGCATTTCCGAATACTCTGGTAATAAATCTAGCTGTCATATCTCTTAGTCTTCACAAAGACAATCCTTCGATTTCTCTTCCAACAGCTGCCTCTCCAATTAGTTGCGCCTATGGTATTATCTCTTCTTGAACAAAGGCATCGCCAACTCTCTCCGTAAGTATTTTTTTGTCTGGTTCCCAGCAAAAACCTATCCTTTTAGTTCATGCGTTAACCTCGAATACGATTTCTTTCCTCATATCATAGTATTGTTCCGGTGTATCCTCTGTTGATGCGTTTCAGTCAAGGAACACCGTTCATTGTTTTCTGTCTGCAGTTGTTATGTTCGTGTAACCTTTCATCCTTTGTCAGAATGAAACATTTCTCACTGGATGAGTTTATTCACACCCTCGTATAATTTTCTCCGGATTATAAGCTTTTATTCACTGACGTTTTTTCTAGATACCCAGCACAATGACCTTGTCTTTCTAACACGTGGCCACTTGCTACACTAGATTTATGGTGTCTCAATCAGACTTGCATAGACAGCAGCGGACGGCTTTCACCCGTTTTTGTTCGCCACAGTCCTACGAATAACTCCATACATCAATTGTCACCACGTTCAATGACACTTACCTTAACTAAAAGAATAATTTTTATTTATTTTTTTAAATTTGGCATTATATCAGTCCCCAATTTGGATGAACTCTTTGAATAAAAAAAAGGGACCCCAAATTTGCGCCCTGTCGTAAGAGATACAACGTCAAATAGATACACTTCGCATTTCCGTGTACAGGCTCATCATTCCCTGAACATAGTGTAGTATTTTTACTGTTTGGAAATACTGACCCACTGACAAAGAACTGGTGCCGTAACTTTAAATGCCCTACTTAACGGTTTCACCCCATTAGTAACGTACTTTCTCTTTCACCCTTTTAAATGAATCCGTATCTGTTTTTCTATTCTTATAGCTATGTTTAACATTTATCTATGATTAAAAATTACATCTAGTCATATAATTTAAACTCTACATTTTATCTATGTTGCAACACGACTCCTTACATATATTTTCTTTTGTTGTTCTTCCCTGCACATGACACACAAATATACACAGAAAATAATTAAACATTTCATTTAATAATAGTTATAATCATCATGATAATAATATTAGTAATCCTGAAAATTAGATTATCTCTCACCCGTACACATTTAGTACATTCGGTTTTTATGTCAAGTATTACCTAACAATACACTATTATACAGTATGTACATTCCTTGAATAGATAGTTAATTGAGAATATTATTATAGAAATATTAATTAACAAAATACTTTCTCTACATCTTTACGAATCTACACTTTAAACGTTTACGTTATAATAATAGTCTAATGTACTTAATCAATTTATTGCCACAATTTTCTAATTTAAATTGCTACCGATGTTCTGTTAGTTCACAGTTTATTAGTTGACACTTCACAAACATTTCACTATTCTTTTAGATTTAAAAGTTTTTGTGATAATCATACACTTAACGTTCCTATCCGTAACCTACTAATTGTTATTACACAAGCAACATTTTGAGACATTTGTTTTATCTATGCACATCTACGTTAACAATAATTGTCAATAGTTTAGTCAACATTTGCTAATAGGGATTAATAATTACAATTATACAATTCGTCATATTATATCTCATTATTAAGATAACTGTTATCACATTTTTTAATAAATTCTTTCAGTTAACTTTTAGACATCACATTGATCATTTTACAAGGTATACAATTTTCTTTTTATCTGGGCGTCAACTAAGCCTCTGAATGATATTTCTTCAGCTGCCTCGTGTTGAAAATCCACATATTGAACTGCTGTTTACGTCGTCCTGTATTTGGTACGTGGCGCTTCCCACCTTCCGTGTGATAGTATAAGGACCTTCATACAATGCGCAGAATTTCCCAATTATATTTTGCGTAGCGTCTGAAAGTTTATGTGTCCGAATTAGGACCTGGTCCCCTACTTCAAATGCGGTAATTTTACTTAATTTGTTTATCCGAGCTGCCTGTCTCTTTCCTCTCTCCTTGATTCTTAATTGTAATTTCTCTATGTCGACACTGTAACAGGACAAAAAGCCTGTTTTCATAATTATGATGTTCAAGGATTTTGCATTGTATTTTTTTTATTGTATTCAAGCTTATAAAACATGGTTAGGTCAACTTCCCCTATGTGTACATAAACGACGCAGTTTCATCAATACAAGCCATCTCAAGGCCGAGAGCGTACGTGCAAAATGAAACGTATTCAATGGCTGTCCTGGTCGACAAAAGCAAATTAGTATGACAAATTATGACACACTTCACAGCGATGACGATAAACAATGCCGTCAGCTGCTGCAGACAAAGAGTTGAACACAATTGATCCCCACCACCTGTCGACAATACGACAAAGATGTTGCCCCACTCTGCAGAACTTTGTCATGGCGACAACACGTAAAGTTTCTCTGGCCCAAAAATAGCCAGTTAGAGTGTTCATTTAAATCAAAATGTATTAAAAAATCAATAGTGAGCAATTAACAGTGATCATTATGTAAATTCAGTGAAAGAACAGACGAAAAAACAGACAGTACGACCAACAACTAAGTACGCCAACCAACGGCCAGATCATGGAGAACGTCTGAACTGCAGAACAACAACCATCAGGAAAGTCCTAATTCTTCTTATTATTATTTTATCAAAATTAGAGCTCTAAATACAAACAAACAAAAATTTAAATGCACTAAAATAATATCTGTAACAATAGTATTTGAGAGAGAGAGTGAAAGAGAATGCCGGCTACCATTAGACTAGACATTGGTTTATGTGGTATAAAAGGGGTTATACAAACTAAATGAACAAATAAGATCGCAATTGCAATATAAAATGTTTCTTTTGTACTATTATGTTCAAGTACGCAATATAGAAAACAATAATGATAATTGATGAGGAATAGCGGAACTGCATAGCCGCCATTTTGTGTAATATGACTCCAATTTGATTTAACCATTTGTAATGTAACTGAGCAACTATAGAGAATATTAAACCAGTGTGTTATCATAAACGGAATGTGTATGAATCGTTATTTCAATAACCCAGACTGCTTCCGTCTCTCGTTTAACGATGCCCTGGAACCCTTAGGTGTAAATAAAATATCCAATGTTGACGATCTGAGCACTTGGCTACCGGAAGTATGGTGCATCAAACACGAGGTATGCAAATAAAATATAATTTTATTGTATGTATTGATAATTGTATTTATCAAAAGATGGTTATTAGTAACAATGGCGCCCGAACAGGGACTTTATATAATAAATTATTTTATATAAATGAACCAGTGTACGGAAGCAGACGGGTAGCGAAATATATGTAACACAGAAGCAACATAGGTTACCAGTGTAGGTTATGTTATTGTTTGAGTAAAATACAAAACAACAACTGAAAATAAATGGTATAGTTTATTATTAAAAAATTATTATTATTACGATCAAAATGGCAAACAATAACGAAACAAGTATAACAGAATCTTTATTAATGAGTGAACCCAGAGCAAACTCAACGCCTATTGTAAACAATAAGATATCATTAGAGGACCTTTTTCAATTAATGAAAATACAAAATAATGAATTAAGAGAACAGAGTATTAAGTTTGATGTAAAATTAGATGAGATGAAAAACGAAATCAAAGAACGAAACGATAATTTTGATAAACATTTTGAGGAGTCAAACATGAAAATGAGTAAAGTAATAGACAAAGATGACAAGGTAAGTAGTGGTAAGAATTATGATAAAATAAATAAAAATATGGTAATAGGAGATAATAGTGTGGATGTTGGTAGTGATAATGAGAGTAGAGGTTAATGGTGAGGAGATAGTTGTTGATGAGATTGAAATAGGGGGTAAGGAGAGTTTAAGTGAGTATGGTGGGCAGAGGGCAAATTTTCCCAGTGGTAGGAGTGGAGTAAAGACTCCAAAATTGTTGTTTGAGGACGAAGGTTCCTCTAGAATTTATGTGGGAGACATGTGGTCTCCAAATGATCCTTTAGTTTTTTGTGTTGGTGTACCTGGTGAAGCCAGGGGGTGTTTTTATGAAGTAGTAGTACCCTATGCATATATTAAGAGAGAGAGTGTAGCAGGGTGTTGTTGTGAGGAATATTGTGAGAGAAATAGAGATTTTTAAGACGAATAGAAAGTATGAAGAATTTATGGAAAAGTTAGGAGTAGAGATGATGTATAATAAAAATAAGAACTTACCTTGTAATGAAGCTGATATAGCAGTAGGAGAAGATGATAATGGAAATAATGACTTTATATCGTACCTAGTGGTGACTAATTATACTGGAGGTGACAGGACAATAACCAATCGTGACAGCTTGTATGATGAATTGATAGGTAATAACCATATTAATTATGATGGTTTTATAAAACATAAGAATTTAAATGTGTATTATATTAATATAATGTATTTAATAAAAAATAAATTGTACAGACCGAAGATAAGACTATTGTTTGACGATGGAGGATAGATATTTTATTGTGTTTATGAACATTTAAATATGTGATAGTGTTTTTCAAGATGGACTGTTTATGAACTGATTATGGTAAATGGTTAAATGATAATTTGGATTGTATATTTTTGTGTATTAATCTCAATGTATTTGTGTATTCTTGATATTGTGTATTTTATGTATTTTTTATGTAAACCATGTACTGTAGAATTTTAAATAATTGAAGAAAGTTTGATAATGATTTTAAATAATTATGAGATTTAGATTCTAAGGGTTAATAAATGATTAAACAGGTAATATATTTGGATATTGAGATGTATTGTTATTAGTAGGTGAGGGATGAATTTTCTAATGACTATATTAAAGTGAAATGTTGTAAAAGAGTTTGGGGAATAATGATCAATGAGGCATTTGAGTTAGTTAAGCAGAGTTATTGGGAGTTAGAGAGAATAAGGATGTTGAGATACAGATAATATACAAAGAGGGTGGTAGATATTTTAGGGACACAGTAGTTAGTGATTATATGTAGAGAGGTGAGTAATGCGAATGGTATATATATTTGTTGATGATGATATTTTGTAGTAAGGGTAGTGGTGTAAGGAGTGATCAGTGTGCGGCGTGGCAAGAGACCAGCGTGCGGCGTTGTGGCAGGCGGAGCAATTTGGGTTAGAGTGTTTGCCGATATTTGGTGGAGGGCAAATGGTTAGGTATGTGTATGGCCAGGTAGGGAACACACATCCTAGTACAAAGACGAGTGGTGCCAGAGGATTTAAATGGGAATTAGTGAAGGGGGTTGTTATTATTGAGAGATATTGGTGTCGTAATATATTAATGGTTAGCAGTGGTTGTTGGAAAAAAGGGGTAGTAAGGTTAGATAGACAGATGCCAAAATAAGATAGAGATAATAGTGAATAATAGAGAGTCACCCAAACTAGATAAGTAAGGATGAAAAGGTTAGAAAAAGAAAATTCATGGTAGGAAGGTGACGTAACTGAAGGGTTGAGAATAAATTTGAAATTTTATGGAATCTAATGATATAACAAATGTTAAATAATAAAAGTTAATAGAGAGTTGAAGCCATAATATCTTATCAAATTTTAATACAAGTTATGTAAATGTGAATTAGGTAATGTAAATGTAACAATGTTAATGTTTGATGTACAATGTTTTATTATGTTTTTATTATGTTGATGACAATAGTGTGTGTGGCTGGGAGGTTGCTACAGGGGTAGCAACGACAACAAATATGAAATGTTAAAGAAATAATAGTGATATGGTGTTGGTTATCAAGTATATAATTATGTGTCTGTTGTAAGGAAATATAAGTATAAAGGAAAATGAGTAAAGAAAATATAAAGAGTTTTGAAGTTGTTTGCCATGATAGGTATATGTTTCGATTTTATATGAAGTAAAATAATAGAGATAGTGGTTGTTGCTTGGAAAATTAAAATTTGTTTTATGTTTAGTATAATAATATGTTTTCGTATGGTAAAGAGGATGAATAATATTGACTGGAGTCAGGGAATTTTAATAAATGCAGGAATGTTGAAAAGTGGAAATGGATTTTTCTGTCTTAAATCTTGTCTTTTGTTATGTGAAAACTTATTAATTTAGGGAACCAATGTCTAGTAACATAAACCAATGCGTCTAAGGGGAGACATATCAGTTGTAGGTATGGAGATAGATAAGGCCACTATTTTAAAATTTGGTATTGCATGTTTCAGAGTTTGGTGGTGTTGTGATGGCGGTCCTGAGCTGACCGTTGCGTCAGAGCAGGAACGTTAAATGCCTAATGGCCTTATGGTGTTGGGATCTCTTCTGAGAAGTCCAGTAAGGTCAGATGGTACGATCAGCATCATTGGACCAAGGGTAAGTGATTAAAATTTTTCTATATAAACACTACAGGGGGTTGTGGCAACATATCTGGGCTGATCCTTTTAGAATGTGTGAATGAGTCAATGAAAGTTTTTATGCTTCGGCATAAAATCTTTCATTGAGGGGGTTTTGTAACAGGACAAAAAGCCTGTTTTCATAATTATGGTGTTCAAGGATTTTGCATTGTATTTTTTTTATTGTATTCAAGCTTATAAAACATGGTTAGGTCAACTTCCCCTATGTGTACATAAACGACGCAGTTTCATCAATACAAGTCATCTCAAGGCCGAGAGCGTACGTGCAAAATGAAACGTATTCAATGGCTGTCCTGGTCGACAAAAGCAAATTAGTATGACAAATTATGACACGTCACAGCGATGACGATCAACAATGCCATCAGCTGCTGCAGACAAAGAGTTGAACACAATTGATCCCCACCACCTGTCGACAATACGACAAAGATGTCGGCCCACTCTGCAGAACTTTGTCATGGCGACAACACGTAAAATTTTCTCTGGCCCAAAAATAGCCAATTAGAGTGTTCATTTAAATCAAAATGTATTAAAAAATCAATAGTGAGCAATTAGCAGTGATCATTATGTAAATTCAGTGAAAGAACAGACAAAAAAACAGACAGTACGACCAACAACTAAGTACGCCAACCAACGGCCAGATCATGGAGAACGTCTGAACTGCAGAACAACAACCATCAGGAAAGTCCTAATTCTTCTTATTATTATTTTATCAAAATTAGAGCTCTAAATACAAACAAACAAAAATTTAAATGCACCAAAATAATATCTGTAACAATAGTATGTGAGAGAGAGAGAGAGTGAAAGAGAATGCCGGCTACCATTAGACTAGACATTGGTTTATGTGGTATAAAAGGGGTTATACAAACTAAATGAACAAATAAGATCGCAAATGCAATATAAAATGTTTCTTTTGTACTATTATGTTCAAGTACGCAATATAGAAAACAATAATGATAATTGATGAGGAATAGCGGAACTGCATAGCCGCCATTTTGTGTAATATGACTCCAATTTGATTTAACCATTTGTAATGTAACTGAGCAACTATAGAGAATATTAAACCAGTGTGTTATCATAAACGGAATGTGTATGAATCGTTATTTCAATAACCCAGACTGCTTCCGTCTCTCGTTTAACGATGCCCTGGAACCCTTAGGTGTAAATAAAATATCCAATGTTGACGATCTGAGCACTTGGCTACCGGAAGTATGGTGCATCAAACACGAGGTATGCAAATAAAGTATAATTTATTGTATGTATTGATAATTGTATTTATCAAAGATGGTTATTAGTAACAACACTTTCGTTATTTATTACAATGGGGTCTAGATATTTTTCCCAATGTCTGCCTGGTTTGGTTCCGAATTGTGCTTCATACGGTGTAACCTTGATAGTGTCTTGATACGTCTCATTTAGACATGCCCTTATTGTTTTTATGTATGTAGCCCATTTTGTGTGCCTTTCTCGTACGAAGATTCGGAATAAGTTGCCTAGCTGTCGGTTCCATCGTTCTGCGATGTTGGTACATGGATTTCTGATTGCTGTATATTTTGGTTTTATATTTAAATCTTTCTGACCTTGTGTCCATTTATGTGATGTAAATTGTGTACCATTATCCGTTAATACACTGTTAGGCTTTCCGTGGGTAGTGATATATTGCTGTAGTTGTTTAAGGGACACATTGGTAGTGGCTCTTCTTAATGCGTATAACTACATATTTCGTAAAGCTATCGACGATAACCAATAAATACTTCACCCCCCCCCCACTGGATGTAGGTAGTGGACCATAATAATCCAAACTTATTAACTCTCCTTTCTGTGTAGGTAGTATTGGCCGCGTTTCCCCGGTGATGATTCGGTTGCCGCTATCCTTACATCTTTGGCACAGGTCACAGCATCGTATTATTTGGCTGACAATTCTGCACATCGCGTCGATCGTAAAATGTTCCTTCAGTAGCTGCAGTGTACTTTTCGTGCCAGGATGACCGTACATTTGGTGAATCTCCTGGATTAATTCAGTCCTAAGCTCTTCCGGAATATACAGTTGCCATTGGGTTTTCCATCTTCGGTATAATTTATTATTTATTACCTTAAAATGTTGATTTATCTGGTTGTCGCCTCCCTCCTTAATTTTGTTTATTATTTGTTTGAATTTATTGTTCTCGAGTTGTAACTGATGTATTGTTTTCAATTTGCGGCAACATTTTTGTTCATTTTGATTTCAATGGCATGCATATTCATGCTTTTCGTCGGTGGTTTCGCTCACGTCGTTATCTTCTGGATATCTGCTTAGTATATCTGCAACTAAGTTTTCCTTCCCCTTGCAATGTAGAATTTCGAAATTGTACTCCTGTATAGCGAGTATCCATCTAGTAATCCGGTTGTTGTTTAAATGGCATTTCTGAATGAAGGTTAGTGCTTTGTTGTCCGTAATTATGGTTAGTGGTTGACCAAATATGTATATACGGAACTTTTTTAAGCATTGGACTATGGCAAGCAGTTTTTTTTTTCTGTTGTAAAGTAATTTCTTTTGGCGTTTTTAAAGGTTCTGCTTGTGTATGCGATAACGGCGATCTCCCCCTCCTGATCGATCTGATACAGCTGCCCCCCGTATGCATAACTACTTGCATCACATTGTAGGTAAAACCGGAGTCCTTGCATGGGAAATTTAAGTATTATGGTGTCTATAAACAATTCCTTCACTCGCTGTAACTGTTCGCTCATGGTAGTGTCCCATTTGAATTTATTTCCTTTTTGTAGTAGTTTTAGTAATGGCTGGGTATATTCTGCGTATCTACTTGTGAATTTATTATAAAAATTGGTAAGTCCCAAGAAACCTTTTAATTGTTTGGGATTTCTCGGTGTTGGGAAATTCAAAACAGCCGATACTTTATCTGTTGTCAGTTTAATCCCATTGGTTGTTAAACAGTAACCGAGATACTGTATCTCCTTTCGGAAGAATTGCGACTTTTTTAAATTAACGGTTATGTTGGCCTTACTTAGGTTATCCAACAGGTTTTTCAAATGTACAACGTGCTCCTCTTCATTTTGTGAGAAACATAGAATATCATCAACATATATGATAGTGTGCTTCTTGACCTCCTCCGTTAGTATGTGGTCAAGTCCCCTTGCCAGGCTTGCTAAGCTTAGACTTAGACAAAAAGGCGTCACTTTGAACCTGTAACATTTGCCTTCGTATAAGAAACCTGTATAGTTAACGACAGTTCTCCTTTAGCAGAATTTGCCAAAAGCTATTTGTTAAGTCAATGGTGGACATCACTTTTATGTTACTGCATCGTGCTAGAATTTCATTTATCGGCGGCGGTCCTTCATAATCCGGGATGGTTATGCTGTTTACTTTTCGGGCATCTAGACACAGTGACACCCTCCCGTCCCTTTTAATGACAGTTACCAGAGGCTGGATGTAGGGGCTTTGGGCTCTTTCAATTATCCCGTATTCTAGCATTCTCCTAACTTCATACTGAACTGCCCTCTGGTACTTGATAGGAACGGGCCACCACTTTTCTAGGTAAGGCGTGCTGTCGGTTACCTGGAAGTAATGCTGGTATCCCGTTATGAGGCCTGGCCGTTCATTAAATACTCTTTTATTTTTATGTAAAAGTTGTTCCAACTGACTTCGTCTGGTTTGATCCACCCCGTCAAGTTCATCAAGTTTCTTACAGATTTCCTCATCCATGTTACATATATCTTCTTCAATTACTAACAGAGGCACTTCGCAGGGACCTTCCTCCACAGTCGTTTCTAATTCCGGTTGTATTTTAATCCATTTTTCCAGTACGTTGATTACACTCTTTGATTGTTGCAGAAAATTCATTCCGTGTATACAGGAACACACAATCCACACTTATGCTATCATTTAGAGTTTTCACAAAATACTTGCCTTTTAATGCGTTTAGATTTATTTCCGACAGCGCTAACTATCGTCGTATTATTAACACTTAGGATCTCGTGGTTTCCAAGTAGCTTTTTATTGTTATTATACCAATTTTTGGATAATGCTTTGACGGCGCTTCCTGTATCAATTAAGGCATTAACCGGTACTTGATTAATCTTAATTGATATTTCAGGGCTTTTAATTGTTTTGATTTCTATGTTTTGCTCGTTTTCCTCCATCAGATCTTTTTTGATATCCGGAAAAATTGCTTTTATACACTCATCATTTCTGGTTATCTTGTTGTTTTGACCAACCTCTGAGTTCATTGTACTCATAGGTAAAAGTCATTTCTGTGTTGACGACGATGGTCGTTCGTCTTTCTTAGAATTCGTGTGGCACTCAATGACCAAACTATTTATGGCCTGCGGCTTGCTGGTTTCACTCGTCGGTACTCTTTGTACAAAGTTGTCCCTCCAGCCGGCACGCGGTTTATTATTGCCGTTGTTCATTTGTCGAGGTGGTGGTGCGTCACCCTTATATTTTATGACAGAGCACTCGCCTACTTTCTGTCCATCGTTCTCAGTTCTCGTATTTATGTTCATGTATTCACGCAGTAACGCCTCGAAGCTATTTATTGTTGTTACGCCCCTCGTCACTACCGCAATCTGTAGTTCCCTATTATAGTGTCGTGCTAATTTCGTAATCATGTGTTTATCTGAGAGTATTGGGATTAGTTGTCGGCTCTTCAATATGCACCGTTCCATATACTGTATCATATTAAGTGATCCGTTTGGATTAAAGCGTCCATATTCCAACTGGTCACGGACTCGCTCTTGTTGTGTGGCGCTCCAATATTTACCCATAAATGCCTCTTCGAATTCCTTGAATGTTTTAATTTGTTCACGTACAATTCTCTACCAGATAGCCGCTTCACCAGTCAAATGTCGGCCTATCCATCTTGTGTTATCTTCACTGTAGTATGTCTCCTGGAGTTCTCGCAATTCCTTCAGGAACTCGATCGGGAAGTTATCTTCACTGTCAAAGGTGGCATCTTTATTTATGCTCGTTCCATTTATGGTGACAGCTGGTCTCTGCTCCATTTCTTCCAACCTACGCTGTACCCTTTGTTGACTTTCCCGTACTGTCGTAAGGTTGCTTGCTATTTCGTCCAGTCTTCTACCCTTTACCGTGGAGACATCATTCAACTTCTCTTCAGCACTTTGATGAGCTTCCTTTAGATTCCTTACCTGTTGCTCTATCCCTTCTATCTGCTGTTTATTCTGGTTCTGAGTATTTATTATGGCATCCTGCCATTCCTTACGATCCTTCTCGCATATTTCTTTACTTTCTTTTGCTTGTTTCTTTATTTCTTTACTTATTTCTTTAATTCCGCTCTCATTCTTCTTTTGTACTTCTTCCAGCTTTTCTGATTGTTTTTGTAAATCAGCATTTACTTGGTGGATTTGACCTTGTAGATCCCCTTTAATTAATTCTGTCTTCGTCTAATTTCGTGGTGATTTGTTTACCCAATTCTTCTATATGTTTTCTTTGTTTTTCATCTCTCTCTTCATTCTGTCTTATCATTTCTTCATTCTGTTTTTTTCGTTTCTTCAATCTTTTCGTCTATATGCTTTCTCATTTCTTCATTTTGCTTTCTCATTTCGTCAATCTTTTCGTCATGCTTTCTTTGTTCTTCCCCCTGTTGTCTTATTAGTGTCATCAACAAGTGGAGATTAATCTCGGGCGGCACTGATTCCTGTCCTCGCCCCCTACTTTCAATATTCTCTTTGCTACTGGTTGCACTTTCTGTTGCGCTACTTTTGGATTGCTCTACCCCCATCTGATTATTTACATCAAACTCTTCTGAATTTGCATCCCTCGTTGCCATTTTCGCTTTCCTCCGCGTTATCATTCAGGGCCCTAGTGACTTACAATTATCTTATGCTACTTAATCCTAGACAAATGTATAACCACACTGTCTGTCACTGCCCTAGCCTAATGACATTAATTTGTCTATCAAGCCCCGCGTTGCGGTGCCAAATATAACTTTACTTTTAATACCCTTTGTTTATCTCAGGGTTCAATTCAATAAAATCAATACTTCAATACTTTCTAGTAGTTAACTTATTAACAAAATATCATTTTATATCATCATATTTCATTGTACACATAATTATTACTATAAATATTAATTTATGCATATTTAACAAATTTAATAATTCTTCAATCTCTAAAACTTTACTTCTTACTATATTTCATTCTTCAATATTTAATCAACTTAAGTTTAGTACAACATATTGTATCATAACGGATTCATTTAAAATCAAAGCGATTGTAATATAGATATTTTATGAAATACTATACTTCCTACGATTTTCTCAGTGGGTTTCAACATGACCTTACTTATAATGAGGTCTCTAAATTAACACTTTAAATAAATTTCTTTAGTGAGTTCCTTTAGTAAAATTCTTTAGTGAGTTCTTTTACTAAATTTCTTTAGTGAGTTCTTTTTAGTAAATTTCTTTAGTGAGTTCTTTTTAGTAAATTTCTTTAGTGAGTTCTTTTAGTGAGTTCTTTTAGTGACAGACAAGTGGGTGTAAAATTTAATTAGTACATAACAAATTTACTTTTGGTACGAATTATCCATGTCTTGTAGAGGTCGCAGGTGTGGTAAGCTACGCTTCTTGATCAGCATTTGGAGTATTGATGATAAGTCACCTGCGGAATCTTGAGTGGTCTGCGTGGACCTCACTGTAGCCCTTCACATATACAGCACATTACACAACGCGTGTTCATATTGGATTTATTGCGAGTCTAAATTATTGTTGCTGTTACTTCGGTTATTCACTGACATTCCGTAAATATATATATAATTTAATTTACTCACGATATTGTTTAAAGATGTATGTTACACTCGGTTTTCTGGTTGTTTAACTGATACACTTGACGGTAAGTTACTGTTATTCGTTCACAACAAAATTTTATACAACATTGTTCGAATTATTAATACCGCCATTGTATTGCGTTTCACTATCAGTTACTGTAATACGATCACAAACTCGAACGCTAGAAAATGTTAAACAGTTCATATCGTATCGATATTTTCTAAGTCATTTTATTATGAACTCCCCTAACACTTTTTGTCACGCCTTTTACTTCCAATTCCTTCGAAAATTTAGTAAAGACTCCTTTTCGCGTCCCTGTCACTTGCCTATATTGAACATGAGAATTTCCCCACTAGACTTCTGATTATTTCGGCGATGCCGTTTCCTAATTGGCTCTTTTTCGTACAACCTACTCCAGAGACCACCTACTTTTTCAAAGGTAAGTTCTGATAGGTCTTCTGATTCCCACCAAACTCTTCTCCTGGGTCCTTTACCCTTCGGTCAGTGGCATTTCTGAATACTCTGGTAATAAATCTAGCTGTCGTATCTCTTAGTCTTCACAAAGACAATCCTTCGATTTCTCTTCCAACAGCTGCCTCTCCAATTAGTTGCGCCTATGGTATTATTTTTTTTTGAACAAAGGCCTCGCCAACTCTCTCCGTAAGTATTTTTTTTGTCTGGTTTCCAGCAAAAACCTATCCTTTTAGTTCATGCGTTAACCTCGAATACGATTTCTTTCCTGGTATCATAGTATTGTTCCGGTGTATCCTCTGTTGATGCATTTCAGTCAAGGAACACCCTTCATTGTTTTCTGTCTGCAGTTGTTATGTTCGTGTAACCTTTCATCCTTTGTCAGAACGAAACATTTCCCCTTGATGAGTTTATTCACACCCTCGTATACTTTTCTCCGGATTGTAAACTTTTATTCACTGGCGTTGTTTTTTCTAGATACCCAGCACAATGACCTTGTCTTTCTAACACGTGGCCACTTGCTACACTAGATTTATGGTGTGTCAATCAGACTTGCGTAGATGGCAGCGGACGGCTTTCACCCGTTTTTGATCGCCACACTCCTACGAATAACTCCATACATCAATTATCACCACATTCAATGACACTTACCTTAACTAAAAGAAAAATTTTTATTTTTTTTTTGAAATTTGGCATTATATTATAGGCTTCTTGTTTCCCATTACTGTCTACTATAACCCCTAGATATTTGAATTGTTTGACTTGTTCTATCTTCACTCCTCCAATCTCTATATTTATTATTTTATCTCCCATTACCATTACCTTTGTTTTGGTCTTATTTATTTTCATCCCTTTTTCCTGGAGAACTTCATTCCATATATTCAAATTACCCTGTAACGCCCTTTCACTTGTAGCCATTAGCACTACATCATCCGCAAAAGCCCCTTCTGCTACTTATATACTTCGCAAGTTCCTGTATCCAACATGCATTTTCTTAACCTTCATTGAACGCTTATGTTTTAATTTTTGTACTCTATATTGTGCTGTGTGAATAACAGACTTAGGAAAGTTAATACAAATTTTCAACTGAGTAAAGTTAAAGTTAGTGCCCCCCAAAATTAACTTAATTAAAGTTAAGTTAATGCGTGCAAAAGGTAACTGATTAAACTTAAAGATAAAATCTAATTAACTGATTAAAAGTTAAAAATGTGTTTCCTTTTTTTTGTTTTATTGATCAAGCTGCTTTGGCTGTTGAAATAATTAAAATTAAATATATCCATAAACTACGCTTTTTCAACAAAATTTATTAAAATTTCCGATGCGGAAAAAATGATTTAAAATGTATAACATTAATTAAAAATTCATTCATTAATAATTAATTAATTAAAATCTTAGACAATTTTATTTTACTCATTAAATTGTATTAACATTGTTTTAAATTGTAGCAGGTAATTAAATGTTATTTGTCTATTGCATTTTTCAGTTCATAGTACTGACTACTGTATTGTGCCTGGAGGGCAATGTAGTACTAAATAACTTAATAAAACAGACAATAATTAGGCTACTCTATTTATTACTTTTATAATCTATTTATTTGCTTACCTTTATGTGTGTCCTCAAATTAGACACTGAAGTCAGCGATGTTTTAATATGTTTGTCCTTGACCACACACATCAAGCACTTAAAAATTAAGTTGAGACTACTTTCTCAGTATGTTCATAAAATCTATAAATTTGTGGCCAAGGTAAGGATGCCATCGTAATATAAAAATAACGAGATGGAACAAAAATAAATTTGTGAAAAAACAAAAATTATTAACAAAAAGCTACTCTACTTACAAAACAACATGAAACTGTAGAAACACAACAATAACAATTACCACTCCGCGGACTGCACTAATATAAAAATGACGACAAGTACATGAGAACGGGTAGTGAAAGATAAATTGGTGGAATTGAAAATCTGTTTAAATTAACCTCCCTTGTCATATCTGCCTTGTAAGAGGAGTGTAATTTGGCATTCTTTGAACTAGCCAATCATGACGCGCTCGCCCAGCAACAGATGAATGTTGCCGGTTCATGTTATCAAATAAACACGTGCGATTTTGTTGTAGATCTGGGCATGTTATTAAAATGTATGTTAGCAACACTATTCCCACTACTTCAGATGTCAAAACAGAAGTTATTTGTCTACTAGTCATGAGAATAATTTAACAAAAGACAGAAAACCGTTCTTCCCACCCGGACCATGTCAACAAGGACACAAAGGAGACCTAACGGTGCCATGGGGGAAAACCATTCCATTGTTTGCCAACGGATTAGGAATACCTAGAAAAAATTTCTCCAATATTGACTGCAACAACTATTCTGACTACTTCTTGGGCAGCCAAAAAAATTAACTCATTAATTTTTAATCGTTAACAAAAAAAATTAATGGTTAATGATTAAAGTTAACCATTTTAAAATTTAATGATTAAGTTAAAAAGTTAAGAAATTTTTTTAACGATTAATTTAATCATTAGTTTTTTAATCGTTAATACCAAGTCTGGTGAATAACAAGTACATTGGACTTGATGTTTTGTGGTGTGATCATTTATATAATATATACAGAGTGATTCAAAATTGCACGGCAATCTCTCGGTAGCTGATTCTATAGCTAAAAATAAGAAAAAAGTTCATATAAACATAGGTCCGAAAACAGTTCGTTAGCAAGTTACGGCTCGCAAACCAGTTCGCCTTGATTTCTGCTCCCACGTAAAATGACGCCAAACTGAAATTCGTGGGGTATAAAGTCAAGGGTAAATTTGGTGGTTTCTTAGAGTTTTTGATCTGAAAATTTGAATAAAAGAAGTTCCAGACCTGTATCTTAATTAGTTTTTAAGAAAAACTGGGTAAAACACAAAAAATTGGAGTAAAAAAACACATTTTAAGATTTGGGATAAAATAACTTTGTTAATTTGCTAATAAACACAACAATTTCTAACTAACTTTGTAGAGAATTTAATTATGTGAAAAGTGATATGTATAATGTCTATTAAAAGTAAGTACAAATTGGAGAAATTTGAGTTTAATTAAAAACAAAACAGACCAAAATGCGCCAGAAAAGTGTTACAATTTACAAGAAATGGCATTGTAAACTTTCAAAACACCTACACTTGGGCAGACGAAAACCCACGAGACTGCCCCCAAGACATGACCAACATACGTTTTCATTTAATGTGTGTGTGGTCTTCTTGGTGATAATCTCTTAGGCCCTATTATCTTACCACCAAGGCTTAATAGAAGACAATATTTACATTTTTTGCAAACACATCTGATGGAACTCTTGGAAGATATTCCACATGCAGATAGAGTGCAGATGTAGTTATTGAATGACGGTGCATCTGCTCACTACTGTCGTGATTTGGCGAACCATTTAAATAATACATTCGGTAAGCGATGGATTGGTCGAAACGGACCAGTAAAATGGCCACCTCGAATTCCCCAGAAAAGTCTTACAATTTTAAACAGAACAAAGGTTTTTGCAAACGTTTTCATAACAAATGTAACTGTAAACAAATTGAAAACTTATATTATTGAAGTTTTCCTTCAAATGATTAAATATCAAAATTGTTAAATTGATAAATCTGCAAACATTCGTTCAAACCAGTTGTTCAATGTGGCCATTTTGTTGAATGCAGAATTCAGCTAGGCGAATCCATGCTAGCCGGGCACATTTTATAGCATCAGGATTATTCTTAACAGGAGCTCCACATTCTATTATTCGTGTCTCAATTCTTCTTGTGTGCCAATACGAGCAGATTAAACTAACGACTTTATTCAACCCCAAAGGAAAAAGTCTGCTGGCATGAGATCAGGAGATCGAGGTGGCCATTTTACTGGTCCGTTGTTTGGGAGCAGAAATCAGGGTGAACTTGTTCATGAGCCGTAACTCGCTACCAAACCGTTTTCGGACCTATGTTTATATGAACTTTTTTTCTTATTCTTAGCTATAGAATCAGGTCCCGAGAGATTGCCGTGCAATTTTGAATCACCCTAGCTCTTTGCTGTTTCAGTTACAGTTTAACCACTAACAATACTATATCAGACAATGGGTTACATCATCTGGTATCACACATAAAACAAAATTGAAACTGTAAGATTTTGTACATCTAAACTTAATGTCACATTTGATACTGGACGTGTTTTAATATAATCTGTATTCACAGAAAAAACGCTCTGCCCATGAAAGAGCCTGGGAAAATGTAACATCTGGAGAATGGGCTAGTGGAAAAAAGTGGGCCGATGATGCACCAAGGGAAGCAATTGATGCAGATCAGATTAATTTAATGTCAAGTGGTGCATGTGGAGCTTTTGTGCACGGTCTGGAAGATGAATTTCTGGGTAAATAATAGTGTTACTTTTTTGTTTGCTAATAGTATTTAAGCTTAACTAAAAATTATTTAAGTTTGTATACGTTATCATTTTCTTAAAAGAAAGTGTTGTTCACTTCAGACACCCTCAAAATTGTGGCTGAAGGATTTTTAGTAGAATAAATTGACATGAGATATCACTTTATTTTGTGATAGTTGATCTATGATTTCTCAGAAATAGGTATTGAAACTTTTCGTAAAATGTTAATAGTTATTAAATTGTAGGTGTTCTATATTCAGATCCATTCACCAGGTGATTGCTAACATTTTGTGAAAACAAAGAATGTATACGTCCCTAAAATTTTAATTATAATTATACTATTATGGATGGTAATATTAAAGTTTTGGAGACATTAGTAATACAGGTTTTAATGTTACATATCACTTTTTTAATTGTGTCACTGTAAACAATATGTTCACATAATTTAAACTCTGGTATAGCTTTTGTTGGATTCTGCTACTATAAAAACTATTAAGCTTAGGGTAGATTTACATAATTGTAACAAGTACCAGAATTATTCTGGAATAATAAAAAATTATGTAAATTTTTAACAAGTCAGTAGTGAGAAGTAGAGAAAAATAGGTTTGCTGAAGAAAATAAACAGCTTTGAATTAGATGACTGTAAGTTGACTAATGACTGTAAAAGTCTTTAACTTTTAGTATTTTACCTGTGTGTATTTGAGTAGACAACTGTAATCATAACGCTACATACGGTTGCTGTGGTTTTGTTTACCTGTAACTTTTTTTTTTATTTTTGCTAGACAAATTTTATTGGTCAGTTATTAAAGTCTGGAATACGAGTATTGGTAAGTCTGTGGTATTGGAATTACCAGGCTAGGCCTGAAAATAAATTCACTTACCATTTTTATAATTGGCTGCCATCCCCTTAAAACTGATCTCCATGTGAGCATATACATCGATTCCAGCATCTCAAAAGCATCGATAAAATCCCTTTCCTGGAGGCCGTTCAACACTGGATCTATTTCTGTGTGATACCTTCTACAGCGTCATAGTGGTGGACTTTCATCTTCAGTTTCATTTTGCAAAACAAAGTAAGTTAAAAGAGGGCTAGACACGGAGAGTATGGAGGGAGGGTGTGGGATTGTTAGTATGTTATTCATAAGAAAGTGTATCATTTTGAAGGAGGTGTGCACAAGAGCATTGTCATGGTACAACAGCCAGTGTTATTTCCACAATTCTGTTCTTTTTCGCTGCACGTTTTTCTCTCAAGTGCCTCAAAACATCACAGTAAAAGTCACAATTCACTGTAACACTAGACGGAGCAAATTGTCGGTGAGTTCTCGAATTTTTCCATATTTTTCAGGTATTTTGCTTGTGGAAGGTTGTCCTGAAGATCATTGTCTGCAAGTGATATTCTACCAGTTTTGAAGTCAGCATGCCATTCAAAAACCTGTGTTCAAAGTAACGAATGTTCTTGAAAAGCCACACAAAGCATTTCAAAAGTTTCAGTAGCTGATTAGAAAGTTTCACCAAAATTTTATGCAGACCTGTTGTACAAATTTATCAGCCAATGCTATGGGTAGTGACATGAGGTTATAAAATATTTTCTCTTGACTGAACATGTGCATGCATATGATGAAATTCAGCACACTGACAGATAGGTTTCGGAGCAATGACCACATTACAGTACAGCAACGGTCTCATTCAGTACAGTCGCTGCAAGTACAATCAGATAACTTTCCATCACATGATGAGGAAAAGATCACATGCTCTTTCACATTAGCCAACAGGTACCAGTCAATCGTTTGTCTTCATTATGCATTTGCAGTATTTGTTGATGCAGTGAATATCTCTGTCTCTCTCTCCCCCCCTCTCTCTCTCTCTCTCTCTCGTGCTGTGATTGTAATTGAATTGTCAACTTGTTATTTATAATTTTTTAGAGAACTTTATGCAGTCGCCATTACCCACAACCCGTATCAAGAATGGCAAACCTGAGAACAGAAGTGCCAGTCTATATCACTGTTGTATAAATTTGACACATGACAAAAGATATATGTAAACCATGTCCAAACTGGATCAAATTGTTGTTTGTTTCTACTGTAAAATATAATTATAAAATATGTTTGGAAAAGTAATTGTTGTGTAAATGTGAAATAATGTAGTATGTTTCTGTCTGTATGCAGAAGTGAGAACAGCATCTGTTGAAGCTATCTGCGCTTTGTCTTTAAATGATGCTATGTTTGCCACTCAAGCTTTGGATTTTTTAGTGGATATGTTCAATGATGAAATTGAAGATGTTCGTTTAAAAGCAATAGACAGTTTAACAAAAATATCAGAACACATTGTTTTAAGAGAGGATCAATTGGAAACTATATTAGGTGCTTTAGAGGTATGTTGTTAGTATCAAATTAAATAAAAAAGCACTATTCTTAAAATACAAAATTAATATACTGTTTGATAGATGTAAGTTTAAATTTCCTTCAAAGTATTTTATCAATTTAGTGTGCTAGTAACTGTCCAAATATAAGTTTTCTACTCTGTTTTTCTTGACGCAAGTATAATCTTAGAAATGTCAGAACTAATTAACATTTTAGTGCTTATAACGATTTACAGGATTTCTCAATGGATGTCAGAGAAGGGCTTCACTCAATGTTAGCTGCTTGTAGATTGTCAACTAAAGGTTGCCTTCAGATGTGTGTTGAAAGCCTTCTTGATAATCTTAAAAAATATCCTCAGGTGAGTACAGAATATTGCAACTGATGTTGAACTTTTGTTTGTATCTTCCATTTGCATACAAACTTTATACTAACTTTACATATTAGATTTGAAAAGGAGAAATTTTTGTTGCTAGATTTTTGTAGTGTAGTTCAATACATATACCATTTTGAATTAATTATCCATAATTATTAGTAGTATTTGTTAGGACTGCATCTTCTTATACATTGTACTTTCTACCAGCAATTCAAAGTCATTGCAGTCTTCAGTAAGAGACCAATAATTTTTTTCTGGATCATTTAAGATCAGAAAATCATCTTCAGAATTTTTTTTGAGTTTTGATGTGTACATGAATGCTGTAGCCTCAGCATAACAGCAAACACTGTGCTGACAACTTTGTGTGTACAAACATGTATTGGTAAATATTTAAGTTATATAATTAGATAATTATCAAAATTAATTCAGAATACTCAAAAAGCATGTGTTCATATTGAACTCCTGTGAAGAGCAGCAGTGATTGCCAAGAATGAGTCAGTTTCTGGATTATTGATTATGCATATACTATCGAAACAAATATTCTCAAATTTCTAATTATTTTTTGCAGGATCGTAAATCAACATGGCGATGTCTGCAGAAAATTGGCTCTCGTCATCCAGAACTGACATTACATTTGGCTCCTGAACTACTAGGCATACATCCTTTTTTTGACACAGCAGAAGATGATGTTGAAGATGCATCATGTATCCTTTATATGTGTTATAATTTAAATTGAAACCAGTTTTGTTATTTTATAGTTTTAAAAGTTCATTTTGTTGACATCAGAGATTAACAAATTTCAAATTATGTAGGTTGCTTTTTCAATTACATTTAAGGACTTGTTTGTAAAGTTGAAAAAGCTTTTTATTCGTACTTAAAACATTTTATTTGTTTTTACACAGTTGACCAAAGTTGTGTCAACGAATGTGTAGATGTATAAGAAGAGACACGAATGTTACAGTTCTAAACACTTATACACTTTATATACCAGGTATTTATTGTTTTACAGTTTTACAAAGGGAATGCACTTATATTTCATATTTTAAAATAAATGAAGGTATGATATGTGATTATTTGCAACTATGAATTTGTATAGTGTAAGTTACATGACATAACCCATCTACACATTTTAATTTCATGGACTAAATAATATTTTCATAATTTATGGTTACAATAATAGCAATGAGGAAAATGATGTTGGTGTTTGGGTATAAATAATATTAATGGGACCAGTAATATTTTATATTAAAAAATAAAAAATATAGTTGTAGTCTCATGAGGTATAAATCTATAATGTTTTCTTGCAACAGCTAATATACTGAAAACGTTAAAGCTTGACACTTTGTATATATAACACATATAGGTAAAACTATTGCTTTAATTGTATTTAATTTACTGATGAATGATTGATCAAACTAATGGGGAATTTATGACCATTGTTAGTGACATGATTTGTCCTTAACTAAGAATACAGATGTATGTATTTTAATTCTAGTGTTTAACGCAGCACAACACTGTCCAACAATGTTACAGCTGTTCAGTGAAACAATTATAAAACATTATGTTTCTTTACACGATACAATGCCAAATCTTGTACCACCTCTGAAGGTTAGTACTTTTGTTTGATGTCAAATTCACAATCGAATACAGTAAGTTTATTGATGTTGTATATTACCTGATGTTGCTGCTTTCTCTGAAGAAGGCAATATTCCATGTATTCAACAGCATTTATTGTTTTGCAAGTCCTGATTACTGAGTGACTAATATGTGTGAACACAAATAATTGGGAGCTCAGGAAGAATATATTTAGCAATTATCATTAGTTAACAAGTAAAGAAAAAAAAATGAAACAAAAAGTGAGAATATTTTGCATACTGCTTGTCTATCATGTAATTTAAAATGATATTAGTTTGAAGCAAAAATTAATTTGTAAATATTGTAGAAGATTACCATTAAATTTTCTTAAAAATACCCATACTTGTATAAGCACTGTAAATTCTCCTTATAATTGATTGAGGTGCTACTCAAAAGTTATCAAGTTTTATTTATAAAATTTCTTCTTCTCTTCAAGGATTAGGTTATATAAACCTGTTCCAGCACCTATTCATCCTCGGACGACCCATGTCATAAAATTTCTGTATCTACTAAATTAATAAGTGACTTAATTTCTTTCAGTGCAATTGCTTGTTGCATTGATATATCAGCCCTGTCATGATTTTAATGCACTACTGGAAGTTATTTGCTGTCAGTGTCTTCACACAAACTGCAGTACCTTTTAAATCTCCTGCACTGTATCAGATCATTTCCATTGAGCTTCAGTTTAATTTACAGAAACAAAAAGACATCACAAGGGACTAAGTCAGGTGAATAAGGGGGTGCGGAATGGTAGTCATATTTATATCATATTTATAGAAGTTTAAAAAAACTCACATGTGTGATGAATTGGTGCATTGTCATGTTTGGGTCGCCCACATCTCACAACATTACCATCGAACTTGTTCTCAAAGTCACCTCGATACATCACAGTAGAATCGTCCACTGGCTCTGGCCCTGTGGAACAAATTATTTGTGGATAACCCTTTTGATATAAAAACAGCAAATCCAACATTGACTTCCACTGAAATGATTGCTATTTTGTTTCTGAGCCATACCCATGAACCCATTTTTCATCACCAGTAGTAGTGATCTGTGAAACAGAATTTGGGTCATTTTCACAATGTTATATGAGTTCACTCCACACATGAACTTGGTGTTCTTTTTGTTTGATCATTAGTGCACGAGGTTCAGGTTTGGCTGCAGTGCAGTGCATTCAAAATTTTTCCAAGAAAATTCACTGGCTAGTTCCTTATAGCAAACATCAATTGTTTGCCAACAATCTTCATCATCATTTCACAAACTTTGGCAATGGTCAGTGGTGCCAGTTTGTTCAGCAATGTTTAGTGAAGGTACCCAGAATGTTTGTCATCTTCAGCAGATGTTCTATAGGTTTGAGCCTGTTCCATGGCTTTACCACCACAACCTTGTTTCAACATTTGGGTTGTCTTTCCTGACATCGTCCCAAGTTTAAAACGAAATTTAACAATGTATAACTATAGCAAAGTTATACATCACATTTAACAAAATTGAATGAAACTTTCAATTCAGTCATGTCTTCTTTCAAGATGTGGGGTGTCGCTGCTGCCGACTTCACAAGTGTAAAACAAAATTTAATACAAACTCTTTGCTCATTCAAGTCAGTTATGTCAGCAGTAATGAAACATCATGGGTTTAACTTCATAAACACACAATGTAAAGAAATAAAACCTTCCACAGCAATGGTACATACTAAGAGTGGAAGCACTAGTAGAATAGTTCTACACCATACTCTTTTTTAGTGGCCATTTCAATTCCATCATAGCATGATCAGTATAGTATCATAAAAACTGCTGTGAAGGTTAGCAGTCTAATAAAGTGTATTACCTCAGGAAGACACTGGTCACTGATAAAAATGCTGAAGTATTTTAGCATGTCATATAGCTTTATCAATAGGCGTTTTGAACATTATTAAAAAACATGTGTGCCTTCTGTTAGCAGACAACACTGAAATATGTGTATAAGATGTATAACAATATTGGTCTTCTAAACTAGCAAAACACAAAAAATACATTTGAAGAATTTTTTGGTAATGCAACAACTAACACCGTATCAGATACTTTCAGGAAGGTAGTATAAATATCCTGTTGACAGGTGGTGTAAGAAAACCCATAGTTTTCTTAGCTGTGATTTCAGAGGCATTGTAGGTATTGTGAGAAAACTATTAAGAACAAGAAATACTCATATGTGTTTTTAGATGTTGATGTACAATACCTGAAATATAATTTATTCAAATAATATGTAAATATTATGCAAATAATATGAAAAGGCCTTATTCAATAATTTAAAAAAATTGAAACTTTACTGATTTTGGTGGTATGTATATAATAATATTATAACAAATCAGTGGCATAATGTTTAGCAAAATAATATGTATTTATTTACTAATATACAAATCTGTCTTTATTACAACTTGCCTTAAATAATAAAATTATTATTATTTGTATTATTATTATATGTACACATATTATTATTATATGTATACAAATTATTATATATATGTCACAGCATTGTTACCTTCATCACATTAAAATATTAATACTTTTTACATAGAAAAAGTTAACTGCTTATATTATAAAAGTCAAGTAAGAGAGATAAAATTCATGTTGTAGGTTGTAGGAATTTGGGGAAGCAGATCGTATTTAATCTTTAATATTGGACTGAGAGATAAATGATCATAACTCCCCTTCAACTAGTTCTGAGTAAAGGAAAAGTAGATAATTTAAAGAGTAATTTGTTCATTTTTATGTTATTGAAAACCCATATCGTTTGTTGTTTGTGCGTTTGATTATGGTAATATATGCATTTTTATTACAGAACTGTGTGGAGGAAAACATTATTTTTTTTTTACAATTACTTCAGGAACTTGCTACTTTTAAAACTGTCTACATTTACAAAATTGGATTTATTCTTTTTCATACTGTACTTCTTGTTAACTAATCATGTTGGAAATACCATCTACCCACATAAAATATATATAGAGCAAGAAATTATACTATGTCATTATCTCAATTTTAATAAAAATTATGCTATGACTGGTTTACCTCTCAGCTGCTCATATGATGGTACATGTCACACTTTTAAGACATAAAATGATCTTACTTGCTACAATAGTGATATTAATTTTTGTGAAGTAACAAATGTAAAGAAATGAAGTATGTAAAGAAACAAAATGTAGTAACTTATAACTTCATAATTTTCAGTAAATACAATGGATTCTTGATATAATGCTCTTCAGTGGACCAAGCAAAAGAGCTTTATATCAAGGTTTTAAGTTTAACCTAAGAAAGATGAAGGTTTCTTCATCCCCCCCCAAAAAAAAACTTTGTCTACCTTATACTTATTTTTTGGTGAAGTTTGCCAATCAAAACTTCATATTTAGAGTTAATTTGTGAAGATTTATTTCAAGAATTCTTAGGCTGAGCTTTTAGAAACGTTTTGCTGTCTTACAAGTATTAAGCAAGAATAATAGGATATCATACATTTATATTACTGCATGCTGTGTCAAAATATCAAAAGTTTGTGTTATATGTTGGGAATTATATGTTGTGTATTAAAATTTTTAGAATTAAATTTAGAGAGTTAAAATTTATGACATAAGCGCACTTTAATTACAACAAATATGTGCACATAATAAGAAAAGTGTCTTTAGGTTTATTTCAAACTCTGATTTATATATATATATATATACTGAAACTAAAACACAAATGCAGAGAACATACTGAAACAAATCAATAACATGCATCCCAAAATACAATTCACAGAAGAAAAAGAAAAACATAACAGAATCAACTATTTAGACATAACCATCACAAGATACAACAGCCACATACAATATGCAATATATAGAAAACCAACTTCCACTAACAACATTATACCTAACCATTCTGACCACCCACCACAACATAAAATGGCAGCATTTTATTCGCTATTTAACAGAATGTACAAAATTCCCCTAAACAAACAAGAAACTGACAAAGAAAGAAATATAATATACCAAATTGGTTATGAAAATGGATACAATAAAAATACTGTGAACAAAATAGAAAATAAAATCAAATATAAAATAAAAACTGAACAATTAAGAATTAATCAAACTGAACAACACATAAATAATAACAAAAACAAAAAATGGGCCACATTCACATACATAAATAATAAAATGACAAAACTAACAAAACTATTTAAAAACACAGATATAAAAATAGCATACAAAACTAATAAAAATAAATTACAAAACCTAAATAGCTCACACAACAAAGATAATACAACAACTAACGGCATATACAAAATTGAATGCCAAGATTGCAATAAATGTTACATAGGACAAACAAAAAAACAGCTGAAAAAACATTATTTTGAACACCTAAACGCATACAAAAAACCAGAAATATATAAATCCAATTTAGCCACACATGCAATAAACACAGGACATGAATTCCCAGACATAACCAATGTAACACTAATAAAACATATACCACACAAAGGCACCATAATGCACATTTGGGAAAATTTACAAATATACAAACATAAAACAGAAAACAAACTAATACCTGAACAAATACAAATCAACACAAAACATGACACAATATTCAAAGCACTCAACATGATAATACACAAAAAACTAACACATACACCACAATCACATACAATAAAACCAATTTGAAATACCAGAAGCCAACAGGAAGCCACAATAATAATAGTCAACCAACAACACATATGTACTTCACCAGACAAAAAAACCGGAAGGCTGAGGATGGGCACAAGATGGTACCCGAAACATGTTCCAAATAAGGAAAAATAACATCTTGAGGTAAATTTAATTATAAATATAAATGTATTATATACATCAAGAAACGGACTGTAGCAGAAAGTGACAAAAAAAAATATATATATATATTGTAACATGACATAAGGTAGTGAAGATCCAGTGATATTTAACTATAAAGATAAAAAGCTGAAGATAAGAATAAGAGGCAAAAACTTATAAACTCAGCGATCAATAACCCAGTAACCCAAATGACAAATGACTGTTAACCTGACAATGACTTGACACAATAGATCGGATAAATACCAAAGGAACCAAGAAACAATGAAGAAGCAGTTGAGACCTAAGTGTAATCAAATAATCCCAAATAATGACCATTATATTGTAATTTAATTAATGAACTGATATAATTGTAGAGTAGATGAGATTTACCTAGGGTAATAAGGTTAATGGAAAATAATAATGTCATGTATATATTATTGATAAAGGAATGTACTTATAATATAAGGTAGGGAGTTAGAAACTAACCATACCCAAATTAATAGTGATAATAATAGTCAAAGCCAATCAAAGATGCTTTGAGCCAAACAAAGGCAATAATTAAGTAATAACCAAAAGTGATCAGAGTGATTTGAAAGTAAACTAGTTATTCATGACCCATAATCACACAGTGATAGCAAAATAATCAGACAAACCGTGTGAATAAATAAGTGAGTGAATTAAAATGTGTATAAAAATAAATAAGTGGTGAAATGCTAGGTATAGCATGTAATGGAAAAAAAAGTGATAGTGATAATAAATAATGAAACCTTCTATGAAGGGAAAAGTGCAGTGGGGGTGCTGAATAAAGTATTTTATAAGTAGACTATAATAAAATAGCTAAACAATCTTTGATAAACTTTATGTTAGCAAGTAAGATTAAACTGATTGTGCTATTATGAATTTAGGTAATAGGAAGTAAGAATTATAAAATAAGGTAAAAATTAAGTTATTAGAATGAATAGTAAAATAAGAAGGACAGACACTGTATTTAAGTGAAGGGATTAGTAAGTAAGACATATCGTGTAAGGTACAGTTTCACAGTAGTATTATAAGAGTTTTGTTATTGTTCAAAAAACCATAGAATGTAGTAAATTATAAGATAAGCAAGATAATAGTAAAAAACAGAAAACTAGTTAGAAGTTTAATTTCAGGCTTGAACCTGGCAAGGAATATTTTTATAATAAGAGGTGGAGTTAGGAACACTGATGTTTATTGCTTGTTTTGTTTATAAAATTGTATTAGAATTAACAAATATGTTATTAAGAAATGTTAGATGGGAGTAGAATAAAATCTAGGCTCTAGGCCTAACTGTTAAATAAAAATTTAGTAGATTTGAGAACAAATAATAGTCTAAAGTTAAAGCAGAGTATACCAAATGGCTAAACAAATTAAGTGAGTATTCCTAATACCAAAATATATGAATAACAACCAATTTTGAATAAAATATATGTAAAATATAAATGTGAAAAATAATAAAAATGTAATTAGCTATTCAAAAGTGGGCATGAGGGATATCAAAATGATCATCATGGAAAATTAGGAAGAATGGTACTCATGTAATAACCCTATCTATTAGTATAAGATAGAAATCTTCATTTGAAGATATTTTGGTAAAATTAGACTAAAAAAGACGTTAAAACATAACAATGACTTAAGTTAATGACCAATGAGAATTAGCATAATTTATTAGGTAACCATAGCAACCAGAAATTTATTGCCAAAAAACCGTTAGATTTTCATTACTGTATTATTGACCGACGCCGAGAGTGGATCGAGTAGCTCTCACACTAAAATTTTATTACTAAAGTGAATTTTAAATTAATTTAAACCAAAAGAAGATAATAACAACATCCCAGGGAATCCTGAATAAAATTTGGGGTAATAAAAATTATCAACGAACCGTAATTATCCGAGGAAGCCGGGAAGACGCAACGAAGAAGAGAGACGACGACGGATCCCGAAGGAAGATCATCGGGACATAGATCAATAGAAGAAGACGGACGATCACAGAAGGAGTGCGAGGCCGGAGTTTGCGAGGATAACCGTCGGGACAAAAGAAATAAACTTCCGAAGAACAGAAGAAGACGACATCTCAGGAGTTATCCGGAAGAAGAAGGTGACAGCAGGATCTTCAGCGGAAAATCGATGAGTATAAACATAATCCCATTATCGAATTCACAATTTTTTGGTCAAAATGAATAAATAACTATTTCACTTCACTGATCACTATTCCGAATTACAACTAAATGCTTTGTTAAAATCACTATTTAAACTTTAATCAATTAATAATTATTAAAAGCAAAATATAATAAATAATTGACAAACCTTTCTAATGAACAAAACCTAACCCAAAATTTTACTAAGTTTTCATTGGTAATTACTTACTCGAATAGGATAAGATATTAATTTTTTTGTGTAACTAGTATTAAGGATTGTTATAAATTTGTGTGTCTTAGCCGTAAGTATATATATTTCTGTAGCCGAAAGGACTTATTAACACCCCTGAGAAAAAACATTTTAACTGTAAACTAACATTAAGACGACTTGTGTACAAAACACGGGAACTGAGCAAGTACCAACCGAACAAGTGTAATAGCCGGTACAAAAAATAAATTTGATGTATTATAAGGAAATTGAAATCTTTTAAATGGTCAATAAATGTTCTCATTCTGCAACTCTGTATGTTTGATTCAATTAATTTACAATAATAAATAAGAGTATATTGAAGTGAAAGCGTCAAAGCAAAACGTTAGCCAAGTCGACACTGCAGAAAGGCGTGCGCCAATCAGGTGGCGAGGCGGCAACATTTGAATACAACAGAGAGAAATACGGTTTACCCGTAAATGATAAGAGAAGTTACAATTTGACCTATTAAACACAAATAACACTAATTATTAATTTTTACAAACCACATAAAGATTCTATTACAAAGTGACGCTCACAACAGTTGGGCTTTTCGTTTATGTTAAAACAAATAAATTAAATACCCCGCACACGGATCATTTACAAAGTGGCGTGCCAACTAGTAGGGCTAGAATAGTTAAGGAAACATACCTTTAAACTTTACAGATTCTAGCGGCGACTACAGAAATGGAACCGGCAAAACACGGGACGAGATACCAGACGATGATACGCGAAAAGGAGGCGGAAGAGGAAGTAAGGAGATCGAGAAAGGTGCCAGAATGGAGGAAAAGGAAATAACTTCGGTGGAAGATGTGGAAGAAATATTAAACCCGGCCACGCCAACTAGAACCACCGAAGAAACAAAAATGGATAGATTGATGGAAATGTTCCAACAAATGGAAGAACGAAGAAAGGAGGATAATAAAGAAAACAGTGAAAAACTAGACAAGAAATTCGAGGCAATAAATGACAATTTCAAGAAAATGGACAAAAATAATGAGAAGATGGAGAAGAAATTGGACAAGAAGTTTGAATCATTAAATGAAACCCTGACACAAAATGAAGGAGGAGAATAAATTGATTAGTGAGAAGATAGAGAGAAGTAATGAGAAAACCAGCGAAGCCTTGAGACTAATGAAGGAAGATATCGAGACGCTGAACGACAAAATTGAATACAACCAGGATACATTACAGCAACAGTTGACGGAGTACAGAGAAGAACTGAAACAAACTGTAATGGAAACGGAAGAGAAGATAGAGAAAACCAGCGAAGTAGTGATGCAAGTCCGAGAAGAGATTTTAATCAAGGTGAATGAAGTTGAAGGCGAAGGTAAGAGGAGGGTTGAAGGACTCCAAAAAGAGACCAACAACAAATTAGAACAAATACAGACCAGAGTAGAAGAGAACTATAGTAGAGTGGATGCATCAGTAAGTGAAGTGAAGGACACCACAACCGCCCAAGAAGGGAAAATAGCTGAATTTAGGGCAAGAGAGCTACGCCTACAGGAAGAGATCAACGCATTGAAGGATCGACCAATCATGAGCTCACATATATCATGTAGCGAAAATAGAGAGACGATAAATTTTAAAAATTATAAACGCAACCCAATTGAGTTTATAGAAAGAGTAGAGGAGAACTTAGCCCGAACCAGAGAGACACGGTGGACAATCAAGAGCATGATTGACGACATGTTCAAAGAAGTCCACGACAATTGGTGGACAGCGGTGAGACCAGATATAAATAATTTTAGTGAATTTAAAAAATTATTTAAGGACAAATACTGGTCGGAGGCGACTCAGCACATGGTGAGAAATAACATAAGCAACGGCCGATTCGACCCTTACCTAGGACAGTCCCCAACCGCTTACTTTTTAGGTAAGGTAAGCATAGCGAGGAACCTCGAACCTAACATCCCTGAAGAGTGCCTAGTGACACAATTGGCATACCACTGCGACGGGGAAATCACAAAAAGCCGTTTAAGTGGACGAATCAAGACTATATAAGAGATGGCCGCATTATTGGGAGAGTATGAGCGGGAGAAACATTATGTCTTGAACAGACAGAAGAATACACCAAACTACAGGAATTATGATAACCGGAATCAACCAAGTGGGCCGCAAGGAAACCACACCCCGGCCAATCATCCGCCAGCCAACCCCAATAGTTATCGAGGGTTTAATAACCATAACAACAACAATAATTACCCAAGAAACTATAATCAGCATTACCCCAACAACAATAACAATGCAAACCATCCTTACAACAGGGGAAATAACCAAAATGGAGGTGGTTATAACAGACCCAATAACTAATACCACAATAATAACCAGTCGACACCGAATCAAACATACAGGCGACGGTAAACTATGTAAATGCAGAAGGTAGAAACGACGGGAGACGTAGTTATAGAAGACCGAGGAGCCGGAGTGCTGAAGAAAACAGAAGGAGTCGGGAACAAATAACTCGCAATGACCACTCGATCGAGAGAAGGCAAAACACTGAGAATAATCACCCCGTCAGAACAGAGGACCGCGCCTAAGGCAACGGCCAGCATTTAAACGAGCAGCGGCAGTGAGAATACCACAGGACCCGTCACTGATCCGATCTATTGGGTTACAAACTAGACAGACAAACGAGACTAATGACGACACTATCATAATAATTCAGAACCATTATCTGAAAAATATCCGAGAGGAGCTAATGGAAGAAAATTCCACAGTAACCAAGCACCCGGATAACGAATATGCCTATGTTACCGCCAAGGTATATAATGTAGATGTAAAATTTATGATTGACACAGGTGCAAACGTGTCTTTAATTGATATAAACATGTATGAAAAAATTCAAAAAGAGAGTAAGATCAGCTTACCCACGTTACCAATAAGTAACATTATTTTAATTGGAGCCACTGGGAGGCAGAACAAAACCATTAAGAGACAAGTGTCCTAGAAGTCATAAGTAATGGTGAGACACTGCCAATGATATTTTTAATTGCTCACAACTTACCATTCGATATTCTAATTGGTTGTGATATACTGAGAAAGTACTCTGCAGCTATCGATATGGAACTATCAAAAGTAACCATGAAATATGAAGGCAGAGAATGGGTAGCTGAATTAACTGGTAGCAAAGGGGTCATACCAATAAGTACGATATATAACATAAGAGCAATTTGTGATTCACCAGACCAGAGGTGGGAAGTGAAGCCAGACAGTCAACTAAACAATGACATTCTATGGAATCGGAAATTGGAGGAAATCCGACAGTTTCGAGGGACCCAAGACGGGAATCCATTAACGGAACAAGAGGTGGAGAAATTAATAAGAATTTACAACAAGTACCGACATGTGTTTTCCGACCAACCAGGAAAGGTACGGGGGTATCAGTGCGAGTTGAAATTCAAAGAAGTGGCCAATTTCAATAAAAAATCCTACCCCATAGCGTATGCAGCAAAGGAAGCAGTGCGCACAGAAATTAGTAAAATGATGGAGGAAGATATCATTGAGTATAGTTGTTCGCAGTACACCAGTCCTATAGTAGCTGTTACCAAAAAGGATGGAAGGGTACGCTTGTGTCTCGATGCCCGAGAAATAAATAAAATACTAGTCAACGACAGGACATCTCCTGGTGAAATTGAGGAGATCCTCAAAAAATGTCATGGAACGCAATTTATCAGTACCTGGGATACAGTTTGCGGGTACTGGCAAGTAGAATTGCACCCAGCCAGTCGAAAATACGTAGCATTCATATTTGAAGGCAGGAACTACCAGTTCAAGCGACTACCTTTTGGGCTGGTAAACTCGGTAGCAATATTTGTCCGCTGCATGGACCAGATACTGGGTCCTGAAACTATGAACTATACAACGGTATACGTCGATGATTTGCTAATCACCTCATCCAATTGGGAGGAGCACTGTACGAGAGTAGAGAGAGTACTGGAAAAATTATCCATCAACAATGTAACATTAAAACTAGAGAAGTCTAAGTTGATAGCAGCAGAAGTCCAATTCCTTGGATTCAACCTGTCACGACAAGGAATAACACCATCAGTCGACAAAGTAGATGCCATTCAACGTTTCCCTACCCCTAAAAATAAGAAACAGTTACAGTCGTTCCTGGGCATCTGTAACTACTACAGAAAATTCCAGCAAAATTATTCAGAGCTGACTACTAAACTATCACCACAGCTGTCATCCAAAAACAAGTGGACGTGGGGCCCAGAACAGGAAACGATCTTCAACACTATTAAAAAACACTTCCTAGACACAATCATGTTAAACCACCCCGATTTCAATAGACCCTTTTACATGAACAGCGACGCAAGCGACATTAGCTTGGGATCGGTGCTTTACCAAGAAGACAAAGATGGAAACCACCAAGTAATAAGTTTCGCCAGCCGAACATTAAACCAATGTGAGCGCAATTATCATGTAACCGAAAAAGAACTGTTGAGTGTGGTCTTTTCTTGTGGAAAATTTCGGACTTACATTCTTGGATATCCTATCACCGTGCGCACCGACCATAAGTCTATTTCCTTTTTGAAGAACTGCAAACTCAGCCATGGTCGATTAGCCAGATGGATTCTTGCTCTCCAAGAATATCACATCAACTGGGAGTATATCCCTGGCAGTAAAAACACAGCAGCTGATGTTCTATCACGAATTAACACAGAACAGCAAACCTTCGATGGAGAGAAGGAGACCATTGTGAAGGTATTTAACATTATGAAAAATAGCGCCGACCTAGGAGTGATAGTGAATAAAGTGAAACAACACCAGAAAGAGGATACAAAATTAAATCAAATCCGAGAGAGGCTAGATCGACAAGAAGAAAAAGCAACTCATTACTATTGCGTACATGAAGATATTTTATTTGTTAAAACTAAACCCAATCAGAATACGTGGAAACTGATGATACCTAAAGAAACCGCAGCTGAGATCATAATGGAATACCACCTCAGGTACGGACACATGGGAGCACTGAAGGTGACAAAAGCGTTAGAAGAGCACACCTATCTGAAAGACATTAACCGGAGGGTAAGGAAGACCATAAGAAACTGTCACATATGTCAACTTGTTAAATGCAACAACGACAGGAAGGAAGGGGTAATGCAACCAATAACCTCTACAAATAAAATGGAACGAGTCTTCTTAGACATATGTGGACCTATGCCACGAAGTGGAGGTAGAAAGCAGCACAAATTCATAGTCATTATCATGGACCATTACTCAAAATTTATTAAATTATACCCGATCAACCGTGCTACTACAAACAAGGTATTGAACATTATCACACAGAGATACATTACAGAGGTGGGTAGTCCCACGAATATTATCACTGACCATGGTACCCAATTCCGGGGAAGACGATGGAAAGACACACTAATGGATCTGGGCATCCGAACATACAAGACTTCAATTTACCACCCGAACAGCAACCCAGCTGAAAGAGTACTCCGTGAAGTTGGGAGGATTCTTCGTACATACTGCCACGACCAGCAACATAGGTGGAGTGAATACCTCGAAGCCACTGAAAATTTCATAAATCTCGCCTATCATGAATCCATTAAGGATACCCCTTACACCATCATGTACGGAAAACCACCACCTCGAGCTATAGAAGAACTTGTCAATTTCCCCACCAATCCAATATACCAATTCGACAACGCTAAATTCTATAGTAAGATAGCGGAGCAAACAGAAAAGAAAAGGGCCAAGTATCACAAAATTCAACCGAAAGCAATCCGGTATCACGAAGGAGAAAAGGTACTAATACGAAACCGAGAGTTACCAAGTTCCAGAGAGGGAATCACAAAGAAATTACTACTATTGTACAATGGACCCTATCTCATAGTAAAAGACAACAAAAACAATACCTATGTCATAAGTGAGATCACAACTAAGAAAATAAAAGGGACTTACAACCAGTCTTCTTTAAAAAAGTATTATGAACCAGTGTCAGAAAATTAAAGAGAATTTTGAAAGTAACAATTATCAAAATTCAAAAATAAATGTAAGCACAACTTACAATAAGTATTTGATTGGAACTATTATTATTATAAATGAAAGGGAATTTAGAAGAAAGATAAGCTAAATTCAAAACAAAGTAAGGCCAAACTTACGACCAAGAGTGAAACAAAATGTGTAAACCCATGTAATTTTGAAAAATATGTATAATGAAATATCATAAAAATTGAGATAAAATAATTAAATGTTACACGAATAATGATGACGCTACACAACATCATTAACTAACCCTATCACAAAAGGGAATAATAAAAATTAATGTTTCACAAAAGAAAAGACCAGACAATCAAATAAAAAGCAAGTCTAACAGATTAACTGAACAATTAGCAGAAAATATAAGTGAGCCAGAAACCAGCTACAATGTTAATTTTAAATATCAATGAGCATTAAAGTGATGACAAATAAAATCACTACCATATAAAATAAGCTAATAAAATAATGCAAAATACCTATTAAATATCGCCATAAGCTTAAACGAAGGAATTTAAATAAGTTACTGAGATGAAAAAGTCATGAGATGTATAAAAGAGAGAATAATTAATCCCAAAAGTGTTTTATTGTATTATGCGAGTCGGAAATGAACGACTATTATTATAATTATTATGGAATATTATTATAATATTAAGGAATATTAAATCCTTAAATTTTTAGTGACCGTCAATCAGTGAATGTTTTAGTGGATGGTTAGTGAGGATCGGTCAATAATACAACTTTAGTTATTTTGCGTCGACGTTTCGACAATATTTATTGTCATCTTCAGGACCTGTGTATGAAATACAATAGAAATATCAAACATAACGAAACAATTAAATATTTGGGTGAACGTGTTGGTGATGTGAGTGTGTGCGTTTGAAGATGTAAACAAACTATCATAAGTCTTTACATAAAAAATGATACATACGCACGCACACACTCACATCACCAACACGTTCACCCAAATATTTAATTGTTTCGTTATGTTTGATATTTCTATTGTATTTCGTACACAGGTCCTGAAGATGACAACAAATATTGTCGAAACGTCGACGCAAAATAACTAAAGTTGTATTATTGACCGATCCTCACTAACCATCCACTAAAACATTATGAATATTATTATGTGATGAGTTTATGTTGAGATATGTCCAACAATTATTTATGTTATTGAGCAGATAGGCAAGGCCTCTGAACTCAAAATGTGTATAAATGGATAGCAGAGTAATAGAGCCACACGTGCCCTCTGGCTAGTACCAATTTATGTGAAGGAGAGAGAAGAAAAATTTTAGGGAAATAGAACATACAAGGGAATAATAAAGAAAGAAAATAATACCAAATATCATATTATGAACCGTGACTTAATAAAAAATGAATACAGAAGAAGTAGCGATTGATGAATTCCTGAATTATAACAACTTGATAAAATAAACTATATTGATGATTTCAGAAAAAATATAATAATCTTTGTTTCGAAATAACCAATTTTGGTGGCGATGCATTATGTAACATGACATAAGGTAGTGAAGATCCAGTGATATTTAACTATAAAGATAAAAAGCTGAAGATAAGAATAAGAGGCAAAAACTTATAAACTCAGCGATCAATAACCCAGTAACCCAAATGACAAATGACTGTTAACCTGACAATGACTTGACACAATAGATCGGATAAATACCAAAGGAACCAAGAAACAATGAAGAAGCAGTTGAGACCTAAGTGTAATCAAATAATCCCAAATAATGACCATTATATTGTAATTTAATTAATGAACTGATATAATTGTAGAGTAGATGAGATTTACCTAGGGTAATAAGGTTAATGGAAAATAATAATGTCATGTATATATTATTGATAAAGGAATGTACTTATAATATAAGGTAGGGAGTTAGAAACTAACCATACCCAAATTAATAGTGATAATAATAGTCAAAGCCAAAGATGCTTTGAGCCAAACAAAGGCAATAATTAAGTAATAACCAAAAGTGATCAGAGTGATTTGAAAGTAAACTAGTTATTCATGACCCATAATCACACAGTGATATCAAAATAATCAGACAAACCGTGTGAATAAATAAGTGAGTGACTTAAAATGTGTATAAAAATAAATAAGTGGTGAAATGCTAGGTATAGCATGTAATGGAAAAAAAAGTGATAGTGATAATAAATAATGAAACCTTCTATGAAGGGAAAAGTGCAGTGGGGGTGCTGAATAAAGTATTTTATAAGTAGACTATAATAAAATAGCTAAACAATCTTTGATAAACTTTATGTTAGCAAGTAAGATTAAACTGATTGTGCTATTATGAATTTAGGTAATAGGAAGTAAGAATTATAAAATAAGGTAAAAATTAAGTTATTAGAATGAATAGTAAAATAAGAAGGACAGACACTGTATTTAAGTGAAGGGATTAGTAAGTAAGACATATCGTGTAAGGTACAGTTTCACAGTAGTATTATAAGAGTTTTGTTATTGTTCAAAAAACCATAGAATGTAGTAAATTATAAGATAAGCAAGATAATAGTAAAAAACAGAAAACTAGTTAGAAGTTTAATTTCAGGCTTGAACCTGGCAAAGAATATTTTTATAATAAGAGGTGGAGTTAGGAACACTGATGTTCATTTAATAATATATATATACTTTCACTTATGAACTTACTATTGTCACTTCCCAAACATTTCAAGATGTTGTTTCTCTTCTTCAGTGGGTTGAGTACTAACTGTCGATTACAGAATAACCGTTACGGAATGGAGTGTGTGGTGGGTTTATTGCTTGTTTTGTTTATAAAATTGTATTAGAATTAACAAATATGTTATTAAGAAATGTTAGATGGGAGTAGAATAAAATCTAGGCTCTAGGCCTAACTGTTAAATAAAAATTTAGTAGATTTGAGAACAAATAATAGTCCAAAGTTAAAGCAGAGTATACCAAATGGCTAAACAAATTAAGTGAGTATTCCTAATACCAAAATATATGAATAACAACCAATTTTGAATAAAATATATGTAAAATATAAATGTGAAAAATGATAAAAATGTAATTAGCTATTCAAAAGTGGGCATGAGGGATATCAAAATGATCATCATGGAAAATTAGGAAGAATGGTACTCATGTAATAACCCTAGCTATTAGTATAAGATAGAAATCTTCATTTGAAGATATTTTGGTAAAATTAGACTAAAAAAGACGTTAAAACATAACAATGACTTAAGTTAATGACCAATGAGAATTAGCATAATTTATTAGGTAACCATAGCAACCAGAAATTTATTGCCAAAAAACCGTTAGATTTTCATTACTGTATTATTGACCGACGCCGAGAGTGGATCGAGTAGCTCTCACACTAAAATTTTATTACTAAAGTGAATTTTAAATTAATTTAAACCAAAAGAAGATAATAACAACATCCCAGGGAATCCTGAATAAAATTTGGGGTAATAAAAATTATCAACGAACCGTAATTATCCGAGGAAGCCGGGAAGACGCAACGAAGAAGAGAGACGACGACGGATCCCGAAGGAAGATCATCGGGACATAGATCAATAGAAGAAGACGGACGATCACAGAAGGAGTGCGAGGCCGGAGTTTGCGAGGATAACCATCGGGACAAAAGAAATAAACTTCCGAAGAACAGAAGAAGACGACATCTCAGGAGTTATCCGGAAGAAGAAGGCGACAGCAGGATCTTCAGCGGAAAATCGATGAGTATAAACATAATCCCATTATCGAATTCACAATTTTTTGGTCAAAATGAATAAATAACTATTTCACTTCACTGATCACTATTCCGATTTAGAACTAAATGCTTTGTTAAAATCACTATTTAAACTTTAATCAGTTAATAATTATTAAAAGCAAAATATAAGAAATAATTGACAAACCTTTCTAATGAACAAAACCTAACCCAAAATTTTACTAAGTTTTCATTGGTAATTACTTACTCGAATAGGATAAGATATTAATTTTTTTGTGTAACTAGTATTAAGGATTGTTATAAATTTGTGTGTCTTAGCCGTAAGTATATATATTTCTGTAGCCGAAAGGACTTATTAACACCCCTGAGAAAAAACATTTTAACTGTAAACTAACGTTAAGACGACTTGTGTACAAAACACGGGAACTGAGCAAGTACCAACCGAACAAGTGTAATAGCCGGTACAAAAAATAAATTTGATGTATTATAAGGAAATTGAAATCTTTTAAATGGTCAATAAATGTTCTCATTCTGCAACTCTGTATGTTTGATTCAATTAATTTACAATAATAAATAAGAGTATATTGAAGTGAAAGCGTCAAAGCAAAACGTTAGCCAAGTCGACACTGCAGAAAGGCGTGCGCCAATCAGGTGGCGAGGCGGCAACATTTGAATACAACAGAGAGAAATACGGTTTACCCGTAAATGATAAGAGAAGTTACAATTTGACCTATTAAACACAAATAACACTAATTATTAATTTTTACAAACCACATAAAGATTCTATTACAAAGTGACGCTCACAACAGTTGGGCTTTTCATTTATGTTAAAACAAATAAATTAAATACCCCGCACACGGAACATTTACAATATATATATATATATATATATATATATATATATATATATATATATATATATTGTAACGTTACATAACCCCTGCCCAAATATGATAACATAATCACCAGAGTTAAAACCAGTAATCACCCAATTTTAAAAGGCAGAAATGGGGATTAGGTAGCAAGCTATGAGAAACTTTGTACTCTAAAAACACTGTAAACAATAATCCTAAAAGTGCAGTGTACAGAGTGGAACATAGTGTAATCGGTGAAAGTGTAAAACCTTTAAAAAAGAGCATCTCACAAAGTTGTGCTGGAGATGAAACAAAATCAATATTGTAGCAGTGGACTATATTGCTGTTAACAAGCTTTGTATTTTTTGTATTTGTTGTAATTTGATATTGTGTAGGCCACAAAGGTCTTATAACCAGGAGTTATATTTTTGTTTAATATAATTATTTTGTTTAGATGTAAGATAATCCAGGGTTATAAATAAAATAATGATATATCAAATAATACTATGTTAACAAAATGGCATGTAAAAAAATAGTGTAGAGTAAGGATATATTAAATGAATAATAAATCAAAATAAAAGGGATTAAAATATAAAATACCAATGTACAAGTTTAAGGAAAAATATAAAGAAAAACCTTAAATAAATTAAATTTGATTATGGATAAAATCTATAAAGGATTATTTTTTCTAAAAAGAAGAAATGAAATAATAATAATTATTAATAGCCTATATACTAAAAGGTATATAGATTAGCCAATAAAAAACGATAACAATTCTTGGTTACTAAGAGTAACTAACTAACAAGAATTGTTGAATTGTTCAAATATCTTGGAAGTGAGCAGTTTGAAAAAAGTGTAATGTCTAGAAAAATTTAAGAAATTTATAAATACCATTCGGAAATAATCAGTGACAAATCAATAAAATTAATGAGTGATATCCATTACATCTTAGACATCTTTCGAACAGAATAATTCACGCCCGCAAATTGATGAAAACTTGAAAAAAATCAGCTTTCCATTTCCAAGCCTAGCCTACCGAAATTCGACATTGTTGGTGAGATCGTTACCTGTTAAAATTTAACTAAATTACACCTCAACTATAAACTTAAAACACTATAAACAGTACAATCTCTTTAAATATTTCTGGAAAAGAGGTGAATAGACACTTTATTTTTTTTGTCAACCAAAAAACTGCAAAACGTAGTTTTGTTAATAACATTCCAGCAGCCATGATGTTTTAGTGTTGTTTTTTTGTCAGTGAAGAAAAGCGACCTGAACTCTAGCGGTCAAAAAATCAACTGCATAATATAGATTATACTAAATTTTAAAATAATTCATGTAAAGCTTGATACTGACCTATATACATTTCTGACTTTCTCAAAGTACAAAGAACTCTAAAATAACCCTGGGAAATTAATTATTTCTTTCTTTCTTGTTATTAAAAGAAAAAATAAAAATATTTGTTATATGATATATGTTGTAAAAATAAGATCGAACTAACTCTGTGTTTTATGTAAGAATCGATTATCCATGCATGTTTTGGGAAACCATAAAAAGCGTTAAATAAATTCAAGGAATGCCTTGTGATTTAAATAATAAAATGTGTATTATTTCCAGTAGATGGTAGTTAGTTACAGATTGTAAGAAGATCGAGAGGAGAATGGACATCCAGAATTTATTAGGTACCATTTGGAGTCACTTTAACCTCAAATGGGTTCGTAAAAGTAGCAGTCAGCTGGTACCACGAGCGGAAAAATTTGAATTACTCAATCGTATACTAAGAGAGTAATTCTCTTTGCACTCTCTCTCCTAACTACTGTCAAACAACGGTATTGATTTCTCATAAATAAAATTTAAGAAAATCTTTCAGAAATCTTTGCATAATCACACACCTTCGATTTTGAAAGCATATAACATAAAAATAACAAATTCTGTGACTCTTAATTAAGCGAGATTTTCGAAGAGTACAAATAGACGTAAGTTATTATAACTCGGAGAGACTCGCGAGACGTTACAATATATATAAATTTGTGATGTTATTCAATTTCTTTCTTCTGCAAGTAGTATAATTTGTATATTCGTTTTAACACATGACGCACGTTTCACTACTTGCAGAAGAAAGAAATTGAATAACATCACAAATTTATATAATTACTGCAAGAAACGTCGAGTTACTTATATAGAAAATGATATATGTATATATATATATATATATATAATATTTTATTTATATTTTATTTTTATAATGAGTTTACCTCAAGATATTTCTTTCCTTATTAGGAACATGTTTCGGGTACCATTTTGTACCCATCATTATATATATGTAATGTTTACAGAGCTTATAGCAGTTAGTTAAACATACAAATTTGAAAAACATTGGTGAAGAAAAATGGAATAAAAATACTAGATTCAACAAAAATGCGATAGAATGATTTTGCTAACAAAATTCTGATTGCACAAAAAAGGAAAAAATATTGACAACTCAGTCAATTGTAAGTTCCTGTTGCACTTTAGAAAACCATGAAGAGAATGCACCCATTATATAAGTTTACAATGCACCATGTTAAGAACTATGTAGAAATAATTAAATAATTTTAGAGATTGACAATAATTCTGTAATCACCATATATAGTATATATAAATATCTGTACTATAATAAATAATTTTCATAAAAGGCATACAGAAAATGTGTAAGTGAAAAAGACAAATAAATAAAATAAACAAATATGCAAAATGGTAAGAACACCAAACAGAATTTTTAGACTAAACAAAATTACAATAGCATCCATAAGAACAATATTGCCATCATCAAAAAATGAAGAAGGAGCAAGTTAAATTGCAACAAGATTGTGCAGTAAGGATAAAATTGAAATAAATTTCTAAGTCTTATGACTTAGAAAATGGTTCAGTGAAGCTTGACCATCCAACCAACACTCCAATCAGTGGGGTAGTATTCATGAACAAGTTAACCAGATTGCTGAAATTATGGAGATTCAAGGTTCCAAGCATGTAGTGGGTGGTTGGAATTATCATCGTAGAATTGTTTGTGATTATTAAGGATAATGATGACTTGGTTACTATACTATACAAGTCATTTATGCAAATTAGCTACAGTTTTTAGATTAGGCCAACATGAATTTCAGTAATGTATGCAGTAATTTAGTTTACTGTATTTCAGAGGATGCTGTAACAATCCAAAAGAAATTCAGCAGAATTTTCATGAAAAAATTGATAAATCATATGCAGCCAACTTATTGAACTTCCATGAACTGCATGCAATTTGGATAAACGTTAAAAAAAAAAAACAACACAAAAATCCTTTGATGCTGAGACACCAAATTTCAAAACAGCTTAGTGCGAGTTATAGTGGATAATATACTTGCTTGAGTATTCTTTGTACTTCTTTTAGGGAAATTCATCTTAAAATAGGAGTATGTAAATTATGAGAGAAAATAAAACACATACAAATATACATTGTTACAAACTTTCTAACCTGCAGTGCCATCTAAAAGAGGCTATTTTTAAATTAACTTTCGACATTTTCGTCCTGACTAAAACATTCACTAAGCAGTTACAAAATGATAAATTAAAGCTCTATTTCATCTATTTTTACACTTCGAGTCAAAGAGCGTGCTTCTGTGCCTGTACATTTAACATGAATAATGTTGGATGAGAGTTATAAGCAATTTGGCACCTGCTGATCTTGAAGAAACATTGCTCAAAGCTGGGAGGGGGCTAGGGAAAATATGCATGTTGCTGTGTCCCTACTTTCTGTTATGTGATGACAGATCATTTTCCAGAAATTATTGTTTTCTGCTGTTACAGTATTTGACACTGCTAACAAAATTGTGGGAAAAAGCCATAAGACAGTGCAAAAGTTATGCGAGAGTGTTATGTACTTAAATCATCTATAGTTGAAATAAAATTATAAAGTTCGGATTATATCCATAAGTGAACAGTACCAAGTATGGTTATCTCGCTTGTTGGAAGCGTTATATTTTGATAAAAACAATTAATTCATTTAAAATAAATCATTAAAATATTAAATAGTGTTAAAGTGATTAAATAGGTTTCAAGTGTTTTCTTAAGTGCAAAGGGTAAACGAATTTTTCTAAGTGCGTTATAGTACGTTATTTAATTAAAATTCACTCTACTTGCTTGTTGTGCCTTTTTCCTTAAGGCCACTTTAATTGCTTATTAATATTTTAATCACAGCCTATGTGCACACACTCCGAAAAAGATTCACAAGAAGTTAGGTTAACTCGACTTTGTTTACACCCAATCTAACCTTAATTTCACTTTTGAGGTTACGATTACTCCGGTCAGCTGTACAAGTTTAATTCTTCATTGTTGGTCTCCCCGAGCGGCATTGCTTACTCGTCGGTATTCTGTGATGGACTGTCCCCTGCATTCTGTCTGAAATTGGCTTCTACTGCTTGATGATGATCGCTGATTGGTCAATTTTCTTAGTTTTCATACTTCTTCGGTATGTTTCGGCAAAAGAGATGCGTTCAAAGCGTCCTTTTGTGGGTTTTGAGATTATGAAAAATTGGTTTACTTAATGACACCCAAGGGCTTGTAAACCAATAACTCTTTATAATTAAAACTGTTCCCTTGTCTGTACTCTAATTTACATTCCATTATTACCATTGTTCAGCTCTTTCTGAGATGAACAATTCAATATCCCACACTATATGGGTTTTTATTATTATTAACAAAATAAATTTACTGATATCTCTTATTTGCTTTTTACATAATATAATGTTTGTTTTCGTTATTTATATTACAAAATTTCAATAACCCTTGTTTATTCCTAGCTAATAACCGAGTATGAACTCTTTTCCATAATTTACTGAGTTGTATTTTGATAAAATTTGTCTTTGCCTGATTAGGCTTAAATCAACATCAGTTACTACATTTTAATTACACTTTTCTATTATTATTACCCTCTTTTACTGTCATGTTTGTGATGTTAATTAATCTGTTAAAAATATAAATACATAAATTATTTCCACCTACCTGTAAAATTTAACTGGGTCCAAGATTCTCGCACGAACGTAAGATGCCAACGTGGTTTATAGGTTAATGGAATAATTTACGCTATTCATTTTGAAGAGAATTAATGAATTTTATTTCGTTAGAGAAAACAAAACTTTTGTTTGACTATTGCGTCCAAATTTTGAAATGAAATACAAGTATAATATTTCCTGTGATTTACTCCATGTCTGCGACAATTACTAATACGACTATCTTATTTTTACAGCTTACCTTATTCTAAGATATAGACAGCCCAGCCTGCCAAACATTCTCTCACTCACACTTATTTAAAACCATCCCAATCCCCTGATTATTTCTTTAAATAAACCCTTAATACATTGTGAAATACCCCACTGCCGGCAACGTGGTGTTCACTCGAGCTCGCTATTCCGTATTTTGAAATTAATTGTGTGTCCGAAATAGATGTGGATGTTCGTTTAAATATTAAAGACTCACGCCACTGTCACATTACTGTTCTGATAACTCACTTTTTACTTGAAACTGATAAATTTTTGAAAGAGCCCCATAGGGCAGATGCCTGGCCAGACACCGTCTCAACGAGAACTGCCGAAAGCGTCTCTACGCTCACTGCCAACTAGATTGCGTTTTTCAAAGTGGAAAACAATGCCTGCTATTTAATTGTCACTGGTGTGTCCCATTTAACACACGTAGTTTCTTGTGTGTTGATCGTGGATGATATTTGTTCAGCACTGGTTGACGTCACAAAAAGGGTTGGGCTTAAACTTTACATCCGTCGTTTTGATACCATGTGCACGTACAATTTTCGTCTCTAGCCATTTTGAGTTGACTGCAGTAGCGTCGTCTGCGCACATGCTTCTATGGTGCGTGCGGTCGCGGACGTCACACAAATGTAAAGTTCTTAGAAATGACGCCTTGGTACATTCTTTCACCAAGGTTACACAACAGATACGGCGTATTGCTCCTTTGTTAGCGCCCTGTTTTAATTCACCACGTGGACTGGTCATAGATGGAAATTATTTTTATGAATATTTTTAATAAACCCCAAAAATTTAATAAAATAAAAATCCCTCCCAATTAGTCACGTTACAATACCCCCCCCCCAATGAGATATCTTCTGCCGAAACAGAAGAAATCTCATTGCTAAAACCCCGAAGAGGACCGGTGAGGAACTGGTGCCAACAACCCCCTTCAGCTCTTATACTGCATGGGTAAACAACCCCCCTGGCTCGGCTACTATGGCCGCATCTGAACGAGATCACTGGACTTCTCTGTATGAGATCCCAACACCATAAAATCGAACAGATACGCACCACAGCGCACCTCACCTTCTAACATGCCACCCCAAAAATCCAAACCCCTGGTCTTATATCATGCCAGATCCTCAACCGATATGTTTCCCCTTATCATGCACGCTGGGCTGCCTTTAGCAGTTACTGGGCTCGCACACACACTTATAACTACATCCTATCAAAATTGAAACATTCCTAGCTTCAAAAATTTATTTAAGTCAAAAATCAACAGCTATCTTCTTTAAAATCAAAACACAAATCTTTTATCTAAATTGAATAATTCTCTTCATTATTTTTGATCATTAGAAAACAAATAAGTTGAACATTTATTAAAAAACATGAACATCCTTATCCTAACATGTAATTATACATCTATCCTAAACAATAACATTCAATAAAAAACACGATTAATACACACAAACAATAACATAATCAAAATTCAAAAACATCAATTAGATGGCAGGCACAAAATCAAATTTTTTTTTCCAAAAAAATTTTAAATTCAAAAAAAATTTAAATATATTAAAATATCTTTTCTCCCTATTGAAATTGTCTAAAATTATTCAAATTAATTAAAAGCAAAATTGGCATCATTGTATTGCCAAAATATGTCTAGTATAGCACATCACCCATCAGCTAATCAAAACTGGGTCAAGTCAAGAACCTTGACCTACATAAGTTATACACAAGTTACATCTGAAAATACATTGCACATTTTAAAATGCCATCTTTAAACACAAAAACATAATGAAATAAAACATTTAAAATAACAAAATATTATTATGATTAACAATAAAATTGATATTTAAATTACTCTAAATAAACATTTTACAACTTTACATTATTTTCAAACTCTATCAAAAATTGTCACTGGTTTCAATCAAAATTTTATATTTTTACTATAAATCTCTTTATTTAATCATCTCATTCTCCATTACTTTGGGTGATTTAATTATTTATACTAGCTTGATGTGCCACTTGGCATTTATACATAGATAATCTTTCTCACTCTGACCCTAATACCACTAACAACTTTAACTAACATGACACCCATCTCTATCAAAACATCTCTCAAACAATCTCTAAACCCCACTTACTACTAAACTCAATCTGCATCATTCTACCCTTTTAAAAAATTACTCTCTACCCCTTTGTACCCAGGATGTGTGTTTTCCCTTCCCAAAAGCTCACTCCCTTATGTTGGTTCCTGGACTCCCCCTAGGTAACCCTTTCCGGCGCCAATCGGTCCCTTCCCGTCCCAACCCTTTTGTTGCGGACTCCTACACTACACTATCCCCTCTTACAAAATTACCATCCCCTAATTAACATTCTCATTACCTCACTTCAACTACAAAATAACATCATCATTTATAAACTTCAATATATCAATCATTATTCTACATATTTCCCCATAACTACTGTGTCACCATCAATATTTCTCAAATTCCATTACATTAACTCACAACATTATTATTCTCTCTATTACCACTTTAACTTCAACTTGGACTGATCTACATGTCCCAACAAAATACTAATCACCCAAAATCTACCTTTTATTATTTTTCACAAATCATTTAAAAATTTTTTAAACATATCAAATTACTTTCATCATTATTTGAAATAACATCTTTAACACATTAAAACATTATATTGAACCTTAATTACCTTGGAAATTAGTTAACAATTTATCAGTGACATTCTACTACTGATCAGCTGCTTTGCTTAGCAAGGTGGAGGACCTTACTACAAACACATTTCAAAATTATGCAAATTACCTGAAATACATATTTTTATCAATCCTTATATCTAAAATACTACACATCATTGTTTCCCCTTTCTCTGATTCTGGTGCCATTATGTAAACCGCCTGCCGGTCGGTCTAGGTATTTACTTTGTTATAAACACAGTTCAAAATTACACAAATTACATAAAACACATTTTTATTAATTCTTACCTCTAACACAATAAAATAATACATTTCTAAAACAGAATGAACACAGCATACTGAACGTATGAACACCTAATTATCAAAGCATAATACAAGCATTTTATTAGTGCAAAAGTTGATTTATCATTTTACGTTATGAAATTTAAATTTGTTGCTCACCTGAGCAACCCCCCATCCACACACACTATTGTATTGTTCCGTTGGACTGTGGCGCCCATGTGCGTTCACAAGGACAGCATAGTTGGAGGAATTGAACATCTCCTTGTCCTTGCTTCAGCTTTACATTTAAAGGTTTTTTAGATATCGACATACCCTCGTTATATAGTTACAAGCCCTTAATGCGGGTCTACCACCTGGCTCTGCTGTCCCTACTCAGACAGAGTGGCAGCCACTGTTCCATAGTTCCGGGATTTCCCCTAGTTTCACCCCCCTGTTAATTTCTACTATCAACCAATTTCAAGCCAGCTATGGTCAAGGGACTTGATTATGGCCATAGCTGACCGCTAGCCAAAACCACGATTAGTGCTGGTAAGGCAGTAATCGCCCGAAAAGTCGGGGAAATCAAACTTTACCTTCCTGCATGTTATACTCGTCATTACTCTGCACGGCACGAAAGTCTATCAGGGTACAATTATGTAATTGTACAAAAAAAATGTGCTGCGCATTTTCGCCACTTTGGCCTCCGATGGAGGTAACACTCCCTGTTACCCCCAACCCATTCCACTATCTACTGGGGCACATGCCACCCCAGCAATAGCACACTAATAGCTAACTTAAAACTTTATATAAAACATTATAATATGAAATTTTCATTAACTCTTTTATCCATCAACATTTAAATCATTCATCACTTTCTACAATTATATTCCTTAAAATTTTCAAATTTATTTTTAACATTTGTTTTACATCATCTTTCAGTTATTATTACTTTTCAAATTATTATCTCAAGTGATTTTCATTATTGAATTTAAAATTCTATCTTTACATCTGCAAACATTTTACTTGGTATTATAAATTTTATACTTACAACACATTATTCACTTACTGACATAAACACAAAATATACACACCATACACACCAATACTTCCACGTAACCTCTGAAACATTTAATCACAGTGTTCTTTCATACAAAACAATTTATCATTTATTTATTAATTATCAAATTCACAAATCGTAAAATCATTTAAATCCATTAGAAAATTCAATTATATAACCTTTGAATCAATCAAAAATATTTAAACATTTCAAATTATTTTAATTAAATTAATTATTGAAAATACAAGTTCAATTGCTATCAGAACAATTACCATTCGCTAATTACTGTCTTCAAAATTAATTTTGTTATTTATTTAGATTGCAGAATTTTAATATTATTATTACAACAATTACCTACATACACATTGTTTACCTAACATTTTACAATACACAATTAAATTCACTAAACATATATTGTAATAGAACAATAAATTAATAAATAAATAAAAGGTTGATGTATGAGAATTGTGCTCTCCTGTAAGCCCCACTGGTTGGGCTAGTCAATTTTATAATAAAACGAGATTGTTTCAATGTAAGAATGTGTGTAGTAACGTAGCTAATATCTTCTTGTCTTCTAAGCTCTTACTGTTGATCTTCGCTTTTGTATTCAACCATACTATAATTGTAATTGTATAGTGTTCTGGTATAATATTACCCAGGATAATTTTTATGGTGTGTATGTGTAGTAGTGACGTTCCGCTCTGGGAATCGTCGATTTGGTAAAGTTCCTGGTCTTTGTTATTATCAAATAAACTCAGTGTATTTTGCTGTGGTAGCAAATTGAATAAAATATAAATTTAAAATTTATATTTATAAAAAAAAATAATTTCGGAAAAAATATTTTCGGTGTATTTATGTGCTTAATATTTAGGAATAAATCGAGGTTGTTGATCGTAATTATAATTATAATAGTATGGTGTTTAATTTGGTAATAAATTTCTGTTCGGTAAATTTGTTAAAAAGATAATCCAATTAACTTCAAGTTAGGCGAAAACGGCTCTCTTCTTCTTACTCTTGAAATGTTGTAGTTTCGCATATACTGCCTTTAAAGATTATCTAATTTTCTTGGTTAATTAATGATTATGTCCTTTTATATGAGAAATCAACTTCAATTTACCAAAAAACAAACAAAAACGTTTATTAAACACAATAATAAAGTTGGTCGATTAATTAATCGAGGTTACAAAGCCGTATCGACTCGCTCAGGGTCGGTCGATATTAGAAGTTTTACAGTAGTATTATAAAAACAGGTTCTTTGAACGGTTATTAATATAAAAAGCCAGAGAAGGTCAGGGACATGAAAGTATAACACTTACAATTCAAGAAATGTCTTAAATTTAAACAATGTAATGGTAATTATTAATAATAAAAGTTTATATATAATTTTGTTCAAACCAGAAAGCAGTCTAGTCGTCTCTAATTGCGGTGACGATCCTGGATCAAAATGGCCGCCTGACGCATGCGCGTTGATAGCTTCTAATGTAAACAAAGTACTTGTTGAGATAATATTTCCCTTCTTCGGTTAAATGTTCTTCGCAATGGTATATGATCTTCTGGGGTATAGTTTATTGTCACTGGTGTATCATGGAATAGTTCACTTGTGTAAAAATGTTGTTAAATGGGTATATCTACTGGTGTTTATGCGTGTCAGTTAACCTCGAATTTTCACTTGGTGTTTGGTGCGATTTCAGTGTTATTTCATTTAATTAGTTATATGTGATTTCGTTTATAGGTGTTATGTAGTTCATGGGTCAACTTCACCACTTCACTTTCATTAAAATAGTTAAAAATTTAGTTTTACATAAAATGATTCCGAACTCCGTTATATCGTAACGGCCATTAAAGGTTGGTTCTATCAAATATTCACATGAAGTGCTCTCTTCGAGGTATAATAATGAACTGTCTGTATTTCCTTCATCTCATGAAAATCTTAGCCTATATAATATATCTCATACATTGTTTCAATTTGTCATAACTTCCGACACACTTTAAAAATGTACATTATGCTCATAAAATAAATTCGTTATTAGTTAACTGTTTGAAATATAAAATACATATTCGTTTTCACTATTCTATTCTACTTATTTTGATTAAGTATTGATTATTAAGTTAGTATTACAAAGTTTTATCTGAAAATTATATTTCTTATAATTTTTGGGAGGTAGGCCTAAAATTATACTTCCTGTCTTCTAAGTAAATAATAGCCATTTTCCCTAATATAATTATTATTCTATTAAATTTGAAATTTGTATAATTATCAATTCTCACTTATTTTATTGCAATTTAGTATATTAATGATGGTTTTTTAATATAATTCATTTGTATATGACTCCCCCTAGGATAGTGTCAGTTAATCTATTTCAGTTTTAATGGTATTTTATTAGACAATTAAATAATTTTACTCATATAATGACCATATCTTTAGAAAGCCTTATTTACATAGTATTTAATATGTTGAGTTTATCTTGCCTATATATTGTCATTTTATCTGGTTTATAAGACTAGGTTTGTTAATTATTCTGCAGTTTAGATTTATTCTTTGGCCTAGATCTGATGTGTGGCTAATTTCCAAATGTTTTATTAATGTAGTTATTTTATATCCTTCTCTGACTGGTATAACATAAATTATTGATTATATAATTAACATATAACATCTCTCTATATCAAAACTGGTGTTCTGAATAACATTGTTTTGTATATTACCTAATAACATAAATAAAAAATATTCTATAACATTGGAATGGTATCTAATTTTAGATATGTCATTCCTAAATTAAAATGAACAATAAAATAACAAATTATAACACTAACATTTCTTATGGATAATTCTTACTTATCTAATTACTATCTGTAATAGGAATCTGACATCCTGGTTACATATAATGGTTAACATCTTATACTACTCAACATTAACAATTTGTTTTGTAATTCCCCATTTTACAAGATTTATGCCCCCTCTTTAAGTATAACCCTGGCTATCTAAGTTATATTCCATTCTATGGAATGTTCATACAGCTTTAGTAGCTTTTTATTATAGTCAGCTGCATGGAAGTAGTATCGTCAAGGTCACTCACTTTCACTCCTTCTCCCTGTCACCTCCACGCCCCTCGCCCAGCGTTGTTGCCGGCTAGTACAGTGTGTAGCATTTTAGCAGTGTTACGAAAATAAATTTCATACATCCACATTATATTCTTCGTTTCAAATTTATTTATGCGTATCGCGTAAATGAATTTGTTTTATCAGGAATAATTAGTTGTGGGTAACACTACTCAGTTAAATTCTGGGCGCCAGTATTTGAGCTCTAAAAATTTGTGTGAGTCGGCAACATATTTTTTGTTGTCGCGTAAATATCTACAGAATTTCTATCTTTGCGTTTCTTCTGTTTCTTTGGCTTTTTTTTTGTTACGATTTGCAGTTCTCTGAAACTACTATTTATACTGCGCTGGTTTTTCTTATGTTAGAATCTAAACCTTTTAGCAATACACACCCTAACTTTACGAAGTACCATTAGGTCAGTTATTTTGTGATTTCCGTACAGTGCACTTACTTATTAAAGTTTTACTGTTTTCTTCATGGGCGGTTATCCTACAGACTGACAGTTGTCTGAGAACGCTGACCTTGCCTGCTGTTGTCGCTTTAATTTTTTCATACTCACGGTCTTTTCCCTTTTGTAAATGAATCTGTTTTTGTTCTCTACACGGTCATTCCTAAGCCATATGGTTCGGAAGTTCTGTTAGGTATATGTACACATTTGGTATGCACATTGCGTATACCCTGTCGGCATGTCTTTTCGGTAAATATTGCTGTCTGACACTTTTATGAATGCCTTTGTCATTTTATAATCCCCTCAAAAATGTGTATGTTTACTGCCCGCGCTACTACCTTTCTTCCGTTGCACAAAGATAAATAGGACTGAGCAATTTCTGTAAACAAAATTGTCGCTGTTGTGACAAAAGCCAATCCCATTTCAGTTACAGTACCCCATTCCAAGTAGGTTGCGTGGACGAGGTGAGGAAGAGACGAACATCCAAAATATTTATCGTCCTTAGTATTGTTGACAGACATTTTGTGCGTTTCATGTGAACGGTTGACGTCTTTATTGTAGACAGTGTGTGTATTAGTTTATTTCAATAATTTGTATTTATTATGAGTGATATTGAGGAACAGTATCCTACATTTAGTTCGAGTACAAGCAGCGGTGGTGTACGTGCGGGCCGAGAGGACATTAGATAACAAAGTAAAGTCATCATAGCAAACGTTTACAAGTTTTTTAAAAATCTTGCGTATAATGAAGAAGGCAGGAGGAACATAAACTTTGCACAAGTTCGAAAATTGACAGCGGAAGCTTGTGGCATTTCTGAACAGTCGGTGCAACGTATTAGCAATACCGTTGCTTCGGCAGATGATCAAGGCGTGAGTGTTGTGTTCAGTTCTCCAAGGAAAGGGTATAAACGGGAACACAAAAACACTGAACTGGACGATTTTAATAAACAAATAGTCCGCAGGACCGTACTAGAATATTACGACCGAGGGGAATACCCCACTGCAAGCAAAATTCGAGCTGATCTCTGTCAGAAAATCAATTATTCTGGTTCAGAAGCCTCCGTACTTCGCCTTCTGAAAGTGCTTGGTTTTAAATTTAAGAAGTGCAACGATGGACGAAAATTTTTAATGGAGCGCAGAGACATTGCTGCCTTGAGAGCGAAGTTTTTGAGAACCATGCATATACATCGTACGGAGGACAACAGGCCTATAATTTATTTGGATGAAACCTGGATATCACAGAATCATACGAATAAATACATCTGGCAAGACTCCAGAAGGAACGGTGGGCTGAAAGTACCTACTGGTAGAGGTGGCCGGCTGATTATTGCACATGCTGGATCCGCAAGTACAGGTTTCATAGCAGGTGCCAAACTTGTCTTTCGTGGCAGTAAGCATTCAGCTGCATCTGACTACCACACAGAAATTAATGCTGAAGTTTTTAAGACCTGGTTTGTTGGTATGTTGCGGTCCTTGGAAGAAGGCTCTGTCATCGTGATGGATAATGCCAGCTATCATTCTGTACAAATAGATAAACCACCATGTTCAAACTGGAGTAAAGCGGATATCATGGAGTGGCTGCGTAAGAAGAGAATTTCATTTTCCACAGCTGAAACCAGGGATGAACTTCTTTCTAAAGAAGAGATCCGAACGGCCAAGAAGACGTACGAATTGGATCAACTGGCAAATGAAATGGGACATACAGTAGTGCGCCTGCCACCATATCATTGTCAGTATAATCTGATCGAGCTGATATGGGCCCAAGTTAAACGGTATGTTGCAAACAAGAATACGACTTTCAGATTGGCCGATATTGAACAACTTGCACACGAAGCTTTGGACAGGATAACTCAGGAAGACTGGGAGAAGTGCGTAAGACATGCGGAGGCACTACAAGAAGCCGATTACTCAAAGCAGTGCACGAGAGACACCACAGTGGAGCCCTTCATCATACACTTACGTGTGAGTAGTGACAGCGAACCTGAGTCCAGTGAATCCGAAGACGAATAAGGCAGGAGTGTTAAAAAGTGTATATAGGTGGTAAACGTGTCTATAGCGAAGCGTAGTATTTTCTATTTTTATTGAAACATAAAAAACCGTGTGTGCGTGTTTTCTTCAGGAGTGTTATGAATGTGCTCTGTGCTATCACTTTGCAAAGTGATAATTGTGTGACTAACCCTATTTAAGGTGAGTTTTTCAACATACTGCTTATTTATAATAGTCATAAGGAATTCTATAGTTCATAAAATAAGGAAAATTTTAATTATAAAATTAGTAAGGACAATGCATAAAATATAGAATTATAAATTTAAATTCTATATTTAAAGATTTAAGTTAAAAAAAAAAATATATATATATATATATATATATAAATAAATAAGGAATTTTAAATTTATTTCATGAGACATTTGTATTTGTTGTTTATAAAATTATCCTTATTTTCTTAAGAAATCCAATTCGTTTCACGTTTATACATACCATTATTTTTATGCTACTTGTACATGTAACATCTTATAGTATAGGTCTAATTTTTTTACTTAATTAATAAGCAGCGCAGGAAATAAAAATAGAATATTTTTCTGAGTCACGAATAGTGCGGTGTCTTCAATAATTAAATGGGGCAAGCTTAAGACACAGGATGCGTATAAAATTCGTTCAAACAAACTATAGCTGACGCGTCGAATTGAATGTTATGTATAAGATACGGAAATTAATTGTTAATTAATTATTAACAATATATTAATTGTGATGTAATTATTATTAAGAATTATTGACAATGTAACAATGTACTCTAATGCATGTATTACAAACTTTCTCACTTTGTTATATTCTTTACAGTAAGTAGGCTTACTTACTAGTGTAGCATTTTTCGGAAGAAAGGGAAACTGTTGCTTAGTGGCAACGCTGTAAGTAAGCGGTGTGACCTTGACGATACTAGTTCCATGCAGCTGACTCTAGTAACATTACTATTTCATTATCAAAGTAGACACTTCATAAAACTTAAAGTTTATTGCTTTGTACTGTAACTCATGCACCTTTTTAAAGTTTACTATTTATAATTTGATCACTTGCACTTGTCTATGGTGAATTATCAATATATTTACTAGTCTTTCTCTAGTTTTTTAACATGAAATATTCAACCATGGGGAACTGTGAAGATTTGTTTATACAAACTAAACAATAACTTTTTGAATGCACTAATATTTAATACTACTAACACTTTTAGTTTTTTGTCAGTTTTACAGTGATATGGTTTTTTAGGGTGTTATACTTTCTCTTTGGACATTCATTGATTTTGGGGTTTTTTGGGGGTTCTTTCCCTATGGGGTTTTTGTTTTATATGGGTCGTCTTAATTATTCTTCTTTCTTCTTTGAGTTTGGTTATTCTTCCTTCTTCTGTAGTTTTGGATTATCCGTCTTTCTTCTTTCTTCTGTAGTTTTTATTTTTATCATTTTTCTTTCTTCTTTGAGTTTGGTTCTTCTTCTTTCTTCCTTCTTCGGTAGATTTAGTTTTGATTAGTCTTCTTTCTTCTTTAGTTTTAATTAGTCTTGTTTCTTCTTTCTTCAGTAGTTTTGGTTTTGAGTTATTCTTCTTTCTTCTGTCTTCAGTAAATTTGGTTTATTCTTCTTTCTTCTTTCTTCTCTCGTTTTAATTAGTTTTCTTTCTTCTTTGAGTTTGGTTCTTCTTCCTTCTTCCTTCTTCGGTAGATTTAGTTTTAATCAGTTCTTCTTTCTTCCTTCTTCGGTAGATTTAGTTTTGATTAGTCTTCTTTCTTCTTTAGTTTTAATTAGTCTTGTTTCTTCTTTCTTCTTTGGTTTTAATTATTCTTCTTTCTTCTGTCTTCAGTAGCTTTGATTGTTCTTCTTTCTTCTGTCTTCAGTTGCTTTGATTGTTCTTCTTTCTTCTTTCTTCTGTAGTAGTAGTTTTAATTAGTCTTCTTTCTTCCTTGATTTTAATTATTCTTCTTTCTTCAGTAGCTTTGATTGTTCTTCTTTCTTCCTTCTTCTGTAGTAGTAGTTTTAATTAGTCTTCTTTCTTCTTTGGTTTTAATTATTCTTCTTTCTTCTGTCTTCAGTAGCTTTGATTGTTCTTCTTTCTTCTGTCTTCAGTTGCTTTGATTGTTCTTCTTTCTTCTGTAGTAGTAGTTTTAATTAGTCTTCTTTCTTCCTTGATTTTAATTATTCTTCTTTCTTCTTTCTTCAGTAGCTTCGATTGTTCTTCTTTCTTCCTTCTTCTGTAGTAGTAGTTTTAATTAGTCTTCTTTCTCTTTGGTTTTAATTATTCTTCTTTCTTTTGTAGTAGTAGTTTTAATTAGTCTTATTCCTTCCTTGATTTTAATTATTCTTCTTTCTTCTTTCTTCAGTAGTTTTTCGCTGTGTATGCCTTTGTTTCTTCTAGTCTGGGTTCCTTGTCGGGGTATATTAATTGCCTGCTTCTATCTTACCTGGGTAATTTTGTTGTTATCATTTTTAGTTTCCTGGGTTTTTTAAATTTGTATTATATTATATTATTTGCAGAAATTTTCTTTATTCAACCTTTCTTGTGAATATATTATTAAATAGTGCATTTTAATTGATTCTCATCTGGATATTCCATATATTAGAGCTTTATTAATGATCATTGAGTAATGCATTTGTGTGGATTATCTGTCAACGCTACAGATTGCTCTCTTCCAGAAGTGATTAGTTCAGATCATACTTAGTTTGTCTGAAGTAATTGCTTATGACATTATATTATAAATTATATTTCTTTACTTCCTTCACATTTCTAAAAATTTTTTCTCCTATATTTTTGAGCTTATCTATATTTCATTATTAACTGGATTCTTACTGATAGTAATAGTCATCTGAGGTTCGTTGTTTTTTATTTTTCCATTTTCTTCTTAACTCGTTTCTTTATCCTTGGGATATTTATTCCCTAAAATTCCCTAACACGTTAGCTGGGGCAGTGTCCAGAGGGGCTCTGTAGGCTTCACACTCTGCTGGCCATACTACGTCATTTATTGATTACAGAGGTAAATCATCTCTGATCAATACATAATAATACTGCTGGACTTATCTCAGACAGTCATTTATAAAAATTATATAAGAATAGTCCACCTTATGACTATTAAAAAAAAAATTAAATATCTGGATATTTCACTTCGTATACGAACAGATCTATTAATATTTCTATCTTAGTTAATTTCTATCTCAGTTATTTTTCTCAATGGTTAGCTCTTCTGGCATTTTATTTCTCCTTGTGGTTGGAAGCTGGTATGATATAATTATCACTCATTATTCAGTGTAAAGTTTTTAATTCTCTGTCATTTTTTGACTGTTATCACAATCTCCTTCTGGTCATTGGTAGCATATATTTTGTATTATATTTTTGTTCCTTTCTTAATTCTTGTGAATCGTTCCACTAGTATTATGTTTTTTTTCAATTACTCTTTTAATTGTCTTTCTAATAACTGACATTTATTGTATGATCATCTTTTTCGTATGGATTTATTTATATATAGTTTTTCCTTTCTTTTTTCAAAATTTTATTTTGCTCTTGCTTTTTATCCAAATGCACTCCTTTATTATTAATGCCATATGTTTAATATTTCTGTTTATTTGACATAAAATTCTCATTAATTTTACTTCACAATAAGTTTATTCATTTAAATGGTATCATTGGTTTGTACTGCCATTTCTTTATTCTTGAAAGTTTTTCAGAATTGGTCCCATATATAATTGTTTGTAATGTTTTATCCAAATTCTTTTCCTTCTTGTTCATTTCTAAAAGTTGTTTTTAAGATGAGGTAGTAAGTTGTTCTTACTTCTTTTGAATTTAGTGATTTAATTCAAAATTCATTTTCTCTTGTCCATAAATTGTTTTTTCATAAATATTTGGTAGTAAGTAGTCATTACTTCATTTTTGAATTTTGTGATTTAATATTATTTCTTCCATACATTCAATTACTCATAATATTTTTTCATAAATATGGTTAACATATCATATTATTACCCTAAATATGGTATTAGCTCTCTTCTTTTCTTTACTTCAAATGTACTTCTCATTATTATTTTTCTTTTATATACCCAGGTTGAAGATTTTTATTAGGCTGGACAGTTGCTCATAATTTCTTTTTCTTTGACATAGGTTTTTGGCCGTCGTCGGTTATCATAACATCCGTCCCTTTTGTATAGGTGTGTAGTCTTTGGTTTAACCGTGGTCTGTCACTTTAGTTGCTCTCATTGTCCGGATGACCATAGTCTTCATCATCGTTCCGGTACTAGTGACATCTCTGGCCTTTGTCTTGTATTTCATTTTTCTAGCTGCTATACCTTTGTTGGCTGCTAAGCTTATTCGACTCCCTCTATCATAGTGTTTTATACACCAGTACGTTTCTGGTCCATATGTGGTATTGCATGAAAAATATCTGTGAGGATCTTCATCTGATTTATTAATTATTTGCTTATCTGAAGCCCCATAATCTGGTTCATCATCACACATCCACCCTGAAGGAATACATTTTAGTGTACCTGTACACTGGAACTGTCCTGGATGGTACTCTAATGGAACACATTCTGGTGATTCATCTGTGCCGTCATCACAGTCTGGTAAGATGTCATACTTCCATTCTTCTGGAATACGCTGTCCAGTCCTGCGCTGAAACTGATCTAGTCCCCATGTTTTATTCAGTTTACCTCTGGTCCTTTCCCAGTGGTAAACTACTGTCTGCTGGTAAACTATCTCTGAGATTACCCTTAATCTATTTCCCTTATTCCTGGAACTCACGATTTCTTCATGGTTGGTAATAGGGATATTATCATCATCAAATAAACCATGGTTCATCATCTCCATTTCTTCCTTTGTTTTCATTACATTTCTTGGATACATTATCCTTTTCCTTTGTTTAATATTTTCCTTGTTTCGGTTAGTTTCAATTTCAGGTACTACCATTACTTGTTCCTGCCTTATATCATTTGGTACTTCTTCTGGTTCTGGTTTGCTTTCATATTTTATTTCTTTGGTCCTCTCCTTTCTTAATTCTTCTCTTTTTAATCTGTCCTCTCTTATTTCTTCCCTCCAGGATTTGAGATTTTTCTTTATTTCATTCACACCTTCTTTCAAAGATTGTCTGTACTCCTTCCTTTCCTTTCTTTCCTCTTCCCTGTTCTCGTCCATTTTCTTGCTTAAATTTTCCATTCTTTCCACCATCTTCTTGCTGTTTTCTTCCATTCCTTCCACCATCTTCTTGCTGTTTTCCATCATTTCCTTCATCATTTCCATCATCTTCTCCATCATCTCCAGTTCTTTGGGTGTAAATTCTGCCATTTTGCTTGTTGTTGTTCCCTTTTCTCTGGCTGGCTAACCGCTGCCAAGCTGAATTAGGAATTGGGTAAGTAATTACAGTAATTTCAACCCCTAATTACAGCCCTTTAGTTGGACGCCAAATTTTGTAATAGAACAATAAATTAATAAATAAATAAAAGGTTGATGTATGAGAATTGTGCTCTCCTGTAAGCCCCACTGGTTGGGCTAGTCAATTTTATAATAAAACGAGATTATTTCAATGTAAGAATGTGTGTAGTAACGTAGCTAATATCTTCTTGTCTTCTAAGCTCTCACTGTTGATCTTCGCTTTTGTATTCAACCATACTATAATTGTAATTGTATAGTGTTCTGGTATAATATTACCCAGGATAATTTTTATGGTGTGTATGTGTAGTAGTGACGTTCCGCTCTGGGAATCGTCGATTTGGTAAAGTTCCTGGTCTTTGTTATTATCAAATAAACTCAGTGTATTTTGCTGTGGTAGCAAATTGAATAAAATATAAATTTAAAATTTATATTTATAAAAAAAAATAATTTCGGAAAAAATATTTTCGGTGTATTTATGTGCTTAATATTTAGGAATAAATCGAGGTTGTTGATCGTAATTATAATTATAATAGTATGGTGTTTAATTTGGTAATAAATTTCTGTTCGGTAAATTTGTTAAAAAGATAATCCAATTAACTTCAAGTTAGGCAAAAACGGCTCTCTTCTTCTTACTCTTGAAATGTTGTAGTTTCGCATATACTGTCTTTAAAGATTATCTAATTTTCTTGGTTAATTAATGATTATGTCCTTTTATAAGAGAAATCAACTTCAATTTACCAAAAAACAAACAAAAACGTTTATTAAACACAATAATAAAGTTGGTCGATTAATTAATCGAGGTTACAAAGCCGTATCGACTCGCTCAGGGTCGGTTGATATTAGAAGTTTTACAGTAGTATTATAAAAACAGGTTCTTTGAACGGTTATTAATATAAAAAGCCAGAGAAGGTCAGGGACATGAAAGTATAACACTTACAATTCAAGAAATGTCTTAAATTTAAACAATGTAATGGTAATTATTAATAATAAAAGTTTATATATAATTTTGTTCAAACCAGAAAGCAGTCTAGTCGTCTCTAATTGCGGTGACGATCCTGGATCAAAATGGCCGCCTGACGCATGCGCGTTGAAAGCTTCTAATGTAAACAAAGTACTTGTTGAGATAATATTTCCCTTCTTCGGTTAAATGTTCTTCGCAATGGTATATGATCTTCTGGGGTATAGTTTATTGTCACTGGTGTATCATGGAATAGTTCACTTGTGTAAAAATGTTGTTAAATGGGTATATCTACTGGTGTTTATGCGTGTCAGTTAACCTCGAATTTTCACTTGGTGTTTGGTGGGATTTCAGTGTTATTTCATTTAATTAGTTATATGTGATTTCGTTTATAGGTGTTATGTAGTTCATGGGTCAACTTCACCACTTCACTTTCATTAAAATAGTTAAAAATTTAGTTTTACATAAAATGATTCCGAACTCCGTTATATCGTAACGGCCATTAAAGGTTGGTTCTATCAAATATTCACATGAAGTGCTCTCTTCGAGGTATAATAATGAACTGTCTGTATTTCCTTCATCTCATGAAAATCTTAGCCTATATAATATATCTCATACATTGTTTCAATTTGTCATAACTTCCGACACACTTTAAAAATGTACATTATGCTCATAAAATAAATTCGTTATTAGTTAACTGTTTGAAATATAAAATACATATTCGTTTTCACTATTCTATTCTACTTATTTTGATTAAGTATTGATTATTAAGTTAGTATTACAAAGTTTTATCTGAAAATTATATTTCTTATAATTTTTGGGAGGTAGGCCTAAAATTATACTTCCTGTCTTCTAAGTAAATAATAGCCATTTTCCCTAATATAATTATTATTCTATTAAATTTGAAATTTGTATAATTATCAATTCTCACTTATTTTATTGCAATTTAGTATATTAATGATGGTTTTTTAATATAATTCATTTGTATATGACTCCCCCTAGGATAGTGTCAGTTAATCTATTTCAGTTTTAATGGTATTTTATTAGACAATTAAATAATTTTACTCATATAATGACCATATCTTTAGAAAGCCTTATTTACATAGTATTTAATATGTTGAGTTTATCTTGGCTATATATTGTCATTTTATCTGGTTTATAAGACTAGGTTTGTTAATTATTCTGCAGTTTAGATTTATTCTTTGGCCTAGATCTGATGTGTGGCTAATTTCCAAATGTTTTATTAATGTAGTTATTTTATATCCTTCTCTGACTGGTATAACATAAATTATTGATTATATAATTAACATATAACATCTCTCTATATCAAAACTGGTGTTCTGAATAACATTGTTTTGTATATTACCTAATAACATAAATAAAAAATATTCTATAACATTGGAATGGTATCTAATTTTAGATATGTCATTCCTAAATTAAAATGAACAATAAAATAACAAATTATATCACTAACATTTCTTATGGATAATTCTTACTTATCTAATTACTATCTGTAATAGGAATCTGACATCCTGGTTACATATAATGGTTAACATCTTATACTACTCAACATTAACAATTTGTTTTGTAATTCCCCATTTTACAAGATTTATGCCCCCCCTTTAAGTATAACCCTGGCTATCTAAGTTATATTCCATTCTATGGAATGTTCATACAGCTTTAGTAGCTTTTTATTAGTAACATTACTATTTCATTATCAAAGTAGACACTTCATAAAACTTAAAGTTTATTGCTTTGTACTGTAACTCATGCACCTTTTTAAAGTTTACTATTTATAATTTGATCACTTGCACTTGTCTATGGTGAATTATCAATATATTTACTAGTCTTTCTCTAGTTTTTTAACATGAAATATTCAACCATGGGGAACTGTGAAGATTTGTTTATACAAACTAAACAATAACTTTTTGAATGCACTAATATTTAATACTACTAACACTTTTAGTTTTTTGTCAGTTTTACAGTGATATGGTTTTTTAGGGTGTTATACTTTCTCTTTGGACATTCATTGATTTTGGGGTTTTTTGGGGGTTCTTTCCCTATGGGGTTTTTGTTTTATATGGGTCGTCTTAATTATTCTTCTTTCTTCTTTGAGTTTGGTTATTCTTCCTTCTTCTGTAGTTTTGGATTATCCTTCTTTCTTCTTTCTTCTGTAGTTTTTATTTTTATTATTTTTCTTTCTTCTTTGAGTTTGGTTCTTCTTCTTTCTTCCTTCTTCGGTAGATTTAGTTTTGATTAGTCTTCTTTCTTCTTTAGTTTTAATTAGTCTTGTTTCTTCTTTCTTCAGTAGTTTTGGTTTTGAGTTATTCTTCTTTCTTCTGTCTTCAGTAAATTTGGTTTATTCTTCTTTCTTCTTTCTTCTCTCGTTTTAATTAGTTTTCTTTCTTCTTTGAGTTTGGTTCTTCTTCCTTCTTCCTTCTTCGGTAGATTTAGTTTTAATCAGTTCTTCTTTCTTCCTTCTTCGGTAGATTTAGTTTTGATTAGTCTTCTTTCTTCTTTAGTTTTAATTAGTCTTGTTTCTTCTTTCTTCTTTGGTTTTAATTATTCTTCTTTCTTCTGTCTTCAGTAGCTTTGATTGTTCTTCTTTCTTCTGTCTTCAGTTGCTTTGATTGTTCTTCTTTCTTCTTTCTTCTGTAGTAGTAGTTTTAATTAGTCTTCTTTCTTCCTTGATTTTAATTATTCTTCTTTCTTCAGTAGCTTTGATTGTTCTTCTTTCTTCCTTCTTCTGTAGTAGTAGTTTTAATTAGTCTTCTTTCTTCTTTGGTTTTAATTATTCTTCTTTCTTCTGTCTTCAGTAGCTTTGATTGTTCTTCTTTCTTCTGTCTTCAGTTGCTTTGATTGTTCTTCTTTCTTCTGTAGTAGTAGTTTTAATTAGTCTTCTTTCTTCCTTGATTTTAATTATTCTTCTTTCTTCTTTCTTCAGTAGCTTCGATTGTTCTTCTTTCTTCCTTCTTCTGTAGTAGTAGTTTTAATTAGTCTTCTTTCTCTTTGGTTTTAATTATTCTTCTTTCTTTTGTAGTAGTAGTTTTAATTAGTCTTATTCCTTCCTTGATTTTAATTATTCTTCTTTCTTCTTTCTTCAGTAGTTTTTCGCTGTGTATGCCTTTGTTTCTTCTAGTCTGGTTTCCTTGTCGGGGTATATTAATTGCCTGCTTCTATCTTACCTGGGTAATTTTGTTGTTATCATTTTTAGTTTCCTGGGTTTTTTAAATTTGTATTATATTATATTATTTGCAGAAATTTTCTTTATTCAACCTTTCTTGTGAATATATTATTAAATAGTGCATTTTAATTGATTCTCATCTGGATATTCCATATATTAGAGCTTTATTAATGATCATTGAGTAATGCATTTGTGTGGATTATCTGTCACGCTACAGATTGCTCTCTTCCAGAAGTGATTAGTTCAGATCATACTTAGTTTGTCTGAAGTAATTGCTTATGACATTATATTATAAATTATATTTCTTTACTTCCTTCACATTTCTAAAAATTTTTTCTCCTATATTTTTGAGCTTATCTATATTTCATTATTAACTGGATTCTTACTGATAGTAATAGTCATCTGAGGTTCGTTGTTTTTTATTTTTCCATTTTCTTCTTAACTCGTTTCTTTATCCTTGGGATATTTATTCCCTAAAATTCCCTAACACGTTAGCTGGGGCAGTGTCCAGAGGGGCTCTGTAGGCTTCACACTCTGCTGGCCATACTACGTCATTTATTGATTACAGAGGTAAATCATCTCTGATCAATACATAATAATACTGCTGGACTTATCTCAGACAGTCATTTATAAAAATTATATAAGAATAGTCCACCTTATGACTATTAAAAAAAAAATTAAATATCTTTGGATATTTCACTTCGTATACGAACAGATCTATTAATATTTCTATCTTAGTTAATTTCTATCTCAGTTATTTTTCTCAATGGTTAGCTCTTCTGGCATTTTATTTCTCCTTGTGGTTGGAAGCTGGTATGATATAATTATCACTCATTATTCAGTGTAAAGTTTTTAATTCTCTGTCATTTTTTGACTGTTATCACAATCTCCTTCTGGTCATTGGTAGCATATATTTTGTGTTATATTTTTGTTCCTTTCTTAATTCTTGTGAATCGTTCCACTAGTATTATGTTTTTTTTCAATTACTCTTTTAATTGTCTTTCTAATAACTGACATTTATTGTATGATCATCTTTTTCGTATGGATTTATTTATATATAGTTTTTCCTTTCTTTTTTCAAAATTTTATTTTGCTCTTGCTTTTTATCCAAATGCACTCCTTTATTATTAATGCCATATGTTTAATATTTCTGTTTATTTGACATAAAATTCTCATTAATTTTACTTCACAATAAGTTTATTCATTTAAATGGTATCATTGGTTTGTACTGCCATTTCTTTATTCTTGAAAGTTTTTCAGAATTGGTCCCATATATAATTGTTTGTAATGTTTTATCCAAATTCTTTTCCTTCTTGTTCATTTCTAAAAGTTGTTTTTAAGATGAGGTAGTAAGTTGTTCTTACTTCTTTTGAATTTAGTGATTTAATTCAAAATTCATTTTCTCTTGTCCATAAATTGTTTTTTCATAAATATTTGGTAGTAAGTAGTCATTACTTCATTTTTGAATTTTGTGATTTAATATTATTTCTTCCATACATTCAATTACTCATAATATTTTTTCATAAATATGGTTAACATATCATATTATTACCCTAAATATGGTATTAGCTCTCTTCTTTTCTTTACTTCAAATGTACTTCTCATTATTATTTTTCTTTTATATACCCAGGTTGAAGATTTTTATTAGGCTGGACAGTTGCTCATAATTTCTTTTTCTTTGACATAGGTTTTTGGCCGTCGTCGGTTATCATAACATCCGTCCCTTTTGTATAGGTGTGTAGTCTTTGGTTTAACCGTGGTCTGTCACTTTAGTTGCTCTCATTGTCCGGATGACCATAGTCTTCATCATCGTTCCGGTACTAGTGACATCTCTGGCCTTTGTCTTGTATTTCATTTTTCTAGCTGCTATACCTTTGTTGGCTGCTAAGCTTATTCGACTCCCTCTATCATAGTGTTTTATACACCAGTACGTTTCTGGTCCATATGTGGTATTGCATGAAAAATATCTGTGAGGATCTTCATCTGATTTATTAATTATTTGCTTATCTGAAGCCCCATAATCTGGTTCATCATCACACATCCACCCTGAAGGAATACATTTTAGTGTACCTGTACACTGGAACTGTCCTGGATGGTACTCTAATGGAACACATTCTGGTGATTCATCTGTGCCGTCATCACAGTCTGGTAAGATGTCATACTTCCATTCTTCTGGAATACGCTGTCCAGTCCTGCGCTGAAACTGATCTAGTCCCCATGTTTTATTCAGTTTACCTCTGGTCCTTTCCCAGTGGTAAACTACTGTCTGCTGGTAAACTATCTCTGAGATTACCCTTAATCTATTTCCCTTATTCCTGGAACTCACGATTTCTTCATGGTTGGTAATAGGGATATTATCATCATCAAATAAACCATGGTTCATCATCTCCATTTCTTCCTTTGTTTTCATTACATTTCTTGGATACATTATCCTTTTCCTTTGTTTAATATTTTCCTTGTTTCGGTTAGTTTCAATTTCAGGTACTACCATTACTTGTTCCTGCCTTATATCATTTGGTACTTCTTCTGGTTCTGGTTTGCTTTCATATTTTATTTCTTTGGTCCTCTCCTTTCTTAATTCTTCTCTTTTTAATCTGTCCTCTCTTATTTCTTCCCTCCAGGATTTGAGATTTTTCTTTATTTCATTCACACCTTCTTTCAAAGATTGTCTGTACTCCTTCCTTTCCTTTCTTTCCTCTTCCCTGTTCTCGTCCATTTTCTTGCTTAAATTTTCCATTCTTTCCACCATCTTCTTGCTGTTTTCTTCCATTCCTTCCACCATCTTCTTGCTGTTTTCCATCATTTCCTTCATCATTTCCATCATCTTCTCCATCATCTCCAGTTCTTTGGGTGTAAATTCTGCCATTTTGCTTGTTGTTGTTCCCTTTTCTCTGGCTGGCTAACCGCTGCCAAGCTGAATTAGGAATTGGGTAAGTAATTACAGTAATTTCAACCCCTAATTACAGCCCTTTAGTTGGACGCCAAATTTTGTAATAGAACAATAAATTAATAAATAAATAAAAGGTTGATGTATGAGAATTGTGCTCTCCTGTAAGCCCCACTGGTTGGGCTAGTCAATTTTATAATAAAACGAGATTATTTCAATGTAAGAATGTGTGTAGTAACGTAGCTAATATCTTCTTGTCTTCTAAGCTCTCACTGTTGATCTTCGCTTTTGTATTCAACCATACTATAATTGTAATTGTATAGTGTTCTGGTATAATATTACCCAGGATAATTTTTATGGTGTGTATGTGTAGTAGTGACGTTCCGCTCTGGGAATCGTCGATTTGGTAAAGTTCCTGGTCTTTGTTATTATCAAATAAACTCAGTGTATTTTGCTGTGGTAGCAAATTGAATAAAATATAAATTTAAAATTTATATTTATAAAAAAAAATAATTTCGGAAAAAATATTTTCAGTGTATTTATGTGCTTAATATTTAGGAATAAATCGAGGTTGTTGATCGTAATTATAATTATAATAGTATGGTGTTTAATTTGGTAATAAATTTCTGTTCGGTAAATTTGTTAAAAAGATAATCCAATTAACTTCAAGTTAGGCGAAAACGGCTCTCTTCTTCTTACTCTTGAAATGTTGTAGTTTCGCATATACTGCCTTTAAAGATTATCTAATTTTCTTGGTTAATTAATGATTATGTCCTTTTATAAGAGAAATCAACTTCAATTTACCAAAAAACAAACAAAAACGTTTATTAAACACAATAATAAAGTTGGTCGATTAATTAATCGAGGTTACAAAGCCGTATCGACTCGCTCAGGGTCGGTTGATATTAGAAGTTTTACAGTAGTATTATAAAAACAGGTTCTTTGAACGGTTATTAATATAAAAAGCCAGAGAAGGTCAGGGACATGAAAGTATAACACTTACAATTCAAGAAATGTCTTAAATTTAAACAATGTAATGGTAATTATTAATAATAAAAGTTTATATATAATTTTGTTCAAACCAGAAAGCAGTCTAGTCGTCTCTAATTGCGGTGACGATCCTGGATCAAAATGGCCGCCTGACGCATGCGCGTTGAAAGCTTCTAATGTAAACAAAGTACTTGTTGAGATAATATTTCCCTTCTTCGGTTAAATGTTCTTCGCAATGGTATATGATCTTCTGGGGTATAGTTTATTGTCACTGGTGTATCATGGAATAGTTCACTTGTGTAAAAATGTTGTTAAATGGGTATATCTACTGGTGTTTATGCGTGTCAGTTAACCTCGAATTTTCACTTGGTGTTTGGTGGGATTTCAGTGTTATTTCATTTAATTAGTTATATGTGATTTCGTTTATAGGTGTTATGTAGTTCATGGGTCAACTTCACCACTTCACTTTCATTAAAATAGTTAAAAATTTAGTTTTACATAAAATGATTCCGAACTCCGTTATATCGTAACGGCCATTAAAGGTTGGTTCTATCAAATATTCACATGAAGTGCTCTCTTCGAGGTATAATAATGAACTGTCTGTATTTCCTTCATCTCATGAAAATCTTAGCCTATATAATATATCTCATACATTGTTTCAATTTGTCATAACTTCCGACACACTTTAAAAATGTACATTATGCTCATAAAATAAATTCGTTATTAGTTAACTGTTTGAAATATAAAATACATATTCGTTTTCACTATTCTATTCTACTTATTTTGATTAAGTATTGATTATTAAGTTAGTATTACAAAGTTTTATCTGAAAATTATATTTCTTATAATTTTTGGGAGGTAGGCCTAAAATTATACTTCCTGTCTTCTAAGTAAATAATAGCCATTTTCCCTAATATAATTATTATTCTATTAAATTTGAAATTTGTATAATTATCAATTCTCACTTATTTTATTGCAATTTAGTATATTAATGATGGTTTTTTAATATAATTCATTTGTATATGACTCCCCCTAGGATAGTGTCAGTTAATCTATTTCAGTTTTAATGGTATTTTATTAGACAATTAAATAATTTTACTCATATAATGACCATATCTTTAGAAAGCCTTATTTACATAGTATTTAATATGTTGAGTTTATCTTGCCTATATATTGTCATTTTATCTGGTTTATAAGACTAGGTTTGTTAATTATTCTGCAGTTTAGATTTATTCTTTGGCCTAGATCTGATGTGTGGCTAATTTCCAAATGTTTTATTAATGTAGTTATTTTATATCCTTCTCTGACTGGTATAACATAAATTATTGATTATATAATTAACATATAACATCTCTCTATATCAAAACTGGTGTTCTGAATAACATTGTTTTGTATATTACCTAATAACATAAATAAAAAATATTCTATAACATTGGAATGGTATCTAATTTTAGATATGTCATTCCTAAATTAAAATGAACAATAAAATAACAAATTATATCACTAACATTTCTTATGGATAATTCTTACTTATCTAATTACTATCTGTAATAGGAATCTGACATCCTGGTTACATATAATGGTTAACATCTTATACTACTCAACATTAACAATTTGTTTTGTAATTCCCCATTTTACAAGATTTATGCCCCCTCTTTAAGTATAACCCTGGCTATCTAAGTTATATTCCATTCTATGGAATGTTCATACAGCTTTAGTAGCTTTTTATTAGTAACATTACTATTTCATTATCAAAGTAGACACTGTTCATAAAACTTAAAGTTTATTGCTTTGTACTGTAACTCATGCACCTTTTTAAAGTTTACTATTTATAATTTGATCACTTGCACTTGTCTATGGTGAATTATCAATATATTTACTAGTCTTTCTCTAGTTTTTTAACATGAAATATTCAACCATGGGGAACTGTGAAGATTTGTTTATACAAACTAAACAATAACTTTTTGAATGCACTAATATTTAATACTACTAACACTTTTAGTTTTTTGTCAGTTTTACAGTGATATGGTTTTTTAGGGTGTTATACTTTCTCTTTGGACATTCATTGATTTTGGGGTTTTTTGGGGGTTCTTTCCCTATGGGGTTTTTGTTTTATATGGGTCGTCTTAATTATTCTTCTTTCTTCTTTGAGTTTGGTTATTCTTCCTTCTTCTGTAGTTTTGGATTATCCTTCTTTCTTCTTTCTTCTGTAGTTTTTATTTTTATTATTTTTCTTTCTTCTTTGAGTTTGGTTCTTCTTCTTTCTTCCTTCTTCGGTAGATTTAGTTTTGATTAGTCTTCTTTCTTCTTTAGTTTTAATTAGTCTTGTTTCTTCTTTCTTCAGTAGTTTTGGTTTTGAGTTATTCTTCTTTCTTCTGTCTTCAGTAAATTTGGTTTATTCTTCTTTCTTCTTTCTTCTCTCGTTTTAATTAGTTTTCTTTCTTCTTTGAGTTTGGTTCTTCTTCCTTCTTCCTTCTTCGGTAGATTTAGTTTTAATCAGTTCTTCTTTCTTCCTTCTTCGGTAGATTTAGTTTTGATTAGTCTTCTTTCTTCTTTAGTTTTAATTAGTCTTGTTTCTTCTTTCTTCTTTGGTTTTAATTATTCTTCTTTCTTCTGTCTTCAGTAGCTTTGATTGTTCTTCTTTCTTCTGTCTTCAGTTGCTTTGATTGTTCTTCTTTCTTCTTTCTTCTGTAGTAGTAGTTTTAATTAGTCTTCTTTCTTCCTTGATTTTAATTATTCTTCTTTCTTCAGTAGCTTTGATTGTTCTTCTTTCTTCCTTCTTCTGTAGTAGTAGTTTTAATTAGTCTTCTTTCTTCTTTGGTTTTAATTATTCTTCTTTCTTCTTTCTTCAGTAGCTTCGATTGTTCTTCTTTCTTCCTTCTTCTGTAGTAGTAGTTTTAATTAGTCTTCTTTCTCTTTGGTTTTAATTATTCTTCTTTCTTTTGTAGTAGTAGTTTTAATTAGTCTTATTCCTTCCTTGATTTTAATTATTCTTCTTTCTTCTTTCTTCAGTAGTTTTTCGCTGTGTATGCCTTTGTTTCTTCTAGTCTGGTTTCCTTGTCGGGGTATATTAATTGCCTGCTTCTATCTTACCTGGGTAATTTTGTTGTTATCATTTTTAGTTTCCTGGGTTTTTTAAATTTGTATTATATTATATTATTTGCAGAAATTTTCTTTATTCAACCTTTCTTGTGAATATATTATTAAATAGTGCATTTTAATTGATTCTCATCTGGATATTCCATATATTAGAGCTTTATTAATGATCATTGAGTAATGCATTTGTGTGGATTATCTGTCAACGCTACAGATTGCTCTCTTCCAGAAGTGATTAGTTCAGATCATACTTAGTTTGTCTGAAGTAATTGCTTATGACATTATATTATAAATTATATTTCTTTACTTCCTTCACATTTCTAAAAATTTTTTCTCCTATATTTTTGAGCTTATCTATATTTCATTATTAACTGGATTCTTACTGATAGTAATAGTCATCTGAGGTTCGTTGTTTTTTATTTTTCCATTTTCTTCTTAACTCGTTTCTTTATCCTTGGGATATTTATTCCCTAAAATTCCCTAACACGTTAGCTGGGGCAGTGTCCAGAGGGGCTCTGTAGGCTTCACACTCTGCTGGCCATACTACGTCATTTATTGATTACAGAGGTAAATCATCTCTGATCAATACATAATAATACTGCTGGACTTATCTCAGACAGTCATTTATAAAAATTATATAAGAATAGTCCACCTTATGACTATTAAAAAAAAAATTAAATATCTTTGGATATTTCACTTCGTATACGAACAGATCTATTAATATTTCTATCTTAGTTAATTTCTATCTCAGTTATTTTTCTCAATGGTTAGCTCTTCTGGCATTTTATTTCTCCTTGTGGTTGGAAGCTGGTATGATATAATTATCACTCATTATTCAGTGTAAAGTTTTTAATTCTCTGTCATTTTTTGACTGTTATCACAATCTCCTTCTGGTCATTGGTAGCATATATTTTGTATTATATTTTTGTTCCTTTCTTAATTCTTGTGAATCGTTCCACTAGTATTATGTTTTTTTTCAATTACTCTTTTAATTGTCTTTCTAATAACTGACATTTATTGTATGATCATCTTTTTCGTATGGATTTATTTATATATAGTTTTTCCTTTCTTTTTTCAAAATTTTATTTTGCTCTTGCTTTTTATCCAAATGCACTCCTTTATTATTAATGCCATATGTTTAATATTTCTGTTTATTTGACATAAAATTCTCATTAATTTTACTTCACAATAAGTTTATTCATTTAAATGGTATCATTGGTTTGTACTGCCATTTCTTTATTCTTGAAAGTTTTTCAGAATTGGTCCCATATATAATTGTTTGTAATGTTTTATCCAAATTCTTTTCCTTCTTGTTCATTTCTAAAAGTTGTTTTTAAGATGAGGTAGTAAGTTGTTCTTACTTCTTTTGAATTTAGTGATTTAATTCAAAATTCATTTTCTCTTGTCCATAAATTGTTTTTTCATAAATATTTGGTAGTAAGTAGTCATTACTTCATTTTTGAATTTTGTGATTTAATATTATTTCTTCCATACATTCAATTACTCATAATATTTTTTCATAAATATGGTTAACATATCATATTATTACCCTAAATATGGTATTAGCTCTCTTCTTTTCTTTACTTCAAATGTACTTCTCATTATTATTTTTCTTTTATATACCCAGGTTGAAGATTTTTATTAGGCTGGACAGTTGCTCATAATTTCTTTTTCTTTGACATAGGTTTTTGGCCGTCGTCGGTTATCATAACATCCGTCCCTTTTGTATAGGTGTGTAGTCTTTGGTTTAACCGTGGTCTGTCACTTTAGTTGCTCTCATTGTCCGGATGACCATAGTCTTCATCATCGTTCCGGTACTAGTGACATCTCTGGCCTTTGTCTTGTATTTCATTTTTCTAGCTGCTATACCTTTGTTGGCTGCTAAGCTTATTCGACTCCCTCTATCATAGTGTTTTATACACCAGTACGTTTCTGGTCCATATGTGGTATTGCATGAAAAATATCTGTGAGGATCTTCATCTGATTTATTAATTATTTGCTTATCTGAAGCCCCATAATCTGGTTCATCATCACACATCCACCCTGAAGGAATACATTTTAGTGTACCTGTACACTGGAACTGTCCTGGATGGTACTCTAATGGAACACATTCTGGTGATTCATCTGTGCCGTCATCACAGTCTGGTAAGATGTCATACTTCCATTCTTCTGGAATACGCTGTCCAGTCCTGCGCTGAAACTGATCTAGTCCCCATGTTTTATTCAGTTTACCTCTGGTCCTTTCCCAGTGGTAAACTACTGTCTGCTGGTAAACTATCTCTGAGATTACCCTTAATCTATTTCCCTTATTCCTGGAACTCACGATTTCTTCATGGTTGGTAATAGGGATATTATCATCATCAAATAAACCATGGTTCATCATCTCCATTTCTTCCTTTGTTTTCATTACATTTCTTGGATACATTATCCTTTTCCTTTGTTTAATATTTTCCTTGTTTCGGTTAGTTTCAATTTCAGGTACTACCATTACTTGTTCCTGCCTTATATCATTTGGTACTTCTTCTGGTTCTGGTTTGCTTTCATATTTTATTTCTTTGGTCCTCTCCTTTCTTAATTCTTCTCTTTTTAATCTGTCCTCTCTTATTTCTTCCCTCCAGGATTTGAGATTTTTCTTTATTTCATTCACACCTTCTTTCAAAGATTGTCTGTACTCCTTCCTTTCCTTTCTTTCCTCTTCCCTGTTCTCGTCCATTTTCTTGCTTAAATTTTCCATTCTTTCCACCATCTTCTTGCTGTTTTCTTCCATTCCTTCCACCATCTTCTTGCTGTTTTCCATCATTTCCTTCATCATTTCCATCATCTTCTCCATCATCTCCAGTTCTTTGGGTGTAAATTCTGCCATTTTGCTTGTTGTTGTTCCCTTTTCTCTGGCTGGCTAACCGCTGCCAAGCTGAATTAGGAATTTGGTAAGTAATTACAGTAATTTCAACCCCTAATTACAGCCCTTTAGTTGGACGCCAAATTTTGTAATAGAACAATAAATTAATAAATAAATAAAAGGTTGATGTATGAGAATTGTGCTCTCCTGTAAGCCCCACTGGTTGGGCTAGTCAATTTTATAATAAAACGAGATTATTTCAATGTAAGAATGTGTGTAGTAACGTAGCTAATATCTTCTTGTCTTCTAAGCTCTCACTGTTGATCTTCGCTTTTGTATTCAACCATACTATAATTGTAATTGTATAGTGTTCTGGTATAATATTACCCAGGATAATTTTTATGGTGTGTATGTGTAGTAGTGACGTTCCGCTCTGGGAATCGTCGATTTGGTAAAGTTCCTGGTCTTTGTTATTATCAAATAAACTCAGTGTATTTTGCTGTGGTAGCAAATTGAATAAAATATAAATTTAAAATTTATATTTATAAAAAAAAATAATTTCGGAAAAAATATTTTCAGTGTATTTATGTGCTTAATATTTAGGAATAAATCGAGGTTGTTGATCGTAATTATAATTATAATAGTATGGTGTTTAATTTGGTAATAAATTTCTGTTCGGTAAATTTGTTAAAAAGATAATCCAATTAACTTCAAGTTAGGCGAAAACGGCTCTCTTCTTCTTACTCTTGAAATGTTGTAGTTTCGCATATACTGCCTTTAAAGATTATCTAATTTTCTTGGTTAATTAATGATTATGTCCTTTTATAAGAGAAATCAACTTCAATTTACCAAAAAACAAACAAAAACGTTTATTAAACACAATAATAAAGTTGGTCGATTAATTAATCGAGGTTACAAAGCCGTATCGACTCGCTCAGGGTCGGTTGATATTAGAAGTTTTACAGTAGTATTATAAAAACAGGTTCTTTGAACGGTTATTAATATAAAAAGCCAGAGAAGGTCAGGGACATGAAAGTATAACACTTACAATTCAAGAAATGTCTTAAATTTAAACAATGTAATGGTAATTATTAATAATAAAAGTTTATATATAATTTTGTTCAAACCAGAAAGCAGTCTAGTCGTCTCTAATTGCGGTGACGATCCTGGATCAAAATGGCCGCCTGACGCATGCGCGTTGAAAGCTTCTAATGTAAACAAAGTACTTGTTGAGATAATATTTCCCTTCTTCGGTTAAATGTTCTTCGCAATGGTATATGATCTTCTGGGGTATAGTTTATTGTCACTGGTGTATCATGGAATAGTTCACTTGTGTAAAAATGTTGTTAAATGGGTATATCTACTGGTGTTTATGCGTGTCAGTTAACCTCGAATTTTCACTTGGTGTTTGGTGGGATTTCAGTGTTATTTCATTTAATTAGTTATATGTGATTTCGTTTATAGGTGTTATGTAGTTCATGGGTCAACTTCACCACTTCACTTTCATTAAAATAGTTAAAAATTTAGTTTTACATAAAATGATTCCGAACTCCGTTATATCGTAACGGCCATTAAAGGTTGGTTCTATCAAATATTCACATGAAGTGCTCTCTTCGAGGTATAATAATGAACTGTCTGTATTTCCTTCATCTCATGAAAATCTTAGCCTATATAATATATCTCATACATTGTTTCAATTTGTCATAACTTCCGACACACTTTAAAAATGTACATTATGCTCATAAAATAAATTCGTTATTAGTTAACTGTTTGAAATATAAAATACATATTCGTTTTCACTATTCTATTCTACTTATTTTGATTAAGTATTGATTATTAAGTTAGTATTACAAAGTTTTATCTGAAAATTATATTTCTTATAATTTTTGGGAGGTAGGCCTAAAATTATACTTCCTGTCTTCTAAGTAAATAATAGCCATTTTCCCTAATATAATTATTATTCTATTAAATTTGAAATTTGTATAATTATCAATTCTCACTTATTTTATTGCAATTTAGTATATTAATGATGGTTTTTTAATATAATTCATTTGTATATGACTCCCCCTAGGATAGTGTCAGTTAATCTATTTCAGTTTTAATGGTATTTTATTAGACAATTAAATAATTTTACTCATATAATGACCATATCTTTAGAAAGCCTTATTTACATAGTATTTAATATGTTGAGTTTATCTTGCCTATATATTGTCATTTTATCTGGTTTATAAGACTAGGTTTGTTAATTATTCTGCAGTTTAGATTTATTCTTTGGCCTAGATCTGATGTGTGGCTAATTTCCAAATGTTTTATTAATGTAGTTATTTTATATCCTTCTCTGACTGGTATAACATAAATTATTGATTATATAATTAACATATAACATCTCTCTATATCAAAACTGGTGTTCTGAATAACATTGTTTTGTATATTACCTAATAACATAAATAAAAAATATTCTATAACATTGGAATGGTATCTAATTTTAGATATGTCATTCCTAAATTAAAATGAACAATAAAATAACAAATTATATCACTAACATTTCTTATGGATAATTCTTACTTATCTAATTACTATCTGTAATAGGAATCTGACATCCTGGTTACATATAATGGTTAACATCTTATACTACTCAACATTAACAATTTGTTTTGTAATTCCCCATTTTACAAGATTTATGCCCCCTCTTTAAGTATAACCCTGGCTATCTAAGTTATATTCCATTCTATGGAATGTTCATACAGCTTTAGTAGCTTTTTATTAGTAACATTACTATTTCATTATCAAAGTAGACACTGTTCATAAAACTTAAAGTTTATTGCTTTGTACTGTAACTCATGCACCTTTTTAAAGTTTACTATTTATAATTTGATCACTTGCACTTGTCTATGGTGAATTATCAATATATTTACTAGTCTTTCTCTAGTTTTTTAACATGAAATATTCAACCATGGGGAACTGTGAAGATTTGTTTATACAAACTAAACAATAACTTTTTGAATGCACTAATATTTAATACTACTAACACTTTTAGTTTTTTGTCAGTTTTACAGTGATATGGTTTTTTAGGGTGTTATACTTTCTCTTTGGACATTCATTGATTTTGGGGTTTTTTGGGGGTTCTTTCCCTATGGGGTTTTTGTTTTATATGGGTCGTCTTAATTATTCTTCTTTCTTCTTTGAGTTTGGTTATTCTTCCTTCTTCTGTAGTTTTGGATTATCCTTCTTTCTTCTTTCTTCTGTAGTTTTTATTTTTATTATTTTTCTTTCTTCTTTGAGTTTGGTTCTTCTTCTTTCTTCCTTCTTCGGTAGATTTAGTTTTGATTAGTCTTCTTTCTTCTTTAGTTTTAATTAGTCCTGTTTCTTCTTTCTTCAGTAGTTTTGGTTTTGAGTTATTCTTCTTTCTTCTGTCTTCAGTAAATTTGGTTTATTCTTCTTTCTTCTTTCTTCTCTCGTTTTAATTAGTTTTCTTTCTTCTTTGAGTTTGGTTCTTCTTCCTTCTTCCTTCTTCGGTAGATTTAGTTTTAATCAGTTCTTCTTTCTTCCTTCTTCGGTAGATTTAGTTTTGATTAGTCTTCTTTCTTCTTTAGTTTTAATTAGTCTTGTTTCTTCTTTCTTCTTTGGTTTTAATTATTCTTCTTTCTTCTGTCTTCAGTAGCTTTGATTGTTCTTCTTTCTTCTGTCTTCAGTTGCTTTGATTGTTCTTCTTTCTTCTTTCTTCTGTAGTAGTAGTTTTAATTAGTCTTCTTTCTTCCTTGATTTTAATTATTCTTCTTTCTTCAGTAGCTTTGATTGTTCTTCTTTCTTCCTTCTTCTGTAGTAGTAGTTTTAATTAGTCTTCTTTCTTCTTTGGTTTTAATTATTCTTCTTTCTTCTTTCTTCAGTAGCTTCGATTGTTCTTCTTTCTTCCTTCTTCTGTAGTAGTAGTTTTAATTAGTCTTCTTTCTCTTTGGTTTTAATTATTCTTCTTTCTTTTGTAGTAGTAGTTTTAATTAGTCTTATTCCTTCCTTGATTTTAATTATTCTTCTTTCTTCTTTCTTCAGTAGTTTTTCGCTGTGTATGCCTTTGTTTCTTCTAGTCTGGTTTCCTTGTCGGGGTATATTAATTGCCTGCTTCTATCTTACCTGGGTAATTTTGTTGTTATCATTTTTAGTTTCCTGGGTTTTTTAAATTTGTATTATATTATATTATTTGCAGAAATTTTCTTTATTCAACCTTTCTTGTGAATATATTATTAAATAGTGCATTTTAATTGATTCTCATCTGGATATTCCATATATTAGAGCTTTATTAATGATCATTGAGTAATGCATTTGTGTGGATTATCTGTCAACGCTACAGATTGCTCTCTTCCAGAAGTGATTAGTTCAGATCATACTTAGTTTGTCTGAAGTAATTGCTTATGACATTATATTATAAATTATATTTCTTTACTTCCTTCACATTTCTAAAAATTTTTTCTCCTATATTTTTGAGCTTATCTATATTTCATTATTAACTGGATTCTTACTGATAGTAATAGTCATCTGAGGTTCGTTGTTTTTTATTTTTCCATTTTCTTCTTAACTCGTTTCTTTATCCTTGGGATATTTATTCCCTAAAATTCCCTAACACGTTAGCTGGGGCAGTGTCCAGAGGGGCTCTGTAGGCTTCACACTCTGCTGGCCATACTACGTCATTTATTGATTACAGAGGTAAATCATCTCTGATCAATACATAATAATACTGCTGGACTTATCTCAGACAGTCATTTATAAAAATTATATAAGAATAGTCCACCTTATGACTATTAAAAAAAAAATTAAATATCTTTGGATATTTCACTTCGTATACGAACAGATCTATTAATATTTCTATCTTAGTTAATTTCTATCTCAGTTATTTTTCTCAATGGTTAGCTCTTCTGGCATTTTATTTCTCCTTGTGGTTGGAAGCTGGTATGATATAATTATCACTCATTATTCAGTGTAAAGTTTTTAATTCTCTGTCATTTTTTGACTGTTATCACAATCTCCTTCTGGTCATTGGTAGCATATATTTTGTATTATATTTTTGTTCCTTTCTTAATTCTTGTGAATCGTTCCACTAGTATTATGTTTTTTTTCAATTACTCTTTTAATTGTCTTTCTAATAACTGACATTTATTGTATGATCATCTTTTTCGTATGGATTTATTTATATATAGTTTTTCCTTTCTTTTTTCAAAATTTTATTTTGCTCTTGCTTTTTATCCAAATGCACTCCTTTATTATTAATGCCATATGTTTAATATTTCTGTTTATTTGACATAAAATTCTCATTAATTTTACTTCACAATAAGTTTATTCATTTAAATGGTATCATTGGTTTGTACTGCCATTTCTTTATTCTTGAAAGTTTTTCAGAATTGGTCCCATATATAATTGTTTGTAATGTTTTATCCAAATTCTTTTCCTTCTTGTTCATTTCTAAAAGTTGTTTTTAAGATGAGGTAGTAAGTTGTTCTTACTTCTTTTGAATTTAGTGATTTAATTCAAAATTCATTTTCTCTTGTCCATAAATTGTTTTTTCATAAATATTTGGTAGTAAGTAGTCATTACTTCATTTTTGAATTTTGTGATTTAATATTATTTCTTCCATACATTCAATTACTCATAATATTTTTTCATAAATATGGTTAACATATCATATTATTACCCTAAATATGGTATTAGCTCTCTTCTTTTCTTTACTTCAAATGTACTTCTCATTATTATTTTTCTTTTATATACCCAGGTTGAAGATTTTTATTAGGCTGGACAGTTGCTCATAATTTCTTTTTCTTTGACATAGGTTTTTGGCCGTCGTCGGTTATCATAACATCCGTCCCTTTTGTATAGGTGTGTAGTCTTTGGTTTAACCGTGGTCTGTCACTTTAGTTGCTCTCATTGTCCGGATGACCATAGTCTTCATCATCGTTCCGGTACTAGTGACATCTCTGGCCTTTGTCTTGTATTTCATTTTTCTAGCTGCTATACCTTTGTTGGCTGCTAAGCTTATTCGACTCCCTCTATCATAGTGTTTTATACACCAGTACGTTTCTGGTCCATATGTGGTATTGCATGAAAAATATCTGTGAGGATCTTCATCTGATTTATTAATTATTTGCTTATCTGAAGCCCCATAATCTGGTTCATCATCACACATCCACCCTGAAGGAATACATTTTAGTGTACCTGTACACTGGAACTGTCCTGGATGGTACTCTAATGGAACACATTCTGGTGATTCATCTGTGCCGTCATCACAGTCTGGTAAGATGTCATACTTCCATTCTTCTGGAATACGCTGTCCAGTCCTGCGCTGAAACTGATCTAGTCCCCATGTTTTATTCAGTTTACCTCTGGTCCTTTCCCAGTGGTAAACTACTGTCTGCTGGTAAACTATCTCTGAGATTACCCTTAATCTATTTCCCTTATTCCTGGAACTCACGATTTCTTCATGGTTGGTAATAGGGATATTATCATCATCAAATAAACCATGGTTCATCATCTCCATTTCTTCCTTTGTTTTCATTACATTTCTTGGATACATTATCCTTTTCCTTTGTTTAATATTTTCCTTGTTTCGGTTAGTTTCAATTTCAGGTACTACCATTACTTGTTCCTGCCTTATATCATTTGGTACTTCTTCTGGTTCTGGTTTGCTTTCATATTTTATTTCTTTGGTCCTCTCCTTTCTTAATTCTTCTCTTTTTAATCTGTCCTCTCTTATTTCTTCCCTCCAGGATTTGAGATTTTTCTTTATTTCATTCACACCTTCTTTCAAAGATTGTCTGTACTCCTTCCTTTCCTTTCTTTCCTCTTCCCTGTTCTCGTCCATTTTCTTGCTTAAATTTTCCATTCTTTCCACCATCTTCTTGCTGTTTTCTTCCATTCCTTCCACCATCTTCTTGCTGTTTTCCATCATTTCCTTCATCATTTCCATCATCTTCTCCATCATCTCCAGTTCTTTGGGTGTAAATTCTGCCATTTTGCTTGTTGTTGTTCCCTTTTCTCTGGCTGGCTAACCGCTGCCAAGCTGAATTAGGAATTTGGTAAGTAATTACAGTAATTTCAACCCCTAATTACAGCCCTTTAGTTGGACGCCAAATTTTGTAATAGAACAATAAATTAATAAATAAATAAAAGGTTGATGTATGAGAATTGTGCTCTCCTGTAAGCCCCACTGGTTGGGCTAGTCAATTTTATAATAAAACGAGATTATTTCAATGTAAGAATGTGTGTAGTAACGTAGCTAATATCTTCTTGTCTTCTAAGCTCTCACTGTTGATCTTCGCTTTTGTATTCAACCATACTATAATTGTAATTGTATAGTGTTCTGGTATAATATTACCCAGGATAATTTTTATGGTGTGTATGTGTAGTAGTGACGTTCCGCTCTGGGAATCGTCGATTTGGTAAAGTTCCTGGTCTTTGTTATTATCAAATAAACTCAGTGTATTTTGCTGTGGTAGCAAATTGAATAAAATATAAATTTAAAATTTATATTTATAAAAAAAAATAATTTCGGAAAAAATATTTTCGGTGTATTTATGTGCTTAATATTTAGGAATAAATTGAGGTTGTTGATCGTAATTATAATTATAATAGTATGGTGTTTAATTTGGTAATAAATTTCTGTTCGGTAAATTTGTTAAAAAGATAATCCAATTAACTTCAAGTTAGGCGAAAACGGCTCTATTCTTCTTACTCTTGAAATGTTGTAGTTTCGCATATACTGCCTTTAAAGATTATCTAATTTTCTTGGTTAATTAATGATTATGTCCTTTTATAAGAGAAATCAACTTCAATTTACCAAAAAACAAACAAAAACGTTTATTAAACACAATAATAAAGTTGGTCGATTAATTAATCGAGGTTACAAAGCCGTATCGACTCGCTCAGGGTCGGTCGATATTAGAAGTTTTACAGTAGTATTATAAAAACAGGTTCTTTGAACGGTTATTAATATAAAAAGCCAGAGAAGGTCAGGGACATGAAAGTATAACACTTACAATTCAAGAAATGTCTTAAATTTAAACAATGTAATGGTAATTATTAATAATAAAAGTTTATATATAATTTTGTTCAAACCAGAAAGCAGTCTAGTCGTCTCTAATTGCGGTGACGATCCTGGATCAAAATGGCCGCCTGACGCATGCGCGTTGAAAGCTTCTAATGTAAACAAAGTACTTGTTGAGATAATATTTCCCTTCTTCGGTTAAATGTTCTTCGCAATGGTATATGATCTTCTGGGGTATAGTTTATTGTCACTGGTGTATCATGGAATAGTTCACTTGTGTAAAAATGTTGTTAAATGGGTATATCTACTGGTGTTTATGCGTGTCAGTTAACCTCGAATTTTCACTTGGTGTTTGGTGCGATTTCAGTGTTATTTCATTTAATTAGTTATATGTGATTTCGTTTATAGGTGTTATGTAGTTCATGGGTCAACTTCACCACTTCACTTTCATTAAAATAGTTAAAAATTTAGTTTTACATAAAATGATTCCGAACTCCGTTATATCGTAACGGCCATTAAAGGTTGGTTCTATCAAATATTCACATGAAGTGCTCTCTTCGAGGTATAATAATGAACTGTCTGTATTTCCTTCATCTCATGAAAATCTTAGCCTATATAATATATCTCATACATTGTTTCAATTTGTCATAACTTCCAACACACTTTAAAAATGTACATTATGCTCATAAAATAAATTCGTTATTAGTTAACTGTTTGAAATATAAAATACATATTCGTTTTCACTATTCTATTCTACTTATTTTGATTAAGTATTGATTATTAAGTTAGTATTACAAAGTTTTATCTGAAAATTATATTTCTTATAATTTTTGGGAGGTAGGCCTAAAATTATACTTCCTGTCTTCTAAGTAAATAATAGCCATTTTCCCTAATATAATTATTATTCTATTAAATTTGAAATTTGTATAATTATCAATTCTCACTTATTTTATTGCAATTTAGTATATTAATGATGGTTTTTTAATATAATTCATTTGTATATGACTCCCCCTAGGATAGTGTCAGTTAATCTATTTCAGTTTTAATGGTATTTTATTAGACAATTAAATAATTTTACTCATATAATGACCATATCTTTAGAAAGCCTTATTTACATAGTATTTAATATGTTGAGTTTATCTTGCCTATATATTGTCATTTTATCTGGTTTATAAGACTAGGTTTGGTAATTATTCTGCAGTTTAGATTTATTCTTTGGCCTAGATCTGATGTGTGGCTAATTTCCAAATGTTTTATTAATGTAGTTATTTTATATCCTTCTCTGACTGGTATAACATAAATTATTGATTATATAATTAACATATAACATCTGTCTATATCAAAACTGGTGTTCTGAATAACATTGTTTTGTATATTACCTAATAACATAAATAAAAAATATTCTATAACATTGGAATGGTATCTAATTTTAGATATGTCATTCCTAAATTAAAATGAACAATAAAATAACAAATTATAACACTAACATTTCTTATGGATAATTCTTACTTATCTAATTACTATCTGTAATAGGAATCTGACATCCTGGTTACATATAATGGTTAACATCTTATACTACTCAACATTAACAATTTGTTTTGTAATTCCCCATTTTACAAGATTTATGCCCCCTCTTTAAGTATAACCCTGGCTATCTAAGTTATATTCCATTCTATGGAATGTTCATACAGCTTTAGTAGCTTTTTATTAGTAACATTACTATTTCATTATCAAAGTAGACACTGTTCATAAAACTTAAAGTTTATTGCTTTGTACTGTAACTCATGCACCTTTTTAAAGTTTACTATTTATAATTTGATCACTTGCACTTGTCTATGGTGAATTATCAATATATTTACTAGTCTTTCTCTAGTTTTTTAACATGAAATATTCAACCATGGGGAACTGTGAAGATTTGTTTATACAAACTAAACAATAACTTTTTGAATGCACTAATATTTAATACTACTAACACTTTTAGTTTTTTGTCAGTTTTACAGTGATATGGTTTTTTAGGGTGTTATACTTTCTCTTTGGACATTCATTGATTTTGGGGTTTTTTGGGGGTTCTTTCTCTATGGGGTTTTTGTTTTATATGGGTCGTCTTAATTATTCTTCTTTCTTCTTTGAGTTTGGTTATTCTTCCTTCTTCTGTAGTTTTGGATTATCCTTCTTTCTTCTTTCTTCTGTAGTTTTTATTTTTATTATTCTTCTTTCTTCTTTGAGTTTGGTTCTTCTTCTTTCTTCCTTCTTCGGTAGATTTAGTTTTGATTAGTCTTCTTTCTTCTTTAGTTTTAATTAGTCTTGTTTCTTCTTTCTTCAGTAGTTTTGGTTTTGAGTTATTCTTCTTTCTTCTGTCCTCAGTAAATTTGGTTTATTCTTCTTTCTTCTTTCTTCTCTTGTTTTAATTAGTTTTCTTTCTTCTTTGAGTTTGGTTCTTCTTCCTTCTTCCTTCTTCGTTAGATTTAGTTTTAATTAGTTCTTCTTTCTTCCTTCTTCGGTAGATTTAGTTTTGATTAGTCTTCTTTCTTCTTTAGTTTTAATTAGTCTTGTTTCTTCTTTCTTCTTTGGTTTTAATTATTCTTCTTTCTTCTGTCTTCAGTAGCTTTGATTGTTCTTCTTTCTTCAGTGGTTTTGGTTATTCTTCTTTCTTCTCTAGTTTTAATTATTCTTCTTTCTTCTTTCTTCAGTAGCTTTGATTGTTCTTCTTTCTTCTTTCTTCTTTAGTAGTAGTTTTAATTAGTTCTTCTTTCTTCTCTAGTTTTAATTAGTCTTCTTTCTTCTGTCTTCAGTAGCTTTGATTGTTCTTCTTTCTTCTGTCTTCAGTTGCTTTGATTGTTCTTCTTTCTTCTGTAGTAGTAGTTTTAATTAGTCTTCTTTCTTCCTTGATTTTAATTATTCTTCTTTCTTCTTTCTTCAGTAGCTTTGATTGTTCTTCTTTCTTCCTTCTTCTGTAGTAGTAGTTTTAATTAGTCTTCTTTCTTCTTTGGTTTTAATTATTCTTCTTTCTTCTGTCTTCAGTAGCTTTGATTGTTCTTCTTTCTTCTGTCTTCAGTAGCTTTGATTGTTCTTCTTTCTTCTGTCTTCAGTTGCTTTGATTGTTCTTCTTTCTTCTTTCTTCTGTAGTAGTAGTTTTAATTAGTCTTCTTTCTTCCTTGATTTTAATTATTCTTCTTTCTTCAGTAGCTTCGATTGTTCTTCTTTCTTCCTTCTTCTGTAGTAGTAGTTTTAATTAGTCTTCTTTCTTCTTTGGTTTTAATTATTCTTCTTTCTTCTGTAGTAGTAGTTTTAATTAGTCTTCTTTCTTCCTTGATTTTAATTATTCTTCTTTCTTCTTTCTTCAGTAGTTTTTCGCTGTGTATGCCTTTGTTTCTTCTAGTCTGGTTTCCTTGTCGGGATATATTAATTGCCTGCTTCTATCTTACCTGGGTAATTTTGTTGTTATCATTTTTAGTTTCCTGGGTTTTTTAAATTTGTATTATATTATATTATTTGCAGAAATTTTCTTTATTCAACCTTTCTTGTGAATATATTATTAAATAGTGCATTTTAATTGATTCTCATCTGGATATTCCATATATTAGAGCTTTATTAATGATCATTGAGTAATGCATTTGTGTGGATTATCTGTCACGCTACAATATTTACCAATCTTCATCATTAATTACTCAGTTATATCACACTTCAATGTCCAAGGTTGCGAGGTCAAAACCGTAAAACAAAATATTTAAAATTGTCCATTTATTGTTTTATGGTTTACCCTCCATCGTCAAAAATTAATCTTTGTTTCACATAACAATTTTCACTTTCAGTTACACACATATGGCTATCTTGTGTGTCATAACCATAATAATCAAATTCATTCGTTTTATCACAATAATCATGAACCAAGTCAACATAATGTATTTCTGTCAGGTCTCCCTTAGTAAATATATTCATTATCGGGTCAGTTATTTTCTCATCAATTAAATTACTCTTGTTTAAATACGCTTCCAACATTTCTTTCCACTCATCATAATCTCTCTTTAATTCATATAATTCTGTCTCTCTCTCAACACACAACTCTCTGTCTAAATTTCTCTCATCATAACCCCATCTCATACTTTTAAAATCATTCCACACAGAGGGTACAAACTTATACAAAAACGGGAAACAACTGAAATCTTCCATTAACACGGGACTCTTGCCCTTCAAAAACGACACTTGTGAACACCCTAGTTTATCATAAATATGCGGAAAATTTACCCTCTGCCCCCATTCTACCACTATACTATCTTTCCACTTTCTCTCTAACTCATAAACACACATTAACATTCCATTATCACATTCTACAACTTCATCAGTATTCTCACTATTTACTTTCAACGTATCACTCTCTGATACTACCATTTCAAATATATTACCATTCTCAATATTATTTTTATCATTTTCGACATCATCATTATCATTTGTTAACTCTTTATCTAGTATCACATTTTTATACATATCATTATAATCTTCATTTGCTTTACTCTTGTCTGTATTCATCACACTCACTCCCATTCTCTCAATACTCTGTTCTAATTTATCAAAGCTAGTCTTTATTATTTCATTAGTATTTTTAAAACGTTTATTAATTTCTTGAATATCATTTTTTAATTCATCAAACTTGTTATTAAAATTATGATTTTGTACGTCAAATTTGTTATCAAGTCTAGCATTTATTTCATTATATTTAATATTGGAATCAGTCTTTATTTCGTTACATTTTACCTCTAACATCGCATGTTGCTTTTCTGAACTTTCTTTCATACTACACACCATGCTACATAAATATTTCATCATATCATTATCATCGGTTTTTTTATTTTGGATTGGCGTTGAATGAATTCCTTCATCCATAATTTTTGATTCAGTTCCACTTAATTCGATATTCATTTGGCTTTCATTTTCGATGTCAGTTAAGCTGACATTCTCGTTATTACCTGCCATCTCTTATTCTTTATAATTGATCTTTATAATACTTTAATTAATTTAATTTGTTATAATACACTTTTTATTTTATACCAATTGTGCGTAAATGACGTACTTTTACTTCCTTATTCCAACCTTAAAACCCCGCTTGCATCTTATTTGTAGGTGCGGTTTTTACATTAGATTTTTACTTATAAAAACTGTCCCTGTTCAGAAGCCATTGTTATGTTAATTACTCTATTATATATATATATATATATATATATATTTCAATCACTTTCTGCTACAGTCCGTTTCTTGATGTATATAATACTATAATACTTATAACTATTTTACCTCAAGATGTATTTTTTCTTTAGGGACATGTTTCGGGAGATCCTGTTCTCCCATCTTCAACCTTCGCCATCTTGCTTCTGGTGCAGTATTTGTGTGTTGGCTTCTGGATGTTATTATGGTGGTTTGTTGGTCTTTGGTCCTTCAATGTTGCATTATTGTGTGTGGTTGTGGTATCTGTTTTTGTATTTTGTGTATTTTCGATGTTGAAAATCCATTACAAAAAACATCATTATACCTAACCATTCTGACCACCCACCACAACATAAAATGGCAGCATTTTATTCGTTATTTAACAGAATGTACAAAATACCCCTAAACAAACAAGAAACTGACAAAGAAAGAAATATAATACACCAAATTGGTTATGCAAATGGATACAATAAAAATACTATGATCAAAATAGAAAATAAAATCAAATACAAAATAAAAACTGAACAATTAAGAATTAATCAAACTGAACAACACATAAATAATAACAACAACAAAAAATGGGCCACATTCACATATATAAATAATAAAATGTCAAAACTAACAAAACTATTTAAAAACACAGATATAAAAATAGCATACAAAACTAATAAAAATAAATTACAAAATCTAAATAACTCACACAACAAAGATAATACAACAACCAACGGTATATACAAAATTGAATGCCAAGATTGCAATAAATGTTATATAGGACAAACAAAAAAACAGCTGAAAAAACGTTATTTTGAACACCTAAATGCATACAAAAAACCAAACATATAAATCCAATTTAGCCACACATGCAATAAACACAGGACATGAATTCCCAGACATAACCAATGTAACACTAATAAAACATATACCACACAAAGGCACCATAATGAACATTTGGGAAAATTTACAGATTTACAAACATAAAACACAAAACAAATTAATACCAGAACAAATACAAATCAATACAAAACATGACACAATATTCAAAGCACTCAACATCGAAAATACACAAAATACAAAAACAGATACCACAACCACACACAATAATGCAACATTGAAGGACCAAAGACCAACAAACCACCATAATAACATCCAGAAGCCAACACACAAATACTGCACCAGAAGCAAGATGGCGAAGGTTGAAGATGGGAGAACAGGATCTCCCGAAACATGTCCCTAAAGAAAAAATACATCTTGAGGTAAAATAGTTATAAGTATTATAGTAATATATATATATATATAATATATATACAAATACATAAATTATTTCCATCTACCTGTAAAATTTAACTGGGTCCAAGATTCTCGCACGAACGTAAGATGCCAACGTGGTTTATAGGTTAATGGAATAATTTACGCTATTCATTTTGAAGAGAATTAATGAATTTTATTTCGTTAGAGAAAACAAAACTTTTGTTTGACTATTGCGTCCAAATTTTGAAATGAAATACAAGTATAATATTTCCTGTGATTTACTCCATGTCTGTGACAATTACTAATACGACTATCTTATTTTTACAGCTTACCTTATTCTAAGATATAGACAGCCCAGCCTGCCAAACATTCTCTCACTCACACTTATTTAAAACCATCCCAATCCCCTGATTATTTCTTTAAATAAACGCTTAATACATTGTGAAATACCCCACTGCCGGCAACGTGGTGTTCACTCGAGCTCGCTATTCCGCATTTTGAAATTAATTGTGTGTCCGAAATAGATGTGGATGTTCGTTTAAATATTAAAGACTCATGCCACTGTCACATTACTGTTCTGATAACTCACTTTTTACTTGAAACTGATAAATTTTTGAAAGAGCCCCATGGGGCAGATGCCTGGCCAGACACCGTCTCAACGAGAACTGCCGAAAGCGTCTCTACGCTCACTGCCAACTAGATTGCGTTTTTCAAAGTAGAAAACAATGCCTGCTATTTAATTGTCACTGGTGTGTCCCATTTAACACACGTAGTTTCTTGTGTGTTGATCGTGGATGATATTTGTTCAGCACTGGTTGACGTCACAAAAAGGGTTGGGCTTAATCTTTACATCCGTCGTTTTGATACCATGTGCACGTACAATTTTCGTCTCTAGCCATTTTGAGTTGACTGCAGTAGCGTCGTCTGCGCACATGCTTCTATGGTGCGTGCGGACGCGGACGTCACACAAATGTAAAGTTCTTAGAAATGACGCCTTGGTACATTCTTTCGCCAAGGTTACACAACAGATACGGCGTATTGCTCCTTTGTTAGCGCACTGTTTTAATTCACCACGTGGACTGGTCATAGATGGAAATTATTTTTATGAATATTTTTAATAAACCCCAAAAATTTAATAAAATAAAAATCCCTCCCAATTAGTCACGTTACATGTTATTATTAACAATTGTTGTCCATGACTTCTTCTCACTATTACCATACAATGCATAATATAAATAGATACCTATTATTAATAAACACTGTAAATAATTTAGCTAGGTAGATTGGCCTATTCTAGTATGAGCATCATTAGCCTACTCTCAGAATTATCTAATTCTGGGTTTTTTATGTCAGACAATTATTTTCAATTGTTCGTTATAAACCTATCTCACTTCTGTTAATATTCTTATTACCTAACTTTACATTGTATTGTTTATAAACACTATTAACAATGAAGCTTGGCTCCTTTGGCCTATTCTATTGACTGTATAGTTTCAAACTTATATTAATAATACAATTGTCTTTTGATGAGTTAATGATCCTAATATGTTCTTCATGATCTACTTCAACGAGGACAATATAGTTGATCTCCTAACACTGCCTTTATTATTCATTTTTTATTAGCTTCAGAATTTCTATTCTGAGTGTACAAGTATTTGGTTTCATTGTTTTCTACTGTTTATCTGTATTCTTTATAAACATCTTGATTAGTAGAACTTTCTTTTAATAGTATTGCTTCTAGCATCACTTCTGTAACATTGTTTACTTGAATAATTTATATATATTATACTCTTATTCTTTACATTCACAAATGCTGTTAAGAGTTCTGTGTCTCATATTTCTATTGTTATTTGTTATAACTTATGTTATAATCATTATTACTTATTTATATTGTTCTTAGTTACTACTTTATAGGTAGTATTTTCTTTTAACAGTGATTCAGGGAATTCACCAAAGTTTCTAGTTATTTTTCTGACTTATAACAGTACAATGGTACATAACCTTATATTCTGGCTTACATTGGTCACTATTGTTTCTATAGTACATTTTAGTTTCATTATTTCTAATATTTTATTTGCTTTACTTTACTGTCTCAATAATCATTAATCAATATTATTATTTAATATTACTCGTCTTTAGTCTTTAGAGACCATTTCTAGTATTTACAATAGAATTTATTATTTTTACATTTTGTTACCGCATTCTGGAATTTAAGTACTATCTTTTTCCATTTTCAATGCAGTTAACTCTATTCCATCTTTTACTATTGTTAATTAACAAAGTTCTCTTTATCGTACTGTTTCTCAGTTTTAGTACAGTGGTTGCATACAATTTGTTTAGTTATTTCATTATTTTGTTCTTTCTCTAACGTGGTCTACGTTTGGGACCTAATTTATGTAATGGTAGTATATCATGTTACAATAGATAGATAAATTGTTTTTTATTGTATAAAATATACATAATTAAATGATCACAGTAATTTTTACAATTGCAGTGTATTGACAACACAGTAGTATTTACAAGATTAAATACAAATTAATATAATTACAATAGTTTACAATATCGTTGTTATCATATACTATATGTTTTAACATTTATCTTGGATGGTGTGATCGCCTTCTGTCCATTTCAGCTAATTTATTATTTAAATATTTCTTACAATAGGCAAAATGACATAACTTCTCTTTCATTAGAAAATTTCAAAGTGAAATGTTTTCCAACGGTTGATACTGGAGGTTAAATTCGTCTTTAGTTACACGCATTGTTTACAATTAAGGACTCGGAATCGAACATCAGATGGGTTAGGTGTACAGTGAACCAGAGTTAAATTATAATCGAGTGATAAAACTATGTATTGAATTGTTAAAATAATAATAAATGAATTATATAGTGGAAACAACCAAAAAGGAATATAAAAGTGTGAATTTAAAAAGGAAAGTATTGATATTAATCTAATTAAAAAAATTTAAGGGTTATAAACTAACCTGTGACACTATATATACTAGCGAACTATTTTTTTATAAACACTGAACTATCACACAATAACACTGTTGTAATTTTTGTTGTTAGTTGTTAATCATTAGTTTTGTGTGTTTAATTTTAAGAAGTGTAGTATTAATTAACCTAAAAAAGACTGTATCTGAGATCGAAAACTTTCAGTAGCGCCATATACCAAGCCAGGGTAATTCATATTAAGAATTATTTAAATATTTTAATTTGAAAAGAGAAACATTCAAAGTGAAACATTTTGTACAAAGTAAAATTACTTACCGTTATTTGTAATCACGTAGACAGTTTTAACATTGAAAATGTTTATAAGAACGTGTCGCACATTTGCGCGTGATCGAAAATGGGAACCGGTGAGTTTCCATAGATACTACTTCTTTGTTGTCAATAACGTAGTACACATATAAAACTTCGCTTATGAATGCGACTACATTTAACTTATAATCTGTACATTGGTAAATGTATGTATGTATTTGTTGTCATAATATTGTATTGTCACGTGATTCAAGTGTGTATGCAAAATTTCAAGTCGCTATCACATAGGGAATTATGCGAAAATTCGATTTGAAAAATCCATTTTAGACCGACGGGAAAAGCAAGTTAAATAAAAGCATTTAAAAACACAAGAATCTCAAACATATCAAGATTTGTAACATGAACTTTGATGCCAAATCAAAAAGCACATAACTTACACAATATATGACCGACAAACAAAAAAGATCAAATGTACATGTTCCTAAGATCAAAGTAGGTCCTACAATCATCCCTTTAATAGAGACATCCATCTTGAAATACGTACACTTGTAATTTGAAAGTGTGTTGTGTCATTATTCAAATAAAGGGCATTATGACCTTGGAATAATCCTTTACGTCAGCCGGCAAAAACAACTATATATATATCTATATGATGTTTAATATTTATAATGAATTTACCTCAAGATATTTTTTTTCCTTATTAGGAAATGTTTTGGGACCATTGTGTTCCCATCCTCAGCCTTCATGCTTTTGAGTCTGGTGAAGTACTTGTGTGTTGGCTGGTTGTTATTGTCGATTCCTGTTGGCCTCTGGTACTTTAAATTGGTATTATTGTGTGTGATTGTGGTGTATGTATTAGTATTTCATGTATTTTCGATGTTGAGTGCTTTGAAAATTGTGTCATGTTTTGTATTGATTTGTATTTGTTCAGGTATTAGTTTTTGTGTTTTATGTTTGTATATTTGTAAATTTTCCCAAATGTTCATTATGGTGCCTATGTGTGGTATGTGTTTTATTAGTGTCATGTTGGTTATGCCTGGGAATTCATGTCCAGTGTATATTGCATGTGTGGCCAAATTAGATTGGTATATTTCTGGGTTTTTGTATGCGTTTAGGTGTTCAAAATAACGTTTTTTCTGTTGTTATTTTTGTTTGTCCTATGTAACATTTATTGCAATCTTGGCATTCAATTTTGTATATACCAGTGGTTGTTGTATTATCTTTGTTGTGTGGGTTATTTAGTTTTTGTAGATAATTTTTGTTAGTTTTGTATGCTATTTTAATGTCTGTTTTTAAACAGTTTTGTTACCTTTGTCACTTTATTATTTATGTATGTGAATGTGGCCCATGTTTTATTATTGTTATTATTTTTGTTTTGTTCATTTTGATTAACTCTCAATTGTTCAGTTTTTATTTTATTTTTAGATCCACGTTTTTCGGTATCCAGGCCACTTATAGTATATAATTAGTAAAATAGTTTTACCTTTTTCTTGTCCGTCTGGTGGCCTTTTCTCTATATTTAATTCTACGCGTTTCGGGACATATGCCCCATCATCAGGAATATCCCTTGGTGAAGTTCGTCGATCATTAAAATATTAAAAACACTTTATATACAATTTTACACACATAACAATAAATATAATATAAACATAAAAAATATACATAAAATCCCCAAACTTGAGATACACGCGATATCAGTGGTGCGCACCACGACATGCTATAGTCGACTGCAGTGTTCATGTTGTTATATGTCGTGCACTATGGACCTTGTTCTGTATTCTTATCGCTGTGTCGTATAATAGATTTGACTTGAAATTCAATTGATCGTTAAGGATGACTTCTTCTGTTTTTTAATTTTTGTAAGCCTTATATATTTCGTAGTCTTCGATAGCATTCATATAATTTCCTTTTCTGCATATATGGAGGGGTTGAAAGTTTGTTGTGAAATCAGTATAACTATGGTTTTTGTCCATCAGATGGCACACGTAATTTGACACTGTTTTACTAAATTCTTTTTTAGGTAAATGTTCTCTGAATCGGTTTTTAAAAGGTCTACCAGTTTGGCCAATGTAAAAGCTATCACGCATATTATCTTATAAACGCCCGTCTTGTCCTCAACCGATTTTGAATGTTTAGGTAAGAGTATCTTATTAATGTTATTATTAGTTCGGTAAGCCATTTTTATATTTATCCCACTGAATACTTTGTTTAAAATTTTGGGTAGGGTGTTACCATATTCTGATGCTATATACCTAACTTTATTTCTATTATTTTCTTGTAATTCTATGTTGTTTTTCTTTTTACTGTGTTTCTTGACTAAATTATCCACAATTGAGCTTTTATAACCATTGGCTTTAGCTATGTATTTGATCGTGTTCAGTTCTTCGTAAAAATCTTTGTCTTGTAATGGTATGGAAAGTAACCTATGTATTAAACTATGATAAGCTGCCATTTTCTGAGAAAAGGGGTGATGTGATTCAGCATTTATCGTGAGATCCGTGGTTGTCAGTTTTCGGTATATTTGATATTGAAATTTTTCATTTAGTCTTGTAATTGTCAGGTCGAGGAAGTTAAGTTTATTATTTATCTCCGTCTCAAGTGTGAACTGTATGTTTTTATTGACACTATTCATGTATAATTTCATATTTTCTATTTGTCGTACTGTGCCATTAAAAATTATAAACGTATCATCAACATAACGTGTATATGATATTATTTTCTTGGAAAGTTTATTTACGTTATTGAGCAAATATGTATTCTCATAGTGGTTTAAGTATATGTCGGCTAGTAAACCAGATAAAGGTGACCCCATGGCTAGACCCTTTTTTTGGATGTAATAATTATTATTAAATGTAAAATAATTTTGGTCAAGTACAACTTCCAGTAAATTAACTAAATCATTGATTTCTTCAGAGTTACATATTTTGGCGTTAATAAGATTTTCTTTAAGGATAGTGACAGTTTCTTGAACAGGGACATTCGTATACAAGTCAACAATGTCAAAAGATGCTATTTTATAATTAGGTCGTAATTTATTGCTTTTCAATTTGTTAACAAGGTCAATGTTATTTTTTATACTATGGTTATTACTTATCTTTATACTGTTTTTTATTTTCACTGCAAGTTTTTTGCGGACATTGTAACTCGGCGCAGTTGTGAAATTTATCAATGGCCTAATCGGTATATTGGTCTTATGGATTTTTGGTAGGTCAACAAATTGTGGTGCTTCTGCGTTAATGGGTTTTAGTGCACGGCGTGTGGCGTTATCAAACAGCCGTGTACATAGGTTAATTTTATTATTCAAAACTTTGACGAACTCTGCTGTTGGGTCCGTTTGTATCATTACAATATTATTATTTGATATGAACTCATTAACCTTTGATGTGTATTCGTCTCTGTCTATTACGACTACGGTATTCCCCTTATCCGCTTTTGTAATCAGTGCATTGTTATCTATCAATTTAGTTTTTATATGTTTCAAGGTTTTATTTTCTTTCAAGTATCTTTGATTAACTTTATGGAGCTTTTCATTATTTGTTATAGTTTTTAGGCATTTATTCAAGCTATTGTTAATTACGGCACGGGTTTCATTTTGTAAAGTCTGGTTTGGTATTGTTTTTACGGTGGCCTCTGCACTAATAATTTCTCGAACATTGTGACTCTTTTAAAACTACTTGATAGCATTCATGTGGCCCTACTAGATAACACAATCCAGGTTATCAACAAATACGTTCATGATGTACTGCAACGTGTTTATCAAAAACAAAAGATTAAACTTCAAGCTCTTAAACATAAACAGATAAAGGAGGAAAACTTCGCATGTAAACATAAGTTCTACACGCGTGTCTCAAATTTGACGTGTATACAATTTACATCTGATGAAAGAGATATTCTTAACAAGGGGCTAAATTATAATATTCCTTATATCGGTAAAGACCACATAATTCGAGAAATTATTAGTGCAGAGGCCGCCGTAAAAACAATACCAAACCAGACTTTACAAAATGAAACCCGTGCCGTAATTAACAATAGCTTGAATAAATGCCTAAAAACTATAACAAATAATGAAAAGCTCCGTAAAGTTAATCAAACATACTTGAAAGAAAATAAAACCTTGAAACATATAAAACCCGAACAAATAACTATTTTTACAGAAAAAAACTTTAAATAATTCCATTCATATTAAGGAAAATGGAGGTATGAACTTTAATACAAAAACGAACGTCTTAATGGCAGCCATGTTGAAATACGTTTAGGTGACGCCTTCTTTGTCAAACCAACCCACGCGGTGTTAGCGAGCTTCGGTAACGAAAGACATTATTTATACAATATTAATTAAACAAAATTTAGTTTCTTATGTAAAATTGGATAGAAATTAAGATTAATTTGTAAGTATTGTACTTCGTTACGGCATTTCTGACTTTTGTAATAGTTAAAGAACCTTAGAATTAATATAAGTGTTGTAAAAAATTCCAACACAACCAACGATTGTAATTCTCGACCCTAGAGACAGAGTCGATGTAATAAATAACATTTCGAATTTAAAATCAAATAATTAAATAAAAACCCAAAAGTTAAGGCAGCAAAAGAGTTTTATTTATTAGATAAATATAATTTAATGAATTTCAGCATTTTATAACAGGAAGGAGACATAGTAAGAATTAAAATAACTTATTGAAGAAGGTGACTCACCGCTAGTCTACCATTGGGTGAAGCGATTCCACAATTGAACACAGCATTACTTAATAATTATTCAAAATTAGAATTTTACCGCGTTTAACAGGGATCGTCTAAACTTTAACAAATTATTAAAATGTGAAGAACAGTGCATTAATTAATGGGGAAACCAAATTTAACCGAATAAAATAAATGAGCTAAAGAAAAAATAAACATTAAAGAAAAAATTTCTTTAATATTTTATTTTAATAAAATATTTTTTGTGTAACCAACGTTAATAATAATTATTGAACCATAAGAAAGAACAAAAATATTTTTTTTTATAATGACAGGTTATAATATACAGTGGAGTCTCGCTTATCCGACATAAATGGGCCGGCAGAACGTCAGATAAGCGAAAATGTCGGATAATAGGGAGGTGTTAAGAAAAAGCCTATTAAACGTCAAACTATGTTATAATTTTACACATTACGAACCTAATAATCATGTTATACAACAGAAAAAAATAACTGAAAAAATGAACTTACAGTTACAGAATTGTCTGAAGTTAAGTACACTTAAAAAGTTCAGTCCTGTGATGATTTAAAGACATTTTTGATCGTAGTCTGTTTTCCTGACGAGTGCCGTTTCTTCGCTGCCAAGTCTCGCCATCTTTGCAGCATCATTATGTCGATTCCTGTAGCTTCTTCTTGTTGCTCAATGTATTTAATTGTAGTTTCTAGAGCCTTAACTCCGTCGTTGTGAAATTGTGAGAGGCTCAACAGTTGGTGCTTGATCTTGATCTTCAATTTCGTTGTCATCGCAAATTGACAAGAGCGACAATTTCTCCATCAGTTACATACTGTTACGACGGTCTACTCGATGATCGTAGGTACAGTGGCAACAAAATAAGTACAAGACACCAATTAAGTCACTAATCACCAGGTTTAATGTTTACAGTAAAACAGTTCGTAACTAACAACACAATCTGTGCAACAAATCAAATAAAAATTGTTCACAGGCAATAAAATGTCACTAATATTAACACAATTGTATTACAATAAATTGTAATTATACCGCCCGATTATAAAACGCAACACTTCACTAATAACTACTTGAATGTACACAGTAATCTTGCTACTATAACTCTCGAACCGCTCTGTAAATATCTCGCACTTAAACTGAAAACTAAGGCCGCTACCACCATGTATTTATAGTCCCGCTCATACACCAGAAGCTTCCAAACTGCGTCTTATCTCTCGTGTGAACTACGTAATTAACTGCGGCCTTGACACAGGCCGAGCGCCCGAGCGAAGCCCGGCACAGTCGAGAAGATTCTCACAAAATGCGTCTAGCAGCACGTAGGCTACACGCTTACATTCTGGATCTCTCTGGAACGTTCAATAAACACGTAGATTGTTCTGTGACGTCGTAACAATACTGATCATCATCCTTCATCCAACTTTCGATTTCTTGCAAAGATGCATCCTCACATCCAGGGATACGTTGCACTAAAGGTAGAATGGTTTCTTCAGTTTCATGTGTGCTTTCTGTTTCCATACTTTCATCATCGCCTAGCAGCTTCTTCCATGAGTTGGCAATTGTTGGAGCCCTTATGTCAGCCCAGGCCCTTGCAACCCAATAAGCAACATCCTTTACATTGATGTGTTTCAATTTTTCAATCATGTCTTGTCCTTCTTCAATTTCTTGTATCACTGTGGACAGTAGCTTCCTGCGATAGTTCCTTTTTATCGTTTCCAAAACGGCCTAATCTATAGGTTGGCATATGGCGGTTACATTGGGGGGGGCAGAAACATTGCCTTAATGTCACCATCTTGAAGCTCCTCTGCATCAGGGTGCGTTGGAGCATTATCTATCAACAAAACAGCTTTTCTGGGTAAATTATTTTCTTTCAGAAACTTCTCTGTTGCAGGAATGAATTCCTTAAAAAACCAGTCTTTGAAAATTTCACTGCTCATCCATGCGCTTTTCTGACTGTATTATTTGACAGGAAGAGCGTTTTTTGAAACTGTTTTAAAGGCTCTAGGATTTTTGGACTTTCCAATCATTGCAAGGTCCATTTTGAGGTTTGCTGTAGCATTGCTGCCGCTTCAGTTCTGGCTGCAAGACTCTTACTAGGTAACATTTTGTAATTAAGGCCTGACTCATCACAGTTAAATATCTGATCACCCGTTAGGCTTTCAGTTTCAATAAATTCCTGAAATCTTTTCTTGAATGCTTCCATTTCTTCAAAATTCGATGATAGTTTTCCACCACAAACACTTAACTGACGGATACCGTAGCGTTTCTTCCATCAGTCGAGCCAACCGACACTTGCTGTGAAATCTGGGTACCCTTCATTGAATTCATTACGAAAATGCAACGCCTTTTGCTATAAAATAGGCCCTGAAATAGGCACACTTTTGTCCCTGAACTGTGTAAACCAAACATACAAAGCTTCACTAACTTTTTCATAGTCACATTTTTTCATAGTTTTTCTTTCTTTTAATGCACCCTCCGTAACTCTTAATGCACACCATTTTTCTATTTCTATTAGTTTTTTTTCCTGTCTCCTACTGTTACCCGTCCAACGCCAAAGTCGTCAGCTACCTTCTGCATTGTCTCTCCCTTGTCCAGTCTCTTGATTGCCTCAAGTTTTTGTTCCATCGATACAACTTTCTTTCTTTTCGTCGACATACTTGCGTAAATTTCAACTTTTAAACAACACAACGTTTGTCAAATTAACACACACAGACACATATGCATGTAACAGACGATAAACTGACCCGCATACAATGATAAACTGCATTGCACTGAGTAGTGAGTTGTGACAGTGAGTGAGTGAGGGTGGGGCAAATGACAGACACATGAGTCATAGTGTAGACTGTACAGTCGGGGTTAACTAATTAGCTGCGGTAGAGTCGGGAGCAACAAAAAATAGACTACGCTCACGCTTGCAACTTGCAGTTCTTGTTGCCGATTAATGCGTTTTTTGTTGTTGTTTTTTTGCGGTGGGATGTCGGATAATACGGAATGTTGGATAAGCGAAGATCGGATAAACGAGACTCTACTGTATGTATATATATATATATATATAATATTTAAAATTTATATTTACTTTACCTCAAGATGTTATTTTTCTCATATTTGGAAAATGTTTTGGGATTCTTAGTGTTCCCATCATCAGCCTAAGGATTCCGAAACATGTTCCAAATAAGGGAAAAATAACATCTTGAGGTAAAGTAACGACTTAACTTGTGTTGTAATATGCTCCGCGTTGGAAGCGCCAATTTGTAATAAACATTACAAATCGTGTGGTTGTTTTTCTTTAATAATATGTGTTGTTATGTTGTTATGCGCCTCACATTGTATGTGACAATTTGTAATAATAACTTCTAATGCTCTGTTTTTCTAATTTATTAATGTTGAAATTCTTTTGTGCCCCGAATTGGAAGCCAATTTGTAATAAAACCTTTTCTTTTTTATTTTTTATTCATCCGTATTATAATAATAATTTTTATTAACCTTATTTACGTTACCTTTAATGTAATGCCCCGCGTTGGAAGCGCCAATTTGTAACGTAGTGAATTATATTCCTCCGTTTTATTTATTAAACAAAAAAAAATTGTTATTGGTTTTGATGGTATTTGAAAAAAATTAGTAAAATAATTGTTTGGCGGAATTGGTTTTGTTGACTTTCGTGTTCGATTGTAGTTTCGAGTTGCCTGTTGTAGGTTATCTTCGTGGTCCTTTATTGACGGTGAAGTTCGAATCGCCAATACTATTTCCCTTTTCTTTTCTCAAACAAATAACCTTTAACCTTACCTTACCCTATAAATAAAACTCATTCAACATTAATTAGGAATAATTATTAACATTTTTTATTTTCATTTATTCATTTAAACAACTCTGATGGTCGAAGTTATTAAATGACTGTATCGATTCTTGCTTTCAGTTTGATTCTAAATTATTTTTATATAATATCTCAGTTCGGGGTTCTTTAGACTGTTATTAAAGTTCAAAATGTCCACAACGAAGTACTACACATTACAATTATTGAATTCTTATTTCTAATACAAATAAATTTTATTTTAATAAAGTGTGACTAAAATAATAATTTAATTCCAATGTCAATGCAATGCATTGTGGTCCTACCCAGCATCCAAAGTAACAAAAAACAAGATGGCCGCTTGTTGTCCAACTAACTCCATGTGAAAAGTATTCACCACCAGTTTTTTTCAAATAAAATAATTTATACCAAATGTTCACTGTGTTTAAGTTAGTTTTCTTTTCTTTCCACTAGTGTTCTGTTGGAAAAAGTGTTAGTTGATTTAATCTTGGTGTTGTGAAGTTGTAACTCTGTTATTGGTTAAAAGGTTAAGTCTCACCAAATTGTAGAGTTATTTATTCACTTTTTGGTTTCTTCTTTAATATATTATTGTTTTACTTATTCTTCCTTTATTTATTATTATTTTATATTATCTTCATTTCTTCCATCTAATTTTGATTCTCTTGTTTTATAACATTTTTACTTTTTTTCTTCCACTTAGATTTGATTCTTTGTTATACTTTGTGGCTCTTAGCTGCACAGAGATAACCTGGATACTTTCGTGTCTAACAATAGAATAATGAGTTTTTTTTCCTTTCAACTGGCTTGACCAAAATTAGCAAAATTCCCATTGGTCAAGACTGTTGGGTTTAAGTGACATGTGACCCTGAGTATGTAAAATTTACAATTTTTACATTTTGTACTCCAACTTACTCCCTATTTAGTATTTAATAAACCTTAAATTAGTTAACAGAATGATATTCCTAATAAAAATACAAACATTTTGACATCTCACATGATACATTTGAGTGCCCTAATCAGTGGCGAAGCTAGTAGTTAATGAATGGGTAGGCAAAAGTCTTACCTTAAATTTTTTTGTAGAGTAGTTCAACACGGCGAGTTTTCTTGCTTGCAAAATTGTCAACTACACGGTCTTTGAACAACTGGTCACTCATCAATTCCTTCACAAATTTTTTTTCAATAGCAATGGTGCTAAGAGAGTTAAGTCTTTCATTAGTCATCGTATTGCGCAAGTAATTTTTTATTCTTTTCAAAGAACTCATACTCCTTTCTGAAGAAGCCGTGGTAACAGGAAACGTTAAAATCAAACAAATTAATTTTGAAACTTCCACGTACACTGGTTCTAAGTCATTAAGAATTATAAAATGGAAAAGTCTTTGAGGGAACAAATGTTTTCTAGTATCTGAGTTAAGTGTTTTTTAATTCATTTTCCAGTCTTTCACTATTGAAAAAAGGGTATTTATTTATAAGGCTGTTCAGTTTAGAAGAAGGAAAACTCTCTTTGTAAGAAATGAAGTGATTTGGATCCAACAACTCAACAAACTGGATACTTTTGAAATCACTGAACCGTACCTTCAGCCACGTAATCAAAGTATCAAGAACTTCATAAGTTAACGTTTCCAGCAGGTTCCTGTTACTGTCATCTATATTTACCTCGCTGCTTATTTGGTGACATTTTTCAATACAAGGCGACACAGTTTTTTCTGATCTCATGTCCTTGAGGATAGCAGTAGTTTTCTTAATTTCAGTGTTGCACAGAATTATATCGGAGATAGTTTTGTGTTGCAGTAGAGAAAAGAGATGGTCAGTATAAACGAATATTTCCCTATAAAAACAAAGTAAGTAAATGAAATGGGTCTTTTCGAGTTGTTAAGCAATCCAACAGCAGAATTGTACGAATCACTATCCCATCCATCATTCTCTGTAATGTCCTCAAAAATTTGTCTCAAGTCACCATAGTGGGAAAAGATGGTATGAACTGCTCTGGAATGAAAGTTCCAACGGGTAGTGGATGCTTGTGGAAGTTTAAATCCTCTAGATTCTAAAAGCTGTGATCTCTTTGAGGATCTACAAAAAAATGTGTGAAATGCTGTCAGATTGTGAATGAAGAACCTAACCGATTTTATTGTTTTAGTGCAATGAAGAAGTACGAGGTTTAACTTGTGAGCATAGCAATGTAGAAATAATGCTCTTGGGCAAGTCTGTATTACAAAGTGCTGAACACCTCCATGCTTTCCAGCCATTACAGAGGCTCCATCATATGTTCGACAGACTACCTTCTCAGTTACACCCCACTTTTTTAAAACGTCAACAATTAATTCTGATAAGCCTGATGCAGTCTTATCTACTGAAACATCACAAAACCCAATGAACCTTTCTATTGGACCTTCTTTTGAACAAAATCTAAAAATTATGCTGACTTGAGATCTACTTGATACGTCTAAAGTTTCATCTGCCTGAATTCCAATAAAATCGCAAGAATCTAACTCCGCCTTAATCTTCTCTTGAATTATATCAGTTACAGATTCAACTAATTCATTCTGAATATCGTTTGATGTACCTTTAAATCCTGACGTAGTCTGGAGATGATCTCGAATGTACTGCTCCTGCTTAGAAAGAAGATCTAACAATTCTAGATAATTATCCCGGTTGACTGAGTCTTCCCCTTCGAAATTACCTCGAAATCCAAGCTCCTGTTTCCCGAGAAAATACACAATATCAACAAGTCTTTCAACAACAAGCCTATTTTGTTTCACGACTTCATTTTGTTTAACAGCTTGAATTCTAGCCCCTTCAGAGAGAGTATGTTCAATCCTCACGCGTCCCAGCAAACGGTACCGCTCTTCATTTTGAATATGTTTATTTGAATTCTGGTGTTTGTCTGCCTTTCTAAGAAAGTTTTTTGTTACCGTCACTCCATATAAAATCCATTCTTTTTCACCAGAAAACAAGATACATGTATAACAAAAAAGTCTGTTGGTTTCGGAACAGCCTGTCAACCACGAATATCGCTTGTACCAAGAAAACTGAAATTTTGTAGATACTTTACCATCAAAATGTTTAATTTCTAAATTAGGCATAAATCTCTTGTTTTTAATACTACATTTTTCTTCGTAACTCCAAGAAGAAAACGGCTTACTTTTTAATAAGTTTAAAAGACCTGACAAAGTATTAAAAGGACCGCGTTCACTCATTTCGGGCGACACACTTATATTCATACACAATAATATAACTAATTGAACTTCCAAATTTATAACTTGATTAGTTTCTATGTATATATATATATATATATATATATATATGTTTAATGTCACAAATAATTTAAATGACAGTGTTGATCGTCTATTAGTTCACCGGAATCACAGGCACACTTTTAATAACCGCACAAAATAAACACGATTATAAACAACACATTGCTTACATACGATGTATACAAAAAACTCTGAGGCAGGTTCACGTTGCCTCATTCGCTTTAAACTAACTATGTCTGATGTCACTTGTCACTGTCTAGCGGTCGCTGAGTAAAGCATGTAATTAGTAAATTCGACAATTACAGTAACAATGTATAATCTTTACGTTACATACTTCATACGTACTTATAATTTTTATTCTACAGAATTTTTTAGGGTAGGCATTGCCTCAATTGCCTCCATGTAACTTCGCCACTGGCCTTAATAGTTAATTTAGAAATTTACAAAATTCTATCTTATAGATCATTATATATAAATTCTGACACTCCCCAAATTATATTAAACGATTAAAATGTTGTTAACATTTAATTAAGGCCTATTTTGGTATTTATATCATTTCTTATTAATTTACAATAATGTGGTGGTTTACTTTAGATTTACTATAGTTTTTGTGTAGACATAGGCCTATTACTTAATACTTCTTAATAGTATAATGTTTCAATTTATAACATTATGTAGCCTGTTGGCCTTTTACATTTTGGCTAATTATAATTATCCCATGATATTACATACAATCATTAACATGAAACAAACCTTAAAACAATATTATGCCCTTATGGCTAAAACTTTAACATTAAACAATAACAAATTAGTGTATAAAAACATGTTACATAATTTATACAACAATAATAATTTGTTTTATATAAATTGTAGAACTATTTTGTTTAATAACTTCTTATTGCTATAAACAAGTTTGGACATATTATTTGTAATGAAACAAATGATAGCATTTTCCCTTTAATTGACATTAGTAACAAAATAGGGAATCGTTAGTAACAAATAGTAAAACTTAAAGAGTATTTTATGAACATTAAACAATTGACTTAAACTACTACTAATGTTACCTTTTAGTTCTTTACATTTTTAAAACCTTTAAATGAATGGTTACGCCTAAGGTATATTGAATACCAGTCCCTTTACACTCTACATTTTCTTTTCTCTTTTATGTAATCACACATTGTTTTTGATTTGTTGTGATTGTATTCTGTTCACTATACACTGCCACTAATACTCACAGTCCTATCTGTATATTTAGTGACTATTATCTCACAATTATCTGTGCACTTCATAATTGATTGTCCTGGTCACATATAATCATTAATAATATAAATAGTTATTTCTTACTAATTTAACATACAGTTTATTTTATCCTACATTGCATTGTACTCATTGTGGTCATTTGGTATTTTATGTTAGAGTTCTAATCTATATTGGGTCTTCCATTTAGTAGCGTTACAATATATATATATATATATATATATATATATATATATATATATATATATATATTAGAATGATACTCTTAAACACTTACTTTTGCACATATGCTATTACTCATTTGTGCGCACTTACCCACGTCTCGAAGGTATACTCTTCTTCTGCAGTATTTACCTTGATGTTTCCCAGCTAGGTCGCAGGCTTTGGTAGTTAATTGAGGGTGGATAAGCACGTGAATATCATTACAAGTAAAGAGTACAGAGGATTTAGTACTGTTTGTGAAATTAGTACGACTTTGTTATAGTACGGGACACATCATTGTAAGCTTCGAGGTGACGCAATAGTAACAGCTCTTCCCCGCCCCTCGCCCTACAGCGTTGTCACGCGTTACACATGGTATGCGTAGGTAACGGTGGGGAGAGAGGTCTGTTGCAAACACTTCACATTCCATTGACATGTCATTCCACTTGCTACAGGATAAACATCTCCGTCTTCTCAACATTACCCACGTACATATTACATTCAGTAGCTCTAGGATTACGCGTTTAAACTTTTTAGTAATTATTTTTGTTATGTTGTATTATTGCCGTGATTTAATAATTATATAAGTCTTATTCACGATGAATGATAATAATAATTTACAAATTGTTGAGGCTCCTCAAACTCCTACAATGTCATCAAACAGAAGAAGATCTGGTAAAAAGGACTTAGGGAAGCAAGGAAAACACATCATTGCCAATGTTTACAACTTTTTACAGAGTCTCGCGGACGATCCAAAAAAGGTTGAAATGTTGAATTTTAAAAGGGTTCAAGAGTTGACTGCCGAAGCTTGTGGAGTAAGTCGATCGACAGTTCAAGGCGTAAAGCGAGACGCAGATAAGTGTGAAGGAAATGAACCTAAGTTTGGTACGCCGCGGAAGCATTTTAAAAAGAAGCCGACAATAACAAATTTGGACAACTTCGACAAAGATGTTGTGCGAAGATGTGTGTTTAGTTTTTATGAACGTGGAGAATACCCAACATCTGGAAAAATCCAACAGCAGTTGGCTGAAAAAATAAATTTTAGGGGCTCCAAGAAATCAGTGCAGCGAATTTTGAAACAGATTGGATTTAAATATAAAAAGTGTAATGACGGCCGAAAATTTTTAATGGAAAGAGTAGATATTGCTTGTGCTCGTGCTACTTTTCTGAGAAAAATGCATCAAATTCGGAATGGCATTTTAAAAAGGCCCATATTTTATTTGGACGAGACATGGGTGAACCAAAATCACAGCAAATCAATGATTTGGCAGGACCCAGAGGAAAGGGGTGGTTTAAAAGTGCCAGTCGGAAAAGGTGGGAGATTAATTGTACTTCATGCGGGGTCAGCTGAAACAGGGTTCGTGAAGGAATGCAAATTAATTTTCCACGCACAAAAATTTTCATTAAATACAGATTACCACAACGAAATGAATTCGAAACTTTTTAAAGAGTGGTTCGTCAACTTCCTCTATTTACTGGAAGAAAGTTCTGTCATAGTAATGGATAACGCGAGTTATCATTCCGCACTTGCTGAGAAAGCTCCTAAATCAAACTGGAGAAAATTGGAAATTCAAGAATGGTTGAGAAATCATAAAATTGAATTTTCTATGCAAGATACGAGGGCTCAATTGCTAAACAAAAATGAAATAAAAAATGCGCTGAAAATATATGAAATTGATCAAATAGCCTACGAAATGGGTCATGAGGTTGTACGCCTTCTACCTTATCATGCACATTACAACCCAATTGAGTTGGTGTGGGCACAGGTGAAAGGATATGTGGCCGATCGAAATAATACTTTTAAAATGGTCGACCTTGAAAGACTGATGGACGAAGCGATAGCTAAAGTAACGGTTGAAGACTGGAGAAAATGCGTCCGACATTCCGAAGAGCTTCAAAAGGACGATTACCAGAAAGAATGCCCTAGAGATTTGGCTATAGAACGTATGGTGATTGCAGTGACGGAAGAAAGTTCAGAAGATAGCGAATCCAGTTCTGATTGAAAGAATTTAAAAATAATTATAATGCTTAAATTTTTGTGTATATTTTTTATTATATTGTGTATAATTTTTCTTTACTAAATTTTAAAAAATGAAGTTTTTCATTAAATAACATATAATGTAACGACTGTTTTAAAAACAACTAAAATGTAAAGAGAATTGTCATATTAATAAAGAATAAAGAAAATAATTACTTACAAAATTGAAAACAACACAAAAATTATATAAAGAAAGAAAAAAAACAGTGGAAAGAAGAGGACTTGTGGTGTGTGTGTGTGTGTTATCTTTATTGTACGATAATGCGCTGACGTATTCTCTTTGATCGTAGTAGCTCACCGATGTAGAAGTGTGAGGTGTGTGTGTGTGTGTGTGTTATCTCTATTATACGTGAATGCGCTGACGTTGTTTGTTTGGCTTCGTAGCCCCGTGAGTGTGAGTGAAGCGACATGGCAATACCGCAGTTACTATTGCATCACCTCGAAGCTTACAATGCTGTGTCCCGTACTATAATAAAATTAGATTCATTTTGTTTATTAATTAAAAATTCAAATTGTCATGTTATTAATTAGTGTGTGGGTTAACTAATATTGACCCTTATATTCACTTATACGAATATCGTATAATTATAACGTGGCAAAATCTTATCTCTTATATTCTAAGACACATTATACACAAAGATAAGACATATATGACCTGGAATATTTACACAGACATATAATACATAACACATATATTATTACAGTGCGTGATTAACACGTACGAAATTGAATATTAATCTTGTCTTAGCAAGTGTGGTTTTTTATTATGTACCACTTAATTAAAAAAATAAATAATTAAACATTTGTAAAAATTCTAATAGAGACCATTCTATTACTTTAATTAACAATACTCCTAATGTCTCAATTAATTAAAAATCTACAATTAAAGTAACTTTCATACTTGATTTTACGTTACAGTTACTTGATTTTAATTATATAATAAAATTATAAACATATAATAAATATGGTTTCTCTAATTACCATTTATTTATGAGATTAATAAGTTTTATGTTCTTTGTTATCAATTATTATTCTTTGAACTTTTATTAATTATTTATTAGGAGAGACTCGCCCAGTACCGGACACCTTAGCTTTTTTGAAAATAAAAATTTTTTAAAGTAATGTAGGGGAATGAAAATGCAGCAGTCGTGAAGCTTAAATGTTTTTTTATTAGAAAAAATTAACATATCTGCTAATAGCAAAATGTTTAATGATAAAATAAACAAAACAAATTGTGTCTGTAAATGGCCATTTTAAAAAGTATGCGCCCAGTACCGGACACTATGAAATTTTCAAAATTATTGTTAAAATTTACTGTTATTTTGCTTAATACATGGTTAATCTAAGTAAGTAAGAAGTAATTATAATAAATACCAACATATTAGAAGCCAAAAACGAAATTTACATGTAAATAAACTAAGAACAATTGTCACATTTATAATACAGGAGATTTTCTTGATCAGTGCAAGCAACATGTGCCAACCCTTTGCAAGAGGTGCACTGAACCCAATCTTCATCAGTTGTCTTGTTGCAAACTATGCACTCAGTAAGACCATCCGGTTCGTCGGTGTCCATTTCTGTTGTTATTTTATTCAGGGCAACTTTCTTAAAGTGAAGTTTTCTTTTGGCAGAAATCCTCTTGTATTCGTTTTCACGCTTATGCTGTTTCATTTTTTTTGGTTGTGCTGAGCCACCACACTTTAATTTTTTTGATTTTCTCATTGCTACTTCCTTCATGTTCTCTTCAGATTTCTTAACTTTCTCCTCCAACTGTGCTTTGTACGGACTTCCAGTTAAAATTTCACTTTTTTCACTTCTTCTCTTCCTCTGACTAATTTTTTTCCTAGCCTCACCTGTAATAGGAGAAATTTCTGCAGTCACACGTTGGAATAAAGGGGACATGAAGCTTTTAGGCCGACCAAAAGAGTGAGAAGTGCTAGGAGTAGCCAGAGATGTTTGGGTAGGCCTAGCTTCCATTGTGGAAACACCTGAAGTTGACGCCATGCCTGGACAGGGCGGGGAGGTAGGCCTAGATGCTAAGGTTGAACATGAAGGCACTACTTCAGACGATGAGGTTCAACAAGAAGGGACGGCGTTCTCTTTTGCAGGCACTGATTCTTCAGAATCCATGGGGGACGGGCCAGGAACTGTGGGTCTTACGAGAACTTCACTATCTGAAGTAAAATGAGCTGCAGCAATGTAGTCCAAATCTGAAAATATGCCCTTGTTCAACGGATAGAGCCCAGTACAGGCGAAACCAGACTTTGCAAGCTCCATCCTGCAGACTGCCATAAATGCTGTGTTCACCAAACTCGCAATATCCCTTTGAGCTATCTTCAGAGGACGGTATTTTTGCATCCACCTTGCACAGGCTTTGTTGTAAGCAGCTTTAAATGGTCTCATTATTGTACGGTCGAGTGGCTGTAGTTTGTGCGTGGTATGGGGAGGGAGGCTTATCATGTGCACGTTATGTTCTCTTGCATACAATATTACTTTCAGTTCCTTGTGGGAACTGTGGCCATCCAAAATTATAAGAGCAGGGCTCTCCTTTGTTGGGTTGACATGGGTAACAAACATCTTGAGCCAGAGCAAAAATGAGTTACAAGTGATCCACCCACTTTTTTCACAAGCAAAAATACTTCCCTCTGGTGCATCTTTTTTCAACTCCTCGGCCAGTTTCTTCCTTCCAAATACAAATAAAGGGGGTATGAACGTGTCACCTGTAGCATTGATTGATAGCAACACTGTAACGTTCCTTCCTCTTTCTCCCGACGTGATTTTACTAACCTGCTTCTTTCCTTTTTGTGATAAAACCATTGTAGGATTTTCATGAACAACTGACACACCTGTTTCGCCGCAGTTGAATATTTTGGAGGGAGAGAACTTAAACTTTGCTGAAATGGCTTCATACTTGTTAAAAAACAAGTGAACCTGTTCTTTGTTGAAACCAACAGCCCTCTGAATACTAGTTGATTGTGGTTTCCGCAATGTGATGTCAGGATGGCGGCTCAAAAATTCATAATAAAACTTGTCACCTGCTTCCCTCTTTTCTTTGTTGAATTGGTGGGGAATTTTAAGGTGTTCCGCCATTTCGAACACAAATCTTAGAAACTCTTTTTTGTTAAGTGGCATCATTCTGTTATCAAGATCTTTAAGATGCTCAACCAAATGCGATTCTAACTCATCAAAAAAAGTCGGCTTGAAGCGTCCGAGCTGGGGCCTTAAATCTACAGTCCTACCATCTTTCAGAAGTTATATCCTGTCAGACAAAGTGCTTTTTGGTACCTCAAAATGAAATGAAGCCTCCCTTATCCCCATTTTTATTAGACATAACCTGCTCAACAGCCATTTTCATAGCATCTTCGGACCAATTGCCCTTCTTCTTTTCGTTGCCCATGATGAGGATTGGGCTTGTAAAGAAAAAAAGTATTTGTAGTGTTTTAGGTCATAACACCAACATTTGTTACTGTCCGATACTGGGAAAACACTAAGTGTCTGGGTCCTGGGCGAATGAGGTTGGAAAAACTTTTAAATTGCTAACTGTAAACTAACGTAATAAACTAAAATACACTAACTGCTTTCTACTCTCTATGAAAGTGGGGTTCACATAAAAAATAGTTAATCTCATTCTACTCACCAAGACTCACAGAACAGTGGATGAAAAGTTTCGGCGGGAAGCAGCCAACCGCACATAAACACTTCACTCACTCACTACTCTGACACGACTGGCGAGAGAGGTCACTAAACTCTACTACGATGTTGAATGACAAAGAGCTTTGTGCACAATAGTTCATCTATCTGCCATCTAGCGGCAATTTGTATAAACACCCTCCGGCCGGTACTGGGAAGTGTCCGGTACTGTGCGGGCCTCCCCTATGCAAATAAAAATAATAAAGTTAATGTAAACTTGTATATGGAATCTAGAGCCTTCTTTTGATAGACCTCAGGGTCATTTATAAGATTAAATAAATGTCTGACTTCACCTGCATATTTCTGTAACCATTTAACTGTGTTGTTACCGTCATCTGGACTCTCGAGTTTTGGATCCTCTTCCAGTCTTTGGTTGGACCTTCTCTGTCTCTGCGTCATTTGGAATTACTCTCTCCGTGTAATGGATGCTGAGTTCTGACGTGGACCTCTGGTCGTGATGATGTACGGCTGGATGTAGCTGCATGTGGCTGTCCCTGCGTCCTCTAGTATATTGCTCTGGTTCCTCTCCTCTCCTTGTCTTTTCCCTCGTGGATGTCTCGAAGTTCTACATGGACTTCTTGAAGTTCATCGATGACGTTTCGACTCCTCGTAGTTTACAGTATTATTGTCTTTTTAATAAATCGTGTATCACTAATTACTTTCACCGACGTACTGCCGGTTCCATCGCACTTCAAGTTACGTAATACGGTTTAAAACATTACTTAACTTTCTAAATTTACAGTAGCGAGATGCGTGGATTTCATGTACTGCCTGTTAATGATCTGAGAAAGCGTGTGTCGCTCGATGGGGTTTTATACTCCTGCCGGCGTTCAATTCCTGTTGAAAACTGTTCGGACAAAGTTAAACAAGTCAGTGCGTCGATTTATTAACTAATTACAACCTACGCGTCTTTCTATGAAGCGCACACTTTTTTATAAATATTATTTGACAAATCGTTAGGTACATTAATAAACTTAACCTATGCAAATTATGAACATTAAGGTGTGTAAACTATGGAAGTTATGGCAAAATTTCACACGGTAGCTGAACGGTTACCACGATCAAATACCTCGTAGAATCTAATTGTAGCGCCAGGCGCCAGCTTTTTTTCTACATATGTCTCTGATTCGTGTGACTTCTGGTTTTCGTTCAGCACTTAAAAAACTGTGTAAAATTTTCCACAATCATATACATAATTCAACTTGTTCTTCATTTACACACTACACTAACACACACACAAACTGATACACACGCGGTTGCCTGTCGCTATGACGTCACCACTGCCAGTCGGGGCATGTTTCTTCTCCCTTCGCTGCGTTTAAAACCAACTAGGCTTGCAATTCCATATGCATGTTCACTTACAATTATTTCCTTATTTAAAATTAATTAATACGTTTGCTTCTTTTATTTATGTCTTATACCTAACGCTTAATTATTACATTATTTACATCTTTTACACGACTCATACGTGCGTTCGTATGTTATCATACCTCAGTCAGGGGTTGATGCTAAACGCATCGTTGCAATATATATTGTAATAAAAATGTTTAGATGTATTTATTGAATTAGATAATGTTCAAAAGCCCCAACGTTGTTGGCGTCAATTTGTAATAAAAATGAGACTCCTTATACTCTTCGAAACTCTCGCCTTCTCAAAACTTTATAATTTTTATTACAAACAATTAATTAGTCTCCTCTCAGTTCAAACTGTCTATGGTAATTTCACATCATTGGACACTATGTTTATTGTTTACACCTTCCACTGATCACTCCATATTTTATATTTATAGACATTTTTATTATTTTATTACCTAGTAACCTTACTAGGTATTATTAATCTGTTTATTATACGAAGGTTTACCTTCCTGACCTTAATTATTGCACACATTGGGTATTGTTTTATTTTGATAGTGATAAAGTTTTTGTGTAACGTAGGGACCTTAACTTCGTTACGTTACATAATACTCCCCCTCCAAAAGAAGTTTATTTTAGCTGAATATCGTTTAGTTGAAATAAACTTATATTTTCCATGCCTTGGAATATTTATTTGATAAAATTGTCAATTTATAATGGTTTCAGTTTTTTATTGTTTCTGCTTTAGTACGCAATTCAATGGGTTCTTTGGGGTTTATTTTCTATTTATTCTCTTTAAACTTTTAATTGCACCGGAAAACTGTGTTGACACTCATTATATATCTTGCCATTAAATTCTCTACTGGTACCTCACTCAGTTGTAGACTGTCTTTTCTCTCTGGAACTCATAACTTCTTCTAGCTTTTTACGCTATCATTTCTTATTATCATATTTATATTTAATTACCTCTCTTGGTGTATAATCCCTAAAATACTATATTTCCCTAACATTTTTCCCTATTATCATAGCTGGTACGGAATCAGAGGAGCACTCTTGGTTTCCATTACTCTGCCGTTTCCCTAACTATATCTTCTGAGATCAGAGGAACTTCATCTCTGTCCAGAAAAAAAATAAACGTTGCACTATCACAACACAATACATATAATTATTACCTATAAGGTAGCTCCTTCGCTACAAACTTATATTCAAGAGATGATTACTATTATTTCTGAGGTATCCTAATACTTTTCTTAACTTATTTATCTCGTTCTGTAGTTCCATTTATCATATTATTCACCAGTATAGTAGTTAAAGCTGTTCAATATTTATTTTAAATTCTTCCAGTTCCGTGCTGTCAATTAATTATTCCTTAGCATACATATTTTACTATTTTTGATTCACTCCCATTTTCTTCTGCAATTAAACACTGAATCTCCTCCTTATCATAAATTGTATTGGCATATTCTTCCTTCATCCAACTCATTTCTAACCCTTCTTTCTCTTCTTTTATGTTTATTAGTTTAAAATAATTTCTTCTGAATTATATAGTAAGGTGTTCTGACTGATTTTTAGAATTTTTTTTTTCTTTTTTTTTTTAATTTAGTCCAAATAATTTCTCTGAAGTATCGTGTAATTAGTTTATTTCATTTAATAGTTAGTTTAGTATATTTTAATTAGTTTCTCATTATTTTCCTTTGATTTGCTTGATTCTGTATCCATAAAATCCATCCCTTTTCTCCAATGGTTGGTTTGGAATCCGTTTAACCATGGTCAGTTATTTCCTCTGTACTGATTGTTCGGATTTCTCTAGTGTGTAGAATTATTTCCGTCCTTGTGACGTATCTCACTATCATCTGGTTCTTCCATTTTGTTGCTATAAAATTTTCATTTATGCTAAAGTCTACCATCGTTTTTCGAACTGATTCTTCCGTATTGTTTCTTAATCGTTCGAATGGTTCATACATAATCTCCATAAGTCCTCCATGCTCCTCGGTTAGTTTTGGCTTTTTCGGTCTTTCTAATCTATTTGGGAATTCAATTGTGGTTCGTTTAGAGTTTCTTAATTGCCTTACTCCTCTTGGTTCCGTAATTGGTATATTATGCATCTTAACTAATCCCCTTTTAATCATCTCCAATCCTTCCCGTGTATTCATTAATTTCCTTTGACGTGTTTGTCTCCTTTTTATTGTCTTCATTTCATTGTTAACCTATTCTATTCTTCCAGCTATGTTGATTTGTACTTCGTTTAATTTTTATTGGGTTTCCGCTTGTACCTCCTTTACTCTAGTATCATTCTTGTTTTCTATTTGGTTTATTCTGGCTTCTACTTCCACTCTGAGTTGTATGATGGTTTCATCCGTCCTTTCTATACCTATTTTGGTTTCAACTATTTGCTGTCTTACTTCCTCTTTGTAATCATCCACCCTTTTGCTAAGTGTTTCATTGACATTTACAATCCTTTCATTGATGACTTCCCTCAACACTTGGTTTTGTACATTGATAATTTGCCGCAACTCCTTATTACTGTTTTCAATTCTTTCGTCTCTTTGTTTGTTATTTTCCTGAATCTGCTTTAAGCTCTCATCGATCCTGTCAAGCCTTTCGTTAATTTGGTTTAATCTTTCATTTATCCACCGGTTATTCTCATCAGTTTCCTCTTTATTTTTGTCAAACTTCTCATTCATTATTTTGATTAAGTTCTCACTCAAAATTTCGTTTTGTTTCTTTGAGTTTTCGTTAATACTGTCTATTTTTTCATTAGTTTGTCTATTATCTTCTTTGATACTGTCTATTTTATTTTCTAGCTTTTCTGAATTTTCATCAATTTTTTTATTTAATTCTTCCTTCTGTTTCTTGGAATCTTCTTTAATACTGTCTATTTATTTTCTAGCTTTTCTGACATTTGTTTGTTTTTCTCGTTGGTTTGTTTATTATCCTCCTTCATGCTACTCATTAATTCCATTAATTTTTCCCAGTTTACTCCTCCTCTGGCTTCCTCTTAATCGCCCGCCTGTTGTTCCATTTCGGTGTCTGTAATAATCTCTGCTTCTTCTTCCTGTCTATCTTCTTCCGTTTCTTGGTCCTTCGCTATCCTTTTAGAAACACCTCTCGTATGCATTCCTGTGCCTCTAATAGTCGCCTGCTCAAGTTAAGTAATAGCGATATAGTCGATTTTTTACTTAACTAAAGCCCACTAGTTGAGCGCCAATTTTTAATAAAAATGTTTAGATGTATTTATTGAATTAGATAATGTTCAAAAGCCCCAACGTTGTCGGCGTCAATTTGTAATAAAAATGAGACTCCTTATACTCTTTGAAACTCTCGCCTAATTAAGCCCCACTGTCGGGTTCATAAAATTGTAACCCAATTACGTTTTTTCAGTAAATTTTTGTTATTAATTAAGTTGATTGTTTGGTGTTTATTTTATTTTTTGAAGTTGTAAGTGGTCTTTCTTAAATACTGCAATATCAATTTATTTATAAGGGGACAATATTTTATGTGGGTTATATTATTCAATTATTGATAATATCTCTATTTTAGATAGTATTTAAGTGCTTTACAAAAGAATAACACTCTACTCCAGTTAATATATTGGATAATTCAATATTTTTCTTCAAGCCTAGCCTGCATACACTATCGAGATAGCGAAGAGAGGAGAGCGGATAAAGCAAATTAGTTTTCTATTCTCCCGTATTCACCAGCTGTCTGCAGACGAGCGCTGTTGTTTACGATCGGCCTGTTATTATAGGTTAAGTTGTTCCGCTTCCTGTCTTTCTCACGTTCCTTTCTCTGCAACTTACCACTTATTCGAAATGCACTAATTACTCTACAAATAACAAGAAATCGTCAAATTCAAGAAGGATTCTTTATTTTATATATTTTTTAATTCAAAACAGATGCTTCCTCATGCCACAGGTACAACACATCGATTACACAGGACGGAATCGATTCGTCATTGAATTCGGGTTTTAGATGTTTTAAAATTTTATTATATTTTTTAATTTGTTTTTTATCTCAGGGTACATGGAATTCTTTTGACTATTAGTAAGGTCAGGCAATGCAAATTAAGGTTACTAGGTATTACAATTTAGTTAAAATCTTATTAAATAAAATATAAACATAAGCAGGTTTTTTACCATACGGTTACAAGATACTCGTTAAGGCAGTGTTCCACTGAACGGTGACTGTGAGCAGAATGATGACGAATGTCTGGAATATCGTCCTCCAGATTCTCAATAAAAGTTTGGTGTTGGTGTCCCAGGATGTAGTGGAAGTTTCAGTTCTTGATCTTCGCTAATTTTTATGTTTCTGGTGGTCACAGGTCCCAATGGAATTTGTGTAGTATTAAGACTTCGTTCGGTTGTGTAAAGTGAGGTTTTGGACGTTATTTTAAATTTCTTTTTTTGTTTTTAATATATTTAATTAATTTGGCATCTCCAGGCTATGGATTGTCTTCATTTATTTATAGTTAATCTTCATTATTACTCATTTGCAGTTAATAGATTGGTTAATTTATTTTTTTTTTAGAAATTCGTTTAACTTTGTTGGTAGATCGAATTATATTTGTTGAGTGATAGCCTCGGAAGTTGATCCACTGTCCTTTTTAATGGATTACTATTTATGAAATTTGATTTATATTGATTTTATTCATTAGGTTTTTTGGTTTCTTTTCTAAATTTGTATCAACTGAACTGAACCCATTCACATAACAATTAAGTGTTGAAATCAACACGATATCTTGCATTCAGTCGTCCATGACAACCATTTCTTCTTCTGTTATTGGATAATATTTTTTATCCTAGAGCCGTAATTAGAAAATATTCTTGCACTTATTTAATAAAATAACTCCCTTATTAAAATTACATTACATCATCTAAAACTTTCATATAATGTGCATTATTAAACTACATACATTTTACTACATTTTCTTCTTGATCGACTTAGTTTAAAAGGTATTTCCCTTTACAAAATACTAGCTTTAGGCCTATTTGTTTTATTACATGTGTTATAGTTTTTATATTTTAACTTTTCTGACCTGACCTACTGTACAATGAGTCACTGGCTTATGGCCAATTATTCTAATTTTATTTCATCCTGATTTCATTTCTTATTATTTATTTTAGTATTGAACCCTTCATCTTTTTATAATATAATTACAATGACCCTTTGGCATCTAATCAATAATCATTGCCTTCCTGGCCAATTTTACAAATATTATCTAACGATATCTCCATTAATTACTCAAAGTAAGTACACAAATAGTTATTCTTATAAAGTTTAACATGAATGAAATTAGTATCAATTACTTGATACTTCCTTAAAGCAATTGCTTCACACCTGCTACATACAAAATACAGAATAAATATCATGCAAACAAAATAACATGACAAAATATAATAACATGCACATCATCATAACATTTTAAATAACAATTAATTAGTCTCCTCTCAGTTCAAACTGTCTATGGTAATTTCACATCATTGGACACTATGTTTATTGTTTACACCTTCCACTGATCACTCCATATTTTATATTTATAGACATTTTTATTATTTTATTACCTAGTAACCTTACTAGGTATTATTAATCTGTTTATTATACGAAGGTTTACCTTCCTGACCTTAATTATTGCACACATTGGGTATTGTTTTATTTTGATAGTGATAAAGTTTTTGTGTAACGTATGGGACCTTAACTTCGTTACGTTACATAATACTCCCCCTCCAAAAGAAGTTTATTTTAGCTGAATATCGTTTAGTTGAAATAAACTTATATTTTCCATGCCTTGGAATATTTATTTGATAAAATTGTCAATTTATAATGGTTTCGGGTTTTTATTGTTTCTGCTTTAGTACGCAATTCAATGGGTTCTTTGTGGTTTATTTTCTATTTATACTCTTTAAACTTTTAATTGCACCGGAAAACTGTGTTGACACTCATTATATATCTTGCCATTAAATTCTCTACTGGTACCTCACTCAGTTGTAGACTGTCTTTTCTCTCTGGAACTCATAACTTCTTCTAGCTTTTTACGCTATCATTTCTTATTATCATATTTATATTTAATTACCTCTCTTGGTGTATAATCCCTAAAATACTATATTTCCCTAACATTTTTCCCTATTATCATAGCTGGTACGGAATCAGAGGGGCACTCTTGGTTTCCATTACTCTGCCGTTTCCCTAACTATATCTTCTGAGATCAGAGGAACTTCATCTCTGTCCAGAAAAAAAATAAACGTTGCACTATCACAACACAATACATATAATTATTACCTATAAGGTAGCTCCTTCGCTACAAACTTATATTCAAGAGATGATTACTATTATTTCTGAGGTATCCTAATACTTTTCTTAACTTATTTATCTCGTTCTGTAGTTCCATTTATCATATTATTCACCAGTATAGTAGTTAAAGCTGTTCAATATTTATTTTAAATTCTTCCAGTTCCGTGCTGTCAATTAATTATTCCTTAGCATACATATTTTACTATTTTTGATTCACTCCCATTTACTTCTGCAATTAAACACTGAATCTCCTCCTTATCATAAATTGTATTGGCATATTCTTCCTTCATCCAACTCATTTCTAACCCTTCTTTCTCTTCTTTTATGTTTATTAGTTTAAAATAATTTCTTCTGAATTATATAGTAAGGTGTTCTGACTGATTTTTAGAATTTTTTTTTTCTTTTTTTTTTTAATTTAGTCCAAATAATTTCTCTGAAGTATCGTGTAATTAGTTTATTTCATTTAATAGTTAGTTTAATATATTTTAATTAGTTTCTCATTATTTTCCTTTGATTTGCTTGATTCTGTATCCATAAAATCCATCCCTTTTCTCCAATGGTTGGTTTGGAATCCGTTTAACCATGGTCAGTTATTTCCTCTGTACTGATTGTTCGGATTTCTCTAGTGTGTAGAATTATTTCCGTCCTTGTGACGTATCTCACTATCATCTGGTTCTTCCATTTTGTTGCTATAAATTTTCATTTATGCTAAAGTCTACCATCGTTTTTCGAACTGATTCTTCCGTATTGTTTCTTAATCGTTCGAATGGTTCATACATAATCTCCATAAGTCCTCCATGCTCCTCGGTTAGTTTTGGCTTTTTCGGTCTTTCTAATCTATTTGGGAATTCAATTGTGGTTCGTTTAGAGTTTCTTAATTGCCTTACTCCTCTTGGTTCCGTAATTGGTATATTATGCATCTTAACTAATCCCCTTTTAATCATCTCCAATCCTTCCCGTGTATTCATTAATTTCCTTTGACGTGTTTGTCTACTTTTTATTGTCTTCATTTCATTGTTAACCCATTCTATTCTTCCAGCTATGTTGATTCGTACTTCGTTTAATTTTTCTTGGGTTTCCTCTTGTACCTCCTTTACTCTAGTATCATTCTTGTTTTCTATTTGGTTTATTCTGGCTTCTACTTCCACTCTGAGTTGTATGATGGTTTCATCCGTCCTTTCTAGACCTATTTTGGTTTCAACTATTTGCTGTCTTACTTCCTCTTTGTAATCATCCACCCTTTTGCTAAGTGTTTCATTGACATTTACAATCCTTTCATTGATGACTTCCCTCAACACTTGGTGTTGTACATTGATAATTTGCCACAACTCCTTATTACTGTTTTCAATTCTTTCGTCTCTTTGTTTGTTATTTTCCTGAATCTGCTTTAAGCTCTCATCGTTCCTGTCAAGCCTTTCGTTAATTTGGTTTAATCTTTCATTTATCCACCGGTTATTCTCATCAGTTTCCTCTTTATTTTTGTCAAACTTCTCATTCATTATTTTGATTAAGTTCTCACTCAAAATTTCGTTTTGTTTCTTTGAGTTTTCGTTAATACTGTCTATTTTTTCATTAGTTTGTCTATTATCTTCTTTGATACTGTCTATTTTATTTTCTAGCTTTTCTGACATTTGTTTGTTTTTCTCGTTGGTTTGTTTATTATCCTCCTTCATGCTACTCATTAATTCCATTAATTTTTCCCAGTTTACTCCTCCTCTGGCTTCCTCTTAATCGCCCGCCTGTTGTTCCATTTCGGTGTCTGTAATAATCTCTGCTTCTTCTTCCCGTTTATCTTCTTCCGTTTCTTGGTCCTTCGCTATCCTTTTAGAAACACCTCTCGTATGCATTCCTGTGCCTCTAATAGTCGCCTGCTCAAGTTAAGTAATAGCGATATAGTCGATTTTTTACTTAACTAAAGCCCACTAGTTGAGCGCCAATTTGTAATAAAAATGTTTAGATGTATTTATTGAATTAGATAATGTTCAAAAGCCCCAACGTTGTCGGCGTCAATTTGTAATAAAAATGAGACTCCTTATACTCTTTGAAACTCTCGCCTAATTAAGCCCCACTGTTGGGTTCATAAAATTGTAACCCAATTACGTTTTTTCAGTAAATTTTTGTTATTAATTAAGTTGATTGTTTTGTGTTTATTTTATTTTTTGAAGTTGTAAGTGGTCTCTCTTAAATACTGCAATATCAATCTATTTATAAGGGGACAATATTTTATGTGGGTTATATTATTCAATTATTGATAATATCTCTATTTTAGATAGTATTTAAGTGCTTTACAAAAGAATAACACTCTACTCCAGTTAATATATTGGGTAATTCAATATTTTTCTTCAAGCCTAGCCTGCATACACTATCGAGATAGCGAAGAGAGGAGAGCGGATAAAGCAAATTAGTTTTCTATTCTCCCGTATTCACCAGCTGTCTGCAGACGAGCGCTGTTGTTTACGATCGGCCTGTTATTATAGGTTAAGTTGTTCCGCTTCCTGTCTTTCTCACGTTCCTTTCTCTGCAACTTACGACTTATTCGAAATGCACTAATTACTCTACAAATAACAAGAAATCGTCAAATTCAAGAAGGATTCTTTATTTTATATATTTTTTAATTCAAAACAGATGCTTCCTCATGCCACAGGTACAACACATCGATTACACAGGACGGAATTGATTCGTCATTGAATTCGGGTTTTAGATGTTTTAAAATTTTATTATATTTTTTAATTTGTTTTTTATCTCAGGGTACATGGAATTCTTTTGACTATTAGTAAGGTCAGGCAATGCAAATTAAGGTTACTAGGTATTACAATTTAGTTAAAATCTTATTAAATAAAATATAAACATAAGCAGGTTTTTTACCATACGGTTACAAGATACTCGTTAAGGCAGTGTTCCACTGAACGGTGACTGTGAGCAGAATGATGACGAATGTCTGGAATATCGTCCTCCAGATTCTCAATAAAAGTTTGGTGTTGGTGTCCCAGGATGTAGTGGAAGTTTCAGTTCTTGATCTTCGCTAATTTTTACGTTTTGGTGGTCACAGGTCCCAATGGAATTTGTGTAGTATTAAGACTTCGTTCGGTTGTGTAAAGTGAGGTTTTGGACGTTATTTTAAATTTCTTTTTTTGTTTTTAATATATTTAATTAATTTGGCATCTCCAGGCTATGGATTGTCTTCATTTATTTATAGTTAATCTTCATTATTACTCATTTGCAGTTAATAGATTGGTTAATTTATTTTTTTTTTAGAAATTCGTTTAACTTTGTTGGTAGATCGAATTATATTTGTTGAGTGATAGCCTCGGAAGTTGATCCTCTGTCCTTTTTAATGGATTACTATTTATGAAATTTGATTTATATTGATTTTATTCATTAGGTTTTTTGGTTTCTTTTCTAAATTTGTATCAACTGAACTGAACCCATTCACATATAACAATTAAGTGTTGAAATCAACACGATATCTTGCATTCAGTCGTCCATGACAACCATTTCTTCTTCTGTTATTGGATAATATCTTTTATCCTAGAGCCGTAATTAGAAAATATTCTTGCACTTATTTAATAAAATACTCCCTTATTAAAATTACATTACATCATCTAAAACTTTCATATAATGTGCATTATTAAACTACATACATTTTACTACATTTTCTTCTTGATCGACTTAGTTTAAAAGGTATTTCCCTTTACAAAATACTAGCTTTAGGCCTATTTGTTTTATTACATGTGTTATAGTTTTTATATTTTAACTTTTCTGACCTGACCTACTGTACAATGAGTCACTGGCTTATGGCCAATTATTCTAATTTTATTTCATCCTGATTTCATTTCTTATTATTTATTTTAGTATTGAACCCTTCATCTTTTTATAATATAATTACAATGACCCTTTGGCATCTAATCAATAATCATTGCCTTCCTGGCCAATTTTACAAATATTATCTAACGATATCTCCATTAATTACTCAAAGTAAGTACACAAATAGTTATTCTTATAAAGTTTAACATGAATGAAATTAGTATCAATTACTTGATACTTCCTTAAAGCAATTGCTTCACACCTGCTACATACAAAATACAGAATAAATATTATGCAAACAAAATAACATGACAAAATATAATAACATGCACATCATCATAACATTTTAAATAACAATTAATTAGTCTCCTCTCAGTTCAAACTGTCTATGGTAATTTCACATCATTGGACACTATGTTTATTGTTTACACCTTCCACTGATCACTCCATATTTTATATTTATAGACATTTTTATTATTTTATTACCTAGTAACCTTACTAGGTATTATTAATCTGTTTATTATACGAAGGTTTACCTTCCTGACCTTAATTATTGCACACATTGGGCATTGTTTTATTTTGATAGTGATAAAGTTTTTGTGTAACGTATGGGACCTTAACTTCGTTACGTTACATAATACTCCCCCTCCAAAAGAAGTTTATTTTAGCTGAATATCGTTTAGTTGAAATAAACTTATATTTTCCATGCCTTGGAATATTTATTTGATAAAATTGTCAATTTATAATGGTTTCGGTTTTTTATTGTTTCTGCTTTAGTACGCAATTCAATGGGTTCTTTGGGGTTTATTTTCTATTTATACTCTTTAAACTTTTAATTGCACCGGAAAACTGTGTTGACACTCATTATATATCTTGCCATTAAATTCTCTACTGGTACCTCACTCAGTTGTAGACTGTCTTTTCTCTCTGGAACTCATAACTTCTTCTAGCTTTTTACGCTATCATTTCTTATTATCATATTTATATTTAATTACCTCTCTTGGTGTATAATCCCTAAAATACTATATTTCCCTAACATTTTTCCCTATTATCATAGCTGGTACGGAATCAGAGGGGCACTCTTGGTTTCCATTACTCTGCCGTTTCCCTAACTATATCTTCTGAGATCAGAGGAACTTCATCTCTGTCCAGAAAAAAAATAAACGTTGCACTATCACAACACAATACATATAATTATTACCTATAAGGTAGCTCCTTCGCTACAAACTTATATTCAAGAGATGATTACTATTATTTCTGAGGTATCCTAATACTTTTCTTAACTTATTTATCTCGTTCTGTAGTTCCATTTATCATATTATTCACCAGTATAGTAGTTAAAGCTGTTCAATATTTATTTTAAATTCTTCCAGTTCCGTGCTGTCAATTAATTATTCCTTAGCATATATATTTTACTATTTTTGATTCACTCCCATTTACTTCTGCAATTAAACACTGAATCTCCTCCTTATCATAAATTGTATTGGCATATTCTTCCTTCATCCAACTCATTTCTAACCCTTCTTTCTCTTCTTTTATGTTTATTAGTTTAAAATAATTTCTTCTGAATTATATAGTAAGGTGTTCTGACTGATTTTTAGAATTTTTTTTTTCTTTTTTTTTTTAATTTAGTCCAAATAATTTATCTGAAGTATCGTGTAATTAGTTTATTTCATTTAATAGTTAGTTTAATATATTTTAATTAGTTTCTCATTATTTTCCTTTGATTTGCTTGATTCTGTATCCATAAAATCCATCCCTTTTCTCCAATGGTTGGTTTGGAATCCGTTTAACCATGGTCAGTTATTTCCTCTGTACTGATTGTTCGGATTTCTCTAGTGTGTAGAATTATTTCCGTCCTTGTGACGTATCTCACTATCATCTGGTTCTTCCATTTTGTTGCTATAAATTTTCATTTATGCTAAAGTCTACCATCGTTTTTCGAACTGATTCTTCCGTATTGTTTCTTAATCGTTCGAATGGTTCATACATAATCTCCATAAGTCCTCCATGCTCCTCGGTTAGTTTTGGCTTTTTCGGTCTTTCTAATCTATTTGGGAATTCAATTGCGGTTCGTTTAGAGTTTCTTAATTGCCTTACTCCTCTTGGTTCCGTAATTGGTATATTATGCATCTTAACTAATCCCCTTTTAATCATCTCCAATCCTTCCCGTGTATTCATTAATTTCCTTTGACGTGTTTGTCTCCTTTTTATTGTCTTCATTTCATTGTTAACCTATTCTATTCTTCCAGCTATGTTGATTCGTACTTCTTTTAATTTTTATTGGGTTTCCGCTTGTACCTCCTTTACTCTAGTATCATTCTTGTTTTCTATTTGGTTTATTCTGGCTTCTACTTCCACTCTGAGTTGTATGATGGTTTCATCCGTCCTTTCTAGACCTATTTTGGTTTCAACTATTTGCTGTCTTACTTCCTCTTTGTAATCATCCACCCTTTTGCTAAGTGTTTCATTGACATTTACAATCCTTTCATTGATGACTTCCCTCAACACTTGGTTTTGTACATTGATAATTTGCCGCAACTCCTTATTACTGTTTTCAATTCTTTCGTCTCTTTGTTTGTTATTTTCCTGAATCTGCTTTAAGCTCTCATCGATCCTGTCAAGCCTTTCGTTAATTTGGTTTAATCTTTCATTTATCCACCGGTTATTCTCATCAGTTTCCTCTTTATTTTTGTCAAACTTCTCATTCATTATTTTGATTAAGTTCTCACTCAAAATTTCGTTTTGTTTCTTTGAGTTTTCGTTAATACTGTCTATTTTTTCATTAGTTTGTCTATTATCTTCTTTGATACTGTCTATTTTATTTTCTAGCTTTTCTGAATTTTCATCAATTTTTTTATTTAATTCTTCCTTCTGTTTCTTGGAATCTTCTTTAATACTGTCTATTTATTTTCTAGCTTTTCTGACATTTGTTTGTTTTTCTCGTTGGTTTGTTTATTATCCTCCTTCATGCTACTCATTAATTCCATTAATTTTTCCCAGTTTACTCCTCCTCTGGCTTCCTCTTAATCGCCCGCCTGTTGTTCCATTTCGGTGTCTGTAATAATCTCTGCTTCTTCTTCCTGTCTATCTTCTTCCGTTTCTTGGTCCTTCGCTATCCTTTTAGAAACACCTCTCGTATGCATTCCTGTGCCTCTAATAGTCGCCTGCTCAAGTTAAGTAATAGCGATATAGTCGATTTTTTACTTAACTAAAGCCCACTAGTTGAGCGCCAATTTGTAATAAAAATGTTTAGATGTATTTATTGAATTAGATAATGTTCAAAAGCCCCAACGTTGTCGGCGTCAATTTGTAATAAAAATGAGACTCCTTATACTCTTTGAAACTCTCGCCTAATTAAGCCCCACTGTCGGGTTCATAAAATTGTAACCCAATTACGTTTTTTCAGTAAATTTTTGTTATTAATTAAGTTGATTGTTTGGTGTTTATTTTATTTTTTGAAGTTGTAAGTGGTCTCTCTTAAATACTGCAATATCAATTTATTTATAAGGGGACAATATTTTATGTGGGTTATATTATTCAATTATTGATAATATCTCTATTTTAGATAGTATTTAAGTGCTTTACAAAAGAATAACACTCTACTCCAGTTAATATATTGGGTAATTCAATATTTTTCTTCAAGCCTAGCCTGCATACACTATCGAGATAGCGAAGAGAGGAGAGCGGATAAAGCAAATTAGTTTTCTATTCTCCCGTATTCACCAGCTGTCTGCAGACGAGCGCTGTTGTTTACGATCGGCCTGTTATTATAGGTTAAGTTGTTCCGCTTCCTGTCTTTCTCACGTTCCTTTCTCTGCAACTTACCACTTATTCGAAATGCACTAATTACTCTACAAATAACAAGAAATCGTCAAATTCAAGAAGGATTCTTTATTTTATATATTTTTTAATTCAAAACAGATGCTTCCTCATGCCACAGGTACAACACATCGATTACACAGGACGGAATCGATTCGTCATTGAATTCGGGTTTTAGATGTTTTAAAATTTTATTATATTTTTTAATTTGTTTTTTATCTCAGGGTACATGGAATTCTTTTGACTATTAGTAAGGTCAGGCAATGCAAATTAAGGTTACTAGGTATTACAATTTAGTTAAAATCTTATTAAATAAAATATAAACATAAGCAGGTTTTTTACCATACGGTTACAAGATACTCGTTAAGGCAGTGTTCCACTGAACGGTGACTGTGAGCAGAATGATGACGAATGTCTGGAATATCGTCCTCCAGATTCTCAATAAAAGTTTGGTGTTGGTGTCCCTGGATGTAGTGGAAGTTTCAGTTCTTGATCTTCGCTAATTTTTACGTTTTGGTGGTCACAGGTCCCAATGGAATTTGTGTAGTATTAAGACTTCGTTCGGTTGTGTAAAGTGAGGTTTTGGACGTTATTTTAAATTTCTTTTTTTGTTTTTAATATATTTAATTAATTTGGCATCTCCAGGCTATGGATTGTCTTCATTTATTTATAGTTAATCTTCATTATTACTCATTTGCAGTTAATAGATTGGTTAATTTATTTTTTTTTTAGAAATTCGTTTAACTTTGTTGGTAGATCGAATTATATTTGTTGAGTGATAGCCTCGGAAGTTGATCCACTGTCCTTTTTAATGGATTACTATTTATGAAATTTGATTTATATTGATTTTATTCATTAGGTTTTTTGGTTTCTTTTCTAAATTTGTATCAACTGAACTGAACCCATTCACATATAACAATTAAGTGTTGAAATCAACACGATATCTTGCATTCAGTCGTCCATGACAACCATTTCTTCTTCTGTTATTGGATAATATCTTTTATCCTAGAGCCGTAATTAGAAAATATTCTTGCACTTATTTAATAAAATACTCCCTTATTAAAATTACATTACATCATCTAAAACTTTCATATAATGTGCATTATTAAACTACATACATTTTACTACATTTTCTTCTTGATCGACTTAGTTTAAAAGGTATTTCCCTTTACAAAATACTAGCTTTAGGCCTATTTGTTTTATTACATGTGTTATAGTTTTTATATTTTAACTTTTCTGACCTGACCTACTGTACAATGAGTCACTGGCTTATGGCCAATTATTCTAATTTTATTTCATCCTGATTTCATTTCTTATTATTTATTTTAGTATTGAACCCTTCATCTTTTTATAATATAATTACAATGACCCTTTGGCATCTAATCAATAATCATTGCCTTCCTGGCCAATTTTACAAATATTATCTAACGATATCTCCATTAATTACTCAAAGTAAGTACACAAATAGTTATTCTTATAAAGTTTAACATGAATGAAATTAGTATCAATTACTTGATACTTCCTTAAAGCAATTGCTTAACACCTGCTACATACAAAATACAGAATAAATATTATGCAAACAAAATAACATGACAAAATATAATAACATGCACATCATCATAACATTTTAAATAACAATTAATTAGTCTCCTCTCAGTTCAAACTGTCTATGGTAATTTCACATCATTGGACACTATGTTTATTGTTTACACCTTCCACTGATCACTCCATATTTTATATTTATAGACATTTTTATTATTTTATTACCTAGTAACCTTACTAGGTATTATTAATCTGTTTATTATACGAAGGTTTACCTTCCTGACCTTAATTATTGCACACATTGGGTATTGTTTTATTTTGATAGTGATAAAGTTTTTGTGTAACGTATGGGACCTTAACTTCGTTACGTTACATAATACTCCCCCTCCAAAAGAAGTTTATTTTAGCTGAATATCGTTTGGTTGAAATAAACTTATATTTTCCATGCCTTGGAATATTTATTTGATAAAATTGTCAATTTATAATGGTTTCGGTTTTTTATTGTTTCTGCTTTAGTACGCAATTCAATGGGTTCTTTGGGGTTTATTTTCTATTTATACTCTTTAAACTTTTAATTGCACCGGAAAACTGTGTTGACACTCATTATATATCTTGCCATTAAATTCTCTACTGGTACCTCACTCAGTTGTAGACTGTCTTTTCTCTCTGGAACTCATAACTTCTTCTAGCTTTTTACGCTATCATTTCTTATTATCATATTTATATTTAATTACCTCTCTTGGTGTATAATCCCTAAAATACTATATTTCCCTAACATTTTTCCCTATTATCATAGCTGGTACGGAATCAGAGGGGCACTCTTGGTTTCCATTACTCTGCCGTTTCCCTAACTATATCTTCTGAGATCAGAGGAACTTCATCTCTGTCCAGAAAAAAAATAAACGTTGCACTATCACAACACAATACATATAATTATTACCTATAAGGTAGCTCCTTCGCTACAAACTTATATTCAAGAGATGATTACTATTATTTCTGAGGTATCCTAATACTTTTCTTAACTTATTTATCTCGTTCTGTAGTTCCATTTATCATATTATTCACCAGTATAGTAGTTAAAGCTGTTCAATATTTATTTTAAATTCTTCCAGTTCCATGCTGTCAATTAATTATTCCTTAGCATACATATTTTACTATTTTTGATTCACTCCCATTTACTTCTGCAATTAAACACTGAATCTCCTCCTTATCATAAATTGTATTGGCATATTCTTCCTTCATCCAACTCATTTCTAACCCTTCTTTCTCTTCTTTTATGTTTATTAGTTTAAAATAATTTCTTCTGAATTATATAGTAAGGTGTTCTGACTGATTTTTAGAATTTTTTTTTTCTTTTTTTTTTTAATTTAGTCCAAATAATTTCTCTGAAGTATCGTGTAATTAGTTTATTTCATTTAATAGTTAGTTTAATATATTTTAATTAGTTTCTCATTATTTTCCTTTGATTTGCTTGATTCTGTATCCATAAAATCCATCCCTTTTCTCCAATGGTTGGTTTGGAATCCGTTTAACCATGGTCAGTTATTTCCTCTGTACTGATTGTTCGGATTTCTCTAGTGTGTAGAATTATTTCCGTCCTTGTGACGTATCTCACTATCATCTGGTTCTTCCATTTTGTTGCTATAAAATTTTCATTTATGCTAAAGTCTACCATCGTTTTTCGAACTGATTCTTCCGTATTGTTTCTTAATCGTTCGAATGGTTCATACATAATCTCCATAAGTCCTCCATGCTCCTCGGTTAGTTTTGGCTTTTTCGGTCTTTCTAATCTATTTGGGAATTCAATTGTGGTTCGTTTAGAGTTTCTTAATTGCCTTACTCCTCTTGGTTCCGTAATTGGTATATTATGCATCTTAACTAATCCCCTTTTAATCATCTCCAATCCTTCCCGTGTATTCATTAATTTCCTTTGACGTGTTTGTCTCCTTTTTATTGTCTTCATTTCATTGTTAACCTATTCTATTCTTCCAGCTATGTTGATTCGTACTTCGTTTAATTTTTATTGGGTTTCCGCTTGTACCCCCTTTACTCTAGTATCATTCTTGTTTTCTATTTGGTTTATTCTGGCTTCTAGTTCCACTCTGAGTTGTATGATGGTTTCATCCGTCCTTTCTAGACCTATTTTGGTTTCAACTATTTGCTGTCTTACTTCCTCTTTGTAATCATCCACCCTTTTGCTAAGTGTTTCATTGACATTTACAATCCTTTCATTGATGACTTCCCTCAACACTTGGTTTTGTACATTGATAATTTGCCGCAACTCCTTATTACTGTTTTCAATTCTTTCGTCTCTTTGTTTGTTATTTTCCTGAATCTGCTTTAAGCTCTCATCGATCCTGTCAAGCCTTTCGTTAATTTGGTTTAATCTTTCATTTATCCACCGGTTATTCTCATCAGTTTCCTCTTTATTTTTGTCAAACTTCTCATTCATTATTTTGATTAAGTTCTCACTCAAAATTTCGTTTTGTTTCTTTGAGTTTTCGTTAATACTGTCTATTTTTTCATTAGTTTGTCTATTATCTTCTTTGATACTGTCTATTTTATTTTCTAGCTTTTCTGAATTTTCATCAATTTTTTTATTTAATTCTTCCTTCTGTTTCTTGGAATCTTCTTTAATACTGTCTATTTATTTTCTAGCTTTTCTGACATTTGTTTGTTTTTCTCGTTGGTTTGTTTATTATCCTCCTTCATGCTACTCATTAATTCCATTAATTTTTCCCAGTTTACTCCTCCTCTGGCTTCCTCTTAATCGCCCGCCTGTTGTTCCATTTCGGTGTCTGTAATAATCTCTGCTTCTTCTTCCTGTCTATCTTCTTCCGTTTCTTGGTCCTTCGCTATCCTTTTAGAAACACCTCTCGTATGCATTCCTGTGCCTCTAATAGTCGCCTGCTCAAGTTAAGTAATAGCGATATAGTCGATTTTTTACTTAACTAAAGCCCACTAGTTGAGCGCCAATTTGTAATAAAAATGTTTAGATGTATTTATTGAATTAGATAATGTTCAAAAGCCCCAACGTTGTCGGCGTCAATTTGTAATAAAAATGAGACTCCTTATACTCTTTGAAACTCTCGCCTAATTAAGCCCCACTGTCGGGTTCATAAAATTGTAACCCAATTACGTTTTTTCAGTAAATTTTTGTTATTAATTAAGTTGATTGTTTGGTGTTTATTTTATTTTTTGAAGTTGTAAGTGGTCTCTCTTAAATACTGCAATATCAATTTATTTATAAGGGGACAATATTTTATGTGGGTTATATTATTCAATTATTGATAATATCTCTATTTTAGATAGTATTTAAGTGCTTTACAAAAGAATAACACTCTACTCCAGTTAATATATTGGGTAATTCAATATTTTTCTTCAAGCCTAGCCTGCATACACTATCGAGATAGCGAAGAGAGGAGAGCGGATAAAGCAAATTAGTTTTCTATTCTCCCGTATTCACCAGCTGTCTGCAGACGAGCGCTGTTGTTTACGATCGGCCTGTTATTATAGGTTAAGTTGTTCCGCTTCCTGTCTTTCTCACGTTCCTTTCTCTGCAACTTACCACTTATTCGAAATGCACTAATTACTCTACAAATAACAAGAAATCGTCAAATTCAAGAAGGATTCTTTATTTTATATATTTTTTAATTCAAAACAGATGCTTCCTCATGCCACAGGTACAACACATCGATTACACAGGACGGAATCGATTCGTCATTGAATTCGGGTTTTAGATGTTTTAAAATTTTATTATATTTTTTAATTTGTTTTTTATCTCAGGGTACATGGAATTCTTTTGACTATTAGTAAGGTCAGGCAATGCAAATTAAGGTTACTAGGTATTACAATTTAGTTAAAATCTTATTAAATAAAATATAAACATAAGCAGGTTTTTTACCATACGGTTACAAGATACTCGTTAAGGCAGTGTTCCACTGAACGGTGACTGTGAGCAGAATGATGACGAATGTCTGGAATATCGTCCTCCAGATTCTCAATAAAAGTTTGGTGTTGGTGTCCCAGGATGTAGTGGAAGTTTCAGTTCTTGATCTTCGCTAATTTTTATGTTTCTGGTGGTCACAGGTCCCAATGGAATTTGTGTAGTATTAAGACTTCGTTCGGTTGTGTAAAGTGAGGTTTTGGACGTTATTTTAAATTTCTTTTTTTGTTTTTAATATATTTAATTAATTTGGCATCTCCAGGCTATGGATTGTCTTCATTTATTTATAGTTAATCTTCATTATTACTCATTTGCAGTTAATAGATTGGTTAATTTATTTTTTTTTTAGAAATTCGTTTAACTTTGTTGGTAGATCGAATTATATTTGTTGAGTGATAGCCTCGGAAGTTGATCCACTGTCCTTTTTAATGGATTACTATTTATGAAATTTGATTTATATTGATTTTATTCATTAGGTTTTTTGGTTTCTTTTCTAAATTTGTATCAACTGAACTGAACCCATTCACATAACAATTAAGTGTTGAAATCAACACGATATCTTGCATTCAGTCGTCCATGACAACCATTTCTTCTTCTGTTATTGGATAATATTTTTTATCCTAGAGCCGTAATTAGAAAATATTCTTGCACTTATTTAATAAAATACTCCCTTATTAAAATTACATTACATCATCTAAAACTTTCATATAATGTGCATTATTAAACTACATACATTTTACTACATTTTCTTCTTGATCGACTTAGTTTAAAAGGTATTTCCCTTTACAAAATACTAGCTTTAGGCCTATTTGTTTTATTACATGTGTTATAGTTTTTATATTTTAACTTTTCTGACCTGACCTACTGTACAATGAGTCACTGGCTTATGGCCAATTATTCTAATTTTATTTCATCCTGATTTCATTTCTTATTATTTATTTTAGTATTGAACCCTTCATCTTTTTATAATATAATTACAATGACCCTTTGGCATCTAATCAATAATCATTGCCTTCCTGGCCAATTTTACAAATATTATCTAACGATATCTCCATTAATTACTCAAAGTAAGTACACAAATAGTTATTCTTATAAAGTTTAACATGAATGAAATTAGTATCAATTACTTGATACTTCCTTAAAGCAATTGCTTCACACCTGCTACATACAAAATACAGAATAAATATTATGCAAACAAAATAACATGACAAAATATAATAACATGCACATCATCATAACATTTTAAATAACAATTAATTAGTCTCCTCTCAGTTCAAACTGTCTATGGTAATTTCACATCATTGGACACTATGTTTATTGTTTACACCTTCCACTGATCACTCCATATTTTATATTTATAGACATTTTTATTATTTTATTACCTAGTAACCTTACTAGGTATTATTAATCTGTTTATTATACGAAGGTTTACCTTCCTGACCTTAATTATTGCACACATTGGGTATTGTTTTATTTTGATAGTGATAAAGTTTTTGTGTAACGTATGGGACCTTAACTTCGTTACGTTACATAATACTCCCCCTCCAAAAGAAGTTTATTTTAGCTGAATATCGTTTAGTTGAAATAAACTTATATTTTCCATGCCTTGGAATATTTATTTGATAAAATTGTCAATTTATAATGGTTTCGGTTTTTTATTGTTTCTGCTTTAGTACGCAATTCAATGGGTTCTTTGGGGTTTATTTTCTATTTATACTCTTTAAACTTTTAATTGCACCGGAAAACTGTGTTGACACTCATTATATATCTTGCCATTAAATTCTCTACTGGTACCTCACTCAGTTGTAGACTGTCTTTTCTCTCTGGAACTCATAACTTCTTCTAGCTTTTTACGCTATCATTTCTTATTATCATATTTATATTTAATTACCTCTCTTGGTGTATAATCCCTAAAATACTATATTTCCCTAACATTTTTCCCTATTATCATAGCTGGTACGGAATCAGAGGGGCACTCTTGGTTTCCATTACTCTGCCGTTTCCCTAACTATATCTTCTGAGATCAGAGGAACTTCATCTCTGTCCAGAAAGAAAATAAACGTTGCACTATCACAACACAATACATATAATTATTACCTATAAGGTAGCTCCTTCGCTACAAACTTATATTCAAGAGATGATTACTATTATTTCTGAGGTATCCTAATACTTTTCTTAACTTATTTATCTCGTTCTGTAGTTCCATTTATCATATTATTCACCAGTATAGTAGTTAAAGCTGTTCAATATTTATTTTAAATTCTTCCAGTTCCGTGCTGTCAATTAATTATTCCTTAGCATACATATTTTACTATTTTTGATTCACTCCCATTTACTTCTGCAATTAAACACTGAATCTCCTCCTTATCATAAATTGTATTGGCATATTCTTCCTTCATCCAACTCATTTCTAACCCTTCTTTCTCTTCTTTTATGTTTATTAGTTTAAAATAATTTCTTCTGAATTATATAGTAAGGTGTTCTGACTGATTTTTAGAATTTTTTTTTCTTTTTTTTTTTAATTTAGTCCAAATAATTTCTCTGAAGTATCGTGTAATTAGTTTATTTCATTTAATAGTTAGTTTAATATATTTTAATTAGTTTCTCATTATTTTCCTTTGATTTGCTTGATTCTGTATCCATAAAATCCATCCCTTTTCTCCAATGGTTGGTTTGGAATCCGTTTAACCATGGTCAGTTATTTCCTCTGTACTGATTGTTCGGATTTCTCTAGTGTGTAGAATTATTTCCGTCCTTGTGACGTATCTCACTATCATCTGGTTCTTCCATTTTGTTGCTATAAAATTTTCATTTATGCTAAAGTCTACCATCGTTTTTCGAACTGATTCTTCCGTATTGTTTCTTAATCGTTCGAATGGTTCATACATAATCTCCATAAGTCCTCCATGCTCCTCGGTTAGTTTTGGCTTTTTCGGTCTTTCTAATCTATTTGGGAATTCAATTGTGGTTCGTTTAGAGTTTCTTAATTGCCTTACTCCTCTTGGTTCCGTAATTGGTATATTATGCATCTTAACTAATCCCCTTTTAATCATCTCCAATCCTTCCCGTGTATTCATTAATTTCCTTTGACGTGTTTGTCTACTTTTTATTGTCTTCATTTCATTGTTAACCCATTCTATTCTTCCAGCTATGTTGATTCGTACTTCGTTTAATTTTTATTGGGTTTCCGCTTGTACCTCCTTTACTCTAGTATCATTCTTGTTTTCTATTTGGTTTATTCTGGCTTCTACTTCCACTCTGAGTTGTATGATGGTTTCATCCGTCCTTTCTAGACCTATTTTGGTTTCAACTATTTGCTGTCTTACTTCCTCTTTGTAATCATCCACCCTTTTGCTAAGTGTTTCATTGACATTTACAATCCTTTCATTGATGACTTCCCTCAACACTTGGTTTTGTACATTGATAATTTGCCGCAACTCCTTATTACTGTTTTCAATTCTTTCGTCTCTTTGTTTGTTATTTTCCTGAATCTGCTTTAAGCTCTCATCGTTCCTGTCAAGCCTTTCGTTAATTTGGTTTAATCTTTCATTTATCCACCGGTTATTCTCATCAGTTTCCTCTTTATTTTTGTCAAACTTCTCATTCATTATTTTGATTAAGTTCTCACTCAAAATTTCGTTTTGTTTCTTTGAGTTTTTGTTAATACTGTCTATTTTTTCATTAGTTTGTCTATTATCTTCTTTGATACTGTCTATTTTATTTTCTAGCTTTTCTGACATTTGTTTGTTTTTCTCGTTGGTTTGTTTATTATCCTCCTTCATGCTACTCATTAATTCCATTAATTTTTCCCAGGTTACTCCTCCTCTGGCTTCCTCTTAATCGCCCGCCTGTTGTTCCATTTCGGTGTCTGTAATAATCTCTGCTTCTTCTTCCTGTCTATCTTCTTCCGTTTCTTGGTCCTTCGCTATCCTTTTAGAAACACCTCTCGTATGCATTCCTGTGCCTCTAATAGTCGCCTGCTCAAGTTAAGTAATAGCGATATAGTCGATTTTTTACTTAACTAAAGCCCACTAGTTGAGCGCCAATTTGTAATAAAAATGTTTAGATGTATTTATTGAATTAGATAATGTTCAAAAGCCCCAACGTTGTCGGCGTCAATTTGTAATAAAAATGAGACTCCTTATACTCTTTGAAACTCTCGCCTAATTAAGCCCCACTGTCGGGTTCATAAAATTGTAACCCAATTACGTTTTTTCAGTAAATTTTTGTTATTAATTAAGTTGATTGTTTGGTGTTTATTTTATTTTTTGAAGTTGTAAGTGGTCTCTCTTAAATACTGCAATATCAATTTATTTATAAGGGGACAATATTTTATGTGGGTTATATTATTCAATTATTGATAATATCTCTATTTTAGATAGTATTTAAGTGCTTTACAAAAGAATAACACTCTACTCCAGTTAATATATTGGGTAATTCAATATTTTTCTTCAAGCCTAGCCTGCATACACTATCGAGATAGCGAAGAGAGGAGAGCGGATAAAGCAAATTAGTTTTCTATTCTCCCGTATTCACCAGCTGTCTGCAGACGAGCGCTGTTGTTTACGATCGGCCTGTTATTATAGGTTAAGTTGTTCCGCTTCCTGTCTTTCTCACGTTCCTTTCTCTGCAACTTACCACTTATTCGAAATGCACTAATTACTCTACAAATAACAAGAAATCGTCAAATTCAAGAAGGATTCTTTATTTTATATATTTTTTAATTCAAAACAGATGCTTCCTCATGCCACAGGTACAACACATCGATTACACAGGACGGAATCGATTCGTCATTGAATTCGGGTTTTAGATGTTTTAAAATTTTATTATATTTTTTAATTTGTTTTTTATCTCAGGGTACATGGAATTCTTTTGACTATTAGTAAGGTCAGGCAATGCAAATTAAGGTTACTAGGTATTACAATTTAGTTAAAATCTTATTAAATAAAATATAAACATAAGCAGGTTTTTTACCATACGGTTACAAGATACTCGTTAAGGCAGTGTTCCACTGAACGGTGACTGTGAGCAGAATGATGACGAATGTCTGGAATATCGTCCTCCAGATTCTCAATAAAAGTTTGGTGTTGGTGTCCCAGGATGTAGTGGAAGTTTCAGTTCTTGATCTTCGCTAATTTTTATGTTTCTGGTGGTCACAGGTCCCAATGGAATTTGTGTAGTATTAAGACTTCGTTCGGTTGTGTAAAGTGAGGTTTTGGACGTTATTTTAAATTTCTTTTTTTGTTTTTAATATATTTAATTAATTTGGCATCTCCAGGCTATGGATTGTCTTCATTTATTTATAGTTAATCTTCATTATTACTCATTTGCAGTTAATAGATTGGTTAATTTATTTTTTTTTTAGAAATTTGTTTAACTTTGTTGGTAGATCGAATTATATTTGTTGAGTGATAGCCTCGGAAGTTGATCCACTGTCCTTTTTAATGGATTACTATTTATGAAATTTGATTTATATTGATTTTATTCATTAGGTTTTTTGGTTTCTTTTCTAAATTTGTATCAACTGAACTGAACCCATTCACATAACAATTAAGTGTTGAAATCAACACGATATCTTGCATTCAGTCGTCCATGACAACCATTTCTTCTTCTGTTATTGGATAATATTTTTTATCCTAGAGCCGTAATTAGAAAATATTCTTGCACTTATTTAATAAAATACTCCCTTATTAAAATTACATTACATCATCTAAAACTTTCATATAATGTGCATTATTAAACTACATACATTTTACTACATTTTCTTCTTGATCGACTTAGTTTAAAAGGTATTTCCCTTTACAAAATACTAGCTTTAGGCCTATTTGTTTTATTACATGTGTTATAGTTTTTATATTTTAACTTTTCTGACCTGACCTACTGTACAATGAGTCACTGGCTTATGGCCAATTATTCTAATTTTATTTCATCCTGATTTCATTTCTTATTATTTATTTTAGTATTGAACCCTTCATCTTTTTATAATATAATTACAATGACCCTTTGGCATCTAATCAATAATCATTGCCTTCCTGGCCAATTTTACAAATATTATCTAACGATATCTCCATTAATTACTCAAAGTAAGTACACAAATAGTTATTCTTATAAAGTTTAACATGAATGAAATTAGTATCAATTACTTGATACTTCCTTAAAGCAATTGCTTCACACCTGCTACATACAAAATACAGAATAAATATTATGCAAACAAAATAACATGACAAAATATAATAACATGCACATCATCATAACATTTTAAATAACAATTAATTAGTCTCCTCTCAGTTCAAACTGTCTATGGTAATTTCACATCATTGGACACTATGTTTATTGTTTACACCTTCCACTGATCACTCCATATTTTATATTTATAGACATTTTTATTATTTTATTACCTAGTAACCTTACTAGGTATTATTAATCTGTTTATTATACGAAGGTTTACCTTCCTGACCTTAATTATTGCACACATTGGGTATTGTTTTATTTTGATAGTGATAAAGTTTTTGTGTAACGTATGGGACCTTAACTTCGTTACGTTACATAATACTCCCCCTCCAAAAGAAGTTTATTTTAGCTGAATATCGTTTAGTTGAAATAAACTTATATTTTCCATGCCTTGGAATATTTATTTGATAAAATTGTCAATTTATAATGGTTTCGGTTTTTTATTGTTTCTGCTTTAGTACGCAATTCAATGGGTTCTTTGGGGTTTATTTTCTATTTATACTCTTTAAACTTTTAATTGCACCGGAAAACTGTGTTGACACTCATTATATATCTTGCCATTAAATTCTCTACTGGTACCTCACTCAGTTGTAGACTGTCTTTTCTCTCTGGAACTCATAACTTCTTCTAGCTTTTTACGCTATCATTTCTTATTATCATATTTATATTTAATTACCTCTCTTGGTGTATAATCCCTAAAATACTATATTTCCCTAACATTTTTCCCTATTATCATAGCTGGTACGGAATCAGAGGGGCACTCTTGGTTTCCATTACTCTGCCGTTTCCCTAACTATATCTTCTGAGATCAGAGGAACTTCATCTCTGTCCAGAAAGAAAATAAACGTTGCACTATCACAACACAATACATATAATTATTACCTATAAGGTAGCTCCTTCGCTACAAACTTATATTCAAGAGATGATTACTATTATTTCTGAGGTATCCTAATACTTTTCTTAACTTATTTATCTCGTTCTGTAGTTCCATTTATCATATTATTCACCAGTATAGTAGTTAAAGCTGTTCAATATTTATTTTAAATTCTTCCAGTTCCGTGCTGTCAATTAATTATTCCTTAGCATACATATTTTACTATTTTTGATTCACTCCCATTTACTTCTGCAATTAAACACTGAATCTCCTCCTTATCATAAATTGTATTGGCATATTCTTCCTTCATCCAACTCATTTCTAACCCTTCTTTCTCTTCTTTTATGTTTATTAGTTTAAAATAATTTCTTCTGAATTATATAGTAAGGTGTTCTGACTGATTTTTAGAATTTTTTTTTCTTTTTTTTTTTAATTTAGTCCAAATAATTTCTCTGAAGTATCGTGTAATTAGTTTATTTCATTTAATAGTTAGTTTAATATATTTTAATTAGTTTCTCATTATTTTCCTTTGATTTGCTTGATTCTGTATCCATAAAATCCATCCCTTTTCTCCAATGGTTGGTTTGGAATCCGTTTAACCATGGTCAGTTATTTCCTCTGTACTGATTGTTCGGATTTCTCTAGTGTGTAGAATTATTTCCGTCCTTGTGACGTATCTCACTATCATCTGGTTCTTCCATTTTGTTGCTATAAAATTTTCATTTATGCTAAAGTCTACCATCGTTTTTCGAACTGATTCTTCCGTATTGTTTCTTAATCGTTCGAATGGTTCATACATAATCTCCATAAGTCCTCCATGCTCCTCGGTTAGTTTTGGCTTTTTCGGTCTTTCTAATCTATTTGGGAATTCAATTGTGGTTCGTTTAGAGTTTCTTAATTGCCTTACTCCTCTTGGTTCCGTAATTGGTATATTATGCATCTTAACTAATCCCCTTTTAATCATCTCCAATCCTTCCCGTGTATTCATTAATTTCCTTTGACGTGTTTGTCTACTTTTTATTGTCTTCATTTCATTGTTAACCCATTCTATTCTTCCAGCTATGTTGATTCGTACTTCGTTTAATTTTTATTGGGTTTCCGCTTGTACCTCCTTTACTCTAGTATCATTCTTGTTTTCTATTTGGTTTATTCTGGCTTCTACTTCCACTGTGAGTTGTATGATGGTTTCATCCGTCCTTTCTAGACCTATTTTGGTTTCAACTATTTGCTGTCTTACTTCCTCTTTGTAATCATCCACCCTTTTGCTAAGTGTTTCATTGACATTTACAATCCTTTCATTGATGACTTCCCTCAACACTTGGTTTTGTACATTGATAATTTGCCGCAACTCCTTATTACTGTTTTCAATTCTTTCGTCTCTTTGTTTGTTATTTTCCTGAATCTGCTTTAAGCTCTCATCGTTCCTGTCAAGCCTTTCGTTAATTTGGTTTAATCTTTCATTTATCCACCGGTTATTCTCATCAGTTTCCTCTTTATTTTTGTCAAACTTCTCATTCATTATTTTGATTAAGTTCTCACTCAAAATTTCGTTTTGTTTCTTTGAGTTTTTGTTAATACTGTCTATTTTTTCATTAGTTTGTCTATTATCTTCTTTGATACTGTCTATTTTATTTTCTAGCTTTTCTGACATTTGTTTGTTTTTCTCGTTGGTTTGTTTATTATCCTCCTTCATGCTACTCATTAATTCCATTAATTTTTCCCAGGTTACTCCTCCTCTGGCTTCCTCTTAATCGCCCGCCTGTTGTTCCATTTCGGTGTCTGTAATAATCTCTGCTTCTTCTTCCTGTCTATCTTCTTCCGTTTCTTGGTCCTTCGCTATCCTTTTAGAAACACCTCTCGTATGCATTCCTGTGCCTCTAATAGTCGCCTGCTCAAGTTAAGTAATAGCGATATAGTCGATTTTTTACTTAACTAAAGCCCACTAGTTGAGCGCCAATTTGTAATAAAAATGTTTAGATGTATTTATTGAATTAGATAATGTTCAAAAGCCCCAACGTTGTCGGCGTCAATTTGTAATAAAAATGAGACTCCTTATACTCTTTGAAACTCTCGCCTAATTAAGCCCCACTGTCGGGTTCATAAAATTGTAACCCAATTACGTTTTTTCAGTAAATTTTTGTTATTAATTAAGTTGATTGTTTGGTGTTTATTTTATTTTTTGAAGTTGTAAGTGGTCTCTCTTAAATACTGCAATATCAATTTATTTATAAGGGGACAATATTTTATGTGGGTTATATTATTCAATTATTGATAATATCTCTATTTTAGATAGTATTTAAGTGCTTTACAAAAGAATAACACTCTACTCCAGTTAATATATTGGGTAATTCAATATTTTTCTTCAAGCCTAGCCTGCATACACTATCGAGATAGCGAAGAGAGGAGAGCGGATAAAGCAAATTAGTTTTCTATTCTCCCGTATTCACCAGCTGTCTGCAGACGAGCGCTGTTGTTTACGATCGGCCTGTTATTATAGGTTAAGTTGTTCCGCTTCCTGTCTTTCTCACGTTCCTTTCTCTGCAACTTACCACTTATTCGAAATGCACTAATTACTCTACAAATAACAAGAAATCGTCAAATTCAAGAAGGATTCTTTATTTTATATATTTTTTAATTCAAAACAGATGCTTCCTCATGCCACAGGTACAACACATCGATTACACAGGACGGAATCGATTCGTCATTGAATTCGGGTTTTAGATGTTTTAAAATTTTATTATATTTTTTAATTTGTTTTTTATCTCAGGGTACATGGAATTCTTTTGACTATTAGTAAGGTCAGGCAATGCAAATTAAGGTTACTAGGTATTACAATTTAGTTAAAATCTTATTAAATAAAATATAAACATAAGCAGGTTTTTTACCATACGGTTACAAGATACTCGTTAAGGCAGTGTTCCACTGAACGGTGACTGTGAGCAGAATGATGACGAATGTCTGGAATATCGTCCTCCAGATTCTCAATAAAAGTTTGGTGTTGGTGTCCCAGGATGTAGTGGAAGTTTCAGTTCTTGATCTTCGCTAATTTTTATGTTTCTGGTGGTCACAGGTCCCAATGGAATTTGTGTAGTATTAAGACTTCGTTCGGTTGTGTAAAGTGAGGTTTTGGACGTTATTTTAAATTTCTTTTTTTGTTTTTAATATATTTAATTAATTTGGCATCTCCAGGCTATGGATTGTCTTCATTTATTTATAGTTAATCTTCATTATTACTCATTTGCAGTTAATAGATTGGTTAATTTATTTTTTTTTTAGAAATTTGTTTAACTTTGTTGGTAGATCGAATTATATTTGTTGAGTGATAGCCTCGGAAGTTGATCCACTGTCCTTTTTAATGGATTACTATTTATGAAATTTGATTTATATTGATTTTATTCATTAGGTTTTTTGGTTTCTTTTCTAAATTTGTATCAACTGAACTGAACCCATTCACATAACAATTAAGTGTTGAAATCAACACGATATCTTGCATTCAGTCGTCCATGACAACCATTTCTTCTTCTGTTATTGGATAATATTTTTTATCCTAGAGCCGTAATTAGAAAATATTCTTGCACTTATTTAATAAAATACTCCCTTATTAAAATTACATTACATCATCTAAAACTTTCATATAATGTGCATTATTAAACTACATACATTTTACTACATTTTCTTCTTGATCGACTTAGTTTAAAAGGTATTTCCCTTTACAAAATACTAGCTTTAGGCCTATTTGTTTTATTACATGTGTTATAGTTTTTATATTTTAACTTTTCTGACCTGACCTACTGTACAATGAGTCACTGGCTTATGGCCAATTATTCTAATTTTATTTCATCCTGATTTCATTTCTTATTATTTATTTTAGTATTGAACCCTTCATCTTTTTATAATATAATTACAATGACCCTTTGGCATCTAATCAATAATCATTGCCTTCCTGGCCAATTTTACAAATATTATCTAACGATATCTCCATTAATTACTCAAAGTAAGTACACAAATAGTTATTCTTATAAACTTTAACATGAATGAAATTAGTATCAATTACTTGATACTTCCTTAAAGCAATTGCTTCACACCTGCTACATACAAAATACAGAATAAATATTATGCAAACAAAATAACATGACAAAATATAATAACATGCACATCATCATAACATTTTAAATAACAATTAATTAGTCTCCTCTCAGTTCAAACTGTCTATGGTAATTTCACATCATTGGACACTATGTTTATTGTTTACACCTTCCACTGATCACTCCATATTTTATATTTATAGACATTTTTATTATTTTATTACCTAGTAACCTTACTAGGTATTATTAATCTGTTTATTATACGAAGGTTTACCTTCCTGACCTTAATTATTGCACACATTGGGTATTGTTTTATTTTGATAGTGATAAAGTTTTTGTGTAACGTATGGGACCTTAACTTCGTTACGTTACATAATACTCCCCCTCCAAAAGAAGTTTATTTTAGCTGAATATCGTTTAGTTGAAATAAACTTATATTTTCCATGCCTTGGAATATTTATTTGATAAAATTGTCAATTTATAATGGTTTCGGTTTTTTATTGTTTCTGCTTTAGTACGCAATTCAATGGGTTCTTTGGGGTTTATTTTCTATTTATACTCTTTAAACTTTTAATTGCACCGGAAAACTGTGTTGACACTCATTATATATCTTGCCATTAAATTCTCTACTGGTACCTCACTCAGTTGTAGACTGTCTTTTCTCTCTGGAACTCATAACTTCTTCTAGCTTTTTACGCTATCATTTCTTATTATCATATTTATATTTAATTACCTCTCTTGGTGTATAATCCCTAAAATACTATATTTCCCTAACATTTTTCCCTATTATCATAGCTGGTACGGAATCAGAGGGGCACTCTTGGTTTCCATTACTCTGCCGTTTCCCTAACTATATCTTCTGAGATCAGAGGAACTTCATCTCTGTCCAGAAAGAAAATAAACGTTGCACTATCACAACACAATACATATAATTATTACCTATAAGGTAGCTCCTTCGCTACAAACTTATATTCAAGAGATGATTACTATTATTTCTGAGGTATCCTAATACTTTTCTTAACTTATTTATCTCGTTCTGTAGTTCCATTTATCATATTATTCACCAGTATAGTAGTTAAAGCTGTTCAATATTTATTTTAAATTCTTCCAGTTCCGTGCTGTCAATTAATTATTCCTTAGCATACATATTTTACTATTTTTGATTCACTCCCATTTACTTCTGCAATTAAACACTGAATCTCCTCCTTATCATAAATTGTATTGGCATATTCTTCCTTCATCCAACTCATTTCTAACCCTTCTTTCTCTTCTTTTATGTTTATTAGTTTAAAATAATTTCTTCTGAATTATATAGTAAGGTGTTCTGACTGATTTTTAGAATTTTTGTTTTCTTTTTTTTTTTAATTTAGTCCAAATAATTTCTCTGAAGTATCGTGTAATTAGTTTATTTCATTTAATAGTTAGTTTAATATATTTTAATTAGTTTCTCATTATTTTCCTTTGATTTGCTTGATTCTGTATCCATAAAATCCATCCCTTTTCTCCAATGGTTGGTTTGGAATCCGTTTAACCATGGTCAGTTATTTCCTCTGTACTGATTGTTCGGATTTCTCTAGTGTGTAGAATTATTTCCGTCCTTGTGACGTATCTCACTATCATCTGGTTCTTCCATTTTGTTGCTATAAAATTTTCATTTATGCTAAAGTCTACCATCGTTTTTCGAACTGATTCTTCCGTATTGTTTCTTAATCGTTCGAATGGTTCATACATAATCTCCATAAGTCCTCCATGCTCCTCGGTTAGTTTTGGCTTTTTCGGTCTTTCTAATCTATTTGGGAATTCAATTGTGGTTCGTTTAGAGTTTCTTAATTGCCTTACTCCTCTTGGTTCCGTAATTGGTATATTATGCATCTTAACTAATCCCCTTTTAATCATCTCCAATCCTTCCCGTGTATTCATTAATTTCCTTTGACGTGTTTGTCTACTTTTTATTGTCTTCATTTCATTGTTAACCCATTCTATTCTTCCAGCTATGTTGATTCGTACTTCGTTTAATTTTTCTTGGGTTTCCGCTTGTACCTCCTTTACTCTAGTATCATTCTTGTTTTCTATTTGGTTTATTCTGGCTTCTACTTCCACTCTGAGTTGTATGATGGTTTCATCCGTCCTTTCTAGACCTATTTTGGTTTCAACTATTTGCTGTCTTACTTCCTCTTTGTAATCATCCACCCTTTTGCTAAGTGTTTCATTGACATTTACAATCCTTTCATTGATGACTTCCCTCAACACTTGGTTTTGTACATTGATAATTTGCCGCAACTCCTTATTACTGTTTTCAATTCTTTCGTCTCTTTGTTTGTTATTTTCCTGAATCTGCTTTAAGCTCTCATCGTTCCTGTCAAGCCTTTCGTTAATTTGGTTTAATCTTTCATTTATCCACCGGTTATTCTCATCAGTTTCCTCTTTATTTTTGTCAAACTTCTCATTCATTATTTTGATTAAGTTCTCACTCAAAATTTCGTTTTCTTTCTTTGAGTTTTTGTTAATACTGTCTATTTTTTCATTAGTTTGTCTATTATCTTCTTTGATACTGTCTATTTTATTTTCTAGCTTTTCTGACATTTGTTTGTTTTTCTCGTTGGTTTGTTTATTATCCTCCTTCATGCTACTCATTAATTCCATTAATTTTTCCCAGTTTACTCCTCCTCTGGCTTCCTCTTAATCGCCCGCCTGTTGTTCCATTTCGGTGTCTGTAATAATCTCTGCTTCTTCTTCCCGTTTATCTTCTTCCGTTTCTTGGTCCTTCGCTATCCTTTTAGAAACACCTCTCGTATGCATTCCTGTGCCTCTAATAGTCGCCTGCTCAAGTTAAGTAATAGCGATATAGTCGATTTTTTACTTAACTAAAGCCCACTAGTTGAGCGCCAATTTGTAATAAAAATGTTTAGATGTATTTATTGAATTAGATAATGTTCAAAAGCCCCAACGTTGTCGGCGTCAATTTGTAATAAAAATGAGACTCCTTATACTCTTTGAAACTCTCGCCTAATTAAGCCCCACTGTTGGGTTCATAAAATTGTAACCCAATTACGTTTTTTCAGTAAATTTTTGTTATTAATTAAGTTGATTGTTTTGTGTTTATTTTATTTTTTGAAGTTGTAAGTGGTCTCTCTTAAATACTGCAATATCAATCTATTTATAAGGGGACAATATTTTATGTGGGTTATATTATTCAATTATTGATAATATCTCTATTTTAGATAGTATTTAAGTGCTTTACAAAAGAATAACACTCTACTCCAGTTAATATATTGGGTAATTCAATATTTTTCTTCAAGCCTAGCCTGCATACACTATCGAGATAGCGAAGAGAGGAGAGCGGATAAAGCAAATTAGTTTTCTATTCTCCCGTATTCACCAGCTGTCTGCAGACGAGCGCTGTTGTTTACGATCGGCCTGTTATTATAGGTTAAGTTGTTCCGCTTCCTGTCTTTCTCACGTTCCTTTCTCTGCAACTTACCACTTATTCGAAATGCACTAATTACTCTACAAATAACAAGAAATCGTCAAATTCAAGAAGGATTCTTTATTTTATATATTTTTTAATTCAAAACAGATGCTTCCTCATGCCACAGGTACAACACATCGATTACACAGGACGGAATCGATTCGTCATTGAATTCGGGTTTTAGATGTTTTAAAATTTTATTATATTTTTTAATTTGTTTTTTATCTCAGGGTACATGGAATTCTTTTGACTATTAGTAAGGTCAGGCAATGCAAATTAAGGTTACTAGGTATTACAATTTAGTTAAAATCTTATTAAATAAAATATAAACATAAGCAGGTTTTTTACCATACGGTTACAAGATACTCGTTAAGGCAGTGTTCCACTGAACGGTGACTGTGAGCAGAATGATGACGAATGTCTGGAATATCGTCCTCCAGATTCTCAATAAAAGTTTGGTGTTGGTGTCCCAGGATGTAGTGGAAGTTTCAGTTCTTGATCTTCGCTAATTTTTATGTTTCTGGTGGTCACAGGTCCCAATGGAATTTGTGTAGTATTAAGACTTCGTTCGGTTGTGTAAAGTGAGGTTTTGGACGTTATTTTAAATTTCTTTTTTTGTTTTTAATATATTTAATTAATTTGGCATCTCCAGGCTATGGATTGTCTTCATTTATTTATAGTTAATCTTCATTATTACTCATTTGCAGTTAATAGATTGGTTAATTTATTTTTTTTTTAGAAATTCGTTTAACTTTGTTGGTAGATCGAATTATATTTGTTGAGTGATAGCCTCGGAAGTTGATCCACTGTCCTTTTTAATGGATTACTATTTATGAAATTTGATTTATATTGATTTTATTCATTAGGTTTTTTGGTTTCTTTTCTAAATTTGTATCAACTGAACTGAACCCATTCACATATAACAATTAAGTGTTGAAATCAACACGATATCTTGCATTCAGTCGTCCATGACAACCATTTCTTCTTCTGTTATTGGATAATATCTTTTATCCTAGAGCCGTAATTAGAAAATATTCTTGCACTTATTTAATAAAATACTCCCTTATTAAAATTACATTACATCATCTAAAACTTTCATATAATGTGCATTATTAAACTACATACATTTTACTACATTTTCTTCTTGATCGACTTAGTTTAAAAGGTATTTCCCTTTACAAAATACTAGCTTTAGGCCTATTTGTTTTATTACATGTGTTATAGTTTTTATATTTTAACTTTTCTGACCTGACCTACTGTACAATGAGTCACTGGCTTATGGCCAATTATTCTAATTTTATTTCATCCTGATTTCATTTCTTATTATTTATTTTAGTATTGAACCCTTCATCTTTTTATAATATAATTACAATGACCCTTTGGCATCTAATCAATAATCATTGCCTTCCTGGCCAATTTTACAAATATTATCTAACGATATCTCCATTAATTACTCAAAGTAAGTACACAAATAGTTATTCTTATAAAGTTTAACATGAATGAAATTAGTATCAATTACTTGATACTTCCTTAAAGCAATTGCTTCACACCTGCTACATACAAAATACAGAATAAATATTATGCAAACAAAATAACATGACAAAATATAATAACATGCACATCATCATAACATTTTAAATAACAATTAATTAGTCTCCTCTCAGTTCAAACTGTCTATGGTAATTTCACATCATTGGACACTATGTTTATTGTTTACACCTTCCACTGATCACTCCATATTTTATATTTATAGACATTTTTATTATTTTATTACCTAGTAACCTTACTAGGTATTATTAATCTGTTTATTATACGAAGGTTTACCTTCCTGACCTTAATTATTGCACACATTGGGTATTGTTTTATTTTGATAGTGATAAAGTTTTTGTGTAACGTATGGGACCTTAACTTCGTTACGTTACATAATACTCCCCCTCCAAAAGAAGTTTATTTTAGCTGAATATCGTTTAGTTGAAATAAACTTATATTTTCCATGCCTTGGAATATTTATTTGATAAAATTGTCAATTTATAATGGTTTCGGTTTTTTATTGTTTCTGCTTTAGTACGCAATTCAATGGGTTCTTTGGGGTTTATTTTCTATTTATACTCTTTAAACTTTTAATTGCACTGGAAAACTGTGTTGACACTCATTATATATCTTGCCATTAAATTCTCTACTGGTACCTCACTCAGTTGTAGACTGTCTTTTCTCTCTGGAACTCATAACTTCTTCTAGCTTTTTACGCTATCATTTCTTATTATCATATTTATATTTAATTACCTCTCTTGGTGTATAATCCCTAAAATACTATATTTCCCTAACATTTTTCCCTATTATCATAGCTGGTACGGAATCAGAGGGGCACTCTTGGTTTCCATTACTCTGCCGTTTCCCTAACTATATCTTCTGAGATCAGAGGAACTTCATCTCTGTCCAGAAAAAAAATAAACGTTGCACTATCACAACACAATACATATAATTATTACCTATAAGGTAGCTCCTTCGCTACAAACTTATATTCAAGAGATGATTACTATTATTTCTGAGGTATCCTAATACTTTTCTTAACTTATTTATCTCGTTCTGTAGTTCCATTTATCATATTATTCACCAGTATAGTAGTTAAAGCTGTTCAATATTTATTTTAAATTCTTCCAGTTCCGTGCTGTCAATTAATTATTCCTTAGCATACATATTTTACTATTTTTGATTCACTCCCATTTACTTCTGCAATTAAACACTGAATCTCCTCCTTATCATAAATTGTATTGGCATATTCTTCCTTCATCCAACTCATTTCTAACCCTTCTTAAATAGCAACTAGTCTTAATTGTTCTTATCATTGTAATTATCCTGATTAATATGGTTATTTATATAATTATTATTGTCATTCATGGTATCTTCTTTTATGATTATCGGTTCCAAATAATTTCTTCTGAAATATATAGTAAGATGTTCTTACTTATTTTTAGAATTTTGTGGTTTTTAAATTGATTCCAAATAATTTCTCTGAAGTATCGTGTAATTAGTTTATTTCATTTAATAGTTAGTTTAATATATTTTAATTAGTTTCTCATTATTTTCCTTTGATTTGCTTTATTTGTTATCCATAAAATCCGTCCCTTTTCTCTATATTTTGTTTGGAATCTGTTTAACCATGGTCCATTATTTCCTCTGTACTGATTGTTCGGATTTCTCTGGTGTGCAGAATGATTTCTGTCCTTGTGACATATCTCACTATCATGTCGTTCGGCCATTTCGTTGCTACAAAGTTTTTATTTATGTTAAGGTCTATGGTCGTGTTTCGAACTGATTCTGTTCTCGTTAATTCTTCTTTTATTTTCTGGTTTAGTTGTTCCAACGACAGTTTCCCATCCTGTTTTATTTCTTTTATCAATGGTTGGTGGTTCTCATTAATTCTTTTATGGATTTTGTGTATTTTCCGGCAAAATCTTTCCCTGCGTTTCTCGTTATCTTCCAGGAATATTTCCATTATCTTCTTCACTGGTTCATCCATATTGTTTCTTAATCGTTCGAATGGTTCATACGTAACCTCCATAAGTCCTCCATGCTCCTCGGTTAGTTTTGGCTTTTTCGGCTCTTCTAATCTCTCCGGGAATTCAATTGTGGTTCGTTTAGAGTTTCTAAATTGACTTACTTTTCTTGGTTCCGTAATTGGTATATTATGCATTTTAACTAATCCCCCCCTTAATCATCTTCAATCCTTCCCGTGTATTCATTAATTTCCTTTGACGTGTTTGCCTTATTTTCATTTTCTTCATTTCATTGTTAACCCGTTCTACTCTTCCGGCTATGTTGATTTGTACTTCGCCTAATTTTTCTTGTTTTTCTGCTTGTACCTCCTTTACTCTAGTATCGTTATTGTTTTCTATTTGGTTTATTCTGGCTTCTACTTCCACTCCGAGTTGTACGATGGTTCATCAGTCTTTTCTAGACCTATTTTGGTTTCAACTATTTGCTGTCTTACTTCCTCTTTGTAATCATCCACCCTTTTGCTAAGTGTTTCATTGTCATTTGCAATCCTTTCATTTATGATTTCTCTCAACGCTTGGTTTTGTTCATTTATAATTTGCCGCAAATCCTTATTACTGTTTTCAATTTTTTCGTCTCTGTTGTTTTCCTGAATCTGCCTTAAGCTCTCGTCGTTCCTGTCAAGCCTTTCGTTAATTTGGTTTAATCTTTCATTTATTTGTCGGTTATTCTCATCAGTTTCCTCTTTATTCTTGTCAAACTTCTCGTTCATTAGTTTGATTAAAGTCTCACTCAAAATTTTGTTTTGTTTCTTTGAGTTTTCGTTAATACTGTCTATTTTGGTTTCTAGCTTTTCTGAATTTTCATTTATACTTTCCATTTTATTTTCTAGCTTTTCTGAGTTTTCTTCAAGCTTTTCTAACATTTGTTTGTTTTTCTCGTTGGTTTGTTTATTATCCTCCTTCATGCTACTCATTAATTCCATTAATTTTTCCCAGTTTACTCATCCTCTGGCTTCCTCTTTATCGCCCGCCTGTTGTTCCATTTCGGTGTCTGTAATTATCTCTGCTTCTTCTTCCCGTATATACGAGTGTAATACGGTTGCGGGTTTATAGTTATTTCAGCCCCACATTGTTGACGTCAGTTTGTAATAACTAACTGTATAAGTCTCCCATGTATAAACGTTAAGCCCCACTGTTGGGTTCTAATTTGTAATCACTATCTTATATAGGTATAATATAATAACTCCCGTATTTAGTTTATTTCTTAAGCCCCACTGTTGGGTTCGCCAATTTGTAATCTCCCCTAATTACCTACTAATATGTTTTCTTAAATTACTAATTAAATTTGAGAATGTTTAAAAAGCCCCACTGTTGTGAGTCAATTTGTAACCCAATTATTTTTTTTATTAAATTTGTTGTTGTTATTTAAGTTGATTGTTTTGTGTTTATTTCCTATTTATGAAGTTGTAAGTGGTCTCTCTTAAGCACCGCAATGTCAATCTATTTATAAAGAAATAATATTTTTTATATGGTGATATTATTCAAATATGGATAATATCTCAATATCATATAGTAATTAAGTACCTTACGAAAGAATAACGTTCAACACCAGTTAATATATCGGGTAATTCTATCGTTATTATTCAGGCCTAGTCTGCATCCAGCGTTAAGAGAGGAGAATAAGATTCTTAAATAGTTCGCTCTTCTCTTGTAATTCACCAGCCGTCCGCGGACTAGCGCTGTTGTTTACAGTCAGCCAGTTATTACAGGTTAAGTTGTTTGAGCCTGGTGTTTCTCTCGTTTCTCCCTTTATACACTATAAGTTCCTTAAATTACACTAAATCGTTAACAAATAATAATTACTCATCAAGTTCAGGAAAGATTCTTTATTTTTTTATATTCTTTTCAAAACAGATGGTTTCTCAGGGCACAGATACAACACATCGATCACACAGGACTGAATCGAGTAGTTATTGAATTCGGGTTTAAATGTTTTCTTTAAGTTTAATTATATTGTTAATTTTTTTCTTAATCTCAGGGTACATGGATTTCTTGTGACTATTAGTAAGGTCAGAAAATGCAAGTTAAGGTTACAAAGTATTACAATTTAGTCATAAAATTTGATTAAATAAAGTTTAACATGAGCTGGTTTTTTACCGTACGTTGACAAGATACTCGTTATGGCTGTGTTTCACTGAACGGTGACTGGGAGCAGGATGATGACAAATGTCTGGAAAATATCGGCCTCCAGCTTCTCAATAAAAGTTTGGTGTTGGTGTCCCAGGATGTAGTGGAAGGTTCAGTTCGTGATCTTCGCTAATTTTTACGTTTCTGGTGGTCACAGGTCCCAGTGGAATTTGTGTAGTATTAAGTCTTCGCTCCGTTGTAGAAAGTGAGGTTCAGGATGTGATTTTAATTTTCTTTATGTTCGTTTTAAAGTATTTAATTACTTTGACTTCTCCAGGTCTTGGGTTGTCTTCATTTATTTATTATTTTTCATTATTACTCATTTGACGGTAGCTGATGAGTTAATTTATTCTTTAGAAATCTTGTTTAATTTTATTGATGGGTAGAATTATATTCTCTGAGTGAGAGCCTCGGAAGTTGATCAACTGTCCTTTAATTAGTTACTATTTATTAATTTTGATGGATAGTAAATTTATTCATTAGGTTTCTTGGTTTTTTTCTAGATTTATGACAACTGAACTGTCCTCTCGTTCATATATAACAATTGAGTCTTGAATCAACAAGATATCTCGCATTTTGTCCTCCATGATCTGTTATGTCGCATCTTTGATCTGTTATTGGATAATATTTGTTATCCTAGAGCCGTAATTAGAAAAAATATTCTTGCACATACTTAATAAAATACTCCCTTACTAAAATTACATTACATCATATAAAACTTTCACATAATCTGTGTTATTAAACTATATACATTTTGCTACATTTTCTTTTTTGATTGTCCTAGTTTAGTAGGTATTATTTTCCCTTTACAAACTACTAATATTAGGCCTATTTGTTTTATTACACGTTTTATAATTTTTATATTTTAAGTCACTTATCCTTTTATTAATTAAGACTACTGCCTTCCTTTAATTTATTATATTACATTGAATGTTTTTACATTTTTTAGTTATTTAACTTTTCTGATCTGACCTACTGTACAATGTGTCACTGGCTTATGGCCAATCATTTCGATTTTATTTCATCCTGATTTCAATTTATTATTATTTATTTTAGTATTGAACCCTTCATCTGTTTATAACATAATTACAATAACCCTTTGGCAACTTATCAGCAATTATTGCCTTCCTGGCCAAGTTTACAAATATAATCTAACAATATCTCTATCATTTATTCAAAGTAAGTACCCAAATATTTACTCTTATAAAGTTTAACATAAATGAAACTAACATCCATAAATTGATACTTTCTTAAAGCAATTGCTTCACACCTGCTACATACAAAAGACAACATAAATACCATGAAAACAAAATAACATGATAAAACATAATAACATGCACATTATTATAAAATATTAAATACCAATTAACCAGTCTACTCTCAGTTAATTAATTGATTAGTCTAAACTGTCTATAGTATTTTCACATTATTGGACACTATGTTTATTGCTTACACTTTTCACTGACCACTTCGTAGTTTGTATTTATAGACATTTCTATTTTTCTGTTACCTTGTAACCTTACTTGGTATTATTGATTTATTTATTCAATGAAGGTTTACCCTTCTGACCTTTATTATAACGGGCAATTAGCGTTTTTTATATCGACAATTTAAATCCTTATGTAACGTAGGGGACCTTTGTTTTGTTACGTTACGTAATACTCCCCCTCCAAAAGAAGTTTATTTTAGCTGAATATCGTTTGGTTGAAATAAACTTATATTTTTCATGCCTTGGAATAAAATTTCAATCAAATCGATAAAATTATCAATTTATAATGGTTTCAGTTTTTTATTGTATTTCTGCTTTAGTATGCAATTCAATGGGTTCTTTGGGGTTTATTTTCTATTTATATTCCTTAAACTTTTAATTGCACCGGAAAACTGTGTTGATACTCATTGTATCAATTAAATATATCATTAAATTCTCTACTGGTACCTCACTCAGTTGTAGACCTGTCGTTTTTCTCTGGAACTCATAACTTCTTCTAGCTTATTACGCCATCATTTCTTATTATCATATTTATATTTAATTACCTCGCTTGGTGTGTAATCCCTAAAATACTATATTTCCCTAACATTTTTCCCTAATATCATAGCTGGTACGGAATCAGAGGGGCACTCTTGGCTTCCATTACTCTGCCGTTTCCCTAACTATATCTTCTGAGATCAGAGGAACTTCATCTCTGTCCAGAAAAAAAAATAAAAGTTGCACTATCACAACACAATACATAATTATTACCTATAAGGTAGCTCCTTCGCTACAAACTTATATTCAAGGGATGATTAATATTATTTCTGAGGTATCCTAATACTTTTTCTTAACTTATTTGTCTCGTTGTTCTGTAGTTCCATTTATCTTATTATTCACAGGTATAGTAGTTAAAGCTGTTCAATATTTATTTTAAATTCTTCTTAGTTCCGTGCTGTCAATTAATTATTCTTTAGCATACGTATTTTATTATTTTTGATTCACTCCCATTTACTTCTGCAGTTAAACACTGAATCTCCTCCTTATCATAAATTGTATTGGCATATTCTTCCTTCATCCAACTCATTTCTAACCCTTCTTAAATAGCAACTAGTCTTAATTGTTCTTATCATTGTAATTATCCTGATTAATATGGTTATTTATATAATTATTATTGTCATTCATGGTATCTTCTTTTATGATTATCGGTTCCAAATAATTTCTTCTGAAATATATAGTAAGATGTTCTTACTTATTTTTAGAATTTTGTGGTTTTTAAATTGATTCCAAATAATTTCTCTGAAGTATCGTGTAATTAGTTTATTTCATTTAATAGTTAGTTTAATATATTTTAATTAGTTTCTCATTATTTTCCTTTGATTTGCTTTATTTGTTATCCATAAAATCCGTCCCTTTTCTCTATATTTTGTTTGGAATCTGTTTAACCATGGTCCATTATTTCCTCTGTACTGATTGTTCGGATTTCTCTGGTGTGCAGAATGATTTCTGTCCTTGTGACATATCTCACTATCATGTCGTTCGGCCATTTCGTTGCTACAAAGTTTTTATTTATGTTAAGGTCTATGGTCGTGTTTCGAACTGATTCTGTTCTCGTTAATTCTTCTTTTATTTTCTGGTTTAGTTGTTCCAACGACAGTTTCCCATCCTGTTTTATTTCTTTTATCAATGGTTGGTGGTTCTCATTAATTCTTTTATGGATTTTGTGTATTTTCCGGCAAAATCTTTCCCTGCGTTTCTCGTTATCTTCCAGGAATATTTCCATTATCTTCTTCACTGGTTCATCCATATTGTTTCTTAATCGTTCGAATGGTTCATACGTAACCTCCATAAGTCCTCCATGCTCCTCGGTTAGTTTTGGCTTTTTCGGCTCTTCTAATCTCTCCGGGAATTCAATTGTGGTTCGTTTAGAGTTTCTAAATTGACTTACTTTTCTTGGTTCCGTAATTGGTATATTATGCATTTTAACTAATCCCCCCCTTAATCATCTTCAATCCTTCCCGTGTATTCATTAATTTCCTTTGACGTGTTTGCCTTATTTTCATTTTCTTCATTTCATTGTTAACCCGTTCTACTCTTCCGGCTATGTTGATTTGTACTTCGCCTAATTTTTCTTGTTTTTCTGCTTGTACCTCCTTTACTCTAGTATCGTTATTGTTTTCTATTTGGTTTATTCTGGCTTCTACTTCCACTCCGAGTTGTATGATGGTTCATCAGTCTTTTCTAGACCTATTTTGGTTTCAACTATTTGCTGTCTTACTTCCTCTTTGTAATCATCCACCCTTTTGCTAAGTGTTTCATTGTCATTTGCAATCCTTTCATTTATGATTTCTCTCAACGCTTGGTTTTGTTCATTTATAATTTGCCGCAAATCCTTATTACTGTTTTCAATTTTTTCGTCTCTGTTGTTTTCCTGAATCTGCCTTAAGCTCTCGTCGTTCCTGTCAAGCCTTTCGTTAATTTGGTTTAATCTTTCATTTATTTGTCGGTTATTCTCATCAGTTTCCTCTTTATTCTTGTCAAACTTCTCGTTCATTAGTTTGATTAAAGTCTCACTCAAAATTTTGTTTTGTTTCTTTGAGTTTTCGTTAATACTGTCTATTTTGGTTTCTAGCTTTTCTGAATTTTCATTTATACTTTCCATTTTATTTTCTAGCTTTTCTGAGTTTTCTTCAAGCTTTTCTAACATTTGTTTGTTTTTCTCGTTGGTTTGTTTATTATCCTCCTTCATGCTACTCATTAATTCCATTAATTTTTCCCAGTTTACTCATCCTCTGGCTTCCTCTTTATCGCCCGCCTGTTGTTCCATTTCGGTGTCTGTAATTATCTCTGCTTCTTCTTCCCGTATATACGAGTGTAATACGGTTGCGGGTTTATAGTTATTTCAGCCCCACATTGTTGACGTCAGTTTGTAATAACTAACTGTATAAGTCTCCCATGTATAAACGTTAAGCCCCACTGTTGGGTTCTAATTTGTAATCACTATCTTATATAGGTATAATATAATAACTCCCGTATTTAGTTTATTTCTTAAGCCCCACTGTTGGGTTCGCCAATTTGTAATCTCCCCTAATTACCTACTAATATGTTTTCTTAAATTACTAATTAAATTTGAGAATGTTTAAAAAGCCCCACTGTTGTGAGTCAATTTGTAACCCAATTATTTTTTTTATTAAATTTTTTGTTGTTATTTAAGTTGATTGTTTTGTGTTTATTTCCTATTTATGAAGTTGTAAGTGGTCTCTCTTAAGCACCGCAATGTCAATCTATTTATAAAGAAATAATATTTTTTATATGGTGATATTATTCAAATATGGATAATATCTCAATATCATATAGTAATTAAGTACCTTACGAAAGAATAACGTTCAACACCAGTTAATATATCGGGTAATTCTATCGTTATTATTCAGGCCTAGTCTGCATCCAGCGTTAAGAGAGGAGAATAAGATTCTTAAATAGTTCGCTCTTCTCTTGTAATTCACCAGCCGTCCGCGGACTAGCGCTGTTGTTTACAGTCAGCCAGTTATTACAGGTTAAGTTGTTTGAGCCTGGTGTTTCTCTCGTTTCTCCCTTTATACACTATAAGTTCCTTAAATTACACTAAATCGTTAACAAATAATAATTACTCATCAAGTTCAGGAAAGATTCTTTATTTTTTTATATTCTTTTCAAAACAGATGGTTTCTCAGGGCACAGATACAACACATCGATCACACAGGACTGAATCGAGTAGTTATTGAATTCAAGTTTAAATGTTTTCTTTAAGTTTAATTATATTGTTAATTTTTTTCTTAATCTCAGGGTACATGGATTTCTTGTGACTATTAGTAAGGTCAGAAAATGCAAGTTAAGGTTACAAAGTATTACAATTTAGTCATAAAATTTGATTAAATAAAGTTTAGCATGAGCTGGTTTTTTACCGTACGTTGACAAGATACTCGTTATGGCTGTGTTTCACTGAACGGTGACTGGGAGCAGGATGATGACAAATGTCTGGAAAATATCGGCCTCCAGCTTCTCAATAAAAGTTTGGTGTTGGTGTCCCAGGATGTAGTGGAAGGTTCAGTTCTTGATCTTCGCTAATTTTTACGTTTCTGGTGGTCACAGGTCCCAGTGGAATTTGTGTAGTATTAAGTCTTCGCTCCGTTGTAGAAAGTGAGGTTCAGGACGTGATTTTAATTTTCTTTATGTTCTTTTTAAAGTATTTAATTACTTTGACTTCTCCAGGTCTTGGGTTGTCTTCATTTATTTATTATTTTTCATTATTACTCATTTGACGGTAGCTGATGAGTTAATTTATTCTTTAGAAATCTTGTTTAATTTTATTGATGGGTAGAATTATATTCTCTGAGTGAGAGCCTCGGAAGTCGATCAACTGTCCTTTAATTAGTTACTATTTATTAATTTTGATGGATAGTAAATTTATTCATTAGGTTTCTTGGTTTTTTTCTAGATTTATGACAACTGAACTGTCCTCTCGTTCATATATAACAATTGAGTCTTGAATCAACAAGATATCTCGCATTTTGTCGTCCATGATCTGTTATGTCGCATCTTTGATCTGTTATTGGATAATATTTGTTATCCTAGAGCCGTAATTAGAAAAAATATTCTTGCACATACTTAATAAAATACTCCCTTACTAAAATTACATTACATCATATAAAACTTTCACATAATCTGTGTTATTAAACTATATACATTTTGCTACATTTTCTTTTTTGATTGTCCTAGTTTAGTAGGTATTATTTTCCCTTTACAAACTACTAATATTAGGCCTATTTGTTTTATTACACGTTTTATAATTTTTATATTTTAAGTCACTTATCCTTTTATTAATTAAGACTACTGCCTTCCTTTAATTTATTATATTACATTGAATGTTTTTACATTTTTTAGTTATTTAACTTTTCTGATCTGACCTACTGTACAATGTGTCACTGGCTTATGGCCAATCATTTCGATTTTATTTCATCCTGATTTCAATTTATTATTATTTATTTTAGTATTGAACCCTTCATCTGTTTATAACATAATTACAATAACCCTTTGGCAACTTATCAGCAATTATTGCCTTCCTGGCCAAGTTTACAAATATAATCTAACAATATCTCTATCATTTATTCAAAGTAAGTACCCAAATATTTACTCTTATAAAGTTTAACATAAATGAAACTAACATCCATAAATTGATACTTTCTTAAAGCAATTGCTTCACACCTGCTACATACAAAAGACAACATAAATACCATGAAAACAAAATAACATGATAAAACATAATAACATGCACATTATTATAAAATATTAAATACCAATTAACCAGTCTACTCTCAGTTAATTAATTGATTAGTCTAAACTGTCTATAGTATTTTCACATTATTGGACACTATGTTTATTGCTTACACTTTTCACTGACCACTTCCTAGTTTGTATTTATAGACATTTCTATTTTTCTGTTACCTTGTAACCTTACTTGGTATTATTGATTTATTTATTCAATGAAGGTTTACCCTTCTGACCTTTATTATAACGGGCAATTAGCGTTTTTTATATCGACAATTTAAATCCTTATGTAATGTAGGGGACCTTTGTTTTGTTACGTTACGTAATACTCCCCCTCCAAAAGAAGTTTATTTTAGCTGAATATCGTTTGGTTGAAATAAACTTATATTTTTCATGCCTTGGAATAAAATTTCAATCAAATCGATAAAATTATCAATTTATAATGGTTTCAGTTTTTTATTGTATTTCTGCTTTAGTATGCAATTCAATGGGTTCTTTGGGGTTTATTTTCTATTTATATTCCTTAAACTTTTAATTGCACCGGAAAACTGTGTTGATACTCATTGTATCAATTAAATATATCATTAAATTCTCTACTGGTACCTCACTCAGTTGTAGACCTGTCGTTTTTCTCTGGAACTCATAACTTCTTCTAGCTTATTACGCCATCATTTCTTATTATCATATTTATATTTAATTACCTCGCTTGGTGTGTAATCCCTAAAATACTATATTTCCCTAACATTTTTCCCTAATATCATAGCTGGTACGGAATCAGAGGGGCACTCTTGGCTTCCATTACTCTGCCGTTTCCCTAACTATATCTTCTGAGATCAGAGGAACTTCATCTCTGTCCAGAAAAAAAAAATAAAAGTTGCACTATCACAACACAATACATAATTATTACCTATAAGGTAGCTCCTTCGCTACAAACTTATATTCAAGGGATGATTAATATTATTTCTGAGGTATCCTAATACTTTTTCTTAACTTATTTGTCTCGTTGTTCTGTAGTTCCATTTATCATATTATTCACAGGTATAGTAGTTAAAGCTGTTCAATATTTATTTTAAATTCTTCTTAGTTCCGTGCTGTCAATTAATTATTCTTTAGCATACGTATTTTATTATTTTTGATTCACTCCCATTTACTTCTGCAGTTAAACACTGAATCTCCTCCTTATCATAAATTGTATTGGCATATTCTTCCTTCATCCAACTCATTTCTAACCCTTCTTAAATAGCAACTAGTCTTAATTGTTCTTATCATTGTAATTATCCTGATTAATATGGTTATTTATATAATTATTATTGTCATTCATGGTATCTTCTTTTATGATTATCGGTTCCAAATAATTTCTTCTGAAATATATAGTAAGATGTTCTTACTTATTTTTAGAATTTTGTGGTTTTTAAATTGATTCCAAATAATTTCTCTGAAGTATCGTGTAATTAGTTTATTTCATTTAATAGTTAGTTTAATATATTTTAATTAGTTTCTCATTATTTTCCTTTGATTTGCTTTATTTGTTATCCATAAAATCCGTCCCTTTTCTCTATATTTTGTTTGGAATCTGTTTAACCATGGTCCATTATTTCCTCTGTACTGATTGTTCGGATTTCTCTGGTGTGCAGAATGATTTCTGTCCTTGTGACATATCTCACTATCATGTCGTTCGGCCATTTCGTTGCTACAAAGTTTTTATTTATGTTAAGGTCTATGGTCGTGTTTCGAACTGATTCTGTTCTCGTTAATTCTTCTTTTATTTTCTGGTTTAGTTGTTCCAACGACAGTTTCCCATCCTGTTTTATTTCTTTTATCAATGGTTGGTGGTTCTCATTAATTCTTTTATGGATTTTGTGTATTTTCCGGCAAAATCTTTCCCTGCGTTTCTCGTTATCTTCCAGGAATATTTCCATTATCTTCTTCACTGGTTCATCCATATTGTTTCTTAATCGTTCGAATGGTTCATACGTAACCTCCATAAGTCCTCCATGCTCCTCGGTTAGTTTTGGCTTTTTCGGCTCTTCTAATCTCTCCGGGAATTCAATTGTGGTTCGTTTAGAGTTTCTAAATTGACTTACTTTTCTTGGTTCCGTAATTGGTATATTATGCATTTTAACTAATCCCCCCCTTAATCATCTTCAATCCTTCCCGTGTATTCATTAATTTCCTTTGACGTGTTTGCCTTATTTTCATTTTCTTCATTTCATTGTTAACCCGTTCTACTCTTCCGGCTATATTGATTTGTACTTCGCCTAATTTTTCTTGTTTTTCTGCTTGTACCTCCTTTACTCTAGTATCGTTATTGTTTTCTATTTGGTTTATTCTGGCTTCTACTTCCACTCCGAGTTGTATGATGGTTCATCAGTCTTTTCTAGACCTATTTTGGTTTCAACTATTTGCTGTCTTACTTCCTCTTTGTAATCATCCACCCTTTTGCTAAGTGTTTCATTGTCATTTGCAATCCTTTCATTTATGATTTCTCTCAACGCTTGGTTTTGTTCATTTATAATTTGCCGCAAATCCTTATTACTGTTTTCAATTTTTTCGTCTCTGTTGTTTTCCTGAATCTGCCTTAAGCTCTCGTCGTTCCTGTCAAGCCTTTCGTTAATTTGGTTTAATCTTTCATTTATTTGTCGGTTATTCTCATCAGTTTCCTCTTTATTCTTGTCAAACTTCTCGTTCATTAGTTTGATTAAAGTCTCACTCAAAATTTTGTTTTGTTTCTTTGAGTTTTCGTTAATACTGTCTATTTTGGTTTCTAGCTTTTCTGAATTTTCATTTATACTTTCCATTTTATTTTCTAGCTTTTCTGAGTTTTCTTCAAGCTTTTCTAACATTTGTTTGTTTTTCTCGTTGGTTTGTTTATTATCCTCCTTCATGCTACTCATTAATTCCATTAATTTTTCCCAGTTTACTCATCCTCTGGCTTCCTCTTTATCGCCCGCCTGTTGTTCCATTTCGGTGTCTGTAATTATCTCTGCTTCTTCTTCCCGTATATACGAGTGTAATACGGTTACGGGTTTATAGTTATTTCAGCCCCACATTGTTGACGTCAGTTTGTAATAACTAACTGTATAAGTCTCCCATGTATAAACGTTAAGCCCCACTGTTGGGTTCTAATTTGTAATCACTATCTTATATAGGTATAATATAATAACTCCCGTATTTAGTTTATTTCTTAAGCCCCACTGTTGGGTTCGCCAATTTGTAATCTCCCCTAATTACCTACTAATATGTTTTCTTAAATTACTAATTAAATTTGAGAATGTTTAAAAAGCCCCACTGTTGTGAGTCAATTTGTAACCCAATTATTTTTTTTATTAAATTTTTTGTTGTTATTTAAGTTGATTGTTTTGTGTTTATTTCCTATTTATGAAGTTGTAAGTGGTCTCTCTTAAGCACCGCAATGTCAATCTATTTATAAAGAAATAATATTTTTTATATGGTGATATTATTCAAATATGGATAATATCTCAATATCATATAGTAATTAAGTACCTTACGAAAGAATAACGTTCAACACCAGTTAATATATTGGGTAATTCTATCGTTATTATTCAGGCCTAGTCTGCATCCAGCGTTAAGAGAGGAGAATAAGATTCTTAAATAGTTCGCTCTTCTCTTGTAATTCACCAGCCGTCCGCGGACTAGCGCTGTTGTTTACAGTCAGCCAGTTATTACAGGTTAAGTTGTTTGAGCCTGGTGTTTCTCTCGTTTCTCCCTTTATACACTATAAGTTCCTTAAATTACACTAAATCGTTAACAAATAATAATTACTCATCAAGTTCAGGAAAGATTCTTTATTTTTTTATATTCTTTTCAAAACAGATGGTTTCTCAGGGCACAGATACAACACATCGATCACACAGGACTGAATCGAGTAGTTATTGAATTCGGGTTTAAATGTTTTCTTTAAGTTTAATTATATTGTTAATTTTTTTCTTAATCTCAGGGTACATGGATTTCTTGTGACTATTAGTAAGGTCAGAAAATGGAAGTTAAGGTTACAAAGTATTACAATTTAGTCATAAAATTTTATTAAATAAAGTTTAACATGAGCTGGTTTTTTACCGTACGTTGACAAGATACTCGTTATGGCTGTGTTTCACTGAACGGTGACTGGGAGCAGGATGATGACAAATGTCTGGAAAATATCGGCCTCCAGCTTCTCAATAAAAGTTTGGTGTTGGTGTCCCAGGATGTAGTGGAAGGTTCAGTTCTTGATCTTCGCTAATTTTTACGTTTCTGGTGGTCACAGGTCCCAGTGGAATTTGTGTAGTATTAAGTCTTCGCTCCGTTGTAGAAAGTGAGGTTCAGGACGTGATTTTAATTTTCTTTATGTTCGTTTTAAAGTATTTAATTACTTTGACTTCTCCAGGTCTTGGGTTGTCTTCATTTATTTATTATTTTTCATTATTACTCATTTGACGGTAGCTGATGAGTTAATTTATTCTTTAGAAATCTTGTTTAATTTTATTGATGGGTAGAATTATATTCTCTGAGTGAGAGCCTCGGAAGTTGATCAACTGTCCTTTAATTAGTTACTATTTATTAATTTTGATGGATAGTAAATTTATTCATTAGGTTTCTTGGTTTTTTTCTAGATTTATGACAACTGAACTGTCCTCTCGTTCATATATAACAATTGAGTCTTGAATCAACAAGATATCTCGCATTTTGTCGTCCATGATCTGTTATGTCGCATCTTTGATCTGTTATTGGATAATATTTTTTATCCTAGAGCCGTAATTAGAAAAAATATTCTTGCACATACTTAATAAAATACTCCCTTACTAAAATTACATTACATCATATAAAACTTTCACATAATCTGTGTTATTAAACTATATACATTTTGCTACATTTTCTTTTTTGATTGTCCTAGTTTAGTAGGTATTATTTTCCCTTTACAAACTACTAATATTAGGCCTATTTGTTTTATTACACGTTTTATAATTTTTATATTTTAAGCCACTTATCCTTTTATTAATTAAGACTACTGCCTTCCTTTAATTTATTATATTACATTGAATGTTTTTACATTTTTTAGTTATTTAACTTTTCTGATCTGACCTACTGTACAATGTGTCACTGGCTTATGGCCAATCATTTCGATTTTATTTCATCCTGATTTCAATTTATTATTATTTATTTTAGTATTGAACCCTTCATCTGTTTATAACATAATTACAATAACCCTTTGGCAACTTATCAGCAATTATTGCCTTCCTGGCCAAGTTTACAAATATAATCTAACAATATCTCTATCATTTATTCAAAGTAAGTACCCAAATATTTACTCTTATAAAGTTTAACATAAATGAAACTAACATCCATAAATTGATACTTTCTTAAAGCAATTGCTTCACACCTGCTACATACAAAAGACAACATAAATACCATGAAAACAAAATAACATGATAAAACATAATAACATGCACATTATTATAAAATATTAAATACCAATTAACCAGTCTACTCTCAGTTAATTAATTGATTAGTCTAAACTGTCTATAGTATTTTCACATTATTGGACACTATGTTTATTGCTTACACTTTTCACTGACCACTTCCTAGTTTGTATTTATAGACATTTCTATTTTTCTGTTACCTTGTAACCTTACTTGGTATTATTGATTTATTTATTCAATGAAGGTTTACCCTTCTGACCTTTATTATAACGGGCAATTAGCGTTTTTATATCGACAATTTAAATCCTTATGTAACGTAGGGGACCTTTGTTTTGTTACGTTACGTAATACTCCCCCTCCAAAAGAAGTTTATTTTAGCTGAATATCGTTTGGTTGAAATAAACTTATATTTTTCATGCCTTGGAATAAAATTTCAATCAAATCGATAAAATTATCAATTTATAATGGTTTCAGTTTTTTATTGTATTTCTGCTTTAGTATGCAATTCAATGGGTTCTTTGGGGTTTATTTTCTATTTATATTCCTTAAACTTTTAATTGCACCGGAAAACTGTGTTGATACTCATTGTATCAATTAAATATATCATTAAATTCTCTACTGGTACCTCACTCAGTTGTAGACCTGTCGTTTTTCTCTGGAACTCATAACTTCTTCTAGCTTATTACGCCATCATTTCTTATTATCATATTTATATTTAATTACCTCGCTTGGTGTGTAATCCCTAAAATACTATATTTCCCTAACATTTTTCCCTAATATCATAGCTGGTACGGAATCAGAGGGGCACTCTTGGCTTCCATTACTCTGCCGTTTCCCTAACTATATCTTCTGAGATCAGAGGAACTTCATCTCTGTCCAGAAAAAAAAAATAAAAGTTGCACTATCACAACACAATACATAATTATTACCTATAAGGTAGCTCCTTCGCTACAAACTTATATTCAAGGGATGATTAATATTATTTCTGAGGTATCCTAATACTTTTTCTTAACTTATTTGTCTCGTTGTTCTGTAGTTCCATTTATCTTATTATTCACAGGTATAGTAGTTAAAGCTGTTCAATATTTATTTTAAATTCTTCTTAGTTCCGTGCTGTCAATTAATTATTCTTTAGCATACGTATTTTATTATTTTTGATTCACTCCCATTTACTTCTGCAGTTAAACACTGAATCTCCTCCTTATCATAAATTGTATTGGCATATTCTTCCTTCATCCAACTCATTTCTAACCCTTCTTAAATAGCAACTAGTCTTAATTGTTCTTATCATTGTAATTATCCTGATTAATATGGTTATTTATATAATTATTATTGTCATTCATGGTATCTTCTTTTATGATTATCGGTTCCAAATAATTTCTTCTGAAATATATAGTAAGATGTTCTTACTTATTTTTAGAATTTTGTGGTTTTTAAATTGATTCCAAATAATTTCTCTGAAGTATCGTGTAATTAGTTTATTTCATTTAATAGTTAGTTTAATATATTTTAATTAGTTTCTCATTATTTTCCTTTGATTTGCTTTATTTGTTATCCATAAAATCCGTCCCTTTTCTCTATATTTTGTTTGGAATCTGTTTAACCATGGTCCATTATTTCCTCTGTACTGATTGTTCGGATTTCTCTGGTGTGCAGAATGATTTCTGTCCTTGTGACATATCTCACTATCATGTCGTTCGGCCATTTCGTTGCTACAAAGTTTTTATTTATGTTAAGGTCTATGGTCGTGTTTCGAACTGATTCTGTTCTCGTTAATTCTTCTTTTATTTTCTGGTTTAGTTGTTCCAACGACAGTTTCCCATCCTGTTTTATTTCTTTTATCAATGGTTGGTGGTTCTCATTAATTCTTTTATGGATTTTGTGTATTTTCCGGCAAAATCTTTCCCTGCGTTTCTCGTTATCTTCCAGGAATATTTCCATTATCTTCTTCACTGGTTCATCCATATTGTTTCTTAATCGTTCGAATGGTTCATACGTAACCTCCATAAGTCCTCCATGCTCCTCGGTTAGTTTTGGCTTTTTCGGCTCTTCTAATCTCTCCGGGAATTCAATTGTGGTTCGTTTAGAGTTTCTAAATTGACTTACTTTTCTTGGTTCCGTAATTGGTATATTATGCATTTTAACTAATCCCCCCCTTAATCATCTTCAATCCTTCCCGTGTATTCATTAATTTCCTTTGACGTGTTTGCCTTATTTTCATTTTCTTCATTTCATTGTTAACCCGTTCTACTCTTCCGGCTATATTGATTTGTACTTCGCCTAATTTTTCTTGTTTTTCTGCTTGTACCTCCTTTACTCTAGTATCGTTATTGTTTTCTATTTGGTTTATTCTGGCTTCTACTTCCACTCCGAGTTGTATGATGGTTCATCAGTCTTTTCTAGACCTATTTTGGTTTCAACTATTTGCTGTCTTACTTCCTCTTTGTAATCATCCACCCTTTTGCTAAGTGTTTCATTGTCATTTGCAATCCTTTCATTTATGATTTCTCTCAACGCTTGGTTTTGTTCATTTATAATTTGCCGCAAATCCTTATTACTGTTTTCAATTTTTTCGTCTCTGTTGTTTTCCTGAATCTGCCTTAAGCTCTCGTCGTTCCTGTCAAGCCTTTCGTTAATTTGGTTTAATCTTTCATTTATTTGTCGGTTATTCTCATCAGTTTCCTCTTTATTCTTGTCAAACTTCTCGTTCATTAGTTTGATTAAAGTCTCACTCAAAATTTTGTTTTGTTTCTTTGAGTTTTCGTTAATACTGTCTATTTTGGTTTCTAGCTTTTCTGAATTTTCATTTATACTTTCCATTTTATTTTCTAGCTTTTCTGAGTTTTCTTCAAGCTTTTCTAACATTTGTTTGTTTTTCTCGTTGGTTTGTTTATTATCCTCCTTCATGCTACTCATTAATTCCATTAATTTTTCCCAGTTTACTCATCCTCTGGCTTCCTCTTTATCGCCCGCCTGTTGTTCCATTTCGGTGTCTGTAATTATCTCTGCTTCTTCTTCCCGTATATACGAGTGTAATACGGTTGCGGGTTTATAGTTATTTCAGCCCCACATTGTTGACGTCAGTTTGTAATAACTAACTGTATAAGTCTCCCATGTATAAACGTTAAGCCCCACTGTTGGGTTCTAATTTGTAATCACTATCTTATATAGGTATAATATAATAACTCCCGTATTTAGTTTATTTCTTAAGCCCCACTGTTGGGTTCGCCAATTTGTAATCTCCCCTAATTACCTACTAATATGTTTTCTTAAATTACTAATTAAATTTGAGAATGTTTAAAAAGCCCCACTGTTGTGAGTCAATTTGTAACCCAATTATTTTTTTTATTAAATTTTTTGTTGTTATTTAAGTTGATTGTTTTGTGTTTATTTCCTATTTATGAAGTTGTAAGTGGTCTCTCTTAAGCACCGCAATGTCAATCTATTTATAAAGAAATAATATCTTTTATATGGTGATATTATTCAAATATGGATAATATCTCAATATCATATAGTAATTAAGTACCTTACGAAAGAATAACGTTCAACACCAGTTAATATATCGGGTAATTCTATCGTTATTATTCAGGCCTAGTCTGCATCCAGCGTTAAGAGAGGAGAATAAGATTCTTAAATAGTTCGCTCTTCTCTTGTAATTCACCAGCCGTCCGCGGACTAGCGCTGTTGTTTACAGTCAGCCAGTTATTACAGGTTAAGTTGTTTGAGCCTGGTGTTTCTCTCGTTTCTCCCTTTATACACTATAAGTTCCTTAAATTACACTAAATCGTTAACAAATAATAATTACTCATCAAGTTCAGGAAAGATTCTTTATTTTTTTATATTCTTTTCAAAACAGATGGTTTCTCAGGGCACAGATACAACACATCGATCACACAGGACTGAATCGAGTAGTTATTGAATTCGGGTTTAAATGTTTTCTTTAAGTTTAATTATATTGTTAATTTTTTTCTTAATCTCAGGGTACATGGATTTCTTGTGACTATTAGTAAGGTCAGAAAATGCAAGTTAAGGTTACAAAGTATTACAATTTAGTCATAAAATTTTATTAAATAAAGTTTAACATGAGCTGGTTTTTTACCGTACGTTGACAAGATACTCGTTATGGCTGTGTTTCACTGAACGGTGACTGGGAGCAGGATGATGACAAATGTCTGGAAAATATCGGCCTCCAGCTTCTCAATAAAAGTTTGGTGTTGGTGTCCCAGGATGTAGTGGAAGGTTCAGTTCTTGATCTTCGCTAATTTTTACGTTTCTGGTGGTCACAGGTCCCAGTGGAATTTGTGTAGTATTAAGTCTTCGCTCCGTTGTAGAAAGTGAGGTTCAGGACGTGATTTTAATTTTCTTTATGTTCGTTTTAAAGTATTTAATTACTTTGACTTCTCCAGGTCTTGGGTTGTCTTCATTTATTTATTATTTTTCATTATTACTCATTTGACGGTAGCTGATGAGTTAATTTATTCTTTAGAAATCTTGTTTAATTTTATTGATGGGTAGAATTATATTCTCTGAGTGAGAGCCTCGGAAGTCGATCAACTGTCCTTTAATTAGTTACTATTTATTAATTTTGATGGATAGTAAATTTATTCATTAGGTTTCTTGGTTTTTTTCTAGATTTATGACAACTGAACTGTCCTCTCGTTCATATATAACAATTGAGTCTTGAATCAACAAGATATCTCGCATTTTGTCGTCCATGATCTGTTATGTCGCATCTTTGATCTGTTATTGGATAATATTTGTTATCCTAGAGCCGTAATTAGAAAAAATATTCTTGCACATACTTAATAAAATACTCCCTTACTAAAATTACATTACATCATATAAAACTTTCACATAATCTGTGTTATTAAACTATATACATTTTGCTACATTTTCTTTTTTGATTGTCCTAGTTTAGTAGGTATTATTTTCCCTTTACAAACTACTAATATTAGGCCTATTTGTTTTATTACACGTTTTATAATTTTTATATTTTAAGTCACTTATCCTTTTATTAATTAAGACTACTGCCTTCCTTTAATTTATTATATTACATTGAATGTTTTTACATTTTTTAGTTATTTAACTTTTCTGATCTGACCTACTGTACAATGTGTCACTGGCTTATGGCCAATCATTTCGATTTTATTTCATCCTGATTTCAATTTATTATTATTTATTTTAGTATTGAACCCTTCATCTGTTTATAACATAATTACAATAACCCTTTGGCAACTTATCAGCAATTATTGCCTTCCTGGCCAAGTTTACAAATATAATCTAACAATATCTCTATCATTTATTCAAAGTAAGTACCCAAATATTTACTCTTATAAAGTTTAACATAAATGAAACTAACATCCATAAATTGATACTTTCTTAAAGCAATTGCTTCACACCTGCTACATACAAAAGACAACATAAATACCATGAAAACAAAATAACATGATAAAACATAATAACATGCACATTATTATAAAATATTAAATACCAATTAACCAGTCTACTCTCAGTTAATTAATTGATTAGTCTAAACTGTCTATAGTATTTTCACATTATTGGACACTATGTTTATTGCTTACACTTTTCACTGACCACTTCCTAGTTTGTATTTATAGACATTTCTATTTTTCTGTTACCTTGTAACCTTACTTGGTATTATTGATTTATTTATTCAATGAAGGTTTACCCTTCTGACCTTTATTATAACGGGCAATTAGCGTTTTTTATATCGACAATTTAAATCCTTATGTAACGTAGGGGACCTTTGTTTTGTTACGTTACGTAATACTCCCCCTCCAAAAGAAGTTTATTTTAGCTGAATATTGTTTGGTTGAAATAAACTTATATTTTTCATGCCTTGGAATAAAATTTCAATCAAATCGATAAAATTATCAATTTATAATGGTTTCAGTTTTTTATTGTATTTCTGCTTTAGTATGCAATTCAATGGGTTCTTTGGGGTTTATTTTCTATTTATATTCCTTAAACTTTTAATTGCACCGGAAAACTGTGTTGATACTCATTGTATCAATTAAATATATCATGAAATTCTCTACTGGTACCTCACTCAGTTGTAGACCTGTCGTTTTTCTCTGGAACTCATAACTTCTTCTAGCTTATTACGCCATCATTTCTTATTATCATATTTATATTTAATTACCTCGCTTGGTGTGTAATCCCTAAAATACTATATTTCCCTAACATTTTTCCCTAATATCATAGCTGGTACGGAATCAGAGGGGCACTCTTGGCTTCCATTACTCTGCCGTTTCCCTAACTATATCTTCTGAGATCAGAGGAACTTCATCTCTGTCCAGAAAAAAAAAATAAAAGTTGCACTATCACAACACAATACATAATTATTACCTATAAGGTAGCTCCTTCGCTACAAACTTATATTCAAGGGATGATTAATATTATTTCTGAGGTATCCTAATACTTTTTCTTAACTTATTTGTCTCGTTGTTCTGTAGTTCCATTTATCTTATTATTCACAGGTATAGTAGTTAAAGCTGTTCAATATTTATTTTAAATTCTTCTTAGTTCCGTGCTGTCAATTAATTATTCTTTAGCATACGTATTTTATTATTTTTGATTCACTCCCATTTACTTCTGCAGTTAAACACTGAATCTCCTCCTTATCATAAATTGTATTGGCATATTCTTCCTTCATCCAACTCATTTCTAACCCTTCTTAAATAGCAACTAGTCTTAATTGTTCTTATCATTGTAATTATCCTGATTAATATGGTTATTTATATAATTATTATTGTCATTCATGGTATCTTCTTTTATGATTATCGGTTCCAAATAATTTCTTCTGAAATATATAGTAAGATGTTCTTACTTATTTTTAGAATTTTGTGGTTTTTAAATTGATTCCAAATAATTTCTCTGAAGTATCGTGTAATTAGTTTATTTCATTTAATAGTTAGTTTAATATATTTTAATTAGTTTCTCATTATTTTCCTTTGATTTGCTTTATTTGTTATCCATAAAATCCGTCCCTTTTCTCTATATTTTGTTTGGAATCTGTTTAACCATGGTCCATTATTTCCTCTGTACTGATTGTTCGGATTTCTCTGGTGTGCAGAATGATTTCTGTCCTTGTGACATATCTCACTATCATGTCGTTCGGCCATTTCGTTGCTACAAAGTTTTTATTTATGTTAAGGTCTATGGTCGTGTTTCGAACTGATTCTGTTCTCGTTAATTCTTCTTTTATTTTCTGGTTTAGTTGTTCCAACGACAGTTTCCCATCCTGTTTTATTTCTTTTATCAATGGTTGGTGGTTCTCATTAATTCTTTTATGGATTTTGTGTATTTTCCGGCAAAATCTTTCCCTGCGTTTCTCGTTATCTTCCAGGAATATTTCCATTATCTTCTTCACTGGTTCATCCATATTGTTTCTTAATCGTTCGAATGGTTCATACGTAACCTCCATAAGTCCTCCATGCTCCTCGGTTAGTTTTGGCTTTTTCGGCTCTTCTAATCTCTCCGGGAATTCAATTGTGGTTCGTTTAGAGTTTCTAAATTGACTTACTTTTCTTGGTTCCGTAATTGGTATATTATGCATTTTAACTAATCCCCCCCTTAATCATCTTCAATCCTTCCCGTGTATTCATTAATTTCCTTTGACGTGTTTGCCTTATTTTCATTTTCTTCATTTCATTGTTAACCCGTTCTACTCTTCCGGCTATATTGATTTGTACTTCGCCTAATTTTTCTTGTTTTTCTGCTTGTACCTCCTTTACTCTAGTATCGTTATTGTTTTCTATTTGGTTTATTCTGGCTTCTACTTCCACTCCGAGTTGTATGATGGTTCATCAGTCTTTTCTAGACCTATTTTGGTTTCAACTATTTGCTGTCTTACTTCCTCTTTGTAATCATCCACCCTTTTGCTAAGTGTTTCATTGTCATTTGCAATCCTTTCATTTATGATTTCTCTCAACGCTTGGTTTTGTTCATTTATAATTTGCCGCAAATCCTTATTACTGTTTTCAATTTTTTCGTCTCTGTTGTTTTCCTGAATCTGCCTTAAGCTCTCGTCGTTCCTGTCAAGCCTTTCGTTAATTTGGTTTAATCTTTCATTTATTTGTCGGTTATTCTCATCAGTTTCCTCTTTATTCTTGTCAAACTTCTCGTACATTAGTTTGATTAAAGTCTCACTCAAAATTTTGTTTTGTTTCTTTGAGTTTTCGTTAATACTGTCTATTTTGGTTTCTAGCTTTTCTGAATTTTCATTTATACTTTCCATTTTATTTTCTAGCTTTTCTGAGTTTTCTTCAAGCTTTTCTAACATTTGTTTGTTTTTCTCGTTGGTTTGTTTATTATCCTCCTTCATGCTACTCATTAATTCCATTAATTTTTCCCAGTTTACTCATCCTCTGGCTTCCTCTTTATCGCCCGCCTGTTGTTCCATTTCGGTGTCTGTAATTATCTCTGCTTCTTCTTCCCGTATATACGAGTGTAATACGGTTGCGGGTTTATAGTTATTTCAGCCCCACATTGTTGACGTCAGTTTGTAATAACTAACTGTATAAGTCTCCCATGTATAAACGTTAAGCCCCACTGTTGGGTTCTAATTTGTAATCACTATCTTATATAGGTATAATATAATAACTCCCGTATTTAGTTTATTTCTTAAGCCCCACTGTTGGGTTCGCCAATTTGTAATCTCCCCTAATTACCTACTAATATGTTTTCTTAAATTACTAATTAAATTTGAGAATGTTTAAAAAGCCCCACTGTTGTGAGTCAATTTGTAACCCAATTATTTTTTTTATTAAATTTTTTGTTGTTATTTAAGTTGATTGTTTTGTGTTTATTTCCTATTTATGAAGTTGTAAGTGGTCTCTCTTAAGCACCGCAATGTCAATCTATTTATAAAGAAATAATATTTTTTATATGGTGATATTATTCAAATATGGATAATATCTCAATATCATATAGTAATTAAGTACCTTACGAAAGAATAACGTTCAACACCAGTTAATATATCGGGTAATTCTATCGTTATTATTCAGGCCTAGTCTGCATCCAGCGTTAAGAGAGGAGAATAAGATTCTTAAATAGTTCGCTCTTCTCTTGTAATTCACCAGCCGTCCGCGGACTAGCGCTGTTGTTTACAGTCAGCCAGTTATTACAGGTTAAGTTGTTTGAGCCTGGTGTTTCTCTCGTTTCTCCCTTTATACACTATAAGTTCCTTAAATTACACTAAATCGTTAACAAATAATAATTACTCATCAAGTTCAGGAAAGATTCTTTATTTTTTTATATTCTTTTCAAAACAGATGGTTTCTCAGGGCACAGATACAACACATCGATCACACAGGACTGAATCGAGTAGTTATTGAATTCGGGTTTAAATGTTTTCTTTAAGTTTAATTATATTGTTAATTTTTTTCTTAATCTCAGGGTACATGGATTTCTTGTGACTATTAGTAAGGTCAGAAAATGCAAGTTAAGGTTACAAAGTATTACAATTTAGTCATAAAATTTTATTAAATAAAGTTTAACATGAGCTGGTTTTTTACCGTACGTTGACAAGATACTCGTTATGGCTGTGTTTCACTGAACGGTGACTGGGAGCAGGATGATGACAAATGTCTGGAAAATATCGGCCTCCAGCTTCTCAATAAAAGTTTGGTGTTGGTGTCCCAGGATGTAGTGGAAGGTTCAGTTCTTGATCTTCGCTAATTTTTACGTTTCTGGTGGTCACAGGTCCCAGTGGAATTTGTGTAGTATTAAGTCTTCGCTCCGTTGTAGAAAGTGAGGTTCAGGACGTGATTTTAATTTTCTTTATGTTCGTTTTAAAGTATTTAATTACTTTGACTTCTCCAGGTCTTGGGTTGTCTTCATTTATTTATTATTTTTCATTATTACTCATTTGACGGTAGCTGATGAGTTAATTTATTCTTTAGAAATCTTGTTTAATTTTATTGATGGGTAGAATTATATTCTCTGAGTGAGAGCCTCGGAAGTCGATCAACTGTCCTTTAATTAGTTACTATTTATTAATTTTGATGGATAGTAAATTTATTCATTAGGTTTCTTGGTTTTTTTCTAGATTTATGACAACTGAACTGTCCTCTCGTTCATATATAACAATTGAGTCTTGAATCAACAAGATATCTCGCATTTTGTCGTCCATGATCTGTTATGTCGCATCTTTGATCTGTTATTGGATAATATTTGTTATCCTAGAGCCGTAATTAGAAAAAATATTCTTGCACATACTTAATAAAATACTCCCTTACTAAAATTACATTACATCATATAAAACTTTCACATAATCTGTGTTATTAAACTATATACATTTTGCTACATTTTCTTTTTTGATTGTCCTAGTTTAGTAGGTATTATTTTCCCTTTACAAACTACTAATATTAGGCCTATTTGTTTTATTACACGTTTTATAATTTTTATATTTTAAGTCACTTATCCTTTTATTAATTAAGACTACTGCCTTCCTTTAATTTATTATATTACATTGAATGTTTTTACATTTTTTAGTTATTTAACTTTTCTGATCTGACCTACTGTACAATGTGTCACTGGCTTATGGCCAATCATTTCGATTTTATTTCATCCTGATTTCAATTTATTATTATTTATTTTAGTATTGAACCCTTCATCTGTTTATAACATAATTACAATAACCCTTTGGCAACTTATCAGCAATTATTGCCTTCCTGGCCAAGTTTACAAATATAATCTAACAATATCTCTATCATTTATTCAAAGTAAGTACCCAAATATTTACTCTTATAAAGTTTAACATAAATGAAACTAACATCCATAAATTGATACTTTCTTAAAGCAATTGCTTCACACCTGCTACATACAAAAGACAACATAAATACCATGAAAACAAAATAACATGATAAAACATAATAACATGCACATTATTATAAAATATTAAATACCAATTAACCAGTCTACTCTCAGTTAATTAATTGATTAGTCTAAACTGTCTATAGTATTTTCACATTATTGGACACTATGTTTATTGCTTACACTTTTCACTGACCACTTCCTAGTTTGTATTTATAGACATTTCTATTTTTCTGTTACCTTGTAACCTTACTTGGTATTATTGATTTATTTATTCAATGAAGGTTTACCCTTCTGACCTTTATTATAACGGGCAATTAGCGTTTTTTATATCGACAATTTAAATCCTTATGTAACGTAGGGGACCTTTGTTTTGTTACGTTACGTAATACTCCCCCTCCAAAAGAAGTTTATTTTAGCTGAATATCGTTTGGTTGAAATAAACTTATATTTTTCATGCCTTGGAATAAAATTTCAATCAAATCGATAAAATTATCAATTTATAATGGTTTCAGTTTTTTATTGTATTTCTGCTTTAGTATGCAATTCAATGGGTTCTTTGGGGTTTATTTTCTATTTATATTCCTTAAACTTTTAATTGCACCGGAAAACTGTGTTGATACTCATTGTATCAATTAAATATATCATTAAATTCTCTACTGGTACCTCACTCAGTTGTAGACCTGTCGTTTTTCTCTGGAACTCATAACTTCTTCTAGCTTATTACGCCATCATTTCTTATTATCATATTTATATTTAATTACCTCGCTTGGTGTGTAATCCCTAAAATACTATATTTCCCTAACATTTTTCCCTAATATCATAGCTGGTACGGAATCAGAGGGGCACTCTTGGCTTCCATTACTCTGCCGTTTCCCTAACTATATCTTCTGAGATCAGAGGAACTTCATCTCTGTCCAGAAAAAAAAAATAAAAGTTGCACTATCACAACACAATACATAATTATTACCTATAAGGTAGCTCCTTCGCTACAAACTTATATTCAAGGGATGATTAATATTATTTCTGAGGTATCCTAATACTTTTTCTTAACTTATTTGTCTCGTTGTTCTGTAGTTCCATTTATCTTATTATTCACAGGTATAGTAGTTAAAGCTGTTCAATATTTATTTTAAATTCTTCTTAGTTCCGTGCTGTCAATTAATTATTCTTTAGCATACGTATTTTATTATTTTTGATTCACTCCCATTTACTTCTGCAGTTAAACACTGAATCTCCTCCTTATCATAAATTGTATTGGCATATTCTTCCTTCATCCAACTCATTTCTAACCCTTCTTAAATAGCAACTAGTCTTAATTGTTCTTATCATTGTAATTATCCTGATTAATATGGTTATTTATATAATTATTATTGTCATTCATGGTATCTTCTTTTATGATTATCGGTTCCAAATAATTTCTTCTGAAATATATAGTAAGATGTTCTTACTTATTTTTAGAATTTTGTGGTTTTTAAATTGATTCCAAATAATTTCTCTGAAGTATCGTGTAATTAGTTTATTTCATTTAATAGTTAGTTTAATATATTTTAATTAGTTTCTCATTATTTTCCTTTGATTTGCTTTATTTGTTATCCATAAAATCCGTCCCTTTTCTCTATATTTTGTTTGGAATCTGTTTAACCATGGTCCATTATTTCCTCTGTACTGATTGTTCGGATTTCTCTGGTGTGCAGAATGATTTCTGTCCTTGTGACATATCTCACTATCATGTCGTTCGGCCATTTCGTTGCTACAAAGTTTTTATTTATGTTAAGGTCTATGGTCGTGTTTCGAACTGATTCTGTTCTCGTTAATTCTTCTTTTATTTTCTGGTTTAGTTGTTCCAACGACAGTTTCCCATCCTGTTTTATTTCTTTTATCAATGGTTGGTGGTTCTCATTAATTCTTTTATGGATTTTGTGTATTTTCCGGCAAAATCTTTCCCTGCGTTTCTCGTTATCTTCCAGGAATATTTCCATTATCTTCTTCACTGGTTCATCCATATTGTTTCTTAATCGTTCGAATGGTTCATACGTAACCTCCATAAGTCCTCCATGCTCCTCGGTTAGTTTTGGCTTTTTCGGCTCTTCTAATCTCTCCGGGAATTCAATTGTGGTTCGTTTAGAGTTTCTAAATTGACTTACTTTTCTTGGTTCCGTAATTGGTATATTATGCATTTTAACTAATCCCCCCCTTAATCATCTTCAATCCTTCCCGTGTATTCATTAATTTCCTTTGACGTGTTTGCCTTATTTTCATTTTCTTCATTTCATTGTTAACCCGTTCTACTCTTCCGGCTATATTGATTTGTACTTCGCCTAATTTTTCTTGTTTTTCTGCTTGTACCTCCTTTACTCTAGTATCGTTATTGTTTTCTATTTGGTTTATTCTGGCTTCTACTTCCACTCCGAGTTGTATGATGGTTCATCAGTCTTTTCTAGACCTATTTTGGTTTCAACTATTTGCTGTCTTACTTCCTCTTTGTAATCATCCACCCTTTTGCTAAGTGTTTCATTGTCATTTGCAATCCTTTCATTTATGATTTCTCTCAACGCTTGGTTTTGTTCATTTATAATTTGCCGCAAATCCTTATTACTGTTTTCAATTTTTTCGTCTCTGTTGTTTTCCTGAATCTGCCTTAAGCTCTCGTCGTTCCTGTCAAGCCTTTCGTTAATTTGGTTTAATCTTTCATTTATTTGTCGGTTATTCTCATCAGTTTCCTCTTTATTCTTGTCAAACTTCTCGTTCATTAGTTTGATTAAAGTCTCACTCAAAATTTTGTTTTGTTTCTTTGAGTTTTCGTTAATACTGTCTATTTTGGTTTCTAGCTTTTCTGAATTTTCATTTATACTTTCCATTTTATTTTCTAGCTTTTCTGAGTTTTCTTCAAGCTTTTCTAACATTTGTTTGTTTTTCTCGTTGGTTTGTTTATTATCCTCCTTCATGCTACTCATTAATTCCATTAATTTTTCCCAGTTTACTCATCCTCTGGCTTCCTCTTTATCGCCCGCCTGTTGTTCCATTTCGGTGTCTGTAATTATCTCTGCTTCTTCTTCCCGTATATACGAGTGTAATACGGTTGCGGGTTTATAGTTATTTCAGCCCCACATTGTTGACGTCAGTTTGTAATAACTAACTGTATAAGTCTCCCATGTATAAACGTTAAGCCCCACTGTTGGGTTCTAATTTGTAATCACTATCTTATATAGGTATAATATAATAACTCCCGTATTTAGTTTATTTCTTAAGCCCCACTGTTGGGTTCGCCAATTTGTAATCTCCCCTAATTACCTACTAATATGTTTTCTTAAATTACTAATTAAATTTGAGAATGTTTAAAAAGCCCCACTGTTGTGAGTCAATTTGTAACCCAATTATTTTTTTTATTAAATTTTTTGTTGTTATTTAAGTTGATTGTTTTGTGTTTATTTCCTATTTATGAAGTTGTAAGTGGTCTCTCTTAAGCACCGCAATGTCAATCTATTTATAAAGAAATAATATTTTTTATATGGTGATATTATTCAAATATGGATAATATCTCAATATCATATAGTAATTAAGTACCTTACGAAAGAATAACGTTCAACACCAGTTAATATATCGGGTAATTCTATCGTTATTATTCAGGCCTAGTCTGCATCCAGCGTTAAGAGAGGAGAATAAGATTCTTAAATAGTTCGCTCTTCTCTTGTAATTCACCAGCCGTCCGCGGACTAGCGCTGTTGTTTACAGTCAGCCAGTTATTACAGGTTAAGTTGTTTGAGCCTGGTGTTTCTCTCGTTTCTCCCTTTATACACTATAAGTTCCTTAAATTACACTAAATCGTTAACAAATAATAATTACTCATCAAGTTCAGGAAAGATTCTTTATTTTTTTATATTCTTTTCAAAACAGATGGTTTCTCAGGGCACAGATACAACACATCGATCACACAGGACTGAATCGAGTAGTTATTGAATTCGGGTTTAAATGTTTTCTTTAAGTTTAATTATATTGTTAATTTTTTTCTTAATCTCAGGGTACATGGATTTCTTGTGACTATTAGTAAGGTCAGAAAATGCAAGTTAAGGTTACAAAGTATTACAATTTAGTCATAAAATTTTATTAAATAAAGTTTAACATGAGCTGGTTTTTTACCGTACGTTGACAAGATACTCGTTATGGCTGTGTTTCACTGAACGGTGACTGGGAGCAGGATGATGACAAATGTCTGGAAAATATCGGCCTCCAGCTTCTCAATAAAAGTTTGGTGTTGGTGTCCCAGGATGTAGTGGAAGGTTCAGTTCTTGATCTTCGCTAATTTTTACGTTTCTGGTGGTCACAGGTCCCAGTGGAATTTGTGTAGTATTAAGTCTTCGCTCCGTTGTAGAAAGTGAGGTTCAGGACGTGATTTTAATTTTCTTTATGTTCGTTTTAAAGTATTTAATTACTTTGACTTCTCCAGGTCTTGGGTTGTCTTCATTTATTTATTATTTTTCATTATTACTCATTTGACGGTAGCTGATGAGTTAATTTATTCTTTAGAAATCTTGTTTAATTTTATTGATGGGTAGAATTATATTCTCTGAGTGAGAGCCTCGGAAGTCGATCAACTGTCCTTTAATTAGTTACTATTTATTAATTTTGATGGATAGTAAATTTATTCATTAGGTTTCTTGGTTTTTTTCTAGATTTATGACAACTGAACTGTCCTCTCGTTCATATATAACAATTGAGTCTTGAATCAACAAGACATCTCGCATTTTGTCGTCCATGATCTGTTATGTCGCATCTTTGATCTGTTATTGGATAATATTTGTTATCCTAGAGCCGTAATTAGAAAAAATATTCTTGCACATACTTAATAAAATACTCCCTTACTAAAATTACATTACATCATATAAAACTTTCACATAATCTGTGTTATTAAACTATATACATTTTGCTACATTTTCTTTTTTGATTGTCCTAGTTTAGTAGGTATTATTTTCCCTTTACAAACTACTAATATTAGGCCTATTTGTTTTATTACACGTTTTATAATTTTTATATTTTAAGTCACTTATCCTTTTATTAATTAAGACTACTGCCTTCCTTTAATTTATTATATTACATTGAATGTTTTTACATTTTTTAGTTATTTAACTTTTCTGATCTGACCTACTGTACAATGTGTCACTGGCTTATGGCCAATCATTTCGATTTTATTTCATCCTGATTTCAATTTATTATTATTTATTTTAGTATTGAACCCTTCATCTGTTTATAACATAATTACAATAACCCTTTGGCAACTTATCAGCAATTATTGCCTTCCTGGCCAAGTTTACAAATATAATCTAACAATATCTCTATCATTTATTCAAAGTAAGTACCCAAATATTTACTCTTATAAAGTTTAACATAAATGAAACTAACATCCATAAATTGATACTTTCTTAAAGCAATTGCTTCACACCTGCTACATACAAAAGACAACATAAATACCATGAAAACAAAATAACATGATAAAACATAATAACATGCACATTATTATAAAATATTAAATACCAATTAACCAGTCTACTCTCAGTTAATTAATTGATTAGTCTAAACTGTCTATAGTATTTTCACATTATTGGACACTATGTTTATTGCTTACACTTTTCACTGACCACTTCCTAGTTTGTATTTATAGACATTTCTATTTTTCTGTTACCTTGTAACCTTACTTGGTATTATTGATTTATTTATTCAATGAAGGTTTACCCTTCTGACCTTTATTATAACGGGCAATTAGCGTTTTTTATATCGACAATTTAAATCCTTATGTAACGTAGGGGACCTTTGTTTTGTTACGTTACGTAATACTCCCCCTCCAAAAGAAGTTTATTTTAGCTGAATATCGTTTGGTTGAAATAAACTTATATTTTTCATGCCTTGGAATAAAATTTCAATCAAATCGATAAAATTATCAATTTATAATGGTTTCAGTTTTTTATTGTATTTCTGCTTTAGTATGCAATTCAATGGGTTCTTTGGGGTTTATTTTCTATTTATATTCCTTAAACTTTTAATTGCACCGGAAAACTGTGTTGATACTCATTGTATCAATTAAATATATCATTAAATTCTCTACTGGTACCTCACTCAGTTGTAGACCTGTCGTTTTTCTCTGGAACTCATAACTTCTTCTAGCTTATTACGCCATCATTTCTTATTATCATATTTATATTTAATTACCTCGCTTGGTGTGTAATCCCTAAAATACTATATTTCCCTAACATTTTTCCCTAATATCATAGCTGGTACGGAATCAGAGGGGCACTCTTGGCTTCCATTACTCTGCCGTTTCCCTAACTATATCTTCTGAGATCAGAGGAACTTCATCTCTGTCCAGAAAAAAAAAATAAAAGTTGCACTATCACAACACAATACATAATTATTACCTATAAGGTAGCTCCTTCGCTACAAACTTATATTCAAGGGATGATTAATATTATTTCTGAGGTATCCTAATACTTTTTCTTAACTTATTTGTCTCGTTGTTCTGTAGTTCCATTTATCTTATTATTCACAGGTATAGTAGTTAAAGCTGTTCAATATTTATTTTAAATTCTTCTTAGTTCCGTGCTGTCAATTAATTATTCTTTAGCATACGTATTTTATTATTTTTGATTCACTCCCATTTACTTCTGCAGTTAAACACTGAATCTCCTCCTTATCATAAATTGTATTGGCATATTCTTCCTTCATCCAACTCATTTCTAACCCTTCTTAAATAGCAACTAGTCTTAATTGTTCTTATCATTGTAATTATCCTGATTAATATGGTTATTTATATAATTATTATTGTCATTCATGGTATCTTCTTTTATGATTATCGGTTCCAAATAATTTCTTCTGAAATATATAGTAAGATGTTCTTACTTATTTTTAGAATTTTGTGGTTTTTAAATTGATTCCAAATAATTTCTCTGAAGTATCGTGTAATTAGTTTATTTCATTTAATAGTTAGTTTAATATATTTTAATTAGTTTCTCATTATTTTCCTTTGATTTGCTTTATTTGTTATCCATAAAATCCGTCCCTTTTCTCTATATTTTGTTTGGAATCTGTTTAACCATGGTCCATTATTTCCTCTGTACTGATTGTTCGGATTTCTCTGGTGTGCAGAATGATTTCTGTCCTTGTGACATATCTCACTATCATGTCGTTCGGCCATTTCGTTGCTACAAAGTTTTTATTTATGTTAAGGTCTATGGTCGTGTTTCGAACTGATTCTGTTCTCGTTAATTCTTCTTTTATTTTCTGGTTTAGTTGTTCCAACGACAGTTTCCCATCCTGTTTTATTTCTTTTATCAATGGTTGGTGGTTCTCATTAATTCTTTTATGGATTTTGTGTATTTTCCGGCAAAATCTTTCCCTGCGTTTCTCGTTATCTTCCAGGAATATTTCCATTATCTTCTTCACTGGTTCATCCATATTGTTTCTTAATCGTTCGAATGGTTCATACGTAACCTCCATAAGTCCTCCATGCTCCTCGGTTAGTTTTGGCTTTTTCGGCTCTTCTAATCTCTCCGGGAATTCAATTGTGGTTCGTTTAGAGTTTCTAAATTGACTTACTTTTCTTGGTTCCGTAATTGGTATATTATGCATTTTAACTAATCCCCCCCTTAATCATCTTCAATCCTTCCCGTGTATTCATTAATTTCCTTTGACGTGTTTGCCTTATTTTCATTTTCTTCATTTCATTGTTAACCCGTTCTACTCTTCCGGCTATATTGATTTGTACTTCGCCTAATTTTTCTTGTTTTTCTGCTTGTACCTCCTTTACTCTAGTATCGTTATTGTTTTCTATTTGGTTTATTCTGGCTTCTACTTCCACTCCGAGTTGTATGATGGTTCATCAGTCTTTTCTAGACCTATTTTGGTTTCAACTATTTGCTGTCTTACTTCCTCTTTGTAATCATCCACCCTTTTGCTAAGTGTTTCATTGTCATTTGCAATCCTTTCATTTATGATTTCTCTCAACGCTTGGTTTTGTTCATTTATAATTTGCCGCAAATCCTTATTACTGTTTCAATTTTTTCGTCTCTGTTGTTTCCTGATCTCCTTAGAAGCTCTGCCTTAATGTCATCGTCGTTCCTGTCATTTCGTTAATTTGGTTTATATTTGTCGGTTATTCTCATCAGTTTCCTCTTTATTCTTGTCAACTTCTCGTTCATTAGTTTGATTAAAGTCGCACTCAAAATTTTGTTTTGTTTTCGTTGATTTTCGTTAATTACTGTCTATTTTGGTTTCTAGCTTTTCTGAATTTTCATTTATACTTTCCATTTTATTTTCTAGCTTTTCTGAGTTTTCTTCAAGCTTTTCTAACATTTGTTTGTTTTTCTCGTTGGTTTGTTTATTATCCTCCTTCATGCTACTCATTAATTCCATTAATTTTTCCCAGTTTACTCATCCTCTGGCTTCCTCTTTATCGCCCGCCTGTTGTTCCATTTCGGTGTCTGTAATTATCTCTGCTTCTTCTTCCCGTATATACGAGTGTAATACGGTTGCGGGTTTATAGTTATTTCAGCCCCACATTGTTGACGTCAGTTTGTAATAACTAACTGTATAAGTCTCCCATGTATAAACGTTAAGCCCCACTGTTGGGTTCTAATTTGTAATCACTATCTTATATAGGTATAATATAATAACTCCCGTATTTAGTTTATTTCTTAAGCCCCACTGTTGGGTTCGCCAATTTGTAATCTCCCCTAATTACCTACTAATATGTTTTCTTAAATTACTAATTAAATTTGAGAATGTTTAAAAAGCCCCACTGTTGTGAGTCAATTTGTAACCCAATTATTTTTTTTATTAAATTTTTTGTTGTTATTTAAGTTGATTGTTTTGTGTTTATTTCCTATTTATGAAGTTGTAAGTGGTCTCTCTTAAGCACTGCAATGTCAATCTATTTATAAAGAAATAATATTTTTTATATGGTGATATTATTCAAATATGGATAATATCTCAATATCATATAGTAATTAAGTACCTTACGAAAGAATAACGTTCAACACCAGTTAATATATCGGGTAATTCTATCGTTATTATTCAGGCCTAGTCTGCATCCAGCGTTAAGAGAGGAGAATAAGATTCTTAAATAGTTCGCTCTTCTCTTGTAATTCACCAGCCGTCCGCGGACTAGCGCTGTTGTTTACAGTCAGCCAGTTATTACAGGTTAAGTTGTTTGAGCCTGGTGTTTCTCTCGTTTCTCCCTTTATACACTATAAGTTCCTTAAATTACACTAAATCGTTAACAAATAATAATTACTCATCAAGTTCAGGAAAGATTCTTTATTTTTTTATATTCTTTTCAAAACAGATGGTTTCTCAGGGCACAGATACAACACATCGATCACACAGGACTGAATCGAGTAGTTATTGAATTCGGGTTTAAATGTTTTCTTTAAGTTTAATTATATTGTTAATTTTTTTCTTAATCTCAGGGTACATGGATTTCTTGTGACTATTAGTAAGGTCAGAAAATGCAAGTTAAGGTTACAAAGTATTACAATTTAGTCATAAAATTTTATTAAATAAAGTTTAACATGAGCTGGTTTTTTACCGTACGTTGACAAGATACTCGTTATGGCTGTGTTTCACTGAACGGTGACTGGGAGCAGGATGATGACAAATGTCTGGAAAATATCGGCCTCCAGCTTCTCAATAAAAGTTTGGTGTTGGTGTCCCAGGATGTAGTGGAAGGTTCAGTTCTTGATCTTCGCTAATTTTTACGTTTCTGGTGGTCACAGGTCCCAGTGGAATTTGTGTAGTATTAAGTCTTCGCTCCGTTGTAGAAAGTGAGGTTCAGGACGTGATTTTAATTTTCTTTATGTTCGTTTTAAAGTATTTAATTACTTTGACTTCTCCAGGTCTTGGGTTGTCTTCATTTATTTATTATTTTTCATTATTACTCATTTGACGGTAGCTGATGAGTTAATTTATTCTTTAGAAATCTTGT